>CP092879.1:64946937-65583308 GCA_030710605.1 Cordylochernes scorpioides
AATTTTGGAGAATTTCTGTCGAAAATCGGGGCAACGGATGATCCTAGCTGTTTCTGTGGAAAAGAAAACCAAGACTCAATGCATTTATTGATGGAATGTCCGATATTCCACAGCTACAGAAGTAATCATTTTTATCCCATCGAAGAGGTTTGCGAATTTGTATATAACAAAGACACATATGTAAAATTCAATAATTTTTGTAAGTTCATTTTGGATTTTCTCTTCTGTTTAAGAAAACCATAGTTTCAGTTTTAATTGTGTTTTTAACCGGTTATTGTGTTGTATATACTGAATTGTATATAGGTTGCTAAAATAATTTATTTTGGATTTTCTCTTCTGTTTGAGAAAACCATCGTTTCAGTTTTAATTGTGTTTTTAGTCGGTTATTGAGTTGTATATAGGTTGATAAAATAATCCATTTAGGATTTTCTCTTCTGTTTTAGAGTGCCATCGTTTAAGTTTTAATTATGTTTTTAGTCCGGTTATTAAATTGTATAAAATGAATTGTATATAATCTACTAAAATGTATTTAGGCGCAAGTATCCCGAGCTGGGATATCGCGTCCGATATGTCAAATAAAAAAATAAAAAAATGTTGTCTGGAGCTCAAAAGATTATTACTTTCATAAAATTCATAAATTCGATTTTTCAAAATTTTTTCGAAAATTTTTGAAAGATTTGAAATCAATGAGATAGGTCGATAACTTTTTGTTGATTCTAAATTAGATTTATGTGGTTTAGGAATTATCTTTAGAGCTGCTATTTTCCATTTCTCCGGATAATACCCCTTTTTGAATACATTTATTAAATAGTTTGCATAACATATGCTTAATTTTTGGGTAAGCACATTTGATCATATTGTGGCGAATAAATATTTTATTATTTAATTTAATATAATTCAATGAAAATACTCAACAGATTATAAAAAAATATATTACTCTGTATTTGTGAAATCATCTTTAAAATATTTCTTTGCTTGCTTGCTTAACATCCCCTAGCTGTAGATAGTTTTGCTGACGTGTTAATAATAATTGTCGACTCGTCCTTGTGACGTCATCAATAAATTATTTTATATCTTAGGATATTTCAAGGCTTGATTTCTACGCTACAATATTGTTACTTATGTTGTCTAAACCTGGAGCTTTTTAAACATCAGAATTAGAAATGATATTCATTATTTCTTCTACTTCGATAATAATTATGCTTGGATTATTCATTCGTGGCTTAAAATTTCTAATTATTTGTTGTTGAAAATTGTCCAAATTAGGATCGTCTTCAGGAATTAAATCGTCCATTAATATGGTCATTGTTTGCTCTTTTAGATATTCTGGTGAATTGTCAATTATGGGAATTCCATTCTTTACATTTGAGGATCTTAATTTATTGAAGAACTTATAAGCATTACCAAATGGATTATCTGCGTAATTTTCTTCAATAACGTTTCGCCAGTTGCATTGGTGTATTTGTTTCTTGCCAACTTGAATGTATTGTAACTGATTGTTTTATGACGATAATACTAGTTTCTAATATAATGAAAATGATTTTTTATTATTTCCTGTTCATTAGTCCACCAGTCAATTCTGGAAACATGTTTATTAATGGGGGATTTAACCTTCGAAGATTTATATGCTGCTTCTCTCAATAAATTCATGAGTGCGTTCACTATCCCATCAATGTCTTCCTCATCTTTCACTCTGCTTATATCAATTCCCAGTTTTTTGTATCTTGTAATGATATGTTATTAGAAAAATTTGCCAAATTCGCATTTTTTTCAAAGTGGAAATTTGATTATTGAATAAATGACAATTCTTTAACCTGATAACAAATTTAACAGCAACATGGTCGGAAATATTAGTCAAATCAGAGGTATGCCAGTTGTTTATTAAACTTAGTGAGTGTTTATTCGAGATTGTGAGATCAATTATACTTACTCTCCGCGGCAGGTGGGTGTTTTTCAGGTTATGTATAAAGAGGTTACATTCGTCTATAATAGGTTGTAATCTATATCCATTAGAGTTTATAACAAACCATATAGTATGTCTTGAATTAAAATCACCGCAAAGGATTACAGGTTGATTTATATACGTTTTGAGCAGATCTCTAATGAATGTTTGATGAACAGGGTTAAATGTATTCGGATGAATGTAGAAATTAGAAATAATTAATTTTGCTTTAACTGTAGAAATAGATATTGTTGTACAAAAGAATTTGTTAATTTTTCCTCTTTGCTGAACTTTATATTTTTATTTAAAATTATAGTTGCCGTATATTTTTCCCCAGTTTTATTCGAACATATAATTTGAGAGTCCATATCATAAATAACATTTTCATGTAAAACATATGGTTCTTGAATCAAAAGAATGTCAGGTGAAGGATATTCACATATCAAACAAAATGTTAACGCGGGATTCGATCCCGGTTCATGACTGTCTGGAAACGAGGGTGTTACCCACTCGTCCTTGTCAGGTGGGTCTAGTGTTGGCCTGTAGTTTACTTATCGCAGTAAAACTTTTTCTTATATTTTGTTGAATACATCTCACATTTTCAATCATATAGGATATTAATCTATTTAAGATTAAGCTTTAAATTGTATTTGCTACATCATTTCCCTCGTATATTTGAGAATATTGTGTCCTTTGGATAATTTTGTCTATTTGTGATTTGTAAATCGGGCATTCACTTGAATATGATTTATGTTTTGTAGAAAAGTTTTTAAATTTAGGGTGCTTAGAGAAATTGTGACAATTTGGCGCTTCAGTACAGTTGTGGCTACCCTGTACACCGCATATTTTACATATTTTAATGTTTTGGCAGTCTTTTGTTTTATGGTTCGTATTAAATTCAAAACAATTTTGGCATTGTCTTACAAATATTCTGTCTTGTGTAGAACATCGCTCAAAATCGGTGTATATCTCATTACCCATTTTTCTTAAAATTTGGTAAACTTTAGGAATTACTTTTAATACTATATTGTGATATGCAGAGTTAAATCCCATTCGCGGTACGAGACAAGCGATGCCAAACACGTCCGCACAGTTGGCTTCAGAAGCCATATATCGATTATGTTTATTTTAATTCATTTGAAAAATTCAACTATCCCTGATCATTTATTTTACTCTGGGATGCCGTCACTACAGGATAAAGTACTCGGTGAAATTTTATTATTGCAATTCAGAATCTTCCACTGAAGCTTTACGAGCGTTTCGTAACTTTAAAGGTATTCGAAGAGGTAAAGGACCCATGAGTTGCTACTCTCTAAGGAGAATGATAAAAAATTTTGAGAAGACTGGATCTCTGGAAGCAAAACCTCGGAGTGGAAGACCATCGACACGCAAGTCAGTGGCTGTTACGGTTTCGCAGAATGTTGAAGCTATTGAAACGTTATCCACGTATGGAGAAGTAAGTGCTCGACAAGTTTCTCGACAAACGGGGATTTCGTATGGAACAGTTTGGAGAGCTCTAAGAATTTTTCTTAAAAAATACCCGTACAAAATTCAAAGATTTCACGAGCTAAAAGTCGGCGATTTTGAGAAGCGTCAAGAATTTGCTGCATGGGTTTTCCGGCAAATTTATATTGATGAAAACTGGCTGTCGAATGTTCTGTGGACAGATGAAGCACACTTTTCTCTAAATGGAGAAGTCAACACTCAAAACAGCCGCATTTGGGCAACAGAAAACCCTAGGATTTTTACAGAAATGCCACTTCATCAGCCCAGAGTTACAGTTTGGTGTGGGTTCACTTCTTCTTTTATTATTGGGCCATTTTTCTTTGAAGAAATAAATGGAAGAACTTTTAAAACCGTTTCTGTAACTGGTGAACGTTATGTTCAACTTTTGAGAGAAAAGGTTATCCCCATATTGCAGGACAGACAAGCACTGAGCGAAATAACATTCATGCAAGATGGAGGACCTCCTCATATCTCCCGCGGTGCCAAACAATTGCTGAAGGATACGTTCGGTGAAGATCGTGTGATAAGTCGCCACTTTATACACCAGTGGCCTTCAAGATCACCAGACTTGACGCCTTGCGATTTTTGGCTATGGGGGTACATTAAGTCGCGTGTTTATCGATGCCGGCCTACCACATTGGCCATGTTGAAGGCTTCTAACAGACGGCACGTTTCATCAATTTCAACAGATATGTTATTTAATGCTGTCCAATCTGTCATCTATCGTCTGCAGGCGGTGTTTGAGAATGAAGGGCGCCACATTGAGCAAGGATTGTGATCTAATACAAGAGACAAGGCCGCCAAGAGACAAGTTACCTCATGTGTTATATAAGCTGCCATGTATTATATTATCTACCAATATTTTGAAACTCTTTGTGTTGGGTTATGGGTAAATAAATTCTGTCCTCATATCTTGTCTCTTTTTTATTTGTGAACAGTAATTTTTGTTTGTTTGTCATTTGCTCACATCTTATATTATGTCGTGCAGACCAAAGTGTTATAACTTCTCGAATAACACTGTACACACAATTTTACCCCTTATGTTTAATTTATCGCTTTTCGCTCATTAAAAGAAATAGCATAAGGAATATTCTCTGGCACCCCCCACCTTTAGAAATTTTGGGCAAAAAAAATAATACTAAATGATTTTACTACCACGTTTTTCAACGCAAAAGGTTGATTTAAAAATTATATTTATTTGAGGGGATACATTTTAAAAAATCGTGTACAGTATAATAAACAATGATAACATTTTACAAGCCCATAGGATATTTGGAATAAAGTACGACAAATGTATTTTGTCACTCCCATCTATATTTCATTTGTTGGATCATGACAAATTTCCAGTTAAATAGTCTAGTGTCGCCAATTATTCAAGAAATTACACATTCCTTATAGCAAGAAATCCTATTAGTAGTACCATCATAATTTTTGTTACTATATTAACATTTCAAAAAATCGTGTATTGAATTCAGCTATGTTTTTCAAACATTCAATATATTTGACAAAACTCTATCAAAAATATAAATATTTTTTGCTACATGTTTTAATTTGCATATACCTATTTTACATATCTCAGATTGTATTTAAAAATCGTTAACCATTTCATCTAACTTTTGGCGAAATGGTGCTTTATTAATTAACGATTTGATATTATTAGGATTCTTTCCTGGTATACAAAAAGGAAAAATACGTGTCGATCAGTTATATTTTTCAATTAATCAAACAATTTGGCCGCTGAATTTCTGATTCTGGTACAGCGCCATCTAGGGAATGAAATTGTAACTGGAATCAATTTCGAATTTTTCAATATTTGCCATAAAAAATCCCATTGCATTCTGAACACAATGGTGTTTACCGCATTGCTCTAGCGCAAATATTCGCGGAGTTATTAATTTTTAAAGTTGTGCGGGACTTTTGGATCACCCTGTATATAGAATCAGATGAGTGAATTTCTCAACAAATAAAATCAAAATGTAAAATATTTACAACAATTAAAAAGAAAAGTGTCAAGTTATATCTAATATATTATTGATAACTCAAAAAATATATAGTCTTCTATAGTCCTTGAGTGTTTTTAAAAGCTCAGTTTTATATTGAAATATTATACCTTATTTGTGCACAAAAATTATTTACTCAAGGTTTAATTTTTAGTCCTAGTTATTTTTGGTATTGTCTTATTTATGTTAAGATTTTCCTGTCATTATTTAGTAAGAAGAGGGATTCTACTTTTCACTACCTTAGGTGCCACTTGTTGGTTTGGTTTTTCTCTAAAGTGGGTATTTTACTTTTTGACAGTTTTAATTCAAATCCTTCTTTTGGGTAGTATGGCCTCAATTTGGATGAATGAATTACCATGGTAGTTTTTCCTAAATTAGATTGGGGTTTATCAATTTCATAATTGACTGGGGATATCTGTTTTAAAATTGTAAATGGTCCAGACATTGGAGGCATTAATTTCCGGTTATCTGGATGGTAAAAGGTTTGCAACCAAACTTTATCGCCTACTTTAAAAGTGGAAGGTTGATAATGTTGATCATACCTAATTTTATTTATCTGATTAAATTTTAATGTATTATTATAGGCATTTGTTCTGGCAGTTTCTATAGGGGGGTAAAATTCTGATTCTTTTAAGGGGGGATCATAAGGGAGCTTACCATACAAAAGGTAAGTAGGAGTATAGCCTGTTATGGAATGGGGAGTATTATTATATTCATTTAGTACCAAATCTAACAATTTCGTCCATGGTATAGATTTTCCTTTCAAGTTATTGAATTTACATCTTAACCTGATTATTATGGATTGGTTAAGTCGTTCATTTAACCCATTACACTGAGGTCTTGATGATGAAGTCAATAATTGTTTAATGTTATTGTTAATCAAATATTTTCTAAATCTTGGTGAAGTAAATGATGGTGCCCTGTCACTTAAAAATTGTTCTGGTTTTTGTATTTGAAAAAATTTGTTTAGGCAATTTACATACGAGTCAGTAGTTTGACCTTTTGAGGGGAAAGCCCAAATGTATCTAGTAGCATGATCTACGATGATGTGAAGGAATTTCTTTGTAGGATTATAGTTATTTAGTCCACCTACTGTGTCTATAGACACGAGATCAAAAGGATCCTTAGCTGGGGGGAGACTTTCCAACAGACCAAATTTCTTCTGGTGAGATATCTTATTGAGTTGACACACCTCACAGTGTTTTACATAATTAGAAATATCTTGAATTAGGTAGGGCCAATAATAGATAGGGGAAATTAGATTTAACATTTTAGATACTCCTATATGGCCGTAATCTTGATGAGCTCTTATTAATACTTTTTCTCTTAATGATGGTGGAACAACACTTTTGATTAATCCTTTTTCCTTAATTAATTTTATTAAATAAGATTTTTCATATGGTGAAAGTTTTTCATCAAATTCTAGACAATTAAAATTTCTAAAATCATTTTCATTAGGAGGAATAATAGATGGAAATAAAGGAATTACATTATGATGTGTATAATTATTATTATTAGGGTTATGGTAATTAACATTAAGAATTCTACCAAATTGAGTAATTGTACAATTTTGAAAATCAATTTCTAATTTAAATAATATTATATGGTGTAGAGAAAGCAATACATATTGCAAATCAATATCAGAGGAATAAAAATTAATATCTCTAGTAATAGATCCTATAGTTGTATTAATATTAATTTTTGAATTTATATTTAGTATACCGGATGTTTGATTAATAAGAGGTAAATTATTAAAAGCAACATAGTTTGGTTGTATCTTATCTAACATGTGTTGAGGAATTATAGAGAAGGTACAGCCAGTATCTATGAGAGCTATAATATTGATATTATTCATATTTAGATTTATATACAGACCTTGGCGTCAGGAGTGTTGAGGCGGAGCTGGTCGGCATTCGCTCAAGGGGCTGCTGTCTGCGTCAAGGTATCCATGGATCGAGACGGCACGGACATGAAGCTTGCATCTGGGGAGGCTTGTACGGCCTTCTCTCGAAACCAACACCTATTCTCAGGATGGAAGCGTCCGGCATGTCCCCGGTTCAGGCAGATTCGGCAGGGACGTCTTTTAGAACCATAGTCCATAGGGCTTCTACCTGGATGTCTCCATTGCTTTTGTTGTACTTCCATTCTTGGGGCTGTTTCCCTTTTAAAAGATGACTCCTCCATTTCCTTATGTCGATCAATCATTTCTAATTTAGATACTAACGCGATCCATTCTTCTGGAGTGTCCACTTTAGATGTAATAACCAGTTTTCTAAAATAAGTTGTTAACCCATTTGTCAGGCCTTCTATTAAATTTTCTTTTGTAATCTTTGCTTTAGAAGCTAGGGACATTTTTTCCTTAAAATAATTTTCAATCCCCTTTTCTGGATCATATTTCAATTCTATAAAAGCTGTGAATGGATTAACTTCTTGTTTATAGAAATGAGACAATCATTTATTTTCTAGTTCAGGTCAATTCGTAATATCCAAGCAAGTACATAAAAATCAAAAGCCTCTTCTACTAAAAAATCTCCAACATTTTTCAATTTCCAGGTATCATTTAATTCTTCTAAAAAAGTCTTCTGATTAAAATATTTGAGCCACGATTTTAGGGCTAGACTTCCGTTAGGGTTAAATTTACATACGTTTAGTTTAGTGTTATCTGACATATTTCTTTCTATTTGTAATATGTTACTTTTACTTCTGTCTTTTAACTTTGGCATTTATATTTAATATATAAAGATATTTTTAAATTTTCAAGTTGTAATTTTGAATTTTAGAGTTAAAAATTTACATCTTTAAATCAATTCCATTTTCGTCTTAACGTAAGACGTCTTTAAATAATCATCAATTTATATATTTCTATTTCAATTTTCAAATAAGCTTTCTCTTTTTTATATACGGAATTGAAATCTACTGGAATATTTCTCGTACAGGGTTAAAATACATCCTGTCGACTATTAAATTTTAGTTGTCATAAAAAAAGACGTATATTCTAGTTACGTTACCAATTCATACAGTCGTGGATGGTAAAAATGAATGATTACTTTTGTCCCAAAAAATATTTATTATTTTCATTATTTTTTAAAGCAAACAGTTTTTTTTTGCATACATACAACTAACAATGTTATTATCTTGTAAAACGATACTTGAAGTTTCACCGCATGAGTTTCTTTTTAAACGACAAATTTGTCGTTTAAAAAGAAACTAATGCGGTGAAACTTCAAGTATCGTTTTACAATTACATGCCGCAGTGTATTATAATGTTATTATCTATTTACAAAAAAAGCAATATTAGGTTATATTCCTTTTGTTAAGGATTCCTTTTCATTTTAAAATTTAACTCTGTGATTATAGAATTTTAATTATTTTATGTGAATAATAAAAATCTTATTTTTATTATGTAATATATGTATAGAAAAATGTAAAGGCATACATGTATGACAGAACAAGTGTCCCTAGGGGGACATAGCGCTTTAAATTGAAATAAAATAAAAATTGAGAACATATTTTGGAAAACTCTAAATGCTTGATAAGTGAAGGGCAATTTTAAATTATAGGTTTATTATATAATATATTTCAAAAAACAGTTTCATTATAATTGATTAATATTTGATTCTATCGCTCAAGTAAAAATCATTATCAACTTATAATGACTGATTGTATGTACACTGATAGATTATAACCAATCAAGGCAACCCAATAACTTTAAAGTACGACCAAATGAATTTAAATTAAATTTTGAATGTTAAAGCTTTTAAAAGTTGTTTTAATTATGCATATTGACTTTAGAAAAATATATATCTAGTATATTAAAGTGACTTAAATTAGTTTTTATTCAAAATGGCAACAGCAAGGTATCAAACTAAAGAATAAGAAAGGTCGAAATAATTTATTGAGTCATCTATTTGAGCAAATAATACCATTAAAAAAAAATTCTGAGACCCAATTTGTAGAATAAAATAAAGAGTTCATTGTTATAAATTTCTATATATTTATAAAGTTAAAAAAAGCTCTACATATAGTAAGTTAGTACTATTCATCAAAAATGGAATGCACCAATCAATCAAAAGGTGATTTTCTTTTATAAAATGAGTTTAGTTGATCACTTTGTTTCTAGAATATTAACGCAATATGAGAAAAATATATTATATATTTAAATTTGTTTTAGGGGAATTAAAATATTATGTGATATCATTATACTTTCTTATATAAAATTATTTTTAAAAGTAAAATTCAATAGATTTGAATGCTTATAATATTTTCATGTAGAAAATTAGAAAAGACAAATATCAGAATGACACAGCAATTTATTTTTTAAGGCAAGAGAACAAATTAACATTTATAAAATACCAAAGAGGCAATGACGGAAGTTTAAAAAGTAGCAAAATATAAATATAAAAATTAATAATCTTATAAAATTATAAATATTTCGCTATATTACAAACAACAAACAAACAAAAAGGCTTTATTGAGGACCTCTCGTCCTATATAGGATTCGCCAGTTTACAGAGTAAGAGAAAAGAACTAAGAATACAGAGAGAAACCTATAAGTAGTTGGTATAGTATAGTATTTTCTACACTGTGACTATAAAAAACAGCAACAACAAGCCTTTTAGTGGAATCAAAGTCCCATACCGGATTCGTCATTCTAATCCTGACATAGATTATTTACATATAATTATTTACATCAATTAGATTATGTATATAGCCTCCTCTTCTCTTTAGCCGTCTTCCAAAATTTGAACAACGCAAAAGCTCCAGCTCTGTTTCTCACCAACTCATTCAACAGGAGCTCCAAGGAGAGTCCATCAAGGCCTATATATTTCGCCATATTATAAAACGTTTTTGAATAATTTGACTAAGATAATAAATTTTCTAATGAGAGAAAAAATGTATATATAATTTTTACAAATATATTTGCTTCATAGAGAGATATAATATTTTTCTTTATAAATTGATTCTATACTTATAATAACAAATTAGTTACCGAATTTACACCAAAAATAAGGTCACATATAAATGGTCAATTTCAAGACAAATTTATATGAATGAGCATTGTGATGATCAAAATATTTTATGAGAGTTTAGAGAAATAAAAAATTCGGTTACTTTTATGGATGAGAGGAAAAAGCAAAATTTCATCCTTGATATTTTCAATAAGATTGTTAAAAAAATGAAAAAGAACACATGAAGAATCTTCTCTTAAATCAAAATTCATAAGATATATAAATGGATATATTCATTAATTCATTTTTATTAAAATTAAAGTAAACGTTTTTGTATTTTAACGCTCATATAATTACACATATTAGAAATTGATATTTCAAATTAAGTTTAATTTGATTTTAATTTTGATTGGCAATAATTGGCACTCAATTTCTTTGGTGAATGCCATTTAAATAATCCTTAATTTTCCGTACCATTGTCACTATCATTTTTTCTCAACATTTCTATAACTATAGTTAAACTATAATTCCAGAATTATGCGATCACAGAACGATATTAATGGTAAATTCATGTGTTTTAAATAATAATGATATATAAAGTAGTTATATGATTATAGATCTCGAAAAATGCAAGCATTTTAACTAAGGAAGAAGTACAATAAAAATGGTTCTTTCTCCCTTTCACTCAATAGGTATAAAGAATCCGCATTTTAGGTATAACAAGGAATTTTTTAAAAATTTATATGATGAACAAAAAATTAGATTGATGCACTCAGGGCTACCCAGGATGCTGGCCTGAAAGAGATACCGCAAGAAGATAGTAAAGTGACAAATAATCATAATGTTACTAAAATAACTAAATTCCCTATTATGAAAAGATAATATTAATATATTAGCTATATGCTTAGAAGGGAAGCATTGTTAGAAAAGGAGAAATGTCTCTTTAAAAATACTGAGTTTAACTGACCCGGTTGATAGACATCAGCAAGGGTCCCTCTCCAGTGATACGGAGGAGCTATGTCTGCACTCATGTTAGAGTCGACTTCCATGTTAAAACGGCCTCAAATTACAGGCAAAGTCAGACTTTCACCAAAGTGTGCCTGGATCATGGTGCCATGATTAACGAAAGCTGCACCCCACCACCCCATTCCATGAGATCAAGCTCGAGGAGCAAAAACTCATAAAATTCGTGTAACCTTTGCACAGGGGGATAAGAAACAGCAAACAACAAGAAAATATTCAAATCGAAAATTTTTTTGGCAAATTATTTGAATATTATCACTCAAATTCTCACAAATCTGAGCGAATAAAAAACATTCAATTAAAATAACGCGTAATATTAAAATAGAATTTGATCGAGTAGAGAGAATTTAGATATTGTTCGACTTCCAATTAGTATATAGTTTATACAACTTCAATGTTTATGTTACAGGATTTCCAATTCTTAGGGATCATTCTGCCGGATTGTACAACCTCGGCAATACCTGCTATAGCAATGCAGTGTCCCAATGCCTGGCACATAGCCCTCCAATTCTGAAGACCTGTCTCGAAGAATTGAAGCCAGAAAGCATCAATACCAACAGTATAAATGGAGGCCTCATTCTACGGCAGTTTAGCAGCCTTCTGGATCTCCTTTGGAAGGAGGAAAATCCATTCAGACCAATTGCTTTTCACAAGCAAGTAGGGGTTGTTAAACCCGAATTCGGTGACTACTCGGAGAAGGATGCCATGGAGTTCCTGCAATATTTGGTGCAACAGATTCACCACGACTACAATCGGCCTGAAGATTCCTCATCAAAGATCCAATCCCCAGATGAAGGCTTGAATTCTTGGCTATCCTACTGCGCCGAGAAAATACCCCAATAATGAATATATTTGCTGGGCAAATCTTCACTCAATTATGCTGCCAATCCTGCGAATATATTTCAAGACAGCATGATATCATCTGGGACCTCTCTCTATCATTTCCCGAGAATCGAACCAATCTTTCGTTGCTAGATTGCTTCAAAGAATTGCTGAAAGACGAAATCCTTGAAGATTACACTTGTTCCAATTGCGGAAAGAAAGGATCTCGCAGTACTTCTGGATTATCCCAATGGCCGCATATTTTAACCATCCATCTCAAGAGATTTTCGGCGTTCGACATACCCAAAATAAAAAAAAAACAAGGTCAATTGCCCAGAAACCTTGGCTTTTTCTGAAATTGGCTCCAACAAGAGTTATAAATTATTTGCCGTCGTAAATCATTATGGCCGTCTGACATCGGGGCATTATATAGCGGCCTGCAAACATCCCATTACTGGACAATGGCATAAATATGATGACCATTCAGTGAAGAAGATTGACCCCAACAACGTCATCACGTCCAACGCGTATATGCTTCTCTACGAAATGATCAATTGAGAAGATTATAGCTTCACCGTTATATCACACAATCTGTCGAATAATCTATGCTTATGAATACTCCGGAAAAAGACAATGACATTGCTACTGGTATGCAACTCATTTCATATTACTTAAAGCTTCATGCTGTGAGAGCATATTTTGAGAACAACACAAATGAAACTTTTCAAAGCTTCTTCCCTAACAGCATACCAGAATATTTCCGACCAAACTTTCATAATTCATTTCTAATCATGGAAATTTCAGAAGCTTTTTAAAAAGAATTAAAGCGGTGGAAGACTCGAGTTGTTTTTGTAGACGTGAATAAAAAACCTCAATACATATTTTACTAGATTGTCCTGTTTTTCAAGACTGCAGAATAGAAAATAATTTAATAGTAACAGATCCAAGTTTTTTATTTCCAATAAAGAGATGTATATTAATTTAAATACCTTTTGTAGATATATTTTAAATTATATAGCAACAAATATCTTTTAAGAGAAACTGATTTTTATATTATGCTTATTGTACATATTACCAGACACTTCTTTATTTTGTTCACAGGTCTTTTCTTGTTTTTTTTCTCTCTCTTTCCCATTGTTAACATCATATGACTATTCTATTCACGGCTTAAAATTATTGTATATATATGTGGTATTATGCTATGCTGTGAACCTTACTCTTGGGGTTGCAGATTGTTGAAGTGGTGGCGCAGTCGTGATGGCTGAGTAAGAAAGGATTACACACAAGGGAAATAAGCCAGGACACTTGATGGGGTTTGAAAATAAAAGGCAACTGGTTTGGAGGGCAGAAAGCTTGAGAAAGCGGAGCGATTTTTGCTATGAATTATCGGATCACATGGTGATGATTGACTTAGCTATGGGATGAGCGGGGAGGTCTCGAGAGCAGATGTTACCTTGTTGGGAGCGAAGGCGCTACTGACTAATTCTTGCTTCTCGATTTAACACCAAGACTTATCTTCTTTACCATTGGTCGAAAGATGTCACACGACCGTTTTTCTATTGGTTGACCTACTTAGGTACTGCCTCCTAATTGGTCCTTACTGACTTCCTTGAATTAAGATACGTTCGGCCTTGCTCCGGAAATACTGGGCGTTAACTCGACTTTTATGATTTCCGCGGTCATAAGATACGTCCGGCCTTGCCCAGGAAATATTGGCTTAAACTTAGCTTGCAGGGTTTCCGGGGTCAGAAGGTTAACTGTGACTTTATTAATAGTTATGTTCTCTTCTAGGCCTACTTCCTAGGTTTTTCTCTAAGGCGTTCTATCCTCCAGTTACCTTTGTTCTTTTATTAATTCTTTTAAAACATACATTGTACATACATAGTAGGTCGGAGGTGCATACAGTTATATACAAATTATGACAGATGCGCCCCCTACATGTGAAGAATTCAAGAAGGGGTTAGCCTGAGAGAATTCTGTAAAGGGAAAAATAATTTTGTGGGAAAATTAGTTGTGGGTATTGAGAGGCTATATACAAGCATTGGTGGTGATATAAGAGGTAAAATAGAATGGTGTTGATGATATAGGTTGAGTATAATTAATAGAAATAAAAAAATTTTTTTAATTGTAAGAAATCAAAATGAATGCTATGGTACATAGTGGGTTAAAAGAAAAGAAAATGCGCCTAAACAATATTCTACTCGAGATTTGAAATAAAATCGAGGGAGTTCTATTAGGTCTTTTGAGAAATCAATATAAAATAAAAGTTGGAAGAAATCAAGGTAAATGCTTGGTTGCATGGTGAAGAAAAAAAATGCTTTGTTGCATGGTGAGAAAAAAGGAAAAATGCTTGTTGCATGGTAAAAAGAAATGCCTAACTAGTTTTTGCTCGAAATTGGGAATAGAAATCGAGGGATTTTTATTAGGGCTTTTGAGAAATCAAAAAATAAAAATAAAAAGTTGGAAGAAATCAAAGTGAATGCTTGATGCATGGTGGAAAAAAAAAGGAAAAATGCCTAACCATATTCTACTCGAAATTGGAAATGGAAATCGAGGGATTTTTATTAGGGCTTTTGAGAAATCAAAAAATAAAAATAAAAAGTTGGAAGAAATCAAAGTGAATGCTTGATGCATGGTGGAAAAAAAAAAGGAAAAATGCCTAACCATATTCTACTCGAAATTGGAAATGGAAATCGAGGGAATTCTATTAGGGCTTTTGAGAAATCAAAAAATAAAAATAAAAAGTTGGAAGAAATCAAAGTGAATGCTTGATGCATGGTGAAAAAAAAAAGGAAAATGTTTTTGTAAATCAAAATAAAATATAATATCTAATTTTAAAAGAAAACCAGTGAGTTTTCGTTGATTTGAAACTATGATAATATAAACTAAGTGGTAAAGATAATGATAATTAATGATTAAAAGTGATAATAAATTGAATAAATTGCTAAGTTGGTTAAATATTTAAATTTTAATTGAGAGAAAATAATGAAAATAGTTAATATGAACAATAAGATGTATTGGTTTGACCCCTTTTGTATCTACATGCCCTGATCTAAATGTTTTAATTGCTCAATTATGCCCTATAAATTTTTTGTCTCATCTGTAGCGACACTTCGGTGGAAACGTGATCCTAGCCCTCAAGTGCGCGTTTATGCTATGTGTACAGGAGACATGGAAATCTATATAACCTTTATGTATAATTTTTTGTCTTTGTGTGTGTTGTGAAAAATGTTAGAAGTCTGTAAAGTAATTATGATTAGTTATAATAGGAATATGAACTCATTTAAATGTGTGTGCGTGTACCTTGTTTGATTTTCGAATGACAGTCGATTTGATTACATTTTGTAAAAGTCGATGCGCAGGCTTGAACTGGAATCCAAAATCGGTGGCATGAAAAAGTGGGATGATATGGAGAAATCTGAGGCTGGGGAAAAGCGGTGACTTATTTTTATGTGTTGGCCGGAAATGAGGGGTGGTAATTGGATCCGGACTGGGGCGTGCCGAGGAAGTACGCTCCCTTTATTTGCATTAGCTGTCTTACTCAAATTTTATGACCTCGCGGAACTACGTCCTGTTTTCTATTTGACTTTGTGGGTGTGGCTCGGATCTTGTTACTTTCAGTTACTTCTATTTCCTCGGATTTTATTTAGATTTTCTGCAAAAATGTTTCCTAAAATTATGAGAAGTTTTATAAATGCTTGTCCAAAATTAAAAACTGCCTCTTGTAGTTCGAAAATTCTATGAGGGGGCATGATATAAATGAACAAATAACTGAGAAATAAAACTGGGATACATTTGTATGGTAGAACTAACAAATAAAGGATAAAAATCAGATGAAAGATAGGGTATTGACCCATGTTCTTCCATGTTGTTATAAATGTTGATTCTGAAATATTTGCTTGAACCTTATTAATTGTAGAATTTAAATGATTGATAGGTTCGCAGTTCTCCTGTTTGATCGTCAATGGTTTTATTAGAGATATGTCGGCGGTAATTGGTTTAAATGGAGATATGTGATCGTTTCTCTGACGTGGGTGGTGTAATTTCGGCATTGTTTGTGTTGTGTGTACGCTGTGCTTTATGTACGAATTTTGTTTTGCCTTGGGGCCTGTGTCGGTATTTTTACGTGGAGGTTGGTTGGATTCATCGATTCTTCTAGCGAATCGGCAGGTGGGACAGGTTTTTACCTGTTTGACGATGTCTTGTGTCATGTTCTGCCAATAATATTGTGACGAGATGAGTCTCGTCATCTTGGAGATGTTTGGATGGTGGTGTTGTGTGTGTACGGACTTAAGAAGTCTGGCTGTAAGTGAACTTGGGACTATAGTTTTAAGTACACCTTTTCGGGAGACGGTGCGCAGTTCATTGTGATCCATAGTCACGCGAGATTTTCCCGGTGGAGAAGACTGTTGGCTCTTTATGAGTGGCGCATCTAGAAAGCCACAAAATGGGATACGAGTTACAACGCCCGTTTCATATTGTTGTACTCCATTTATGCTACGGACCTCATATTCGTATCTTGACAGTCTTAACCTCCATCGAAACAATCTGCCTGACGGGGCTTTGATCTCTTTCAACCACTGCAATGCAGGATGGTCAGAAAGTATCGTAAACTTTCTGCCCATTAGACAGGCGCGGAAGTTATCCACACTTTCCACAATGGCTAGGCATTGTAGTTCCAAGTCTGAATAATTTCGCTCGTGACTACGCAGAGAGCGGCTGAAATGTTGAACTGGGTATGTCTTCCCATCAGGGTAGACATGTTTAAGAATGCCTGCAATGCCGAATGTTGAGGTGTTACAGTACACCTGGCATGGCAGACCTTCTTGGTAAAGGTGTAATGTGGGGTGTGTGGTAAGGCTTTCTTTCAAATTAGTGAACGCTTTCTGGCATTCGTCACCCCAGACCCACATGACATCCCTTTTTAGAAGGTTGACAAGTGGCGTCCGCAAGCGGGCGTGGTCTGGAATGAACTCTTTATAGGCGTTCACAGCTTTTAGGAAAGATCGCAATGTTTTTCGATTGTGTGGTTGTTTGGTGGCGTGAATTTTTTCTATGTTTTGTGTAGACGGGATGATTGTATTATTCTTAACGGTTGTGCATGCGCTTACTGGTTGTTGTCGTCTTTTGGCGCGAGTGTCGCGCTTGTTGGGCGGGTTGTGCGTGTTTGTTGCGTGATGACGTATGGGTGCGTGTTTGTTGTGAGGTACATTTGCGTGATTATGGCGTGGCGACGTATGGTCATGTATGGATTTTGTGTGGTAAGTGGGTGAGCTGTGTTGGTGTACGGACACTTTTTTGGGCATTATTGGAATTGTAGGTTGAAGTCGTGGTGGCTTTATGTGTTGTGGGCATATAGTACTGGCAATTGGGTTGAGTGAAAAGTTGCGTGGTGTGAGATTAGAATGGTGGCATGTAAATATTTGGGGTTTGGGCAATGAATGCAGGCAAGGGTTTCCATGTGTGAAAACTTTGTGTGCTGTACGAGCCCTTTGGGACAGGTTTTGGTCTAGCCCGTGCTTGCATTCATTTGGTACATGTTTAGATACATGGTTAAAGGGGTAGGTAGGGTTAGATAGAAGTCCAAGGGGGGTGCCTACCTTAGTCTCGAAAGTTCGGCTCGGCTGGGACGTCTTGGGCTTGGGATGGTTGAACCGTCCGCGGAATTGGAGTGAAGTCCGGTACTGGAATGTCGTTTTGGGACCGTTTGCACTGTCCCGGTTTGTGCGGATTACTTTCGAGTGCGGGGTACGGGTACGGCATGGCGGTGGATGACTCCTCGGTGGTCGGTGTCCGGCCTCGGTGACACTTGCCTGGGGTGGTGGCACGTGCGTCGGCTGCCGCGCTCATCTCGCCTTTCGGTCGGCGGGGGGTGTGGGCTGCTCTGGGGGTGGCGCTACGGAACGTCGTCTGTAGTTGAGTGGACCTTGCTCCTTGAAGTGCGGCGGTCAACTGCAAAATTATTGTCGCCAGGGTGTGTTTTGTCGCTTCGTTCGTTGCCAGCTTCTTTCCGCTCGTTGCCAGTTTCTTCCCTCTGGGTTTGACATTGCCGTTTGTTTTGCTGGCGTCTGGGCTAATTTCCATCTTGATCCTGTCGACTTTCATTATAGCTGTGGTATTATGCTATGCTGGGAACCTTACTCTTGGGGTTGCAGATTGTTGAAGTGGTGGCGCAGTCGTGATGGCTGAGTAAGAAAGGATTACACACAAGGGAAATAAGCCAGGACACTTGATGGGGTTTGAAAATAAAAGGCAACTGGTTTGGAGGGCAGAAAGCTTGAGAAAGCGGAGCGATTTTTGCTATGAATTATCGGATCACATGGTGATGATTGACTTAGCTATGGGATGAGCGGGGAGGTCTCGAGAGCAGATGTTACCTTGTTGGGAGCGAAGGCGCTACTGACTAATTCTTGCTTCTCGATTTAACACCAAGACTTATCTTCTTTACCATTGGTCGAAAGATGTCACACGACCGTTTTTCTATTGGTTGACCTACTTAGGTACTGCCTCCTAATTGGTCCTTACTGACTTCCTTGAATTAAGATACGTTCGGCCTTGCTCCGGAAATACTGGGCGTTAACTCGACTTTTATGATTTCCGCGGTCATAAGATACGTCCGGCCTTGCCCAGGAAATATTGGCTTAAACTTAGCTTGCAGGGTTTCCGGGGTCAGAAGGTTAACTGTGACTTTATTAATAGTTATGTTCTCTTCTAGGCCTACTTCCTAGGTTTTTCTCTAAGGCGTTCTATCCTCCAGTTACCTTTGTTCTTTTATTAATTCTTTTAAAACATACATTGTACATACATAGTAGGTCGGAGGTGCATACAGTTATATACAAATTATGACATATATGTCATAATATATACTCTTCCAGGAATAATAAAGCAAGCCTAGAGCCAGCCCAGAGAGAGACGGGATGTAAAGTCCAGTCACTTGAGACAGCAGCGACATTCCAAAAGGGCGGCAAATGGGGACCGTCCGTTAACACCTTGGGACTTTTAAGACAGTTGGTGATTGTGTGCGACACGAACGGCCGCCCGGCTTTGCCGGGCCCGTCTCCCTCTCTGGTTGTCTGGGATTCCTCTTCCAAACTTGTGGTGTCCTTACTTCTCTTTCCCCACCTTATTATATTGCCACATATATGTCTAGACAAATGTAAAGGCATGCATGTATGACAGCGCAAGAGTCCCTAGGGGGATATAGCGCTTTAAATTGAAATAAAATAAAAATTGAGAACATATTTTGGAAAACTCTAAATAATTGATAAGTGAAGGGCAATTTTAAATTATATGTTGATTAGATAATATATTTCAAAAACAGTTTTCATTATAATTGATTAATATGTTGGTTGCTGTTTTTCTATCCTAAAAATAAGGAAAAGATATGCAACCAAAAATTAAAGTTTACTACCACTTTCCTTTTTTAATTTTACAACGAAAATAATTTTTTAGAGTGTCTAATATTTACATACATCTCACTTTTTATAACAAAGAATTTCTCAATTCAACTATACAAAACACAGAGTATAATACAAAATAGATTATTATACGACTACATTACTCCCCTCCCAGCAACTAAGTTACGTTTCAACAATTAACAAGATTTAGATTTTTTTAAATATAACATTTCTACACTAGGCAGTATATGGGAGTAATACTCAGTACTACAACAAGATATGTACCTTTTAGTAAATATAATTTCTTATTCTTGAAATCTCACAGGAAGTCGAATTGTTCTTCCGGAACGCGATGTTTTAGCAGTAGGCTCCGAAGTTATGTGATCAGAAACCTTAGGTCTTGTACCAGCTGGCTGTGGCGTAACAAGGTCATCAGAGTCTATATCTGCCAATATATAGGCAGGTCGCAGTCTATCATTGGAAACTTTTTCGTTTCTGCCCTTAACACAAATTGTGAAATATTTGTCAGTTCTGGAGAGGACAGTATAAGGTCCTTCGTATGGTGCTTCTAGGGATTTCTTTATCCTGTCAACACGGAGAAAAACGTGTGAACAGGTTGACAACTCCTTTGGCACAAATATTTTCTGAGAAGTATTAACTCTAACTTGTCTTGGTCCCATGAGTTCAATTTGCTTCTGGAGTTTAGCAACAAAAGTTTCAGGTAAGGATGCAATCTTGGTTTCACACAAGAATTCTCCTGGAAGTCGAATATCTTGTCCATAAACTAACTTTGCAATTGTATATTTGGCATTTTCCTGCAACGCTGAGCGTAACCCAAAAAGGATAGTTGGAAGTGTTTCACTCCACACTTTGCTATTGTGAGCTCTCAAAGCAGCTTTAATTGTTCTGTGAAGACGTTCAATTTTGCCATTGCACTGTGTTGGGTAAGCTGTAGTGTGTTGCATTTTAAATCCACTTAGTTTAGACAGGCACTTGAACGTTTCAGAGGTGAATTGTGCCCCACGATCAGAAATCAGCTTCTGCGGAGTTCCGAACCGTGCTATCCAATTTTCATAGAAGGCTCTAGCTACTCTCTCTGCTGATATGTTTTCTAGCGGAATGGCTTCCATCCAATTGGTGAATCTATCAATACATGTAAGACAGTAGGTGTAGCCATTAGATGGAGGCAGAGGACCCACAAGGTCAATATGGACTTCCGTAAATCTCTCTGTAGATTCCTGGAATTCACCTATATTTGATTTGGTATGTCGAGTTACTTTATTTTTCTGAAAAGGAATGCAACATCTAGTCCATTGTCGAACATCTTTTTTTATATTAGTCCAAATAAATTTCGAAGACATCATATTCACCGTAGATCTGGTACCTGGATGTGACAAACCATGAATTTGGTTAAACATTCTAAATCTATAAGGTTCAGGAATGTAAGGCCTAATATGATTTCCTGATGTGTCACACCACAAGTGTTTTCCAGAAGCTAGAGGATGCTGTTTGAAGTTTAAATACTTCGAGGTACTTCGTAGGTGATCAAGTTCCTCATCATGCTTCTGTGCTTCAGCAATTTCATCATAATTAATTAAACTCAACTCTCCTATTCTAGAAAGAGCATCAGCCACAATATTGTTCTGACCTTTAACATGTCGAATATCGGTAGAAAATTGCAAAATGAACTGTAATTGACGAATTTGTCTTGGCGCAGCTTTTTCAGGTTTTTGCAAAAATGCAAATATTAAAGGTCTGTGATCGGTGAAGATTACAAATTCTCTTCCCTCTAGTAAATATTTAAAATTTTTAATGGACAAGGAAATTCCAAGAAGTTCTCGATCATAAGTACTGTAATTCTTTTGAGCATTGTTCAGCTTCTTTGAAAAGAATGCAACTGGTTTCCATATTCCGTTTTCTTTTTGCTTAATTACTCCTCCAACCGCTGAATCCGAAGCGTCTGTGCTCAAAGACAGGGGTAGCATCGAATTAGGGAAAGATAACAGGGTGGCATTAAGCAAATATTGTTTGCGTTTCTCGAATTGTTTTCGAGCTTCGTCTGTCCATTGAATTTTGCTCTTATCTTTTTTCTTCGCACCTTTAAGATATTCATGCAAAATAGCTTGCGTCTGTGCCGCATCTTTTAAGTAACGCCTATAGAAATTTATCATGCCTAGGAATGTCCTTAAGTCATGTATAGTTTCAGGCAATTTGTAGTCAATAATTACTTGTACCTTATTGGGCAGGGGTTTTGAACCATCTGCTGTGATTAGATATCCCAGAAATTCTAATTCCGGTACGCCAAACACAGATTTTGAAACATTTATCCTGAGCCCATATTTATTTAATCTTTCAAAAATGGTTTTAAGATGCTTAATATGTTCTTCTTCGCTGGATGAAGCTATTAAAATATCATCAAGATAGGGAAAAACAAAATCCAAGCCCCATAATACTTCATGGATGAATCTTTGAAAAGTTGATGGTGCATTTTTGAGTCCAAAATTCATGACATTATATTCATAAAGTCCGAATGGTGTAATTATAGCTGTTTTGCATTTATCTTTTTCTTCAATTGGTATCTGAAAATATGCTTTAAGCACATCAATTTTGGAAAATATTTTAGTGTCTTTTAAAATATGGTGAAAATCTTCAATGCGTGCTATGGGATATCTGTCTATGACAGTTCTAGCATTAAGTTGCCTGTAATCACCACAAATTCTATGTGAGCCATCTTTTTTAGCAACCATGTGTAACGGACTAGCCCATTGTGATTTTGATGGACGTATTATGTTATTTTCTAACATAAATTTGAATTCCTGTTTGACAATAGCGAGTCGTTTGGAATCAAGCTGTTTTGCCCTTGAATGTACAGAATGTCCTTCAGTTGTTATAGAATGTCTAACGTCATGTTCTGGGCATGTTGGAAACAATGCAGGTTTAGATATATTAGGATATTCAGAAAGCAATTTTGAAAATTTAGAATTTTTACACAGGGTTAATATGTCATTTTTTTCTGAAACAGATGATACAATGCCATTATTTGACAAGTTGGTAACACCATCAATTAACCTTTTCCTGTTTATATCAATAAGTAAATTGAATTTGTTAAGAAAATCTGCTCCTATTATGCCTTTATTTACTTTTGCAATTACAAAGGGCCATTGAAATTCTCGGCGCAATCCTAAATCTAGTGTCAAATATTTAATACCATAGGTTTCAATTTCCGACCCATTTGCAGCGTAAAGCTTGTAATCACTCTTTTGACACCTAGGATGTGCTATAGGAAAAAACTAACATCAGCTCCACTGTCAATCAAAAATTGTAATCCTGAAATTTTGTCTTTTATAAATAATCGATATTTGCGACAATCAATCAAATTATCTACCGTAGACACTGCCGCCTGTTCTTCTGCAGTCTGGAGTTTTCCTGATTTTTCGTCTTATTTATTACCCACTTGCAAGGAGGCTTGCATTTTTCAGGAATACAATGAGCTCCAAATCGAAAGTGGTAATAACAAAACCTGCCATTTGGATCGTATTTTCTACGGATTCAGCTGCTGGATCTAGATCGTTGGCGTTGAGTTCTAAATGATGGCCTTGATCTTGATAGGTTAATTTCAGCTACTTGTTTTTCAAGTGAAGATATTTTTTCTAACAGGTTCTCCATAACATTATGAGAGGTTTGTGAAGAACTAGCACCACAGACATCAGGAGAAAAAGTCATGTCCATAATCTTATCCGCCATAGATGATAATTTTGTCACATCTTCATCACTACAAGCAATATGTTTCTCATTGAGTCAGGTAATTTCTCCAGCCATAAGGTCTTAATTAAATTAGAAGATATATCACTAGTGGCTAAAGATCTCAATTTTTGTAACAATTGACTTGGCTTCATATTTCCAAGTTCTATTCCTGAGATAAGTTTTTTAATTCGAACACTTTCACTATCTTTAAATATATTTAAAAGGCGTGTTTTAGATTCAGTGTATTTAAATTTACTATCGAGAGTAATTATATCCCAAACATTTTCAATGTATTTTGGCTCAAGTTGTGCAATTAAGTAATTAAACTTTGTTTATTCGGATGTTATCGCATTTATGTTAAACTAGCGGACGTACCCGGCTTCGCCCGAGGTTTTACCCGAGTAAAGGTTTGTCTAACGAACATTTGTTAAAACAATTCTCTATAAACTTATAAAAAAAAAGATATATTTTGATAATTTGAAACTCGTAAATTTGAATCTCTCGATAAAGTGAACATTTTTTCCCGGTCCCTGTGTGCCGTGTCATCCTGAATTTTGTCTTTCATAATTTTCTACATTACAAAATCATCGTTTTATCTAATGAACATATTTTCCCGGTCCCTTGAAAAATACTCGATAAGTTGAATAAAATCATGGTCGTGAATCTCTCGATAAAGTGATTATTTTTTCCCGGTCCCTGTGTGCCGTGTCATCCTGAATTTTGTCTTTCCTAATTTTCTACATTACAAAATCATCGTTTTATCTACATATTTTCCCGGTCCCTTGAAAAATACTCGATAAGTTGAATAAAATCATGGTCGTTTATGGAAGAAGGACGTAGTTCCCGGAGGTCACCCGCCCCCCGCGCGCCAGGACCTCTTGATCCCTCTGATTGGTCGGTGGGGACTTGGACTGACCGGCCGGACGGGGGGCAGACCTAAGCCTATCTCCGTCGCAAGGTGGCGCTGCTTGCGAGTTAAAGCTACAAATCTGCAAATAACTCTAAGGATATTAAAGATATTCAAGAAATTATTTCTCGTAAACCTTTCCAGGGATACGCCTAATAATATCCCAAAATTTCACGGCGATTGGATGTATGGTTTTTGAATCCATAGAGGACACACACACACACACACACACAGACAGACATTCAATTTTATATATATAGATTGAGCTTCAACTCGATAAAACCAAATTTCAGGTTTATCTGTCCAAAATGGAGGTATTTTAATGCTTACCTTATTAATTTCTTGAGTAGACTCAGCTTCCATTCTTGCATGTTCTTTATAATCTTCCATCTTTTCGAGAAAAACAAATAATACGGCTCACCAATGTTGGTTGCTGTTTTTCTATCCTAAAAATAAGGAAAAGATATGCAACCAAAAATTAAAGTTTATTACCACTTTCCTTTTTTAATTTTACAACAAAAATAATTTTTTAAAGTGTCTAATATTTACATACATCTCACTTTTTATAACAACGAATTTCTCAATTCAACTATATACAAAACACAGAGTATAATACAAAATAGATTATTATACGGCTACAAATATATGATTCTATCGCAAAAATAAAAATCATTATCAACTTATAATGACTGATTGTATGTACACTGATAGATTCTAACCAATCAAAGCAACCCAATAACTTCAAAGTAAGACCAAGTGAATTTAAATTAAATTTTGGATGTTAAAGCTTTCAAAAGTTGTTTTAATTATGCAGATTGACTTTAGAAAAAAAAGTATATTAGGGTGACTTAAATTAGTTTTTATTTAAAATGGCAACAGCAAGGTATCAAACTAAAGAATAAGAAAAGTCGAAATAATTCAGTGAGTCATCTATTTGATTGAATAATCCCATTTAAAAAATTCTGAGAATCAATTTGTAGAATAAAATAGAGAGTTCATTGTTATAAATTTATAAAAAGTTTTAAAAAGCACTACCTATAGTGAGTTAGCCATATTAATTAAAAATGAGAGACACCAATCCTTCAAAAGGTGATTTTTATTTATAAAATGAGTTTAGTTGATCAACTTTGTCTCTAGGAAATTAACGCAATATGAGAAAAATATATCAAATTTTAAAATTTGTTTTAGGCGAATTAAAAAATAATGTGATATCATTATACTTTCTTCTTATATAAAATTATTTTTTAAAAGTAAAATTCAATAGAATTTAATGCTTATAATATTGTCACGTAGAAAATTAGGAAAGACAAACTTCAGAATGACAAAGCAATTTTATTTTTTAAGGCAAGAGAACATATTAACGTTTATAAAATATCAGAGATGCAATGAGGGAAGTTTACAGAGTAGCAAAATATAAATATAAAATTAAATAATCTTTTTATAAAGTAATAAATATTTCGCTATATTATAGAAAGTTTTTGAATGATTTGACTAAGATAATAAATTTGATAATGAGAGCAAAAATGTAATTTTTGTAAATATATTTATTCATAGAGATATATCATTTTCTTTATAATTGATTCTATACTTTATAATAACAAATTAGTTACCAATTTACACAACAAATAAGACCACATATAAGTGATCAATTTCAAGACAAATTTATATGAATGAGCATTGTGATGATCAAAATATTTTATGAGAGTTTAGAGAAATAAAAAATTCTGTTACTTTTATGGATGAGAGGAAAAAGCAAAATTTTATCCTTGATATTTTCAATAAGATTGTTAAAAAATGAAAAGGAACATATGAAGAATCTTCTCTTAAATCAAAATTCATAAGATATATAAATGACTATATTTTTAAAATCATTTTTATTCAAATTAAAATGAATGTTTTTGTATTCTAACGCTTATATAATTGCACACAGAAGAAATTGATATTTCAAATTAAGTTTAATTTGAATTTAATTTTGAGATTGGCAATAATTGGCACTAAATTTCTTTGGTGAATGCTATTTAAATAATCCTTCATTTTTCTTATACCTTATTCATTTTTTCTCAACATTTCTATAACTATAGTTAAACTATTATCCCAGAATTATGCGATCACAGAACGATATTAATGGTAAATTCATGTGTTGTAAATAATAATGATATATTAAGTAGTTATATGATTATAGATCTCGAAAAATGCAAGCATTTTAACTAAGGAAGAATTACAATGATTCTTTCTCCCTTTCACTCAATACGTATAAAGAATTCGCATTTTAGATATAACAAGGAATATATTTTAAACTTATATGATGAACAAAAAATTAGATTGATGCACTCAGGGCTACCCAGGACGCTGGTCCAAAAAAGACACCGCAAGAAGATCGTAAAGTGACAAATAATCATAATTCTACTAAAGTAACAAAATTCACTATTATAAATAGATAATATTGATATATTAGTTACATGCTTAGAAGGGAAGCATTGTTAGAAGAGGATAAATATCTCTTTAGAAATCCTGAGTTCAACTGACCTGGTTGATAGACCTCAGCAAGGGTCCCACTCCAGGGATATGGAGGAGCTGCGTCTGTACTCATGTTAGAGTCGGCAGCAAAGGTTTCCTTGCTAGGAATGGCCTCAAATATCAGGCAAAGTCAGACTTTCACCAAAGTGTGTCTGGATCATGGTGCCATGATCAACGAAAGCTCCATCCCTCCACCCCATTTCATGAGATCAAGCTCGAGGAGCAAGAACTCATAAAATTCGTGTAACCTTTGCACAAGGGGATAAGAAACAGCAAACAACAAGAAAACATTTGAATCAAAATAATTTTTGCAAATTATTTGAATAATATCACTCAAATTCTCATAAATCTGAATGAATACAAACTATTCAATTAAAATAACGCATAATATTAAAATATAATTTAATAGAGTAGAGAGAATTTAGATATTGTTCGACTTCCAATTAGTATACTATTTGTACAACTTCAATGTTTATGTTACAGGCTTTCCCGTTGTCAGGGATCATGCTGCCGGATTCTACAACCTCGGCAATACAAAGTATAGCAATGCAGTGTCCCAATGCCTGGCACATAGCCCTCCAATTCTGAAGACCTGTATCGGAGAATTGAAGCCAGAAAGCATCAATACCAACAGCATAAATGGGGGACTGATTCTACGGCAGTTTAGCAGCCTTCTGGATCTCTTTTGGAAGGAGAAAAAATTATTTAGACCAATTGCTTTTCATAAGCAAGTTGGGTTATTTAGCCCAAATTCGGTGACTACTCGGAGCAAGATGCCATGGAGTTCCTGCAATATTTGCTGCAACAGCTTCACCAGGACTTCAATCGGCCTGAAGATTCCTCTTCGAAGATCCAATCCCCAGATGAAGGCCTGAATTCTTGGCTATCCTACTGCGCCGAAGAAAATACCCCAATAAGGGTTATATTTGCTGGGCAAATCGTCATTCAATTATGCTGCCAATCCTGCGAATATATTTCAAGACAGCATGATATCATCTGGGACCTCTCTCTATTATTTCCCGAGAATCTACCAATTTTTCGTTGCTGGATTGCTTCAAAGAATTGCTGAAAGACGAAATCCTTGAAGATTACACTTGTTCCAATTGCGGAAAGAAAGTATCTCGCAGATCTTCTGGATTATCTCAATGGCCGCATATTTTAACCATCCATCTCAAGATATTTTCGGCGTTCGAAATGCCCAAAATAAAAAAACAAGGTCAATTGTCCAGAAACTTTGGACTTTTCCGAAATTGGCTCCAACAAGAGTTACAAACTGTTTGCCATCGTGATTCATTATGGCAGTCTAACATCGGGGTATTATATAGCGGCCTGCAAACATCCCATTACTGGACAATGGCATAAATACGATGACCATTCGGTGAAGAAGATTGACCCCAACAACGTCATCACGTCCAACGCGTATATGTTTCTCTACGAAATGATCAATTGAGAAGTTTATAGCTTCACCATTATATCACACAATCTGGGGAATCATCTATGCTTATGAATACTCCGGAAAAAGACAATGACATTGCTACTGGTATGCAACTCATTTAATATTACTTAAAGCTTCATGCTATGAGAACATATTTTGAGAATAACACAAATGAAAATTTTCGAAGCTTCTTTCCTACCAGCATACCAGAATATTTCCAAACCAAACTTTCATAATTCTCAATTCATTTCTAATCATGGAAATTTCAGAAGCTTTTTAAAAAGAATTAAAACGTTGGAAGACTAGAGTTGTTTTTGTGGACATGAGAAACAAACCTCAATACATCTTTTACTAGAATGTCCCGTTTTTCAAGACTACAGAATCGAAAATAAAGTATTTTTATTATCAGTTAATTGTATATTAAATTCAATAGATTTTGTAGATATATTTTAAATTATATAGCAAAAAATATCTTTTAAGAAACTGATAATTTATATTATTTTATATTGTAGATATTACCAGACACTTCTTTATTTTGTACACAGTTATTTTTTTTAGTTTTCTTTCTCTCTCTTTCCCATTGTTAACATCATATGAATATTCTATTCACGGCCTAAAATTATTGTATATATATGTATATACATAATAATGCCCCATTAGTCATAAAATTAACACAGTGAAAACATTAACTAAAATAATTTATACTCATTGTTCTTTAAATCAATACAAAACGCAAGAAACGCAAACCGTTATCAATAATTTGACATCAGCTGGTTATCCCAAAACATTTATTTTAAAACATTTCTATCAGGCACAGGTCACATCTAACATGTCAGCACAAAAAACTAAAATATACAGGCAGAATTGCTACATCCCATATTCCCCGAAATCCATCCACATTTCTAGAACACTAGATAAATATGGAATAAAAACCTTTTATAGCAACTCTCCCAACTTATCAGATATCTTAAGAAACCCGATTACAAAAAACAGGCAAACCGAATATATATCAAGCAGAAAAGAGGCAATTTATTCTATAGAATGTAATAATTGTAATGCCAAATATGTAGGAGAAACGGGAAGAAAATTGCATAATAGAATCATTGAACACAGAAGAAACATAAACAGAAATGACCCATTATCATTAATAGTACAACACTCCAATTCAACAGGACACACATTTAACTTAAATGAACCTAAAGTACATTATAACAATATTAATAATAAATTTCAAAGATTAATAATTGAAGCAATAGTGTCCAAACAATATAGCAGTATAAATCGCAGAATTGATTTACCAGAAGCATATAATTCAATTGACTTAAATAAAATAAGATAAAAATAATTCAATCACAGTATAAGATATCACATGTCTGATGGGATACCTTGCAAGTTGAAATGCACGTGTATCGTGGATATGCACGTTAAATTTATAAACAAATCTTATTTCAAACTAGTTGGATTACTGTTTTATTAATTCCTGTAGAAGGGCGTATGTGCCCGAAAGCTCGTATATATTTGTTTTAATAAAGATACGCAGCCCTTGATGCTTTGTTTTAATTATTTATAAATCGTACAGGGCTTTTTAAATTGATATATATGTATAGACAAATGTAAAGGCATACATGTATGACAGCGCAAGAGTCCCTAGAGGGACATAGCGCTTTAAATTGAAATAAAATTAAAAATAAGAACATATTTTGGAAAACTCTAAATGCTTGATAAGTGAGGGGCAATCTTAAATTATAGCTTGATTAGATAATATATATTGAAGATCAAACAATCCATATTGTTATCTATAAAGTATTATAATATATTGGATTTATATAAACATATTTCCGTAATATTTCTAGGGACAGCTCGCCTCTCTTTATCGAGGTTTTTGTGATTAAAACTGAATCACGTGAACAGGTTAGTTACTGTCCTTGTATAGTGAGAGTAGCTAACCTTCTCACACAATTCAATTTGAGAATCAAAATGAATCAAAATTCATTTATCTTAACACCAGGAGTGAGAAATGCAAGAGAGAGAATTCACATTTTGATTGAAATTATCAATAAATTATAGTTTGATGATCACCTAAAGATATAATGGATATGGATAAAAAATACTTGTATTGATTTAGGGTTAAACATTCTCCTACGATTTTTCAACGGTTTTTCTAGGTTATGAAAAGCCCAAGTGAAATATAAAAATTACTATTAAGGAATATTATTGCAGATAGTATACCGGTACTCATCACATTCGAAAAGCAGCATATGCCTTCAATCGGCTGCTTAAGGAAGTGAAACCACATACAAATGGTAGGTACACTTTTTAAAAATCTTTTAAAATATATATCGAACAGAATGCTAATCAAATAAGAATAGATAACAAACAGTTTATATCACTCGTCCACCCACCCCCTTTAAAAGGATCTAATCCAATTCAATTCTAGTTTATAAACATTTATTTTACTTGTACTTAGTATTGTACTTAGTTTCACAAAACACTGATGCAAAATTCGGTAGAAGAATTCGCAGTGATGATTATTTTGTGGGCTGTTGCAAGGATTTAAATCAGATCATTAAATAGCAGAAAGGAGAGGGGGTAAAAGCTCCTTCAAACTAACTTTATTTTAAACATGTTAAGAGGACAGAGGAAAACACCCAACTGGTCAGCAGACCAGGACGTGCTCTCTTTCTTTGTTGCCGGCTGGCGGGTATGTTTGATTGATGTCCCCCAATCTGTCTGGCCGACGCTCCGAAGTGGATCTCCATTATTCCACAGTACTCTTAGCGGATAAGTTTTGCTCTTTTAACTAGTATGGTTTTGAGCAAAAATATCAGACCTCCAGGAAAAAGTATTTTTTCAAAAACTTTAATCAAAATTGTACTGTGCTAGAAATTAAAGTTTTTTAAACGATACTTCTCCTTGAAGACCTGATACTTTTACTCAATTTTGATACAAGGGGTTATTTATTGAATAGTATGGTTTTGTTTGATATTTTTTCAATGTCAATTCTTTTTAATTGTCAATTCTTTGTCCATTCTTTTTAAAGAGGGTGTGTGGAAACGACTTATGAGTTTTTATAAATTCTTATTATACTATACAAAAATTGAATAAGATAAATTTAATTTTGAGATATTTTTAATAAACTTTATACTCTCTCTTTATTTATACTTTTTATTGTGCAATAGAGAAGGATCTAACTCAGGTATCAAGCTGAGTATCATTGAGGCATAGAGCATCAATTTAAAATTTGCAGATGATGCATATGAACTTTAGACTTATATTTTGTAGATATTATGAATAACTTGGTAGTATTTTCTTTTTGTAATTTTTTTGTCTTTTTGATTGATAAATTTTAGTGCCGTATAAGGCTGATAGTTTATATATTTTCTTTCAAATTGTAAAATAAGGCAAATAGTTAGCACAATACATACATACAATAAATCTATAAAATATTTGAAACAGTGAATTTATACATTAGAGATGGTATGTAATTTTTTTTTCTGAAAATTAATCTTTGCTGTAGTTGTGTTCCAGGCTCACAAATCTGTCGGAATCGTTCTTGAAAATATTTAAGAATTTTTCAATTTTTACGTTTCTCTCTTTTATTTGATTTCTCATTTAAAAAAGATAATTATATATAATCAAGTTTTCCATTCTTACCTTCAAATTCAACAATATATAAAGAAAAGCGCATCAATTGGCGATTTTGAGGAAAAACGATATTTTGAAAATAAATATTTGATCTCTTGGTCACCTAGCATGTTGGCAGTGTTGGGGAAGGGAGAACAAGCAAGATAACTCTGTTTTTTAGAGAACCTGGGATATCCGGGTTTTTTGTGTGTTTTTTGAGATGAACAACCTCAGTCTCGGTCCCTGAGCTCTACTCTGATGGGTATGGGAAGGAGCCCATCAAGGGAGTAGGGATCTGAAGCTCTTTCAATCGCCTCTGTACATACTGCCAGCAGGATGAGTGTAATATAGAGGTATCTACAGTAGAGGTTGCCATACCTTTCTAAAATACCAATATACCATTAAACCCTATTGTTGCTTCTCAAAAAGAAAATTATTGATGCACATTGAAAAGTTATTGATAAAAAGAGAAAATAGGTTGCAATACCTAATACCCCAATAATGAATATATTTGCTGGGCAAATCTTCACTCAATTATGCTGCCAATCCTGCGAATATATTTCAAGACAGAATGATATCACCTGGGACATCTCTCTATTATTTCCCGAGAATCGAACCAATTTTTCATTGCTAGATTACTTCAAAGAATTGCTGGAAGACGAAATCCTTGAAGATTACACTTGTTCCGATTGCGGAAAGAAAGGATCTCGCAGATCTTCTGGATTATCTCAATGGCCGCATATTTTAACCATCCATCTCAAGATATTTTCGGCGTTCTACATGCCCAAAATAAAAAACAAGGTCAATTGTCCTGAAACCTTGGACTTTTCCGAAATTGGCTCCAACAAGAGTTATAAAGTGTTTGCCATCGTAAATCATTATGGCAGTCTAACATCGGGGCATTATATAGCGGCCTGTAAACATCCCATTACTGGACAATGGCATAAATACGATGACCATTCGGTGAAGAAGATTGACCCCAACAACGTCATCACGTCCAACGCGTATATGCTTCACTACGAAATCATTAATTGAGATCATAGCTTCATCGTTATATCACACAATCTGGCGAATCATCTATGCTTATGAATACTCCGGAAAAAGACAATGACATTGCTGCTGGTATGCAACTCATTTCATATTACTTAAAGCTTCATGCTATGAGAACATATTTTGAGAACAACACAAATGAAACTTTTCAAAGCTTCTTCCCTAACAGCATACCAGAATATTTCCGACCAAAACTTTCATAATTCTCAATTCATTTCTGATCATGGAAATTTCAGAAGCTTTTTAAAAAGAATTGAAGCGTTGGAAGACTAGATGTGTTTTTGTGGACACGAGGAACAAACCTCAATATTTCTTTTACTATATTGTCCTGTTTTCAAGACTACAGAATCGAAAATAAAGTATTTTTATTTCCAATTAATTGTATATTAAATTCAATACCTTTTGTAGATATATTTTTTATTATATAGCAAAAATATCTTTTAAGAAACTGATTATTTATATTATTTTATATTGTAGATATTACCAGACACTTATTTATTTTGTACACAGTTATTTTTTCTAGGTTTCTTTCTCTCTCTTTCCCATTGTTAACATCATATGACTATTCTATTCACGGCCTAAAATTATTGTATATATATGTATAGACAAATGTAAAGGCATACATGTATGACAGCGCAATTTCCCTAGGGGGACATAGCGCTTTAAATTGAAAAAAAAAATATTTTGGAAAACTCTAAATGCTTGATAAGTGAGAGGCAATTTTAAATTATAGGTTGATTAGATAATTTATATTTAAGATGAAACAATCCTCATTGTTATCTATAAAGTATTATAATTTATTGGATTTATATAAAGGAAAAAATACACAATATTTTGAGGGGCTGCTCGCCTCTCTTTATCGAGGCTTTTGTGATACAAACTGAATCACGTAAACAGGGTAGCTACTGTCCTTGTATAGTGAGAGTAGCTAACCTACTCACATAATTCAGTTTGAAAATCAAAATGAATCATAATCTATTTAACTTAACACTAGGAGAGAGAATTGCAAGAGAGAGAATTTATATTTTGATTGAAATTATCAATAATAGATAGTTTGATGTGATCACCTAAAGATATAGTGTGAATATGGATCAATATATACTTGTATTGATTTAAGGTAAAACATTATTTTATGAATTATCAATAATTTGCATATATACATTATGAAAAGCCCAAGTGAAATATAAAAATTACTATTAAGGAATATTATTGCAGATGGTATACAGGTACTCATCACATTCGCAAAGCAGCATACACCTTCAAATCGGCTGCTTAAGAAAGTGAAACCACAGACAAATGGTAGGTTCTTTTTTAATCTTTTTTAAAAAATATATCGAACAGAATGCAAATCAAATAAGAATAGATAAGAAACAGTTTATAGCACTCGTTCACCCAACCCCTTAAAAGGAGTCTAAACCTGAATTATTTTAGTTTATAAACATTTATTGTACTATTAGCGGATAAGTGTTAATCTCTTAACTAGTATTTTATTATTTATTACAAATAAGACACACTATATCTGATCTGGATAATTGCGCGTGAAACTATTTACAATAATTCATATTGTAGTAGAGTAGGTAACAGAATTGTCAAAAAGAAAATAAACAATTAGGAAAAACTAGGGTTTTGAGTAAAAATATCAGATCTCCAGGGAAAAGTATCTTTTAAAAAACTTTAATCAAAATTGTATTGTGCTAGAAATTAAAGTTTTTTAAACGATACTTCTCCTTGGATACCTGATACTTTTACTCAATTTTGATACAAGGGTTTATTTTTTGAATAGTATGGTTTTGTTTGATATTTTTGTCAATGTCAAGTTTAGCTAACTATTCTTTTTAAAGATATGTGTGGAAACGGCTCATGAATTTTTATAAATTCTTATTATAGTATACAAAAATTGAATATCATAAATTTCATTTTGAGATATTATTAATAAAATTTATACACACTCTCCCTTTATTTATACTTTTTATTGGGCCATAGAGAAGGATCTAACTCAGGTATCAAGCTGATTATGTGTCGTATTTTATTTTTCAATACTCTGTGTGAAAGCTAGATTTTGAATAGGAACTAACCGGTAGGTGGTTGCAGGTTTATTAACCTAAAAAGGTTTTGTTTGGCATTCCGAGTTTTTTTCTTGTCTTGCTAAATGCAATAAATAATTCTTTTGTTGCTTTAAAGAGAGTTGTAATTATTTAAAATACTACTTTATGATTGAAACATAGAGCATCAATCTAAAATTTGTAGATGTTGTATATGAACTTTAGACTTATATTTTGAAGGAAATATATAGAGAAAATTGACAATAACAATATTTCTTTGGATTTGAATCAAATTTCAAAAAGGGGTTTTTAGACAATATGAATAACTTGGTTGTTTTTTCTTTTTGTAATTTAGTCTTTTTGATTGATAAATTTCAATGCCGCATATGGTTGATAGTTTTTTATATATATTTTTAAATTGTCTCTTATTTATTTCTTATCTTCACTCAATCATATTAGGGGATCAAGCTTAGCTCCAAAAGAAATGGCCGCCTCTGACATGAGGAACAGACGCCATGTGCAGCCGCTCCTAACATGGAGTACAAACACTGCTCATCCTGTATCCCTGGATTAGGAGTCCTTACAGGGTACTATCAGCCAGGCCAACTGAGCCAGGTATTTTAGCGAGCTTGTTACTGCTCCCCCTCCTCCTTTTTCATCCAGGCTTGGGACCGGCAAAGGCGGAGTTCTTTTAAATTGTAAAATAAGGCAAATAGTTTGTACAATATATAAATACATATAATAAGTCTATAAAATATTTTAAACAGTGAATTTATATATTAGGGATGATATTTAAAAAAATATTTCTGAAAATTAATCTTTTCTGTGGTTCTTGTGTGTTCCAGGCTCTCAAATCTGTCGGAATCCTTCTTGAAAATATTTAAGAATTTTTCAATTTTTACGTTTCTCTCTTTTATTTGATTTCTCATTTAAAAAATATAATTATATATAATCAAGTTTTCCATTCTTACCTTCAAATTCAACAATATATAAAGAAAAGCGCATCATTTGGCGATTTTGAGGAAAAACGATATTTTGAAAATAAATATTTGATCTCTTGGTCACCTAGCATGTTGGCAGTGTTGGGGAAGGGAGAACAAGCAAGATAACTCTGTTTTTTAGAGAACCTGGGATATCCGGGTTTTTTGTGTGTTTTTTGAGATGAACAACCTCAGTCTCGGTCCCTGAGCTCTACTCTGATGGGTATGGGAAGGAGCCCATCAAGGGAGTAGGGATCTGAAGCTCTTTCAATCGCCTCTGTACATACTGCCAGCAGGATGAGTGTAATATAGAGGTATCTACAGTAGAGGTTGCCATACCTTTCTAAAATACCAATATACCATTAAACCCTATTGTTGCTTCTCAAAAAGAAAATTATTGATGCACATTGAAAAGTTATTGATAAAAAGGGAAAATAGGTTGCAATACCTATTACCCCAATAATGAATATATTTGCTGGGCAAATCTTCACTCAATTATGCTGCCAATCCTGCGAATACATTTCAAGACAGCATGATATCATCTGGGACCTCTCTCTATCATTTCCAGAGAATCGAACCAATTTTTCGTTGCTGGATTGCTTCAAAGAATTGTTGAAAGACGAAATACTTGAAGATTACACTTGTTCCAATTGCGGAAAGAAAGGATCTCGCAGATCTTCTGGATTATCTCAATGGCCGCATATTTTAACCATCCATCTCAAGATATTTTCGGCGTTCTACATGCCCAAAATAAAAAACAAGGTCAATTGTCCTGAAACCTTGGACTTTTCCGAAATTGGCTCCTACAAGAGTTATAAATTGTTTGCCGTCGTAAATCATTATGGCAGTCTGACATCGGGGCATTATATAGCGGCCTGTAAACATCCCATTACTGGACAATGGCATAAATACGATGACCATTCGGTGAAGAAGATTGACTCCAACAACGTCATCACGTCCAACGCGTATATGCTTCTCAACGAAATGATCAATTGAGAAGATCATAGCTTCACCGTTATATCACACAATCTGGCGAATCATCTATGCTTATGAATACTCCGGAAAAAGACAATGACATTGTCTGGTATGCAACTCATTTCTTCTTACTTAAAGCTTCATGCTATGAGAACATATTTTGAGAACAACACAAATGAAACTTTCCAAAGCTTCTTCCCTAACAGCATACCAGAATATTTCCGACCAAAATTTTATAATTATCAATTCATTTCTAATCATGGAAATTTCATAAGCTTTTTAAAAAGAATTAAAGCGGTGGAAGACTCGAGTTGTTTTTGTGGACGTGAATAACAAACCTCAATACATCTTTTACTAGATTTTCTTGTTTTTCAAGACTACAGAATCGAAAATAAAGTATATTTATTTCCAGTAAAGAAATGTATATTAAATTCAATATCTTTTGTAGATATATTTTAAATTATATAGCAACAAATATCTTTTAAGAAACTGATGATCTATATTATTCTTATTGTACATATTGCCAGACACTTCTTTATTTTGTAACAGGTCTTTTTTCGTTTTTCCTCTCTCTCTTTCCCTTTCTTAACATCATATGACTATTCTATTTACGGCCTAAAATTATTGTGTATATATGTAGAGACAAATGTAAAAGCATACATGTATGACTGCGCAAGTGTCGCTAGAGGGACATAGCGCTTTATATTGAAATAAAATAAAAATTGAGAACATATTTTGGAAAACTCTAAATAATTGATAAGTGAAGGGAAGTTTTAAATTATAGGTTGATTAGATAATATATATCAAAAACAATTTTCATTTAAAAAAAAAAAAAATTGATTAAAATTTGATTCTATCGCTCAAATAAAAATCATTAACAACTTATGACTGATTGTATGTACACTGATAGATTCTAACCAATCGAGGCAACCCAATAACTTTAAATTACGACCAAGTGAATTTAAATTAAATTTTGGATGTTAAAGCTTTTAAAAGTTGTTTTAATTATGCATATTGACTTTAGAAAAATATATATAGAATGTTAAAGTAGTTTAAATTAGTTTTTATTTAAAATGGTGTTAAAATAAATGTGTTTCAGCAACCCTGGCCGTACAGAACATGTAATCTTGGTAAAGATGATAAAATAAGATATTATCTTGATTTGTAGTATGTTAAATAAACTACAAAATAACAGATTATGAGACTGAAGTTTAAATAATAACAAAGAAATATCAAGAACGTGTTTTAGTAAGCACAACTTTGAATATATTTTAAAATGAGCGTAATTAATTCTAATGTGCCAATTTTGACTGGTACAAAATTTAACAGCTGGAAATTTGGAGTTATCCTATTGTTAGAAGAAAAACAAATACATCTAACATTAGAAAAGGAAATTAATGATTTTGTCGATGAAAAAGAACGCGAGTTATTTGCAATTAAGGATGCAGAGGCAAAATCTACGCTTGTTCAATGTTTAACTGATAAACATCTAGACATAATTAAAGATGCAAAAACAGCTAAAGAAATGATGAAAGCGCTCGAAAATATATTTTAAAGAAAAAGCGTGTTTACAAAACTAACACTAAAAAGAAAGTTGTTGACTTTAAAATGCAAACATAATGAAAAATTAGAGGACCATTTTCTTAAATTTGATTATATAATTCGTGAATTGGATAATATAGGTTCCAAAATGGATGAATCTGACAAAATATGTCATCTGTTATTGTCATTGAATGAAGAGTATGAAAATGTAATCACAGCAATAGAAACAATAAATACTGAAATCAAAATGGAATTTGTTAAGGCAAGATTGCTGGATGAAGAACTCAAAAAGAAAAATAAACAAGGGGAACCTAGGAATGAAGAAATGGCATTTGGATCATTCACATTTACATGTTATAATTTTGGCAAGAAAGGTCACAAGGCTACAGAATGTAGAAATAAAAAGAAATTTTTCAAAAGAGAAAAGAATCAAACACAAAAAGAGAGAAATGAAAGACAAAAAGAGAGTCAACCTGGACAACAAGCCTATCAGATGGATGGAAAACTATCATTTGTAGCAATGAATGCTATAGATTGCTATGAAAATGATCATTTTATTTTAGACTCAGGAGCAACACAGAACCTGATCAAAAGTGAATTAGAAAAATATATGACAGATGTGAAGATTTTAGAACATAAGGTTGAAATTCATATCGCTAATGGTGAAAAGATGTCAGCTAATAAAAGTGGAACTTTAAATGTAAAGATCAATAATATCCCAATAGCAATCCATGGACTAATAGGTGATGGCATTAAACAGGGGCTTCATTCTTCGGCAATTTAGCAAACTTCTGAATCTCCTTTGGAAGGAGGAAAATCATTCAGACCAATTGCTTTTCACAAGCAAGTAGGGGCTATTGAGCCCAAATTGGTGACTACTCGGAGCAGGATGCCATGGAGTTCTTCCAATATTTGGTGCAACAGCTTCACAAGGACTTCAATCGGCATGAAGATCCCTCATCGAAGATCCAATCCCCAGATGAAGGCCTGAGTTCTTGGCTATCCTAACGCGCCGAAGAAAATATCCCAATAATGGATATATTTGCTGGGCACATCTTCACTCAATTATGCTGCCAATCTTGCGAATATATTTCAAGACAGCAGGATATCATCTGGAACGTCTCTCTATCATTTCCCGAGAATTGAACCAATCTTTCGTTGCTAGATTGCTTCAAAGAATTGCTGAAAGACGAAATCCTTGAAGATTACACTTGTTCCAGTTGCGGAAAGAAAGAATCTCGCAAAACTTCTGGATTATCTCAATGGCCGCATATATTAACCATCCATCTGAAGAGATTTTCGGCGTTCGCCATGCCCAAAATAAAAAACAAGGTCAATTGTCCAGAAACCTTGGACTTTTCCGAAATTGGCTCCAACAAGAGTTATAAATTGTTTGCGGTCGTAAATCATTATGGAGTCCAACATCGGGGCATTATATAGCGGCCTGCAAACATCCCATTACTGGACAATGGCACAAATACGATGACCATTCGGTGAAGAAGATTGACCCCAACAACGTCATCACGTCCAACGCGTATATGCTTCTCAACGAAATGATCAATTGAGAAGATCATAGCTTCACCGTTATATCGCACAATCTGGCGAATCATCCATGCTTATGAATATTCCGGAAAAAGACGATGACATTGCTACTGGTATGCAACTCATTTCTTCTTACTTGCTTCATGCTATGAGAACATATTTTGAGAACAACACAAATTAAACTTTTCAAAGCTTCTTCCCTATCAGCATACCAGAATATTTCAGACCAAACCTTCATAATTCTCAATTTATTTCTAATCATGGAAATTTCAGAATCTTTTAAAAAAGAATTAAAGCGGTGGAAGACTCGAGTTGTTTTTGTAGACGTGAATAACAAACCTCAATACATCTTTTACTAGATTGCTCTGTTTTTCAAGACTACAGAATCGAAAATAAAGTATTTTTATTTCCAGTTAATTGTATATTAAATTCAATACCTTTAGTAGATATATTTTAAATTATATAACAACAAATATCTTTTAAGAAACTGATAATTTATATTATTCTTATTGTACACACATATTGCCACACTACTTTATTTTGTACACAGGTCTTTTCTCGTTTTTTTTTCTCTCTCTTTCCCATTGTTAACATCATATGACTATCCTATTCACGGCCTAAAATTATTGTATATATATGTATAGACAAATGTAAAGGCATACATGTTTGACAGCGCAAGTGTCCCTAGGGGGGACATAACGCTTTAAATTGAACTAAAATAAAAAAATGAGAACATATTTTGGAAAACTCTAAATAATTGATAAGTGAAGGAAAATTTTAGATTATAGGTTGACCAGATAATATATTTTGAAGATGAAACAATTCATATTGTTTCTATAAAGTATTATAATATATTGGATATATATATATATAATATTTCCGCAATATTTGTAGGGACAACTCGCCACTCTTTATTGAAGGTTTTTGTGATTAAAACTGAATCACGTAAACAGGTGAGCTAATGTCCTTGTATAGTCAGAGTAGCTAACTTACTTACTTAATTCAGTTTGATAATCAAAATGAATCATAATCTATTTAACTTAACACTAGGAGAAAGAATTGCAAGAGAGAGAATTCATATTTTGCATATAATCCAAAAAATTGATTGAAATTATCAATAATTCAAAGTTTGATGTGATCATCTGAAGATAAAATGTTAATATGGATCAATAAACTATCGTATTAATTTAGGGAAAAACATTCTTTTATGAATTTTCAATAATTTGCATATACATTATGAAAAGCCAAAGTGAAATATAAAAATTACTATTAAGGGATATTATTGCAGATGGTATACCTGTACTCATCGCATTCAAAAACCAGCATACGCTTTCAATCGGCTGCTTAAGAAAGGGAAGCTACAGGTAAATGGTAGGTACTTTTTTATCTTTTAAAATATATATTGAAAGAATGATAATCAAATAAGAATAGATAAGAAACAGTGTATAGCACTCTTCCACCCATCCCCTTAGAAGGGGTCTAAACCAATTCAATTGTAGTTTGTAAACATTTATTGTACTATTAGCGGATAAGTGTTACTCTTTTAACTAGTATTTTATTATTTATTATAAATAAGAAACGCTATTTCCGATCTGGATAATTGCGCGTGGAATAATTTTCAATAATTGTAATAGAGTAGGTAACAGAATTGTCAAAAAGAAAATAAACAATCAAGGAAAAATATTGTTTTGAGCAAAAATATCAGATCTCCAGGAAAAAGTATCTTTAAAAAACTCTAATCAAAATTGTATCGAGCTAGATATTGATGTTTTTTAAAGATAATTCTCCTTGGAGACCTGATACTTTTACTCAATTTTGATACAAGGGATTATTTTTTGAATAGTATGGCTTTGTTTGATATTTTTGTCAATGTCAAGTTTAGTTAACTATTCTTTTTAAAGAGGGTGTGTGGAAACGACTTATGCATTTTTATAAATTCTTATTATACTATACAAAAATATCACGACGTATGCACGAAGGAACGTGTGGCCATTGGACTTGCGTTAGACCTGGAGGCTGTTGTTGGGTGCTGCTCTGCCTGGAGTATAGGAGCTCCATCTATTATTGCTTCTTGTGGTGAATCTGTATAAGACCGGTGGTCTTAATAAAGCTTTGTGTGTGTGTATTATTCTATACAAAAAATTGAATATGATAAATTTTATTTTGAGATATTATTAATAAACTTTATACTCTCTTTATTTATACTTTTTATTGTGCCATAGAGAAGGAACTAATTCAGGTATCAAGCTGAGTATCATTTAGGCATGGAGCATCAATATAAAATTTGCAGATGATGTATATGAACTTTAGACTTTTTAGAACTTTTACTTAAGTAAAATTATAGAGAAAATTGACAATAACAATATTTCTTTGGATTTGAATGAAATTTCGAATTTTTTTAGATATTATGAATAACTTGGTAGTATTTCTTTTTGTAATTTAGTCTTTTTGATTGATAAATTTAAATGCCGTATAAAGCTGATCGTTTTTATATTATCTTTTAAATTGTAAAAACAAGGCAAATAGTTTCTACAATATATACATACAATAAATCTATAAAATATTTGAAACAGTAAATTTCTATATTAGAGATGATATTTACATTTTTGTTTCTGAAAATTAATATTTGCTGTTGTTCTTGTGTGTTCCAGGCTCTTAAATCTGTCGGAAACCTTCTTGAAAACATTTATGAATTTTTCAATTTTTACTCTTTTTTCTCTCCTTTATTTGATTTCTCATTTAAAAAGACAATTATATATAATCAAAAGCTTTTAATTCTTACATTCAAATTCAACAAGGCGTATATATAAAGAAAAACGCATCAATTGGCAATTTTGAGGAAAAACGATATTTAAAAAAATAAATATTTGATTCCTTGGTCACCTAGCATGTTGGCAGTGTTGGGGAAAGAGAACAAGCCAGATAACTCTGGTTATGTAGAGAACCTGGGATATCTGCTTTCTTTTGTGTTTTTGAGATGAACAACCTCAGTTTCGGTCCCAGGGTTCTACTCTGATTGGGCGTAGAAGAGAGCCCATCAAGGGAGTAGGGATCTTAAGCTCTTTCAATCGTCCCTGTACATACTGCCAGCAAGATAAGTGGAATATAGAGGTACCTACAGTAGAGGTTGACATACCTTCCTAAAATACCAATATACCATTGAACCCTGTAGTTGCTTCTCAAAAGAAAATTATTGATGCACATTGAAGTTATTGATAAAAAGGAAAATAGGTTGCAATAACTGCTCAAAAATAGCGTTCAAGAGTGAATTGCATTTTGTTTAGAAACCTTTTTTTTTTGAACACGCACTATGAGCTTGAGTACAAATTATAGGATCCTAGTTCTTCTTAGTTGACCAGAATATGGGAATATGTTATTAATATGCATTCCATATTTCGAAATGCTTTGATTTGACTTTGGAATGCTTAAATTTGACTTTGAAATGCTCGGATTTGACTTTGAAATGCTTGTATTTGACTTTGAAATGCTCGTATTTGACTTTAAAATGCTTGGATTTGACTTTGAAATGTTTGAATTTGACTTTGAAATATTTGGATTTGACTTTGAACTGCTCGGATTTGACTTTGAAATGCTTAAATTTGAACTAGAAATGCTTGAATTTGACTTTGAGATGCTTGGAATTGACTTTGAAATGCTTGAATTTGACTTCGAAAATCAATTTGAGTTTTAGAAAAACGGACGAGAAGTATATATCTTTTAGCATGCCATACTTTCACTTTTAAGAAGAGTCATAAGCATTTGAAAAGTTCAGAATATCTCTTGATTAAAGTTCCTTAATATTATACTAGACCATTTTCTTGAATCATATATTATGCTCATACAAAAATAACGTATGATTTGAGATCTATTCAGAGGCTACAGAAAATCCCTCCTAATTGTAAAATGATAAAATGATTGATATGACGGGTGATTCAAGTTACAATTTTGGGAAGTTGAATATTTTCCGATATCAGTTTTTTTTGGTGAACATAATCTTAGATACGAGTATATTAGAGTTCCTTAAACCTCTTTCTTATATCTAATATCTATATTCATAGCACACACATACAGCTGAGAATCAATTGTTTATACATATGCAAAATTTATTATGTTCTGGGGTGTTCTCTAAATTTAAAGTAAACGACTTGATTTTTCAATTTTTCATATTCACCTTTCATATCATATAGCAAAAAGCAAGGAAGCATTTTGTGAATTTTCATAAGTTGTATTATGGCATATGTAAAAGTATATATTTGATGCATTTCCTTATAGGTATATAATGAGTATTATAAAATGAATTGATTTTCATACCCATACACACCCGAGTACAAAAGTGGATCAAATATTTGTAATTAAAATATATTATGAATCTTGATAAATATTTAGGAAGATAATTTCTCTTAAAAGTAATTTAAAGATTAAGAAATTTGTTCAATTTATTGTTTTATATATATAATAAAAGCACATGTGCTCGTGGTCAGGAGATGCCTTCTTTATTTTTAATATAAATAAATATAAATATATAATTAAATAAATCATATCATATAATTTTGAAATGAGAAAAGAGAGAATTTTAAAGCTGACTTCAATATTCTCAAGAATAAATTGTGTTAAATAAAAAGTGAAAATTGTATTGTGTTTATATTTATGTATTTTACACATACATTACTATACACACTAGTTCTTATTAATATAACGGGGTTGTATAATCCGGCAGAATGATCCCTGAGAACAGGAAGGCCTGTAACATATACATTGAAGTTGACAATGGACAATTAAAAACAGTTTATTGACATCTAGTCAACAGTAGGGAGAGAGGTTACAGTTAAAAATAGGGAGAAATATATACAACAGACGGAGCCCCCTCTGGAGAGACGTCTGGATTTCATCAGGAGCTTAAAGCTGCCTTGAGTTCGGACAGTCCGTTGTGGGTTATGGAATCTGTGCTGAGAACATGGACGAGAACATCTACGTATGTTTTCCCACGTGACGCAGCGGAGCGTGACCTTGGCTGCACGGGTGAGTCAGTTGTTATGTTGCTCTCTGTATAGATGGACATTAAAACATGGTGGCAGCGATAACTGGATAAAATACGAACCCGTATATTGCAAAATATCGATTTTTGCGTACCTTGGAAGATAATTCATCATGGCTCAGATTCAACCTCCAGAAACTTTCGACTTCTCGACTCCCAACGAATGGCCCAAATGGAGGAAAAGATTCGAACGATACCTCGTGGTCAGTGGAATGAAGAAGAAAGAGGAGGCGGACAAGATCGATTTGTTCATGTACTTGATGGGCGACCGCGCGGATGATATATTCAGGACCTTCAAGTTCGAAAAGGAGGAAGAGGCAACGAAAATTGATTCCGTCCTCAAGGCGTTCGACAGCCACTTCTGTGTCAGAAAGAATATTATCTACGAACGTGCGAAATTTAATTCAAGAATCCAAGAGGATCGGGAGCCAGTGGACGAATTCATCACTTCATTGTACAAATTGGCTGATAGTTGCGAATTTGAGGGTCTTCATGAGCAGTTGATCCGTGACCGAATAGTGGTTGGAGTGAGGGACAAAGCTTTATCTGAAAGAATGCAGTTGGACAGCGAACTGACTTTGGAAAAGGCGGTGAAAATGGTTCGACAGCAGGAAGCCGTTCGACAGCAGCAAGTCGACCTGCAGCGTCCCTCAGCGAGCCAAAAGGTCAATCAGGTGAAGTTCAATTCGAAGAAGCAATCACCGAAACAACAACAGCAGCCTTCGAGGAAGAAGGAGAAGTCAGCCGAAACAAGATCACGATGTCCAAAATGCGGAGGTTTCACCCACAGGGAAGGAGAGGCTTGCCGTGCTGAAGGACAAAGATGTAACCTATGTTCAAAAACTGGCCATTTTGCAAATTGCTGCCCAGATAAGCAGGAGAAGACTGCGGAAGTCAAAGCTGTTTCTGAACTTGATGAAGAAATTGGTTTTCCCCTGGAGGTCTCAGCTGTGGAGGATTCATCTAATCTCGATGATGATGAAGACGAGTGCAGGAGGCGATGGACAGCAGAAATCCAAGTGAACGGGAAACAGCTGAAGTTCAAGCTCGACTCCCAGGCGGATGTCACATGTGTTCCTCTGTGTCTCTTCAAGAAGATAATGGGACAGCAACGACTAGTGAAAAGTGATATCAACCTTAGAGCTGCTGAATTCTCCGAACTTCAGACTGTGGGTATGTTTATATCAACGCTGCGAAATGGCAATTATGAAATCAAGGAGAAGATTTATGTCATTCGTCGTTTGAGTGAACCTCTTCTGAGTCGCCGGGCATGTGAGCTCTTGAACCTGGCGAGGCGGATTGAAGTGGTTGCGACGAGAATTAACCCGATCAAGGAATTTCCTGAAGTATTTGAAGGACTGGGACAGATCGGAAACCCTTACGAAATCAAATTGAAACCTGGAGCAAAACCATATGCTGTGCATACTCCTCGACGGGTACCAATACCTTTGATGGAAAAGCTCAAGACAAGATTGGACATCCCTGGAAAGGAGCGGCTCGACGCCGATGCATTATCCAGACAACCACTTCTTACAACCGAGGGAGGTGAAAACGAACGGCAAACCTCAGCGCATATAAATGCAGTTCTCTCGAGTATAACCGACAAAGACGAGATGTTGACGAAGATTTTTGAAGCTCAACAAGAAGATACGACCCTGAAAGCAGTAGTCAACTACCTTGAGCAAGGCTGGCCAGATAAGAAGAAGATGTCACAGGCTCTGCTCTCTTATTGGCATGTCAAGGATGAACTCGGCGTTCAAAATGGACTACTGATGCGTAGCTGTCGTCTTGTTATTCCAGCAAGTATGAAACTGGAGATCCTAGATAAGTTGCACGCTGGGCACTTCGGGATTACAAAAACAAGACTTCGCGCACGTGAGACGGTATGGTGGCCTGGAATTTCGGAGGAGATCGCGGAAACGGTCAGAAAGTGCAGTGTCTGTATCCAGGAAGCCGTCTCAAAACATGAACCTTTGATACCAACCAACTTTCCTACACGACCGTGGCAAAAGATTGGAATGGATTTGTTCAAGTTCGAGAATAAGTGGTATCTAGTCGTCATTGACTATTATTCTCGCTTTCCTGAAATGGTTCAGCTGGATCGGCTCACAGCCAGCGTGGTGGTGCGTAGTTGCAAATCCATATTTGCCCGACATGGAATACCAGAAACTGTTGTAAGCGATAATGGGACGCAATTTGGAGCTGCTCGTGAATTTGCAAATTTCGCAAGGCAGTACGGATTCACACATGTCACTTCAAGTCCTCGATTCCCGCAGAGCAATGGGATGGCAGAAGCAGGTGTGAAAATTGCTAAGATGATCCTCAAGAAAAATCAAGACCCATCGCTTGGACTCCTGGAGTATCGATCGACCCCTTTGGAGAACGGTTACAGCCCTGCTGAGCTTCTCATGGGACGTAAACTCCGAACGACCTTGCCAATTGCACCAGAGAATCTTAATCCAAAGTTGGTGGACTCTCAGGCCCTGAAAAGAAAGGAGGGGAGAAGGAGAAAGGATATGAAATCCAGATATGATCGACGCTGCGGAGCTACGGACATGGAGGAGCTATCCGAAGGTGACACTGTTTGGATTACAGATATGCGAACCTGGGGGGTTGTAAAGCAGAAGGCATCGACACCAAGGTCATATATGGTTGATACTCCAGTTGGGACTTTACGTCGAAACAGGTTCCATCTACGAAAAGGAGTTACAGTGCAATATCCAGCCGACCCATCGACGCCGACCTTTTCGGGGGAGGAACTGGTTGAAAATGAAAAGACCCCAGTTGTGGATTATCCCTCTAACGACTCAGAAGACGGCCAGATAAGAACCCGGAGTGGACGAATTGTTAAACCTGTGGATCGCCTTCATTATTAATTATATTATGCATTTAAAGTTTGTAATGTATATATATATTTCAAGTCTTAAAAAGGGGGATGTGCTGAGAACATGGACGAGAACATCTACGTATGTTTTCCCACGTGACGCAGCGGAGCGTGACCTTGGCTGCACGGGTGAGTCAGTTGTTATGTTGCTCTCTGTATAGATGGACATTAAAACAGAATCCTTGTCCCGAGCATGCTCGGTGACAGTGTTAAGGAATTTGACAAGAATAATCTTGTGTTCAGGCGAGAGTACCGCGAGGAGATTCTCCCTAAGATTGGGATACAGGACCGCAAGCACGACATCGTCCATGACCATCCCTCGCTTATATAGGGGCATAAACATTGGAGTTGTACAAACAGTATACTAATTAGAAGTCGAACAATATCTAAATTCTATCAACTCGATCAAATTCTATTTTAATATTATGCGTTATTTTAATTGAATGTTTTTTATTTTCTCAGATTTATGAGAATTTGAGTGATATTATTCAAATAATTTGCAAAAATGATTTTCGATTTGAATATTTTCTTGTTGTTTGCTGTTTCTTATCCCCTTGTGCAAATGTTACACGAATTTTATGAGTTCATGCTCCTCGAGCTTGATCTCATGGAATAGGGTGTAGGGGTGCAGCTTTCGTTGATCATGGTACCATGATCCAGGCACACTTTGGTGAAAGTCTGACTTTGCCTGTAATTTGAGGCTATTCCTAACATGAAAGCCTTTGCTGCCGACTCTAACATGACGCAGCTCCTCTGTATCCCTGGAGAGGGCCCTTGCTGAAGTCTATCAACCAGGTCAGTTGAACTCAGTATGCCATCCGGCGTGTCATGGACTGATAAAGATTCCGGATGGTGTGCTGCGGGATTTCTTGTTAAATTGTCCCCAACTGTCGTGTATCAACACAAGTTTGGGTTTTAGTAATTTTTCGTTGCAAATTTCCCCCAACTGTCGCGTATCAACACAAGTTTGGGTTTTAGTAATTTTTCGTTGCAAATTTCCCCACAAAAATTCTTAATTAGAGTGATCTTGTAGATTAGAGTAGCAAAACTGCTACCACTCTACCACTTTTTTCTTCTTCTTTTTCTTTCTTATCTAATTTTTTTTTGCTTATCCCTAGTACACGTGGTACAGGCCATGATAATCATGGTGAGTAGTTAGCGACTGTTTTTACTGTAAGTGCATCACATGTCTACACATGTGGAAAGCAGATCGACTTTGACTTACAAATATGTCAGAGCCCCGTTTGGTTACTTGCACTCGATGGTGGGGTTGGACTTTTTCAAGAATCGGGGCCCATTGAATAATTTTATTTAAATCAGAAAAAGTGCCCAATGCCGGAATCGAACCCGGGTCGTAGTGGTCAAAAACCAATGGTTTAGACCATCTTTCCACCGACCCCCCTGGATATACAACTGATGAGCTAGATACTAAATTATTTTCAAGGCAGTAAATGGAGAGAGAAAAGTAAAGAGTTATTTTATTTAAATAAATAATTATAAAGTGCGGTTTTTGTATATTCCTATGTTTTGGGTAATACTATAGGACATTCCGAACATGTTTAATGTATGCTCCTTCAATGCTCCAGATTTACTGCTTCATCAATTTGGCTATGGCATATTTTATTGAAAAAATAGGATCTTGACCCTGGCAGTGAGAATATCTAATTTCATACATTTTTCTCGAAACAGAGTATGTAAACAATCTTTAATGTATTAGACTACGCTCTTCCTTTTTATGTTACACACACATTTTACTGTCCGATTATCTTGAGTTATCACAAACAAAGTATAATATGACAAATTCTCTCACAGATCAAACACTCAAAAAACCCCTTCAAAAAGAATTAAATAAACTATATCTGGATCAAAAATTTAAGTTTTATCTTTCTCAATCTAATGAACTGTTCAAGAAATTCTTTCCAATTGCTGTCCCAAATTTCATTTCTTCTGATAAATTCACTACTTTATTCTTAACAGGCAAAGGACCCTTCTTAAGTTTCCTATTCAAACTGAATGCTATCAATGATCCAACATGTGAATGCCGCTTAGATGTTGAATCACCAGAGCATCTTCTTTTAACTTACCCTCTGACTAATCAAATTGTATGTAGATACTTTGAAACATTACCAAATTTTCTTTGTGTATATACTCTATCTTATGAGAACTTTGTTAAGTTTAGAACTATTTGTACAATGATTTACAAAACATTACTAATCCATCGTGTAAATATTTAATCATATATATGTAAATAATACTAGCACAGCACAATAGTCCTTTGGACTTCGTGCTTTTGTAACAATAAATAAAATAAAAACACATTCACAAACAAAAACATATATTATGATGCATCTGTTATGAAAATGCAAAACTATTATAGACGTGTATGATTATTTTTAAAAATAAACAATTTCTACTGCCCTTACTACAATGTAAAATTAATGGGAGGGCTTTGCTCATCAGTGGTAAACCCTCCCAGCGGTTTCGTCACTGATGAGCCAGGCCCTCCCTTTAATTTTTCCAATTCAGTAATGGCAGTAGATTTTTTTATTTTAAAATAATAATACGCGTCTATAATAGTTTAGAATTTTCATAAAAACATATATATTTTATGATTATTTGTGTTAGTTAGAAGTTAGTTTAGGAAAATATCGCTACATCAACTAATTACACAGGTCTACAAAAAAAACTTTTTTTTTTTGCACAAGAGAACCTGATGGTGTTTCTAGTGTAACTTTTCATGCTGAACTCAAAAATCTAATCAGAAATTTCCCAAAACCCATGGTTTTTTCCTGACGATCTTTTTAGTATTGGGATAAATACATGCATCCAACATGAAAGAGACTTACGAAAACATGAAACGGCTTTTGAAAAAGATAGAATATGAAAGATACGGTTGGAAAATATGCAGCGATTTGAAAGTCGTTGCTCTCTTGCGTGGATTACAGCTTGGAAATACAAAATTTTGTTGTTTTCTGTGTGAGTGGGATAGCAGAGATAGGGAAAGGCATTACATTAAAAAAATCTGGCCAAACCGTAAAATCTTTACTCCAGGATATAAAAATATTGCAAATCTACCCCTGATCGATTCAGAAAATATTTACTTACCACCATTACATATTAAACTGGGATTAATGAAGAACTTTGTCAAGGCAATGGATCGAAATGCCAGTGGATTTGCCTACCTAAAACAAAAATTTTCTAGTATAAGTGAAGCGAAGATTAAAGAAGGCATTTTCGTTGGACCTCAGATTCGAGAATTGCAGCAGGATGGAAATTTTCAAAATAGTTTGAATGAAGTTGAAGCAGCAGCATGGAATTCCTTTAGAAACGTTTGCAAAAACTTCTTAGGAAGTGTCAAGGTTGAAAATTACCGAGACATAGTTAATGATCTGTTGCTTTCCTACAAGGCACTGGGATGTAACATGTCCCTCAAGATCCATTTCCTGCATTCACATCTAGATTTCTTTCCATACAATCTTGGCGCAGTTAGCGATGAGCATGGTGAGAGGTTTCATCAAGCTATATCAAGCATGGAGAAGCGGTACCAAGGTAAATGGAGTCCCGCTATGCTTGCCGACTACTGCTGGGCACTCAAGAGGGATCTACCACAAGCAAAGTATAGAAGAAAATCCACTGTCACTGCTTTTCAATAATAAATATGTTTCGTTCATATATGCCTATATATTAACAATATTTCCAAATTCAAGTAGGTGTATCTCAGAAATATTGTGTAATAGAAAAAAACTAATGGTATATTTGGATTCAGGACATGTAGATAAGATGCTATTTCTTTGTGGACAAAGAAAAATATTTTTTGATAAACCATTTACGTGACATTGTTTGCAATTTTTAGTGTATTTATCCCAATACTAAAAAAAGACCGTCACGCAAAAACCATAGGTGATGGGAAATTTCTGATTAGATTTTTGAGTTCAGCATGAAAAGTTACACTAGAAACATAATCAGGTTCTCTTGTGCAAAATTCTTGTTGACCAGTGTTATTTAATTAAATTCTCGACGTTTCAGTCACCCGATGTCACTCTTCACACGGGAATGACAGTTATTCACTGAAACGTCGGGGAATAAACAAACAATTACTTGATGTAGCGCTATTTTTATAAATCTATATTATAGGGGTTTCAATCCTAAAATAAACGACTAAATGTAACGGAAATTTTTAAAGTTAAATTTTGAATTTCGCTCGGAACACTGTAATCACGCGCTCTCGGGTAATATCAGGTCGTGCCATGAACACAAAGTGTTTCATTTTAACGCGTTTTACAATTCAAAGCTGTTCTCCGATTAAGTTGAGATTCCTAATTTAATTCGATTTTAAAATTATTGCTAATTCATCTATAATATGTTAATTAAAGTACAAGTCACAGGTCTACCAAGTGGCGGGCAATTCTTGAAGAAATTTGCCAAACTTCCCAAAGATTTCTGGTCTGAAGAAAAGCCTTTCCGCCCAATTGCAATCCATCAGCAAGTTGGCGTCTTGGAGCCAACCGAGCAGATCCATGTGGATTTCCATAGACCAGAAAAATCTACCGAAATGGAACAAAAAACTCATGATGGGCAAATAATATGGAAATCATCTCATCGGAAAAAAAGCCCCATATTTTACATGATTTCTGGTCAACAAATCCTCCCGGAATCTACCGAGATCACATCAAGCCCGAAGTTCCATCAAGCCTACTCGTTCTATACCGAAGAAGATTTCTAAAACCTATCTCCAAATGGTAATGATTTATTGTTTGATTTATTTTCATTCATCTAAATTAATCTGTTATTCATCAAATTATTTTTGTTTAAAAATAGAGGAATCCATAAAGAACTGTTTTGATAAAAAGGACCAAAAATTGGATTGAACTCAATATGGACAATTATCTTGTTTATATCTTGATATATGTTGGCGTTCAGAATAATTTTATATATTGGTAAATAAAACAAATTCATATATAATATATGATCGTTTTTATTTAATCTATTATAGAACATATGTAACATTTTCTCTCTCACACATATAACCTAATTGTAGAACGACATTTGAAAATTATCCCGCATGTGTTTCTTTTGAAAGAAAAATCTAAATTTATTTTAAGGAGAAATAACGATTATTTCTAACCTTAGGGATGAAGTATGAAAGGATGAATTGTGAAGAGTAATGATAAACGGATTTCACAATTCATACTTTTATACTTCATCCCTAAGATTAGAAATAATCGTTTTTTCTCCTTAAAATAAAATTCGATTTTTCGTTCAAAATAAACGCATGCGGGATAATTTTCAAATGTCGTTCTACAATCATAAGCCGCTTTATATTGTATTATAAATTACTTTATATAATATTTACGAACGGAAAAATATGTCCAGGGTAGCCTAGTAGACATGGCATCTGCCCGGTAAGCGGAACACTGTGGGTTCGATTCCCTTCCCTGGACACTTTATTTTTCCGTTTATCATTACTCTTCACAATTCATCCTTTCATACTTCATCCCTGAAGTTAAAAATAATCGTTATTTCTCCTTAAAATAAATTTATATTTTTCGTTCAAAAGAAACACATGCGGGATAATTTTAAAATGTCGTTCTACAATCATAAGCCGCATTATATTGTATTATAAAATATAACCTAATTGTCAGTTATAAAAATAAATTATTTCTTGCCTTCCAATCTTTTTTCTTCAACCTTGTAGAGAGGCTTAATGGAGAGGTCGTCCTCGGAGCCGCATTCTGGTTCCAAAGGCCTGGAATAAACAGTTTTGTGTAATAATTCTGTGTAAGAATTTTAAATTGAATCTTACTTCAGTCCGGCATGTCTCTTGCCGTTGCTGGGCACGCTTGGAGAAAACAAGTGTTCTTCAACTGAAGACACAAATGTGTTTTTTAAATAATAGAGTCAAACAGTACATAAAACTACATTCTACAAGATTGATAGTAAACGACAAGAGATTATATTGAGCTGATAACAAAGGTTGGAAACTAGTCTTTTTAAACATACATAAATCTTTATTAGACCACCGGTTTTATACAGATTCACCACAGGGAGGAAGCATAGGTGGAGATCCTATACTCCAGGCAGCGCAGAACCCAACAACAGCCTACAAGTCCGACGCATGTTCAGTAACCACAGAATCCACAGTGCATAGGTTAGCGTATCGCTGAAAAAGCGAGTGTGGAATCAATCGTGTTTTAGTCTTCACTTTCCTCATCCAAATGGACCACAACATTCTGCGATTCTATGAATCTCCTCCTCCTCTTAATATTAATATCTGTGTGATGCTATTGTTTCACACTACCTCATAATAAAAACTCTAGCTGGATCAAATTACAAATTGAAGCTTCGTTATTTGAGTTCTCCACATCCTTTATCAACACAATCTTAATGAACAAGAGTTGAACACAGAAGTGAGACATCGTTTGTTCCCTGATCTAATTCATTTAATTCTCTTACATCTGCCACTTTGTCTATATATTTTATGAACTCTGTCGATTTTTATGCATGTAAATATGCAAATATTTGATATTAAGTTCTAATTTGTTTGTTGTTTTGTTTTTTCCTCTGTAATAGGCGCAAATATTTCAATATCGCGCCTGGTTGTTTAGTAAAATGAAGAAAAACACTTCAAATAAAAGATTTAAATGGTATAATCACCTGCATTTCGTGCTTCCAGCTCGGCCTTGATCTTTTTCAGTTGTTGCCTGACCTTGGTCAGTCGCTTTGTTACTGGATGTTTCTTATCCAGGCCGCAGAACAACCTGTAAAATATAAAGTAACATAATCTGGTTTTTTAACCCCTGATAGGAAAACTTACTTTTTTCCTCCACTTTTTTTCTTGTAGTGGGGCGTGTTGGGAGGTGGCAATGGCTCGTTGTTTTCATCCTATATGAAAATAATTTAATACTTTAATATGAATAATGAAAAAGTTTTTATGCTAATATATAAGCTTTGAATCACTATATCGCTCTCAATATAAAAATAATCAAATTATTATGGTAAGTATTGTTTGAATATAAATTTATATTGAAGAAAGAATCAAAGTTTACGGCGACAAGTTTCTTTTATTTGGGCGTTATAATCGGCAAGCTTTCGGACTATGATGTCCTTCAACAGGCAACTATCCATGAAACTAGAAGATAATATATATGCATGTATATATTTACATAATTAGAAATTTTCTTAACGAAATAAATGATTTTTATACAAAAATCTTTTTCATAATGAAAAAGAGTAATGAAGAGCAAAAAAAAAGCATAATAAAAAAGAATTTTGTATAGTAATCATTCATTTCATTAAGAAAATTTATAATTATGTAAATATCTACGTGTATATACTGTATATATATTAGCCTCTAGTTTCTTGTATAGTAGCCTGTTGAAGGACGTCATAGTACGAAAACTCGCCGATTATACATCACAAATAAAAGAAACGTAGAGCAATGCTGTAAACACCATTGTGTTCAGGATGCAATGGGATTTTTTTCTGGAAAATAATGAAAAATTCGAAATTGATTTTGGTTACAATTTTATTCGCTAGATGGCGCTCTACCAGAATCAGAGATTTAGCGGTCAAATTGTTTGATAAATTTTAAAATACGTATATATACTAGCCGAGTGACTTGGGCTACCCTGAAAGGCCCGCTGGCACATTAAGAGTGTAGATAGTGACTTAAAAATTACTATGGGTATAATCTGATTTTATAGAAGCAGAATTTCAAGTATATGGGTGTGTAAAAATACTTTCTAAATAAAGTTTATACATTCGGGAGGATCTTATATAAAATAAAACGTTCAGGTAAAGCAAAAAATAACGAAAAATTTGTTATATAGATGGCTATTTATAATTAAGTATCTTTGGAGAGAATATAGCTTCAAACTTTACAACTGTTAACTCTGTTAGCCTATTATCTATAAATATAATTTATGAAATAAAAATGTCTTTTACAATATTTCTTAATTAGTGTAATTTTTTTTAATTTTTCATTGAAGATGGTTTTACATGTTACATCACAGCCATTATAGTGAATCATTAAGATATATTCATCCTTTAAAATACATTAATATATTGCATTTATCGATTTTCTATTTGAAAAGCGAGAAGAATATGATTGATGAATAACTCATAATACCAACTTTTTCAAATTAAACAAAAAGCAAACAACCTGTATTCTATGATCATGGTCTTTATTAGCATTGAAGTTGCTTTAATTCATAGTGCTCGGTTAGCAACGTGCCCTCTCTTTCTGACCTGCCTACTCTGTGGGAAAGAACTCTCGCAGTCCATCGTAATATGGCCATGTTAAATCTCAATGAAGGATATCTTTGTTTACACATTGAAGCCATCGTTGTTTAGGATCATGTTGTTGTAAATAAATGAAATATTTCTCTGATCTGCCAATATGTTGCTTCGTCCCAAGTAACGTATTTAGTGAAAGGTTAAAGGAGTGAATTTGAAAAAGAAAATCATCTGTTTCTTGCTTGCCACCAATCAGTTAGGGATTCTTTGTTTATGTACAATGTATTTTAGGTTTCTTTTCAAGTGCTTATATATGTCTTTCCCTCGGTTTTAATTTTTCAAATTAAACTGAAATTTTGTGATTTATTCAACGAAATTCACAGAGAATTAAAAAAAATGCATAGAGTTTCTTTATATTCTAATATTTATTCTGTCTTCATCTTTGTCCTTTAAATAAATTCAAACAATTCATAATGGAGAATTTACTACAGTAAAACCTTCAAGAGAATACTCTCTCGCTAGAAGACATCTTTCTACAAAAAACAGTTTAATCACCAAAAATGATCATTTTTACAATTTAGTAACTCTCCGGTAAGAGGACACCTCTCCATAAAGAACACTTTGGCTCTGAAACTAGGTGTCCTTTACAGAGAGGCAGTTCTACGGTATAAATATATAAAACGGAAAATTGTATTTTATTAATTGAATTCAGGGCCTTTTTCAACCAAGTTACTGTCGGCTTTTGAATTTATTGTAATCACATTATGGTAGTCCGCCCATTATTATGAGTCCAAAATTATTTCTTCATATTATGCTCATCACATCTAATTCTAACTACCTCAACCAATAGTTTTTTTAATCCTCGAGGAGAGTGACAAAGAATCATTGAAACGTTGAGAATTAAATAAATTATTAGTTGATGTAGCTATATCTTTCCAAACCAACTTCCAACTAACAAATGGTATTCAAAAATCTAATTCTAAACTACTAAGATTTTTCTCATTTAGGAATGACAAAAACATGTGCTTTTTAGATGGCAGAGCGCCATCTAGTGGAACAGAAATCAACTAAACATTGATTTAAGCGCCAACAGCGCGAAACGCGTTCGTGGATGGCTTTTCTTGATTTATCAAGAAATTGAGTTGGCCAAATATCAGAGAACAGGTTAAAACAATGTTTAGTTGATTTCTGTTCCACTAGATGGCGCTCTGCCATCTAAAATGCACATGTGCTCCTTGTCAGGATAGGCTTTTATTATTTTTAAATTAAATAATGTAACAGGATTCTGGAGATGTGTTTCTTTTATTTTTATTAACACAATCTCGAGATATCAGGCATTTCTCCCCTTCTATTAGAATGCACCTGTACACCTGTTTGTGTACTCTTGTAAGAAGGGCAGAAAAGCCTGAAAGATCAAGATTGCGCTAATCAAAATAAAAAGAAACTAGTATCCAGAAACCTGTTGCATTATTTATTTATTGACCATATTCCATCAACATAAAATTCTAAATAAAAAATAGTACAAAAGTGAAATTGTATTGGTTTCAGGTTGTTAAATGACGAAAGAATAATATTCTGATCATGCAACTTGATTTTACTGATGAATTTCTCCAATATTCTGGAAAAACTCAACGATTAGTTGATATTTATTCCAACAGATTTCACAAAATCCTCAGCAACTTTTAATGTCACGATCAGGAAATGACCTTTTCTTAATAGTATTCTAAGATATATATTTTGGCGTCTCAGTCATTGTTACATATATATATATATTGAATAACCAAACGTTCTATATTTATAGAGATCCCCTCTAAATAAAAATGGGAAACAACCAATCAAAAGGTAGTTTAAAATTTAAAAAATTCTGGCTAATATCTTCTAGAAATCATTGATTAAAAAAAAAAAACAATTTACTCAATTTAGAACTTAAAATTTTCTGAATTGAAACGTTCTGGGGTTATTTGGAATATAATAAATATAAGATGAGATTAGAGGGTTGCTGCCTTTTTACAAATAAATTGTAAATTGTGATAAAGAAGCCCATTTTCAATTATAATTTTAATTATAATTTTGAAAAAAAATTATTAACTATATGATGTACTCTTCATTTATATTAAATATATTTAAATATTTGAAGAGAATAATTATAATCGAGAATTTATGTTACAGATTATAATTAAAGGAATTATCTTTCAACATTATATATCTATGATACATTAGCGCGCCATCTGTTATGAATATTTGAAACTATTATAGACGTGTATGATTCTTTTGAAAATTAAACAATTTATACTGCCCTCCCTTTAATTTTTCCATTGCAGTAAGGGCAGTAGAAATTGTTTAATATTCAAAAGAATCATACACGTCTATAGTAGTTTCGAATATTCATAATATATCTACTTGTATAAGTTCTTGATTGCAGGATAAATACAATATGGATATTCAAAAATTTGTTTCATTTAGAAAAAAAATCATAATTTTCAATAATATATATTTTTGAAAATAGAGAAATCCATAAATAAATATTTAATTAAAAAGGCATATATTGGATCAAAATATCATTTATTTTACCAATATTTCAGTTGGCTGAACGCCAACCTTTATCAAGGTACTAGCGGGTGTACCCGGCTCCGCCCGGGTTTTACTCGAGGGAATGTTTGTAGTCTAGTAGAGTTATATCTACGGATATGCAGCAAGAAGGACTTCGATAGAGGATGTTGGCCAGAGAGCAAAGAGAAAATAGGTTCTGGAGGGGACTCAATAGCAGGTAGAGAAACTCTACCTTGTTTACAACAGAGGCCAAAGGGTTCATCTTTAAATCTCAAAGCAGAGCAAAACTGGCATACCCGAGACATTTGGCCTATATCGACAGATGAATCAGCTTTATAATCAATATGGGCATTATACTGCAAACCTGAAAACGGCTTATGAGTCCAAAGCTGAATACGCTGAACAGGAACTTGCATAGTTTGTGTAGCTGCGACGCGGGCTTCAGAATACCTAAGACGGCGAAGCGCACGACGCGTCTCACTTTGAAGTGGTGTCTCAATAGCTCTAGCATTCCTATATCTCCTGGAAGCAGCCGTATTCCTACCAAGTAAACGTCGGCTGTGGCGAGGCATATTCTGAAAAAAAAAATTAGATTGAGATTAATAACAAAAGCTTCAAAACCAGCAATTTCTAAACAAAGCATAAAAATTTCCTGTCTTTTTGAGGTAAAAATCAAAATTTTTAAATTTTTTATTCAAAATAACCATCAGATATGTTAAAAAGATTTAAAAAAACTAAAATCATAATATTATATATTACCAAAAAATTAATGTACAAAACCAGTTATCATTAAAAAGCTTCAAAAATAGACCAACCGCTGGATACGGCAATGAAAAAGCATGCTTTTTTGAGGTAAAAAATAGAAATAATTTTCTAAAATACAAAATACAACCCCTATATATGTTAAAAAAACTATAAATAATCTAAATATAAAATATTTAATCAAATAAATTAAAATATCTTTAAAAAATTTTGAAAAAGGACTTCAAAAAGACAAATAAATGAATCCGTAAAAGAAATCCCTTGCTTATTTAAAAATATAAATAACCTATTTTTTAGATACAACCCATATATGTAGAAAATATAATAAATAAACTGTATTTAAAAGATCAAAGCAATAATTAAAAAATTCCATAAGAAAATTTTAAAAAGGACCTCAAAATGACCCATAATTGAACACAATGAAATTGCTTGCTCTTTTTTGCGATAAATAATAAAAAAACCCAAATATTTTAAAAAACACAACACCTATATGTTATAAATACCACAAATAATTTGTATTTGAAAGATCTAAATAATTAAATAAAAATTTCTTAAGAAATATTTGAGAAGGGCCTCATAATGACAATCACATAAACATATCAATAAAATATCTTGCATCTTAGTGAAAAAAAATAGAAATAACCCAAAATTTGTTTACAAAACAACCCATATATGTGGAAAACACCATAAATAATCTACTTTTAAAATATCTAAGCAATTAATTAAAATTTTGTTAAGGTCCTCAAAAAAGACATAAAATTGAACACATTAATGAAATTTCAAGCTTTTTAGTGAAAAAAAAAATAGAAATAACCCAAATTTTTTTTACAAAACAACCCATATAAGTGGAAAACACCATAAATAATCTGTTAATAAAATATCTAAACAATTAATTAAAAATTTTGTTAAGGTCCTCAAAAAAAGACATAAAATTGAGCACATTAATGAAATTTCTAGCTTTTCAGTGAAAAAAATAGAAATAACCCTAATTATTTTTACAAAACAACCCATATATGTGGAAAACACCATAAATAATCTGTTTTTAAAATATCAAAGCAATTAATTAAAATTTTGTTAATGTCCTCAAAAAGACATAAAATTGAGCACATTAATGAAATTTCAATCTTTTTTTGTAAAAAATAATATAAATAACCTTAGTCTTATAAAAATACTAACCACGTAAGTTAGAAATAGCATATATAATCTGTATATAAAATAAAAAAGAAATAAATTAAAATTAGCCTAAAAATTTATCTAAAATATAAAATTGATCTCATCAAGTAAGGCTTCAACTTTTTTTGGTATAAAATATGAAAACTATAAAATAAAAGTATCATACCATGTATAAAATTTATTAAAATATATATAAAAAAGATTAAAACAATTTTCCAAGAAGCGCAAAAGTGTAAACACTTTTGAAAAGCCTAAAAATTTATCTAAAAAATAAAATTGATCTCATCAAGTAAGGCTTCGACTTTTTTTGGTATAAAATATGAAAACTATAAAATAAAAGTATCTTACCATGTATAAAAGTTATTAAAAAATATATAAAAAAGATTAAAACTAATTTTCCAAGAAGCGCAAAAGTGTAAACACTTTAACTCTGTTGAATTTTTTTTGTATTTTATCGATAACAGAAAAGTTATGTATGTTAAAGTTAGGAAAAATATTTTGATGTTAAGCAAAACCTGCTCCATCTCGTTTTACATAAATGTTGAAAATTTGGTCGAAATTGATGCATTGTAACGAAAGTTTTTAGTGATGCCCACTTATGAAATTTGCATTTTATTAATATAGATTATAACATTAATGTGTTAACACAAAACAATAACTCGCCATCTATACATATAAAATGAAAGGATTTAAAAGCGCGAATGTTTCTTTTATACACAATACAAAATTCTACTGTCCTTACTGCGATGAAAAAATATATTGGGAGGGCTTGGCTCATCAGTGGTGAACCCTCCCAGCGGTTTCGCCAATTTAATCTACCAGACCGCTTCTCAGAGTTATAATACTGTATTGGACGATTCTCCTTATATACGCAGCACTGAAGAATGGAATCTCAGAAATGGTTTTCAAGAAAACTATGGACATAGCATGTGTGTCAACAACAAATTCAGCGCAACATAACGTCAATAGAATTCAGTTAAAATATATATTTTTGCTTATACTCAATGGCGTTCAGCAAACTGAAATATTGGTAAAATAAATGATATTTTGATCCAATATATGCCTTTTTATTTGAATAAAATATATGCATTTTCTTTAATATATAAATGAAATAAATAGAAAAAAAGTCATATGTGGTTTCGCTATTTGATCAATTTATTCTTTTGTTCTAAATGAAAAAAATATTAGGATTAAAATTTATTAATAAAAAAGTTATATATTTAAGTATAAATGTGATTTTAATTGATAACAACAACAACAACACAACAACAAAAGCTTTATTAAGACTTTTTAGTCCCATACAGATTCTCCAAGCAGAAATATAGGATACATGCAGGGAAAACAATGATAGAACTTAATGGTAACATAAAATTTATATACAGAGAAAATTATATAAAGACAATCAAGTTAATAGATTCATCTGGGCAAATTGGAGGCAAAGAAAGTTACTATACATAGATTTACCACGGATTCTCGTGTTAGGTCTTGTGGAGTTATTTGGTAGCAGCTCTGAGACTTAGCTATGTAGAACTTTTCCTAGTCATCATCCCCGCCCTTGACATTGCCGGTTGGACTTCACTTGTAAGCATTTCGACCTGTGAGTCAATTGTGGAGTCTTCCACTAGTAAATTGGTTGAATCCTTCAAGCTGCCCTTGTAAGATGTAGCCTTGTCAGCTGTCCAGGAATACTTGCCAACAGAACGAAACTTCGTATTATCCTTTGCCTTTATATTGTTTAGACCATTAAATTTTGGGACAAGTGGTAAATGATCCAAATAAGGCATGCATTCAATAGTAAGATCAACAATCATTTCAAGTATTGCAGGCGAAACAAAAAAGTAATCTATAACTGAGGATCCTTGAGTTGGAGAATAAAAGTTTCCATATTAATCACTGATAGATCTGCCATCTATTACCGTGAGTGAACTCTCATCGAGGAAAATAATAATTTTATAGAGTCCACCTATATTCCAGGAGATTATTCTATGAGGATTGTTCCTTAGTGATGCAACATTTTATTTTGATAATTAGGATGTTTATGCTGAGCTACAAGTGCAGATTGGCGACTTTTATTCGTTTTTACAAATAAGCAATCATGTGATAGTTCTTGTATTTTAATTGATAAACAGAATAGATAACATAAATTTGATACCTTTATTCAAAAAGAGCAAAATATCACTAAAATATATTTAAATATAAAGATTGAAATTATACTCTAAATATCTGTAAAATATGATTGTTTATCTATTAACATCTAAGAATCAAATAAATAAAATGTTCATGAACATTATATTGATCATATAATGATTACTCATATAAAAAAGGTGATTGAAAGTGTAGCATATATATAAATCAGTCCTAGGTAGAATAAAATTCAAATAAGAATTTGATTGTTAACATAGAAAGGAAAATAATCTTCTGAAAACTTCTTTTAATTCTATCTCATTCAAGTTTTAGTCTTTCGCTTTTTAGAGTAAAATTTATAATATAATGAATACCGATATTGAGAGAGAGAAAAGGAATTGAGAACACACAATGCCACACTTTCCTGTGTGTTATAGTATCATAGTTTTTTTTATGTTGCAGGTAGACATGGCAGAACCTACTGTTATGCAAAAAATGAAGAGGCATGCAGTTATTGTCTCCTTTGGCTGCAAGACATACTGATTCAGAAGCTGATGCATTCTTGAAAGTTGCCCGATACTTTGTTCTCAAAGTTCGGAGAGAATTGGGAGCTGCAAAAGGTGATATGGCGGAGGTTTCCCAAAGGAAACGACATTGTCGACGTCCTGATTGTATCAGGACGCCAGACTTTATAAGCCGTGTCCAATCTGTCATCAATGAGGACCCTGGGAAGTCAATCTAGGCACTCGCCAGAGAGCGGCAGGTTGATGAGGCTACCATCCGACGTGTGGTTCATGAGAACCTCCGTTACAAATCATACGTGATACGGAGAGGACAGTTCATGTCCGAAAGAATCAAGGTGAACCGCTTAACCAGAGCCAAGCGTCTTCTGAACAAGCTCAAACATCCCGTGAAGCCAGGAATGATCTGGTTTTTCTCAGACGAGAAGAACCTTGTTCAGGAACAGAAGATGAACCGCAATAATGATCAGTGGCTGCGTAAAAGCCCTGATGAGATATTTATGGTCATGGATACCAAATTTTCAGCTTCATTGATGGTTCTTGATGTTGTTAGTAGTGAAGGTGATGTGATGTCTCCACATATTTTACTCCAGGTGCCAGAGTCAATGCCGTTGCTTACACCGAGGTGTTAGCCACAGTTGTCAAGCCTTGGGATACTACTGTAGCACGTGGGAGTCCATATGTTTTTCAACAAGACTCAGCACCATCTCATACAGCCAGGAAAACCCAAGAATGGATGGTTGAGAATCTTCACAACCATGTCACACCTAACGTTTGGCCCCCCAGCTCATCAGATGTCAATACACTGGACTATTACGTGTGGGGCGTTGTTGAGAGGGACTCCATTAGTCATTCCCACAATACAGAGCTGCTATAGTGGATGCAATGAAACATTCCCAAGACCCATCTCATTACTGCCTGCAGTCGGTTTCGACAGCGTATGGAAAGCTGTTATTGCCGCTGATGGCGGCTCATTGAATTATGTCATCCTTTAGGTGTATGTGTTTGTATATATAAAACTTTAATATGTAATAAATGCTCTTTTTCCTTTTTTTTGCATTCATTTTTTTCACATGGACATCATTTTATTCTCAAATTATCGGCCGTACCTAGTATTTTACAGCCTGTATGTTTCTATCAAATAAAACAATCTCATACTGCACTTACTGTATTAATAAAAATATAAGAAAGGCCTGGTTAATCAGTGGGGAACCTTGCCAGCGGTTTCGCCAATTTAATCTAACACACCATTCAAATATTGAACCTGGCTCTCTCTCTCTCTCTGTTTTCTTTTATATCCGGTACCGATAATGTTTATACTTACATCTGTTTCTTATATAAATAATAAATTGAAATTGTTTGCATATTGAATATATAAATTGAAGCATTTTTAAAGAAAAATTTGTAAGACAACACAACACACACAGATGACACGAAAATGTTTATTTATGAACTAAATTCAAAAATATAAAAAGAGATACAACAAATATAAGATAAATAAATTACACCAAGTTCTTGCATCTATATTTCATATATAATAATACTGATAAACTTCATATTCACCTAATTATTAAAGGATTTATCAAAGTACATTCAAATTTCTTGAAAAAAATCATCAAATATTTGAGATTTAGATATAATATCAATATTTTCCCACCATTTCGAGCTATAGTTAAAATATGCAAATATATCAAAATGGTTATAAATAAAATTGGATTGTATTTACACAAATATAAACGTCCTATAGTACAAAAAAAAATTAAAGCTATATAACGATTTTTCTATCTAAACATAGGTCAGATTCATTATTGATTAGCCAAGGGAAGTATATTATATATATATAAGTCAGCGTATGTATGTATGTATGTATGTATGTATGTTTGTCAGCTATACAAGTCTACAATACGTAACTAATCTGACTGAAAATTTAAATTTCTTGAAAAAAGACACCTCGGCCAGTATAAATCTTTTTATTACCTCGACGTTTCGACAAAAAGCTTTTGTCCTCGTCAGGAGCAAATAAAAATTAAAACATGTAGCAAGGCGATAAAAATTGGTCTAAGGCTCTAAGGGCGTTCTCACGCGATATTCGTGAAAATTTAAAAGTATATATAGTAGAATCTGGAAAAACTTATAGTGAAAATTTCAGGTCTCTATCCCGAATATTTTTGTCGAGTTATTTACAAATTTGCCCTTTCGCTCGCGAGCAGCGCCTCTAGCGGTGAAGATGGGAGGCAACATCAGCTGACCTAATGAACATGTAAAGTTTGAAGCGGGACGTTTCACTAGAGTAACATCCACTGCGTCAATTTATAATTGTAACTAATAGTATTTGAATCAAAACATTTAATCGGGTAAAACCCGTAAAATATATCGTTTTGAAAATATATATATAGAGAGAGAGCAATCCATAAATAGATCTTACAACAAACTTGTGTACATAAATATACGTTGTTGGCGTTCAGCCAACTGAAATATTGATAAATAAATTATTTTTTGATCCAATATATATGCCTTTTTAATCCCTATATATAAAAGTCAGTGTGTGTATGAATGTATGTATGTGTGTATGTTTGATGGCTATACACGTTCACAATACGTGACTAATCTGACTGAAATTTTAACAGTATATATAGTAGAATCTGAAAAAACGTATAGTGAAAATTTCAGGTCTTTATCCCGAATATTCTTCGAGTTATTTGCTAGTTATACGCATAAACCAATTTTTTCACTTTCTTCTTTAACTTTCTCAATAATCTCTTTTAGGTCCTTTTTGTTTTCTGCTAGCAGTGTGATGTCATCAGTATAGCGAAGTTTATTTATTTTCATTCTTTTAATCTGTGCATCAATTTCTATTTTATAGAGATAAGCCAATCTCATGATATGTTGAGTGTAGAGGTTGAAGAGATATGGTGATAGTATACAGCCTAGCCTCACTCCTTTTTGTGGTTTGAACCAATCAGTGTTTACATATTTGTTCTTGACCTGTGGCTTCCTTGTTCTGTATATAGTTATTTTATCAGGACAATTAGGTGTTCTGACACTCCCATAAGTCTTAGTGTTGTCCATAGTTTAATGTGATCTCGCAATAAAAACTTCCCTATAGTTAATGAATCATAAATATATATATTGAAAATAAAGAAGGCATTTCCTGACCACGAGCACATGTGCTTTTCAGAAGGCAGAGCGCCATCTGGTGGAACAGAAATCAACTAAACATTGAATTAACCTGTTCCCTGATATTTTATATATATTACAAAATAGATTTCTGCTGAATTTGGAATATTATTGAGATATATAGAATTATTACTTGATGATGCAGATTATTTTTTGGATACATGAGTATATTATATAGTCGTGGTAAAAATAATTAAACAGTTGTAATCACAATTTGCTTTAATTGTACTGATAGACATAATTAAGGAAGAAATACCTGATTTGAGGCGTAAAGAATAAAATGAAAGATTACATATTTACATATGTACAGAAAGATTTGAGCCGGCCAACGGTTTATATAGGGAAAGCCACGACGTCTGGCGATCGATTTAACAGAGTAGTTTTTGTTCTAGAAATTATGATTTTAAAATTAAATAATTTTATATAACATATATATATATTGCCACGTTTTTATTTTTAAAACGCTAATTTTAGTTTAGTAAAACTTTATTTTTAAAGTTTATTATTTTAAAAGTGAAATGTTTGTTAATGAAATAGACATTTTGCCTAAACTAATTTATTGCTGCTTTCTTTTACAAGCCATTTGTTTATGTGTATTTTTACATATCGTTTTTATTGAGTTTTTACTAATTTAGTATGTACATCATTGACTTTTAATGAATGAGAAAAAGAAATTGAAAATAAACAAATGAAAAATTAAAATAACATTTTAAAGGAATTTATGTACAATTGAAAATTGTTTCTGTAACGTCTCATATTCCCCTTCTTGAAGCATTTATTCTCGGGTAATAAATGGTCGAAGTTGAGATATGTGAACGCGTCTTGCTTGCTTTTGGTCTTTCAGAGAGATATCGTAGGTTACATCAGATATCTTTTTTTGAATGACAAATGGTCCTTCATATTTTGGTGATGTCTTGATGAGACGAGGGTCGTTGAAGCCCTTTTTTCTTATGACTAAGTCTCCTTCTTTAAAGACATACTTGGGGTGATGGCTATCGTGTTTAATCTTCCACTTACTTCTACTTTGTTCTGTCCGCAGGCTAGCTTTCTTCCTGGCTTCTTCAATTGTAATTGGAGTTTGGTCGGCAAATTCGGGTACATTACCGATTCCATACATTAAGAAAAGCGGTGAAAAACCAGTCACGTCATGTGGTGTGGAATTATAATTTTTGACAACTTGCGGTAACAATGAGCTCCATTTACATCTAGGTTTCTCTAGAACAGCTATTCTCAGTTTTGTCATTATCGTATCATTTAGTTTCTCACAAATGCCATTGCACTGAGGATGATAAGGCGAAGTATATGTGTGTTTAATTCCTTGTAAAGAAAGAAATTTGTTGAACTCTTTTGATATAAAGTTTTTGCCATTATCTGTTAAGATAGTATTGATCGAATTAACAGATTTGATTACCTTATCAAGACATTGAGTGACAGCTTGAGCAGTGTTTGTTATTGTGGGATATGCCCATAGATAACGAGTTGCGTGATCAACAAAAACTTGAATGAATTTATGCTTTGTGTTAGCTGCTGCTGTTCCCAGTACAATAGTGTCACAACCGATCATTTGTAATGGTTGGATATTTGACGTTGGAGTGATCATTTCTCCTAAAGTTGGTTCATGTCTGACCTTCACTAGTTGACAAGATTTACAAGATCGAACATAATTCTTGATATCAGTTGTTATTCCTTTCCACCAATAACATTGAGTTATAAGTTTGCATGTTTTGGTTATTGATGGGTGACTCAATGAATCGTGATATTCTTCCAATATTTTTTTTGTAAGCGAGTTTGGGACAACTGCTTTAAAAACTCCTTTTTGTTTGATCATTACCACACCGTCGTGAGTGTGGGAATTTTTCAAGAAACTCAAATCTGAATTTTGTTGGTGTTCTTGAAGTTCTTGAGTTGCAATGTTAACAACTGGGAGTCTTGATAAGGCGTCAACATGAGTTTGTTGCTTTCCAGAACGATGAACGATGTTACATGATTTCGAGGATAAACTAAGAATCCATCTAAAATACTTAGGTTTCGGTTTCTTCATGGTGAAAAGCCATTGGAGCGCCGCATGATCAGTGATGATTTCAAATGGTTGGTTTTCTATGTATACATGAAAGTGATCAGTTGCTTGTATTACGGCTAGGCATTCCATCTCATAAGCAGAATAATTCTCTTGGTGTGGTTGCAGTGTTTTGGAGTAATAAGCAATTACATGTTCCTCATTGTCTGGACCAATTTGTGTTAGGATTGCTCCAATTCCATATTTGGAGGCATCTGTATAAACTTTAGAGGGGTAATCCGGGTTGTAAATAGCAAGGACAGGTTTTGTAGATAGTGCCATTTTAAGTTTAGCGAACGACTCCTCTACTTCCTCATTCCAGATGAAGGGCTGATTCTTCCGAGTGAGTCGAACCAAGGGGAATGAAATTTTAGAAAAGTCATTCACAAATTTTCTGTAATAATTTGCCAATCCCATGAACTGACGAACTATCTTTACAGTATCAGGTCTTGGAAAGTCTTGAATAGATTTTACTTTTCCTGGATCAGGTTTTAATTGATTGTGACTGATGATATGTCCGAGGTATTTTACTTCAGTTCTTCCAAAAATACATTTCGACAATTTTAATTTCATGTTGTACTGTCCTAATTTGTCAAAAACTTTACTAAGAAGCTCTATGTGCTCTTGCCATGTTTTCGTGTACACCAATATGTCATCTTGGAAAGAGCAAGTTCCTTTCCATAATAATTCACCTAGAATATGTTGGATTATCCTTTGAAACGTTGAAGCAGCATTTTTTAAACCAAAGCGCATCACTAAAAACTCATAATGACCATCGTTTGTGACGAATGCAGTTTTTTGAATAGATTGCGGGTCCATTTCGATCTGCCAATAACCCCATGCAACATCAAGGGTAGAGAAGAATCTGGATCCATGCAATCGATCAAACATGTCCTGTATGTGAGGTAGGGGTTGCCTGTCATCCAGTGTGATCTCATTAAGACGTCTGTAATCAATGCACATCCTTTTATTTCCATCCTTCTTGGGAACCATAACAACAGGAAATGCCCAAGGAGAATCTGAAATTCTTATTAACTTGTGTTCGAGAAGTTCTTTAACTTGTTCAGCTATCTCTTCATATTCTTTTAGAGGACGACGATAGGGTCTAAGAGAAATTGGTTGTTCACTTTTCGTGATGATCTTATGTTGTATAGCTACTTTTCCCAAATCAATGGCATGCTGACAAAATACATTCCTATTGTGTTCAAGTAATTTTTTTAATTCATGTTCTCTTATCTCTTCTAGATGATTTACAAGAATTGGATTTTGTAATCCATCAAATTTGGTGTAAATTGTTTTGTCTCTGACATCTATTAAAAGATTAAAAAGAGATGCAACATCTAATCCGATCAAGAGTGGATATTTAAAGTTCTTCATTACATGGAGAGTTACAGGTTTAATTAGTTTATCTATTCTTACCTTGGTCTGAAGGCTTCCACATGTCCTGGTAACACCATCCGCTTGGCTGATGTGAATGTCTGAATTTGGTTGAAGTTGAAGACGGGTTCGCTTGAACAATCGCCAATTGATTATTGATACTGTTGCACCAGTATCCACAAATGCTTGCGCAGGAATTCCATTTACTTCAACACTTATGTTGATAAGCTTGAAAGCTCCTTGTGTAGGGGTATTTGTCAAAGTACTTACATTCAACAATTCCGGGGCTCCGCATACTTGTTTCACTGAAGTGTTTTGATTAGGCCTATCCTTTTTATAATTAGGATCATAATCCTCACAATCTGTGACCCAATGTTTAATTTTTATTCCCTTTTTCGAACATATTGGACACCAGAATGGGCAAACATTTTTTCTATTATCATTATTTTTTGTCGCGAGATGTATTTTGTTTTTAGGCTTAAACTGAATTGAAGCCCTATTTTGTTCAATTGAAGCTGCGATATGAAACCATTTTGTGGCGTCAGTTGGCTGTGCAGCCACAATTAAATCTTTCCAATCATTTGGAAGTCCGTCTGTTAATAAATGTATTTTTTCCTCCTTCGTTAGATGGGTTTGATTTAACAGGCGAATTTTATCTTGAAAATAATTTTCTATTGATTCTTCTCGTTTTAATCTTCGATGTGATGCTGAGACAATTGGATTTGCGTTGTATGAACCAAATCTTTGAATCAACTTTTCCTTTACAACTTCCCATCTTTTTATTGTAGGATTTGAAATAATCTCGTCTGCATACCATTCAAGTGCTGAATCTGTCAAGTAGTACATAAGATTTTTGATTTTTTCATCTTCTTTTAAATAATTATTTTCAAAATCATATAATTTGATCCATGACTCAGGCCTAATTGCCGACTTCGAGCCGTTGAATTTTTGCAACCGGTTGTTTGGATTTTCCGCCATTTTTTTTCTTCGTATCCTTTTCGACTGCGCCAAATGCCACGTTTTTATTTTTAAAACGCTAATTTTAGTTTAGTAAAACTTTATTTTTAAAGTTTATTATTTTAAAAGTGAAATGTTTGTTAATGAAATAGACATTTTGCCTAAACTAATTTATTGCTGCTTTCTTTTACAAGCCATTTGTTTATGTGTATTTTTACATATCGTTTTTATTGAGTTTTTACTAATTTAGTATGTACATCATTGACTTTTAATGAATGAGAAAAAGAAATTGAAAATAAACATATGAAAAATTAAAATAACATTTTAAAGGAATTTATGTACAATTGAAAATTGTTTCTGTAACGTCTCAATATATATTTATATCGTTATATGCCTTTCCATTATCCATCTTATTTTATATTTTATTCTCATATTCTCCATATTTTCATATTATAAGGTCTTTATTTACTTTTAGAGAATTACCTGTAAGGGGAGTGTATGTAACTTGTATATATTTTGATATATTTTAAAATGTTCCTTATTAATGTGGTTATTTTATTTATTTACCAGTTGCAAACAAGACACGCAATATCCGATCTGGATAATTGCGCATGAAACTATTTACAATTATTCATATTGTAGTAGAGTAGGTAACAGAATTATCAAAAAGAAAATAAACAATTAAGAAAAAGAACATTGAATAAACATATACATTAAACAAATAAGCAACAACATAAGCAGATAGAAGCAATGATAGAAGTTTATTTAATAAAGTTATCTGATATAAAATTAATTTGGTTAATACACTATAATGGAGGAGCGCTCTTTGGTAAGTTGAATTATAATTTTTTATAATTATTCTCTATAACTGTGTGTGTATTTATATAGTGGATAGAAATATTTTGGCAAAAATATAAACATATACAGAATTAATATCAGCTTTATATAATACCTGAGGCACGGGTTTGCGTCATTTTATGAAATATTCTAATATTTGTGTTTTACCGTATCAGTTAAAAAGGGATACTTTATTCTAAATTGGAATAACATTTAGTTATTATAAATATATATTTATTTTCATATACAATCTTGGAGAAAACTTAAAGAAGTGGAAGGAATTTGATGTCGCCGGTCGTCTGTTTTTTAAAGGAGACAGGCAATTTTGCTCACCTTTGGTTATCTTGTGTGTCATAAATAAAGGTCACTGTAATAATTTTCAGAGTTATTCTCTGAATCCCGATATATATGCTGAAAGGTAAAACTTCCTTAAGTTTTGTCCATGAGTGTATATTGATTATCTCATGTGTCTTCAATAAAGATCACTGTAATATCTTTCAGAGTTATTGTCTGAATCATGATATACATGCTAAAAGGTACAACTTCTTTAAGTTTTGTTTATGAGTGGATATTTTAACCATTTGATATTAAAATTTTATTTTTGCACGGAATATAATTATTTTGAGTCCTAAATGTAAGTAGAAAATACAAATGTTCTTTTACATTTGTATTAGAACTGGTGTGTGTTATGATAAGATATTAAGAAATTACATTTTGTTTTAAGTTTCTTGAAAAGCAGAATGCTAAAAGATATAAATAAACAAGTGTCTGAATAAGTGGTACATATTCTATTTGGGAGAGAGGGAAATGATAAAACTTATTGTAAAACACCATTTTTCGTTCAAAATACTTTCAGGCACAAATATAATTTACTCAATATTTTTGTTTTAGATCAACAATTTTTGGAAGACAAGGAGTCATCAAATACCGTAAGTTGAAATAATATTTGGTATTTTAAGTTCCTAAATATTGATTTGTTATAAATATAATCTTTATATGCTAAGGGAGGGTATTTTCATTTTTATTATAAAAATATAAAACTGTAATACCTATGAATTGGTATATTAGTGTATATATAGTGATATATGAAAAAATAGTACAAATGTGATATTGTACTGGGATAAGATGCATAATTATGAAAAAAGGCATCTCCTTATAGAGCAACTGAAAGTTGCTGATGGCTTGCGCCATCTATCGGAATAAATATCAACTATTCTCGTTGATTTTTAATTATTCCAGAATTGGCCAAATACCCATTCTTGATTAATCAAGAAAAGCTAACCACGGACGCGTTTCGGGCTGTTGGCCCTCATCAGCGTGGTGTAAGCTGTATCTCAGCGACCAAAAAACTGGTCATTCAAGGCATCCTGAAAAAATCATTGGCCAATTCTGGAATAATTAAAAATCAACGAGAAGAGTTGATATTTATTCCGATAGATGGCGCAAGCCATCAGCAACTTTCAGTTGCACGATAAGGAGATGCCTTTTTTCATAGTGATATATATATGTTATAAATATTTTGTTTTGTTGTTGAAAAAGATAGGGAATTGAAGGTGCAGTCGTGAAAAAAGAAAGATAATTATTTACCTTTTTCAAGTAGTTTTTAATTTCAATTCCTTGAAAAGAATTACACATTAATTATTTTTCACAGTAATATAGAATTTATAAAATGAATCCTATATTCGTGAATTTAAAAAAAGGTAGGTTAACTATATATATTTACAACAAATATTCAAAGTGGTATATTCTAAATCTATGGTCAAAAACAAAAGAACAGTCAATGATGAAAACAAAATACATGAAAAATAAAATACCTGCACTCTAGAAGATATAATATTGCCACGTGGAAAATTAGGGAAGACAAAAGCTTCAGGAGGAAACAAAATTTATTTCAGGGAAGGACCAACTATCAAAAGTAAACAAAAGATAAGCCACGAGGGAAATTTAAAGAGTCGCAAGATATAAAACATAAAAATGGCCACTCTGTTAAATAAAAAATAATAAAATTAAGAAATACTATGTTACATAAAAAAATTAATAAATACTACGTTACATAGCTTCTTCCTTATGGGAGCTGTGACCCACAGCTAGCAATTATTGTAGATACTGACGTGGATTTGACGTGCTTCTGCCAAGGATTCCATCGAAGTCTTGGAACTTTGTCCCTAGTACCTTTGCGTCCATTTTCTTGCGGCGTGAAGAGCGGCTTTGTCGTCGTATCGTCTATAAGGACATCGTCATTTTCGAGGGAAGTCTTGGCTTTAGCACGGCGGTGGAATCCTGATGTCAGTCTCTGAAAATGTAGATCACAGCACCCATGGCTTCAAGGTCTTCTCGGCGATCTTCAGTTTGTCTTCCCTAACTTACCCAGCATCTCCACCAAAATGCCACGTGGAAAATTAGGGAAGACAAAAACTTCAGGAGGAAACAAAATTTATTTCAGGGAAGGACCAACTATCAAAAGTAAACAAAAGATAAGCCACGTGGGAAATTTAAAGAGTCGCAAGATATAAAACATAAAAATGGCCACTCTGTTAAATAAAAAATAAAAAATTAATAAATACTACGTTACAATATATATTTATTTATTTATTTCATTATTCATGTGTTTCATACAAAAGTATTAAATTATTTTCTTTAGGATGAAAACAACGAGCCATTGCCACCTCCCAACACGCCCCACTACAAGAAGAAAAGTGGAGGAAAAAAGTAAGTTTTCCTATCAGGGGTTAAAAAAACCAGATTATGTTACTTTATATTTTACAGGTTGTTCTGCGGCCTGGATAAGAAGCATCCAGTAACAAAGCGACTGACCAAGGTCAGACAACAACTGAAAAAGATCAAGGCCGAGCTGGAAGCACGAAATGCAGGTGATTATACCATTTAAATCTTTTATTTGAAGTGTTTTTCTTCATTTTATTAATCAACCAGGCGCGATATTGAAATATTTGCGCCTATTAGAGAGAGGAAACAAACAAAACAACAAATTAGAACTTAGTATCAAATATTTGCATATATACGTGTATAAAAATCGACAGAGTTCATAAAATTTATATAGACAAAGTGGCTTATGTAAGAGAATTAAATGATTTAGATCAGAGAACAAACGATGTCTCACTTCTGTGTTCAACTATTGTTCATTAAGATTGTGTTGATAAAGGATGTGGAGAACTCAAATAACGAAGCTTCAATTTGTAATTTGATCCAGCTAGAGTTTTTATTATGAGGTAGTGTGAAACAATAGCATCACACAGATATTAATATTAAGAGGAGGAGGAGATTCATAGAATCGCAGAATGTTGTGGTCCATTTGGATGAGGAAAGTGAAGACTAAAACACGATTGATTCCACACTCTCTTTTTCAGTGATACGCTAACCTATGCACGGTAGATTCTGTGGTTACTGAACATGCGTCAGACCTGTAGGCTGTTGTTGGGTTCTGTACAGCCTGGAGCATAGGATCTTCACCTATGCTTACTCCCTGTGGTGAATCTGTATAAGACCGGTGGTCTTAATAAAGCTTCATGTATGTTTAAAAGGACTATTTATTAACCTTTGTTATCAGCTTGGTATAATCTCTATTATCGTTTACTCTCAATCTTGTAGAATGTAGTTTTATGTACTGTTTCACTCTATTATTTAAAAAACACACATTTGTGGCTTCAGCTAAAGAACACTTGTTTACTCCAAGCGTGCCCAGCAACGGCAAGAGACATGCCGGTCTAAAGTAAGATTCAATTTAAGATTCTAAGTCAAGTTATTACACAGAACTGTTTATTCCAGGCCTTTGGAACCAGAATGCGGCTCCGAGGAAGACCTCTCCACAAAGCCTCTCTACAAGGCTGAAGAAAAAAGATTGGAAGGCAAGAAATAATTTATTTTTATAACTGACAATTAGGTTATATTTTATAATACAATATAATGCGGCTTATGATTGTAGAACGACATTTGAAAATTATCCCGCATGCGTTTATTTTGAACGAAAAAGCGAAATTTATTTTAAGGAGAAATAACGATTATTTTTAACCTTAGGGATGAAGTATGAAAAGGTGAATTGTGAAGAGTAATGATAAACAGAAAAATAAAGTGTCCAGGGAAGGGAATCGAACCCACAGTGTTCCGCTTACCGGGCAGATGCCATGTCTACTAGGCTACCCTGGACATATTTTTACGTTCGTAAATATTATATAAAGTAATTTATAATACAATATAATGCGGCTTATGATTGTAGAACGACATTTGAAAATTATCCCGCATGCGTTTATTTTGAACGAAAAATCGAAATTTATTTTAAGGAGAAATAACGATTATTTCTAATCTTAGGGATGAAGTATAAAAGGATGAATTGTGAAATCCATTTATCATTACTCTTCACAATTCATACTTTCATACTTCATCCCTAAGGTTAGAAATAATCGTTATTTCTCCTTAAAATAAATTTAGATTTTTCTTTCAAAAGAAACACATGCGGGATAATTTTCAAATGTCGTTCTACAATTAGGTTATATGTGTGAGAGAGAAAATGTTACATATGTTCTATAATAGATTAAATAAAAACGATCATATATTATATATGAATTTGTTTTATTTACCAATATATAAAATTATTCTGAACGCCAACATATATCAAGATATAAACAAGATAATTGTCCATATTGAGTTCAATCCAATTTTTGGTCCTTTTTATCAAAACAGTTCTTTATGGATTCCTCTATTTTTAAACAAATATAATTTGATGAATAAAATATGAATTTAGCTGAATAAAAAAAATATATAACCAATAAATCATTGCCATTTGGAGATACGTTTTAGAAATCTTCTTCGGTAGAGAAGGAGTAGGCTTGATGGAACTTCGGGCTTGATGTGATCTCGGTAGAATCCTGGAGGATTTGTTGACCAGAAATCATGTAAAATATGAGGCTTTTTTTCCGATGAGATGATTTCCATATTATTTGCCCATCATGAGTTGTTTGTTCTATTTCGGTAGATTTTTCTGGTCTATGGAAATCCACATGGATCTGCTGGATAAAAAATTCGTAGTACTCCATGAAGTCTTGTTTGGTCAGATCTCCATACCGTGGCTCTAAGACGCCAACTTGCTGATGGATTGCATTTGGGCGGAAAGGCCTTTCTTCAGACCAAAGATCTTTAAGGGGGATGCTAAATTTCTTCAAGAATTGCCCGCCACTCGGTAGACCTATGACTTCTACTTTAATTAACATATTATAGATGAATTAGCAATAATTTTAAAATCGAATTAAAATAGGAATCTCAACTTAATCGGAGAACAGCTTTGAATTGTAAAACGCGTTAAAATGAAACACTTTGTGTTCATGGCACGACCTGGTATTACCTGAGAGCGCGTGATTACAGTGTTCCGAGCGAAATTCAAAATTTAACTTTAAAAATTTCCGTTACATTTAGTCGTTTATTAAAGGATTGAAACCCCTATAATATAGATTTATAAAAATAGCGCTACATCAAGTAATTGTTTGTTTATTCCCCGACGTTTCAGTGAATAACTGTCATTCCCGTGTGAAGAGTGACATCGGGTGACTGAAACGTCGAGAATTTAATTAAATAATTAGTTGATGTAGCGATATTTTCACAAACCAACTTCCAACTAACAAATAATTATAAAATATATATGTTTTTATGAAGATTCTAAACTATTATAGATGCGTATGATTCTTTTAAAATAAAACAATTTCTATCGCCCTTACTGCAATGGAAAAATTAATGGGAGGGCCTGGCTCATCAGTGACGAAACTGCTGGGAGGGTTTACCACTGATGGGCAAAGCACTCCCATTAATTTATCATTGTAGTAAGGGCAGTAGAAATTGTTTATTTTTAAAATGAATCATACACGTCTATAATAGTTTTGCAATTTCATAACAGATGGCGCGCTAATGCATCATAATATATGTTTTTGTTTGTGAATGTGTGTGTAACATAAAAAGGAAGAGTGTAGTCTAATACATTAAAGATTGTTTACATACGCTGTTTCGAGAAAAATGTACGAAATAAGATATTCACACCGTCTGAGTCAAGATCCCATTTTTGCAATAAAAGATGTCATAGCCAAATTGATGAAGCAGTAAATCTGGAGCATTGAGGAGCATACAATAAACATGTTCAGAATGTCCTATAGTATTACACAGAACATAGGAATATACAAAACCGCACTTTATAATTCTTTATTTAAATAAAATAACTCTTTACTTTTCTCTCTCCATTTACTGCATTGAGAATAATTTAGGGTCTAGTTTATCAGCGGTAGACCCAGGGGGATCGGTGAAAGGATGGTCTAAACCATTGGTTTTCGACCACTACGACCCGGGTTCGACTCCGGAATTGGGCACTTTTTTCTGATAAAAAATGCTCCAATGGCCCCCGATTCTTGAAAAAGTTCAACCCCACCATCGAGTGAAAGTAACCAAACGGGGCTCTGGCACATTTGTAAGTGCAAAGTCGATCTGCTTTTCACATGTGTAGACATGTGGTGCATTTACAGTAAAAACAGTCGCTAACTACCCACCATGATTTTCATGGCCTGTACCGCGTGTACTAGGAATAAGCAAAAAAAAAAAAAAATGTCTGAGACCCTCCTAGGAGTTTTTCTACTCTAATATGCAAGACCACTTTAATAAAGAATTATTGTGGGGGAATTTGAAACGAAAATTGTTTGGAAATTTTAATCGTTTTACCCGTATACATTTTCTTCACATACATCAATTTTTGTCCTGATATGAAATCTATTTCTTGTTCCGTTAATTCTATGATTATATAGTGTATATTCAAAACCAAATCAAACATGATATACTAAAATTTCTAGTGCATGTTACAGGTCTTCCAAGCCTCCGAGAAAGCACAGTGGGGCTATTCAACATGGGCAACACTTGCTACATAAATTCAACTGTGCAATGTTTGGCCCACTTGGAACCTATCTTAAGAACTTGCTATGGCGAAATAGATGCCGAAAATCTTGAAACCAATAGCATGAGTGGGGGCCTGATCCTGAAGAACTTTGGCCAACTTCTTAAGGACCTTTGGTCTGAAGAAAAACCTTTCCGTCCAATCGCATTTCATCAGCAAGTCGGAAACTTGGAGCCAAGGTTTGGCGATTTTACCCAGCAGGACTCTTCGGAATATCTTGAATATTTGCTTCAACAAATACATCAGGATTTTAAAAGATCCGAAAATGTGATTGAAAATCCAGAAGAAACCGATGAAGCCAAAATCATGTGGCACACCTATTGCTTTGCAGAAAATAGCCCCATAGTTGAAATATTTGCAGGCCAAACCCAAAACAGCCTTTGCTGTCAATCGTGCAGCTACGAATCCAAACAATATGAAGTATTTTGGAGCCTTCAATTGCCAATCCCCGCAGATAACAATAACATCACATTAATGGACTGCCTCACCGGGATCTTCCAACCTGATATTGTAAATGACTATACATGCTCAAGCTGCCAACAAAAAGGATCCCTCAAATTTATTGGTATCTCTAAATGGCCAAACGTCATGATACTGCAAATCATGCGATTCTCATATGATTTGACCAAGAAAGATAGCATGGTCGAATTTCCAATAGATCTGAACTTGAGCCAACTGGGATACAACATCAAGTATGACCTATTCGGAGTAGTGAACCATTATGGCACACTGACCACAGGCCACTACCAGGCATACTGCAAGCACCCAATCTCTGGTACCTGGAACAAATGCAACGACCAGGTGGTCGAGCCAATGGACCAGCAGAAAGTCATCACTCCTAACGCCTATGTCCTTTTCTACCAAAAGGCAGAGTGATTCCACCTGGAATTACTGGAAGGTAATTAACCTTTCCTATATAATTATTATTCTATAGGACTTTAATATTATATAAATATTTGGAATCATCAGAATAAATGTTAATTTTAATTTGTAAAGTATAAAATGAGAAATTAGAATATACTCCCTGTAAGTACAAAATTACGTTTATGTTCATTTTTATATAATGAGGAATTTATTATATATATGCTATTTGAAAAATTAAGCATATATTTTAGAAAAAAAGATCAGTGGTTGGTATTAAAAATGAAAAGACATACCCTGAACTCTAGTATGATGAAATTTGATCTTATATACCTTTTTCTTTGTTGAGTTTCTTGGAACAAATATTTGGTTGTCCAGATGCAGCCTGCACCACAAGGACGAGAGCTAACAGCCCGAAACTACAGGCAACCGGATTTGTTCGACGTTCCCTGACTCGGGCTTGGGGAGGAAGAAATCACGACAGACAACTCATCTACAATGTCGACGTCCCCGAAATGCCATGTTCCATCTAACAGAAAAGACCGTAGTCTGACGGGGCGGCATCAGAGCTGTACGCAGGTGTGGCAGTACTTCAACGCCATCAAGCGCTGTAAGCTTCCCCAGCGCCTTCCTTTCCGTAGGTGGCCTTGAATTAACTGCCTGAAGCAATACGCGTTTATGACGAATCAGTGATGCATATTCTCCTTCAACTTAGTATAGACCTATTTCAGCTACTCACATTACAGATAACTCCGCCTTTACCAGTCCCAAGCCCGGATGAAAAAGAAGGGCGGGGAGCAGTAACAAGCTCGCTGAAAAACCTGGGCTCATCTGGCCCGGCTGATAGTACCTTGTAAGGGCTCCTGATCCAGAGATACAGAATCAATCTGTACTTCATGTTAGGAGCGGCTGTTAATGGAATCTGTTCCTCATGTCAGAGGCGGCCATTTCCTATGGAACTAAGTCGGCCTGCCACTGAGTAGTGCTCCCAGTCTTAATGACAAAGGCAGACGCATTCTACACAACCTAGTCATGATGGCTGTCAAATCTCAAGCTTTACAAGCTTGATACCCTAATATGATTGAGTGGAGATAAGAAAGAAGAAAAATACATTATAGATAACATCTACGGATCGTCATTCGGGACAAGCTCGAAATAGAGTACATATAGGTAGATGTGATTTCCAGGATATAGACAAACCTCTACGAAGATGAATATGTGTTTGTAATTGAAATATTAGGTGTGTTATACGGTCTAGCTTATCGAATCTAGGTTGGCGATGTGAGAGTGTCATCATTTTGAACGACCTAACAAGGCAGTCAGTATTCATTGGAAACCTTGCGCACACATTGACAATTTATTTTAAAATTGAAAAATATCCTCAATAAATTATGCTATTACAGTTTTCTATTTGTTAGACTCATAAATGAATGGTGTTGGTTGAGTCTGTAGACAGATTCTTCAGTTATAATCTGTAGGGATTTCACATGCTGATTTGTTCTCTTTTTGAATAAGAAAAGTTCTGTAAATATGTAAATATGTATATTTTGAATTAGAGAAAAGAAAACTTTATAAAGGTGAAAGGATATACAGTAAGAACTTGGATAATTCGAACGTCTTCAATTCGAATATTTATCTTGGTCCCTAGAATTTCCTATAAATATAATTTCCGTTTTTAATTCGAATTTTTGGATAATTAGAATTTTTTTGGTACCTTGGGGCTTCGAATCATCCTGGACTGTATAAATAAGATTTTGGTGTGTGCTGAAGATTTGTTAAATGTATAAATAAATGTTTATCTTTTATGTATTCTGAGATTTTAGGTTACCTATAGGTAGAAAACACGATATAATCAATGTCAAACGCCTTAGATAAACATTGGACAATCTGAAAAGTTATTAAAGAAAATTCGCCTCAGAATATTGTCACCAGCGATCATTTTCTTGTCTATCCACTTCCATAAGTTGAAAATATTGCTAAGTATTTATATTGCAAATTTCACGAGGATAAAGTGAAAAATTCTCACCCACTAGTTTACTGACTCAATTTGTCCACTATATGAATTTTGTTTGGATCCTCACATTTATATTTCGAATTTCACATTTATATTTTATATTTCGAAAATGATGGCGGAATTCATGAACTAATTCAAATATCCAATGAAATCAATTCACATCTTGGCATTCGCAATCTTTCTAGAATTAGGATATCTGTGGTGGTGGTGTTTATCTCCATGGTTAAACCAATTCCTGAAGTCCAATCCTCTCCAATTTTGTAATAGGATATCTGTTTTAATATCATTTACGATTTCCTTTTAAAGATATTTATATTGTAGCGTAGAAATCAAGTCTTTGTATATCTGGAGATGTGAAAGTATTTATTGATGACATCACCACGACCAGTCAACAAATATCAACAAATTAACCACCGACTATCTACAGCTAGAGAATATCGAGCAAGCAAGCTAGGTAACTAAATGATGATTTTATAAATAATAAATCTGTTTCCAAATATTTTCATTGAATAATTAAATTAAATAATAAATTATTTGTTCGCCACAATATTTTATAGTGTTCCTTACAAAAACATCGCGACCTCTTTTACAATGATATATATTCAATTTTTATTAAATACATTATACTATGAATCAATAAATGATATCCATTTATAATATGTAAAACATAAGAATAATTATAACGACGTGTACTGATTATAACTGAGTTTAATATCGTTTTCAGAAAGCAGCAAAGGATTAACATCGGCTGCAAAGCAAATGGACCCCAGACAAATGGTAAGTAATATTTTTTTTTTCAAATAAACACATTCACTAAATAGTATAATTATATATTATGTAAAAAAATATTGAATCAATTTTTCTCTCAGTATAGAAGTATAATATAAAAACTATGTTATATATATTTATATGTTAGAATCTCAATTTCTCTTATGATGTATTAATAAATTATATATTTGCATATTAGATAAATAAAAAGGCATATATTGGATTGAATAAAAGATTTATTTGCCAATATTTCGGTTGGCTGAATGTCAACCTTTATCAAGGCATTACATTTTTTATTATTACTTGCCTATGTTCTTTGTAAATAGAAGACCTAATGTGCAAATGTTATTATATGTTAAAAAATAATATATTAACAATAAAATAATTTTATTCTTTGTTAATTTATAATCATTTTGTGAATTCTAAAAAAGCATAGGGCTCCTCTCCCTTCAAATTAAACTTCAAAACTAGACGCCATCTATTGACCGTCGCCGCAAACTATGACGTCTTGTTTAATTGACGTTTAATTTGACGGGAGAGGAGACCTATGCTTTCTTAGATCAATTTCCTCCCGGCAAAATTTCTATCTCGATGTAATTCTACTAAAATAAACTCTTCGAGTTAAAATAGAAAAATAAAACGGAGATTGAATCTTCAATCTCCGTTTTATTTTTATATTGATGTAATTCTGTTCATGTTTTCAAAGGTGATCACATCTTTCAATCATCCATTGCGAAGTTGATCTTGTTCGAACTATTCAAAGTAAAGTACTTCAGTTGCAAACTGTAAAGAAAGAGATTGCTTATACATACACTGCGTGACATTGAAAATGGAACACCAAGAAATAGTGGCCAGAAAATTATGCAAATTTCAGGGTAGACGCGCCTAACCGAGTTATGCAAATGATGTAAAATGCGCAGCTCTCGTGCGCACATGGAGTAAGATATAAGGGAAGGAACTTTCCGAAAGGACAGTATTCGTGTCGTTATTTCTTCAAGGAAAATCATTGTAGAAATTTTGTTCTTTTGTCAAAAGACACGTGTAATAACAGAGAATGCCAGGTCATCGTAAACGGAGGCAGTTCAAGCAGACAGACGCTTTTACGAGGGGCATGGTGATCGGACTGAAAAGGGCAGGTTGGTCCATACGTCAAATCGCAGCTGATACACACCTTGGTGCGTCCACGGTGCACCGACTGTGGAGAAGATGGTTGGAACAAGGAAATGTGGCAATTTATAGGAATGTCGGTGCAACCAGAGTGACGTCAGCACGTGTGGATCGGCGTATCCTTCGACAAGCAGTGGCGGCCCCACAAGCCACTTGTATCGCCATCCTGCAACATGTGCAAGACACCCTAGATCATTCCATCTCGACCAGAACCATTTCCCGTCGATTGGTTGCTAATGGCTTGCACTCATGCCGTCCGCTAAGAAGACTGCCATTGACCCCACCGAATAGGCGCCAACGTTTGGAATGGTGCCGGGCTAGATCGACGTGGATGACGGAATGGCACAGGGTCGTGTTCTCAGATGAGTCGCGTTTCTGCTTGTCCAGTGATAGTCGCCGTGTACGCGTGTGGCGTCGACGTGGAGAAAGGTCCAATCCGGCAGCAATTGTGGAACGCCCCACCGTGCGACAACGTGGAATCATGGTTTGGGGCGCAATCGCGTATGATTCCAGGTCACCTTTACTTCGTATTCAGGGCACTATGACCGCCCAACAATACGTTGATGATGTACTGCGACCGGTGACACTCCCCTACCTTCAGGGGGTACCCAATGCCCTTTATCAGCAAGATAACGCCCGACCGCACACTGCTCGCATTAGCCAACAAGCTCTGCAAGATGTACAGATGCTTCCCTGGCCACCGTACTCTCCTGATCTCTCACCAATCGAGCACGTCTGGGACATCATTGGACGCCGTTTGCATGCCTTGCCACAGCCGCGTTCAGAAGACGAACTGTGGCAAATGGTTGAGAGGGAATGGAGAGCCATCCCTCAGGACGCCATCCGTACTCTTGTTGACTCTCTACCTAGACGTGTTGCTGCGTGCATCGCCGTCCGCGGTGGTCCTACTTGCTACTAAGCCGACGCCGTTCTCGCTCTGTATTATGACTATCATTTTGAAATAAAGATCACTTATTGTTCGTCCCTGTCGCTCTCTGTCTGCCGAGTTTCATCACTTTCTGGCCACTATTTCTTGGTGTTCCATTTTCAATGTCACGCAGTGTATAAAAGCTTTCAATAATACTTTTATTTATATGGTCTTTTGCTTTTAAAAACAAATAATTTAATTATTGCTCAGATATCGTGTTATTTTTAAAGGAACGGTCGCCATTTGTATTTTAATGGCGTTATAAAAATCGAAATACAGCTTCTACTGGATTAGAATTTGATAGGTGTATTTAAAGGATGGTATTATATATATTTGATAGAATTTTAAATGTATTATTTTTTAAAGTTTTACTTCCTCTCTTATCAATCCATCCTATAGTTTCTCGAATTTCTATCCGAAAACGCGTAGTTTCAATAGATATACCTACAAAGACAAAAATTATTCAATAAAAATCCAGCCCCTATACCATGATATCAGGCAATGGTAGTCATTAGTATTTAGCTGTTCCAAATACATTTATTAACATATCTAATGACAAGAGTAATAATATCGGCCAAATCTATCAAAACAATATTTAAGTTGATAGGCCAATTTAGGTCTGAAAACAATAGAATTTTGTTGGAGAATGGTACCATAAGAGGGCACCTCTACCTATTAGTTACTTCAGTATCAAAAAAGTCCATTAATAGAAGATAAAAACTCTATATATATTAATACATCATATTTATCTAAATTTTATAATTAATTTCATTTATTGTTTTGTGTGTTTCAGACAACCGTTCTGGTTGGATCCTGTTTGCAAATTTTTTTTTTTTTTTCATTTTTACTTTTTTATTTTTATTTATCATATTTATCAAGTTTTTTACATCTAAATTCTAAAAGGCGCATATTTATTTAAAGCGCAACATTGGATTTATTTTTTATTTTATTTTTTTCCCCAAATATTTGATCCCTCCTTCAACACAGTAGCTGGTTGGCAGTGTATTGGAAGGGAGAATGTGCCAGGATAACCTGGTTTTAGTGAACCTAGGGCATCTAGGTTTGTGTGTGTATTGAAATGCATAGCCTCAGTTTGGCATAGCAAAATTCAAATCAAATTTGATGATGAAGAATGGCCAACCTACAGAGGATATTTGATCCCTATCCCACATGGCACGTTGGCAGTGTATTGGCAGGGAGAACGTGCCAGGATTACCTGGTTTTCAGAGGACCTAGAGCATCTAGGTTTTGTGTGGAGGTGAATAGCTTCTGTTTGGGTCAGGGTTCTACTCTGGTGGGCGTAGGAGGGAGCCCACCAGGGGAGGGGGGGATCGAAGATCCTGCCCTCTCGCCTTGCACTGCTGACGTTGAAATGGTGAGCAGCACCAAGAGGTGTAGAACTTACACTGTCCAGTACTGGCAGATTTCAATGTAAATGGAGGCTGCAGTAAGTGTCCTACAAAGATATATTCAATCTAAATTGAGCAAATATCTTAGCCATTCATTGAGGTATTCTAACATCATGCAACAATGTTGATTGTGCTGTGTTTGGTAGCATGCTCTGATTGTCATGATTTTGGCTTGGCCTGTTTGAAATAGGATTTCTAAATGAGGATTCTAAGCACTCTAAATGAATCCAGGCTGTGATGATCATCAAACGTATGGAAATCCTCGAGTACAGAAATTTCGTATTGAACTTTCATAACTGAACATTCAGTAGTTAGCAAAAATTACGCCCTAATTCAATAAAACTTATGAAGATGTTCAGGAGAAGCTCGCAAATTTTGACGCAGCTTATTGAAATTTTATCAGATTATGATTACATTAAGTGCAATCTAAAAAAATATTGAAATGTCTTTGATGCCTTTTTTGGCCTATTTAAGCAATTTGTCTGGTTGAATAAATCGATTAAAATAGAATTCGAGATTTGCCTCACCATACAATACATCAAATGACCATATGTTCATCGTTAAAAATTTCTGAGCACGAGTTATCAGCAAAAATATTTCTTAAAAAAAAAAAAAAAATGTTGCATACATTGTTAAAAAAGACATTTTATAAAATTTCGATTCGCAATATCTTTGCCGTCTATTTCGGGAGAAAATTGGATCAAATATTTGAAGTACTTTTATAAACAAAATTCATAATAATTATATAAATAAAACTATGAAATTTTCACAATGAGAATGTATATAATTGAGAAATTCAATAATCTAAAAAATAAATACAAATTTCTATTTGAATGAGATAATAAAAAGTAAAAATGGCTTGTTGTGTTTTTCATTTATATATAACAACACAAAAACATAAATTTAGTTCATACACACAAGCTAAATATAAAAAATACCATTATTATTTCATAAGAAAAGCATATAGCGTTAAAAATGTTCATAAATTTAAGCGATACCTATATAGAGAGGGCGCTAATTTTAATGATATTTTAAGTTTTGCTTAAAAAGCCTATTTGTGATTTTGCAGAAAAGTATGATGCTATATATCTTTAATTTAGATATACATTTCTAAATCCTAGAAGCATATGCCCACAATTCGATCAAACCATCAATTCAGTATATTCAATAGCAAGGTGCAGGGTATATAATAATTCAGTCCAATACAATAGTGAAGCTGTCTGGAGATTAAAATAGCGAAACCGCTAGGAAGGTTCACCACTGATTAGTCATGCCCCCCCCCCTCTTTCAATTTTTATTTATCGCATGATAAGGAGCTGTAGAAATGATTTTTAATTAAATATATAGGGAAAATAGAATAAAAATGTTTTTAAATAAGCAAAATTTTATAACATTTCCATTTCCATATATATATGATGATATCCTATTTTACATATTGTAGCGAGTTGGTCCTAACATTTTATTTTTGTGGATCACCAACTGTGGAAAATTCCCTACCAAACACTACACAATAGACATGCCAGTTCCAACCACTGATCAGATTGGATATTCCTCATTCTGGAAATGTATTTCAGTCCAACCTCTGGTAGAAATATAATTAGGGCTTAGTAGTAGAACGATCAAATATAATGTGAAATGATTCAAAACACAGAATATTGTCAAAAATAAACCGCTTTTATGTTCCCTTTCTTTCACATATCAACATTGAACAGCTATCAATCAAAAGGTATTTTACAAAGACAAACTTTAGGAATATATAACTAAAATATTCATTGTCAGTAATCACTAATATAATTTCTATTATTATAAGATTAGATATAGTAGCATTAATGCGAAATTAGGAAAATATTGAACTCTTCAGAGCGTCATCTGAATACCAAAGAAGGAGCTGTACTACTTATCAACTATCCTCCATTTTTGGTTTCGTTAGTTTGAACAAAATGGTATACATGTATTTTGTATACACAGCGCTCAAAGGTTCAAAAATCAGCGCTGAAGAGGGTCGTACACAACCGTCAGAGATTGAAAATATGATCAAATTTGTATATCTTTATTATAGATTATTTTTATACATCTCTCATTATATATATAATATTTATTCTTTTGTGTGTGTGGAATTTGTATAAATTTTACAATTAAAAATCAGCAAAGAATATAATACTCAATATAATACCAAATCCAAGAGAGAGAGAGAGAGAATGAGATTGAAGCTGATTTGTTGATCGTTCATATAAGGTTATATAAAGGGAAAAAAACTTCAATGCGACAAAATATTAGAAAACGCATAAATATTAAACACAAGGAATTTCCAATATAATAATAAACGATATATCTTACCTCATTGTCCTCAAATGTACTCATCAAACCTAATCCGAATCAACTCTGCAATAAAAAGAGAGCCAAAGTATACTTTAAAAATTAACTGGAGACAATTGATATATATAACCAGATAATTTATTTAATAGCATATACATATCACTGATTAATGAGGGGTCGTAATTAATATAACATTACAAGATGTAATACATGCCTAAGTCAAAGATGTAGCAGGGAAGATTTCATCAAACTTCACTTATAAACTGACAGCTATCTGGAATGCTCTGGGTGTATGCTTTAATCAATCATCCAGCATTAAGCAGGAGTTATACTATACAGTGACTTTAGATCTGCACTAGACGCAATTCAGAAGGCCAGTACAAAAATGAAAGGGTGAAATATGCGGTTGAATAAAGATCAATGGCCACAAGACTCGGAACGAAACATTACAAAGAGTTGACAACACATCCAGATGGCACAATAACCTATAGGACATGTAACAATTGTCCTCGTTTGGAATTAACACCTACCCATATATTCTCATGTCCAGCAATGGCCGCAGCCTTGCAGAAAATTGACATGGACTCAGAGCAGCAACCTTACACACACAAGATAAAAGAATATTGAAACTGCTGTGATAGAGATGTATAGAGATATCTGAGGCTCTTCATTAGACATCACAACAACAGAAAATTAACATGGACCCAGAACAGCAGCTTTACACACACAAGATAGAGAACATTGCGACTGCTGTGATAGAGATGCACGGTGATATCTGAGGCTCTTCATTGGACACAACAACAACAACAACAGAAAATTGACATAGACCCAGAACAGCATCTTCACACACCCAAGATAGAGGATATTGCGACTTCTTTCTCAAAATTAGAAAACTTAAAAAAATATATACAAAATATAGATTCTCCTAACTGGTAGGTGGCAAGTCAGAAACAGCTGTCTTTCCTTCAATTCAGACCCTCACCAAACAACCCAGTTTTTCCGAGGCAAATGTTAAAAACGATGGAGCAAGAATGCGATTATTTACACAAATTGGTCCTAAACACTTATCAATGCAATTTGGAAAAAAAGTCTACTGTCGTTATTATTTTGACATTGACGCATTGTGTCAACTTAGTGTTCTAAGGTATTTATTTATGGTTCCAGTCATTGTTAATAGTATATTTTTATAATAACAAACTCTTAAATTTTAAAAGAGATCCCCATAAAACAAAATATGGGTAATAACCAGTCAAAAGGTATTTTGAAATACATAATATTCCCGAAGATAATATGCTTATCTAAGATTTTATTGATATAAAAGAAAAATTTTCTCTCAAATTTATAACACAAAATTACCAATTTGAAACATTCTGGTGTCTTTCAGGAATCACAGTTATATTCATGATCAAGAGGCCTGCTGCCTTTGACAATAAAAAAGGAGTAAAAGGTGATGCCTAGATCTTTTCTAATGAAAAGTGTGGGGTGTCGCCATTTACTCTTCATTTGATAAAAAATATATCAATACAAGATTTATCAAGACCTTTTAGTCTTATACAGATTCTCTAAGCAGAAATGTAGGATACATGCAGGAAAAAAGTAATAGTACCTTAATGGTAATATGATATTTATATATAGGAAAAATTATATAAAGACAATCAAGCTAATAGATTAGTTTGGGTAAGTTGGAGGAAAATAAATTTATTATACATGGTATATCAATACAAAAGAAGAAGATGCAAATTTTCTTATAAATTTTCAATAAGAATACTGTTTTGAAACTTTCTTAAGTATAAATCACAAATACATGCTTCTCCATATCTATTAGATACATTTAAACGTTTTTCAAAGATTTAGTTTATTTTTGCCCCACTAGATGGCGCTCTGCCATCTAAAAAGCACATGTGCTCGTGGTCAGGAGATGCCTTTTTTATTTTTAATAAATTAATTTAAAACCTATTATCATTAATTATAATTTTTTATAATAAAAGGAAACACAGATGTCATAATTATAAATATATAAATATAATAAAGTTGACCCACATCTTGTGACACACACATATGACTGAAATGATAATTCAAATTATATATATAATTTATATATATATATTATTATTATAATTATATTATAAAATATTAATATTTTTCATAAAAGCTTTTTATTCATAGAGATGATAATATTTATTGAAGAATTTTGATGAATCAATTTAAGATTTTCTGTTATTAATTCTATTCGTTTTGAGCAATTTAACTTTAAGAATTTCTATTTGACAATAGTTGTGTTAATTGAATTTATGAAAACTGAATACAACTTTTGATATTTCACAGCATATATATATATATATATATATTTGAAATATCAATGAATATAATTTTTATTTTTATTACTTCAATAATCAATATGAATAATTCATTTGCTTGAAATCAATCTTCGTAAACGTTTTCTTCGATATAAAATGAATTGGTAAAAACGTTTAAAAACCAATCAATATCAAATTAATGAATAACGATATATCATTTAGAGAACAAAATCTACTGAATAAAATATTATAAAAATTAATAGAAAAATGTGTATTTATATTAATATTGTCGCGATTTCAAATTAGATGCACACTTCTATTTTATGTTTTATTAATGCATTGATAAACTTAGTGATGTTTTCCTCACAACAAACTAGAAACTAGAAATGAAAAACCAGTTATAAAATTTATATACCTTCCTTATAGAGCATTAAACATAAACCTATTTACATATTTACTAATAGAGACATTTTCTTTGAATTAATTATAAAACAAACATATTTCGTGACAATATTATTACTTTTATATTCATACATTTTCAAAACATTTGCGTACTTTTTGAATAGTTCTTTTAGATATTATTCTATTCTAGATGCAGTTAGGGCTCGAAATTAAAGAAGGCTTTATTTTCTATCAGGATTATAATTGTATCAGATTTGTGTTCTAGGACTAAAGGTATAAGCGAAATTTGTATATAAATGATCTAAGATTCATATTTTTCAATACTATGCTAAAAACCATGGTCCTGGTGGATGATTGTGGAAATTAAGGATCAGTCCCAGTACAATAACATTTCAACAGGATATGAATTGAAATTAGGAAGATAATATACATTTTCTGCATAGTCTTTGTTTCTATCTTATCATAAATTCATATGTTCCCTTTTTAAAAGGCATCATATCATTGCATCCTTTCCCGCGCACTGATAATATTTTGAAGTATTTCTATAGCGTTGCGGCCGAGTTTGAACTCTTGAAGCAAAATTATTTGGATTTCCTACTTTGAACGCATTTTTAAGATAGTCTGATATCGCGCAAAATTTATTGGAAATATAAATATTTGTAGATATAATGACAGTGTGAAAAGTTTCTTCATAATGGTATATGACTTAATACTTAAAAAAATAAAATTTTATGCATTATGATAAAATATCAAGAAGACAATTGCCTTGTGTACTTATGAAAATATTATGTATAAAAATGACAACAGTAGCTAAAGAACTGATACAAATACTGTCTAAGAGTAGAAATTGTTAAAATATTTACTATTATAACATAATTTATCTCTATTTATATATATATAATATTCTTCTTTTTTCTTATCTTCACTCAAAAAACATATTAGGGTATCAAGTTGTGACACTTGATGGTGTCTGTTTGACAACCATCATGACTGGGTGAATTAGAATGTGTCTGCCTCTGTCATTAAGACTAGGAGCACTACTCAGTAGCAGGCCGACTTATCTCCAAAAGAAATGGCCGCCTCTGACATGAGGAACAGATACCATGTGCAGCCGCTCCTAACAAGAAGTACAAAGGCTGCTCTTCCTGTATCCTTGAATCAGAAGCCCTTACAGGGTACTATCAGCTGGGCCAGCTGATCCCAGGTTATTTACCGAGCTTGTTACTGCTCCCCCTCCTTCTTTTTTTTTTTTATCAGGGCTTGGGACCGGCAAAGTCAGAGTTATATTTTTAATAAAATCTACAAGCAATCTAGGACTAGGAATCTCTACTAATTTTATTTCTCTAGCTTTCGGGCCAACGTGGCTTTCAACAGAAGAACTAGAAATATGACTTCCAGCTAACTCGAAGGGCATGTTGGCTCCGGAAAGCTAAAGAGATAAAAATAGTAGAAGAAACTAAACCCTGGATTGCTTGTTGATTTTAGTAAATTATAAAGTTAGGGATGAACGTGTATTGTGTTGATCATTTATCTCTCAAAATATTTACAAGTACAAAAATAATTAAATCAAATTTTGTTACAGGTTTTGAATTGCTCGAAGATGAGGACTCATTGAATTCTGTAAGTTAAAATATTATTTGTTATTTACAATTCCTAAGAATTGATTTGTTTTTGAATATTATTATTTTTCTAAGGATATATTCTACAGAGAGAGAAAGAGAGATTTCTAACACATTGTGTTATAGCAAAACGATATATATATATATCGTCCCTACAACTGCAAACTATCGAATGTGAAAAATTCAATTTTGAAGGAGAGAGAAATGAAGAGACCATGTCATGGTCTCTTCATTTCTCCCTCCTTCAATGCCTTCCTCTACTGAGGGTAGGCCACATGGTCTCTTCATTTCTCTCTCCTTCAAAATTGAATTTTTCACATTCGATAGTTTGCAGTTGTAGGGACGATATATATATATATATATATATATATTTTAAATTTCATTTATTCATTTATTCAAAACACGCTAAACCTGTGTAAATAATTTGCACTCAGGGACACAACTTTAGAAAGTGGAAAGTTCATAATGTCGCTGGTCATCTATTTATTGAAGGAAACAGAGGCAATTTAGTTTACACCTGGCTATCTCGTGTGTCTTCAATAAAGGTCACTGTGTATCAAATATATTTCCGAGTTTTATTGTCTGAATCCCGATATTCATGATAAAAGATACAACATTCGTGGTTGAATTTTATTGATTTATCAAGAAATTGGGTTGGCCAACTATCACAGAGCAAGTTAAATAAACGTTTAGTTTATTATTGCTCCACTAGATGGTGCTCTGCCATATAGAAAAGCTCACGTAAGCCTGGTCAGTATACGCCTCTTGTTTTTAGATACAACATTCTTAAGTTTTTTCAATTAGTGTATTTGAAGTTTAATACTTAGAATGTTTTTAAAAATTATAAGTGAATATAATTTTTAAATAATCTTGAATTTCAATATAATAATGTCATATAAATTTCATTATAAGGTCAAATTGCTAATCGATAGGATTTCATTTTTATAAACCTCTATTCAAACAATATTTGATCCAATAATTCTATCGTTTATATTTTGAGAACAATATTGCCAGTCGTGAAGATAGAAGCTTCCTGGCCGGCATTCATATTTCTTGAAAAAAGATACTTCGGCCAGTATAAATCTTTTGATTACCTCGACGTTTCGACAAAAAGCTTTTTGTCGAAACGTCGAGGTAATAAAAAGATTTATACTGGCCGAAGTATCTTTTTTCAAGAAATATTGCCAGTGTCAAAGTCTACAGATTTAACTTAGGTTAGTTTTTAGTATAAAATTTCAATAATTCTGTTTTTAACAGTTAAATATTGAATTTTTATAGAATGACAACATCGAACCAGAAGCGCCCCCATGTACGCCCCGCTACAGCCCAAAACGCGGAGAAAAAAAGTAAGTTTTTTTTTCTAAAGTCATAAAACAAACTTTCATGTTGAATTATATTTTTCAGGCTTTGCTTTTGCCTGGATAAAAGAAATCCAGTGACCAAGCGCCTGATCAAGGTTAGACGCCAACTGAAAAAAATAAAGGCCCAGCTGGAGGCACGAACCGAAGGTAATTATGCAATTTAAAACTTTTAAATAATTTGGAAGATAGAATCATCTTAAATATAAACTGTAACAACACACTGTCTCCGAGAATAAGTTTATTGTTTTATTTAAACGATCTCTTAAGTTTTCAGGTATTGCAAGCCCTTCTACAGGAGTATACAACGAACTACTGCAGTAGGGTTTATGATGAAAGCTTGAGAGATCATTTGTATAAAACAACAAACTTATCCTCGGTGTGTTGTTACAGTTTTAAATAATTTATTGCAAATTTATAAAACATCTATATAAAACACAAGACATGCTAGTTGAGTTTTAAATCAAACAGAAAAAGAAAAAAAAAAAAACACTTATAAATTAACTTTATTTATAATGTTGAAACTAGTACATATATATATATATATATATATATATGATAATTACACATTTTATTACTGATTTGAATGAGATTTTAGTTCAAAATGACTTGAAAATGTCTTTTTTCTCAATTAAAATAAAATTTATACTTTCCCCCTATAAATATATAGAAAAAATGATACATTTACTTTTATCACACTTTAACACTATGATTCTCAACCATGGTATTGAAGGAAAATAAATACTATAAGATGTGTAACTATATTTATGTAAAAAATATAAAATTTCTGATGATTTTGGAATTAGATTAATATAGAACTATTACTTGCCGATGCTGATCATACCGAGGATTGAAATACATGATTGGGATTGCAGTCGTGGTAAAATAACAAAAATCTTTAGATCGATATTGTTTAATTTAGCTTATTAAAATATTTAAACATAAATTGAGAAAGTACTGCCTGACTTATAAGGCGAGTATAAATAAGGAAAAAACAAAAGATTATTTACATAATTACAAATGTGTGTGTGCGAATTTATATTTTTTCGAATAAAATTATCTCCTATTGCTCTAACGCATAAGAGCGAATTAAAATAACAGGAAGACTAGTAAAAAAAAAAAAGACCAAAAATACAAAAATCTTAAACCAGTTACCAAGAAGGAGTATAGAATCAGCTAGGTGATCCAAAAATATTGTTATCTCTTCTTCATAAAAAAATTTAGTTAGTTAAACCTACTACCTACCTCCGTTCTGGTGGTGCTGTCTATTCCGTCTCTTGCGACCAATGCAATGCCACTTATGTCGGGGAGACGGGTAGATCCGTCGCCATCAGAATGGTTGAGCATTCCAGAAACATCTCTAATAAAAACCTAAATTCCCCTATTTACAGTCATTCTATGCAAACCGGTCATACATTCAATCTAACAAAGCCATCCATTCTATACAACAATATCAATAATAAGTATCAGAGACTTTTACTAGAGGCATTTGTGTCAATAAAAACAAACAGCATCAACAGGCATATAGATATACCAGGACAATACCATATGTTGTGTGAATAGCCATAGGTTGCATTTACCTGCCCTTGATTAACACCATTCATAGTGCATATGTACTTAGTCCAGATTTATTAGCATTTAATTCCTATATTCTTTTTAGCATATTTGATTCTTATTTTTATATCTTTAAATACTTTTATCTTTTGCAGTTATGTAAATTTTCTTTTCAGCTTTGTGTATATATGGATCCTCAGCGCGTTTATTACTCTTACCTGATGAAGGACGATATGTCCGAAAGCTTGTGTGCATGCTAATAAAAAGAAGCTCCTCTTCCCACCTTGTAAACTCGTTACTACTTACTATGTGTTGTGTGAAGTAATACATTATTATTTATTTGGATAACTCCGGTTTCTGGAGTATGGAAATATTATTTATTTGGGTAAACCAGTCTCCTGAAGTATCACTTTATTATATCTGGCATCAAATTTCTATTTGATATCGTGACTATATAGACAACCAATCAAATTACGAATAATAGTTACACCTTAGAGAGACATAGGTATAGGTGATAGGGAATTTAAGTATATAGACATCGCACCAGACAATCAGCAATATTTAATTAAAAAAAAAATGTTTTGATAGATAGGTGCTATTGGTGTTCACAAAGAATTTGGTTAGCTCTAATAAGAACACCTGAGTTCAAATTGATATGCAAATAGTGTTTTCATATTTTACTAGAATGGTAAACACAAAACAATAATACCAGGTGAATAGCACAACAAAGCATTTGCATTCAAACTCCTTTCCCAGATATTCAAATAATATTGTTCAGTCTGAGGATATTTGTATTGATAAAGGATGTAGACGGCTCAAATAACTGCTCGTGAATTTATATTTTGATGCTGATAGAGTTTTGCATTTTAATATGAGGTAGTAGAAAAACAATAAAACATCACACAAATATTACTTTGTGGCGACCTCACTTTGCTTCAGAGAACTGGTACAAAGCTTCAAAACACATACGGGCAGAAAAATGGCGGCCCCACTATGCCTCGGCAAGCACGTGTTTCGAGAGCACGTCACTACGCATGCGCGGGCGTCATCCGGAACTTTCTAGCGACGGGCGTCTTCCGACACACTTGATCTGGCACTCACGCGGTAAACAACAAGGCTTAGAGACGACGGCCGTTACTTCAACAGTTGCTTCTTTTCTCTTTGTAATTTCTTGCTTCAAATAAATTAATTTTAATTATAATTTTATCAGCAGCCTTTCCACAAGCCACACCAGCACATCACGCAACAACCATCCTACAAATTGGTGAGCCGGACGACTCGAATGAAGAATTAACGGCCAACGTCAAGGGCAAATCAAGGAAGCTCAAACATTCACGATGGAACTCACCCCATCTCAAATATCAAAATTGATTTTTCGAGCTCCACCCTTCTTGCCAAACGACATTCCATTGTGGCTCAACCAACTGGAAGCTGCCTTTAATTTTGCAAACATCGCCAGCGACGACAATTTCAAGTATAACACAATAATCGTTAATTTGGATAGACTGGCTCTCATCTGCGTCTACGACATCGTAGAGAACCCACCAGTTTCAGGAAAATATGCGGCGCTCAAAGAACGACTTCTCCTGCGATTTGGCCGGTCACGCCAGGTACGATCAGCTCAAGTCTTAGAAACTAAGCCCATTGCTGATCAGAGACCCTCGATTATCCTGGTTGAATTGTCCAAACCACCTCCATCTCAGCACTGTGATCCCTGTACTCCCACCTCCAATAGCCTCCAACACCTGGAGCAGACGGATTTTCCCCGTGACATGAATGTCACAACAACTGCCCCGGTGACTGCAGTCCATAACGTTGAAGACAACAACTCAAGCTCCACCTTGACTTCTCCCAACAGCTCTCTGAGTAACTCTTCATCCCTGGACTCCTCATCGTTCTGCTCCAACCCTCCTTCAAACACCATCTCGTGCCCCCCTGAAACTGTTTTCTCCACCCCAGTGCACAGTGACAATCCCTTGCCCCAGCAGCCGCCGTCTCATGAAGAGCCCTTGCCCCAGCAGCCGCCGTCTCACGAAGAGCCCTTGCCCCAGCAGCCGCCGTCTCATGAAGAGCCCTTGCCCCAGCAGCCGCCGTCTCACGAAGAGCTCTTGCCTCCATCCTGCGAGCAGAAACATCCACTCTTCCTAAAAGAAACCAATAACGCTGCTGCAACGACTCCTCTCCATTTGCAGCCCGCCCAAACTTCGGTACTAGAACCTCTCCAACCTCAAAACTCTCTTCAACAGTCATCACCTCCCATTGAAGCAAGAGTCACTACTTCCCTAACACCAATAGCTCCTCGGTACTCACAGCGACTATCCCTATCGCTGAGCAATCCATCGTGTCCCTGCAACCTTACAAGATGGTCGCCACCCATTACATCCGGACAACATTTGAAAAGGACAGGTGCCTCCCTCAAGCCCCCAAACTCAACAAGGCACCCTACCAAGAGTTCCCTCTACGACTACATAGGATCTTTAAAGATCCTACTGGAGGGGGAGTAGTGTGGCGACCGCACTTTGCTTCAGCGAACTGGGACAAAGCTTCAAAACACATACGGGCAGAAAAATGGCGGCCCCACTATGCCTCGGCAAGCACGTGTTTCGAGAGCACGTCACTACGCATGCGCGGGCGTCATCCGGAACTTTCTAGCGACGGGCGTCTTCCGACACACTTGATCTGGCACTCACGCGGTAAACAACAAGGCTTAGAGACGACGGCCGTTACTTCAACAGTTGCTTCTTTTCTCTTTATAATTTCTTGCTTCAAATAAATTAATTTTAATTATAATTTTATTTTATCAGCAGCCTTTCCACAAGCCACACCAGCACATCACAACAACAATCCTACAACTTGAAAGGCTAGATTCCAGTTTTTGTTATCAGCTCGGTATAATCTCTACTGTCGTTTTAATGGTGTCCTTTCAGAATGCAGTTTTATTTACAGTAGAACTTGTATAATTCAAACGTAATTAATTCTAATATTTATCTTGGTCCCTAGAATTTACTATAAAAATAACGTTTTGAACTTTTTTTCTAATGTATTTATTAGATAATACAAAGGCATATAATGAATTGAATAAAATATTTATTTGCCAATATTTCGGTTGGCTGTAGGTCATTATATTTATTTGCTAAAATATTGGGAAATAAATCTTTTATTCGATCCAATATATACCTTTTTATTATCTAATGATTTAAGTATGAATTGCTCTATAACAAAAAATTGACGCACCAAGAAGCAGTTGTCCGATTTATATGAAAATACGTATACAAAGAGGTTTCGACCAAACATGCAAATGATTGAAATTTGGTGGCCGAATTATGCAAAGCAAGAGCTCCAGCGCAATCCAGCAAGAGCATTCTAGACTCAATATTCGGCGCGGCACGAGCTGATTTTCAGAATATCCGTTTAATATTTTAGAAGTACGCCTATTTCTACTGTATCAATGCCTCGCCGAAAGATTCGTGCTCATTACGAACATATGTCAGAGTTTGAAACTGGTCGTGCCATTGGATTGAAAGAGGCTGGTTGGTCTAATCGACTAATCGCGCGATATCTGTGTCGAAGTGATGCGGCTATTAGGCGATGTTGGAAAAAGTTGGTCAACAACGGAAGTATGCAACGTCAGGACGGCAGTGGTCAACCAAGGGCAACAACAGAACGGAAGGACAGAGCAATTGTCAGAATGGCTATCGCAGCACCGGAATCCACGTTATCTACCATCCAACGTGTGACCGGCACACAAGTGTCCAAAATGACCATCAACAGGCGACTGAGAGAGCGGAATCTAAGAGCTCGCCGACCGTTACGAAGCCTACCCCTCACACCCATGCACCGACTACAGTGGTGTCGGGAGCGATCAACTTGGAATTGCGCTGACTGGGGACGTATAGTCTTTAGTATTCATGGTAAACGGTTTGCGGATTTCGACAATTTAGAAATATGATGATTCCCTCTTTCTAAATAGTCTTTAGTGACGAGTCCCGTTTCTTCCTGTGTCCTGACGACCGTCGCAAACGTGTCTGGAGACGTCCTGGGCAGCGTGTGGATCCTGGCCTTACTGTCGAACACCACACAGGTCCACAACAGGGCGTTATGGTCTGGGGTGCCATTTCATTTGATAGCAGGTCCCCATTGGTAGTCATTCCTGGCACCCTGACAGCACAACGGTACGTAGATGACATTCTACGGCCTGTTTTGTTGCCGTTCCTCTCACATCACACCGGGCTTACTTTTCAACAAGATAATGCCCGGCCACACACGGCATGTGTTACTATGGATTGTCTTCAATCTTGCCGAACTCTTCCGTTGCCAGCAAGGTCGCCTGATCTCTCGCCCTCACATCTGGGACGTGGTGGGAAGGCGATTGCAACCATCCCGGAATGTTGACTATTTAGCCCGACAGTTGGAGACAATTTGGCAAGAAATCCCGCAGCACACCATCCGGAATCTTTATCAGTTCATGACACGCCGGGTGGCAGCCTGCATCCAGGCCAGTGGGGTCCAACGACATATTGACATTCTCAATTTGTGACGATCAAACTCTGAAATAAAACAATTAATTGTTCTGAAATTTTAATCGTTTTTCCCCCTATAAATGCTCTTTACATACACCAATTTTTGTCCTAATCTGAGAACTCCTTCTTGGTGCGTCGATTTTTTTTGTTATACAGAGTATATACATACAATTATTGCACATAATCTAAATATATGGTAAAAATGTAAATTTACAGCGAATAATGTTATTCTTAATAAAGGAATTGATCGAAATGTGAGTTTTATTGTTTTAAGCCTTTTATTAAAAACGTTTTTAATTCGAATTTTTGGATAATTCGAATTTTTATTTTGATCCCTTGGGCTTTGAATTATTCAAGTTAGACTGTATTATGTATATATGTGCTGTATTTCACTCTATTATTTCAAACACATATTTGTGTCTTCAGTTAAAGAAAACTTGTTTTCTCCAAGCGTGCCCAGCAACGGCAAGAGACATGCCAGACTAAAGTAAGATTCAATTTTAGATTCTAAGCCAAGTTATTACACAGGAATGTTTATTCCAGGCCCTTGGAACAAGAATTCGGCTCCAAGGATGATCTCTCCACAAAGCCCATATACAAGGTGGATGGAAAAAGATTGGAAGGCAAGCATTAATTAATTATTATAATTATCAATCAAGTTAAAAGAGGAAAGAAAAGGTTACATAAAATATATATAAAAAATTAAAGTGAGCGCATATATTATATGAAAAGTTGCTTTATTCAACCCAATATTTTGATTTACCCTTAGCGCCAAAATTTCTCAAAATATAAACAATATATTTGTTTACTTCGAGTTCTCATTCAATATTTGACTTTTGTATCTAGAAATGTAATTGTATGGATTGCTCTATTTTAACTAAATATATTTAGAAAATAACAGCAAAAATTACCTAAATGAAAATATGCCTTGAAAGAAAAAAAACGAAGATTTAAAAATAATTTTAAAATGTATATAGAAACAACATATATGGGGCACGATCAAATGAAGCCTGTTATTATCAAATATTAATACAAATGAAACTTTATTCATCATATGTAATATATTATAGAAAGGACCTTTAAAATCATTGAAATTCTCAGATTGAGATAAATTTAACATATTTATTTGGAATTGTCACTAATTATTATTTAGCCTTAAGGTTAATTGAGGTGAAAAACGATGCGCTTCTGTAATGAGAAAATATTCAAAACCAAATCTAAAATGATGTACTAAAATTTCTAGTACGTGTTACAGGTCTACCAAGCCTCCGAGAAAGTACAGTTGGCCTATTCAACATGGGCAATACATGCTACATAAATTCAACAGTACAATGCTTGGCTCACTCAGAGCCCATCTTGAGGACATGCTATGGCGAAATCGAGGCCGAAAAACTTGAAACCAGTAGCATCAGTGGAGGCCTGATCTTGCAAACCTTTGGCAGACTTCTCAAGGATCTTTGGTGCGAGGAGAAAGCATTCCGCCCAATTGAATTCCATCAACAAGTTGGCGTCTTGGAACCACGGTACGGAGATTTCACCCAGCAAGACTCTTCGGAGTACCTTGAATTTTTGCTCCAACAAATCCACCAGGATTTTAAGAGATCCGAAGAAAATATCGAAAATGAAGAAGAAACTGATGAAGCCCAAATAATGTGGCAATCATATTACCTTTCAGAAAAAAGCCCAATAGTTGAAAATGTTGTAGGCCAAACTCAAAATAGCCTTTGCTGTCAGTCTTGCAGCAACGAAACAAAACAATACCAAGTATTTTGGAGCCTCCAATTGCCAATCCCCACAGAGAACCAGAATATCACATTAATGGACTGCCTGACAGAGATTTTCAAGCCTGATATTCTCAATGACTATACATGCTCAAGCTGCAGTCAAAAAGGATCCATAAAATTCATTGGTATCTCCAAATGGCCAAATGTCATGATATTGCAACTTGTGCGATTTTCATATGATATGACCAAAAAAGATAGCATGGTAGATTTCCCTTTGAATCTCAACCTAAGCCAACTTGGCTATAACATAAAATATGACCTTTTTGGAGTGGTGAACCATTATGGCACACTGACAACAGGCCACTACAAGGCATACTGTAAGCATCCAATCTCTGGTACCTGGAGCAAATGCAATGACCAGGAAATCGAGCCCATGGACCCGAAAGATGTTGTAAAATCCAACGCCTACGTCCTTTTTTATCGAAAGGCAGAGTGAATTCACTTGGAATTGCCAAAGGGTAATTAAGTTTTTCTATATAATTATTATTTTATAGGACGATACATATTTTATAAAGACTTATAATCTCATCAGAAAATTTTATTGATTTATTTGTAATATATAATATTATGATAAATAATAATCAAATAAAAAGTTACAGAATCCTTGAGAAAGAGAGAGAGAAAACTAAAAATTAATTTTTTCTGTTAATCTATCATATATAGGAATTATTATATATGATTGTTATGTATTAAAAGTGGCACTTCTTCCTTAATAAAGGGTTAAAAGTATAAACCATAACGCCAGTTTTGGCATATCAAGACAAAGGTATAATAATCTACGAAAAAAAAAAATGAAATCGTCCTAATAAAAGTAAAAAATGCTTATCCACTAGTTTTACTTACTTAATTTGTCTACTATATGAATTTTGTTTGGATCCTCAAAAAATCCTTGGAGAGGCCCACTTAATATTCCGAAACTGATGGAGGAATTAATGAGATAGTTCAAATACAAACTGAAATAAAATCATATCTTGGTATTCGCAATCTTTCTCTGGCATTAGGATATATCTGTATTAATATAAATTAAGATTTCTCTTTTAAGAGGTATTTATATTAGAAAAATAAAACGGAAATTGAAAAAGAGTATCTTGTGCGAATTTTATTAGCAAGCTTTCGGACGCAAGCGTCCTTCAACAGACTGACGAAAAAGCCTGTAGAAGGACGTCCGAAAGTTTGCTAAATAAAATTTGCACAAGATACTCCTTTTCAATTTCAGTTTTATTTTACTATTTTAACTCGAAGATTTTATTTCAGTAGGTATTTATATTGTATATAGGGTTCTCTTTATAAAATCGACCCCTCTCTTTCAATGATATATTACATTTTTATTAGATATATTTTTATTTGAAAAAGTAAATGATATTGAACTGAATTCATATTTATATAACAGAAACTCTCTCTCTCTCTCTATATATATATATATATATATATAGTGTATTATGTACATTCAAATGCTAAGCACATTTTCAATTATTACTGTACAAAGTTCATCTTGATATTGTATATAGAAGTATATGCCCGTTGAAGAGCAGAAATTTGGCTCGAAAGATTGCGAAAATCAAAATTAAAATAAACTCTTAATATTATTTATTCTTTCTTTTTCGAATAAGATTACTTATAATCAATATTGCCTGGATTGTTTTCAGAAAGCAGCAAATCATCACCATCGTCTGCAAGGCTAAAGGACCCCATATAAAAAGTAAATATTTATTTATTTTCAAATAAATATTCATAGAATATTTTAATTATAGAGATCATATTTAAAATATATATTCTTGATTTCTTTCTCACTCTCAAAATATTTTATAAAGTCTATGCTGTATTCTCTGTATATTAGAGGCCTTATTTATTATATGATGTATTAATAAATATATATTTGTGTATGTTATGGAGTGGAAACATTACTTATTCCTTTAGTATATATTCTAAGAAGTATTTTTATATTTTATTTATTGTTATTATTTTTTGCTTATCCCTAGTACACGTGGTACAGGCCATGATAATCATGGTGGGTAGTTAGCGACTGCTTTTACTGTAAGCGCACCACATGTCTACACATGTGAAAAGCAGTTCGACTTTGCACTTACAAATGTGCCAGAGCTCCGTTTGGTTACTTGCACTCGCTGGTGGGGTTGGACTTTTGCAAGAATCGGGGGCCATTGGAGCATTATTTTAACAGAAAAAAGTATCCAATGCGGGAATCGAACCCGAGTCCTAGTGGTCGAAAACCAAACGGTTTAACCAGCATTCCACCGACCCCCTTTTATATTTTATAGTTATCTTTAATTATCGACCTTTCAATGATATATTAAATGTCTATCAAATACATTTTTATTTGAACCAGTAAATGATATTGAATAGGATTCATTTAAATGACAAAGAAAATCTCTATATAGGATATTATCTACATTCATTATATATATATGTGAAACATAAGATTACTTATAACTAATAAGACCTGGATTGTTTCCAGAAAGCAGCAAACATCAACATCGTCTGCTACACTAAAGGACCCCAGATAAAAGGTAAATATATATTTCTTCTCAAATAAAATTTTATGAAGTAGATTATTTATAGAAAGAGTTTGCTTAAAATATATATATTCGTGTATATTGGAAGTTTAATTTATTATAATGTACTAATAAATTAATATATATATTTGTATGCTATTTTTTTTAGTTAGAGAGAGGATCCTTTAACTTACTACATTTTTAAATGATAGATTAAGGTAGAAAGCAAATATATTTTCTTGAAAAACATGAATCTTTTTTTGTGAAAATTAGAAACTATTTTAGACGCGTAATAATCTTTTTGAAATTAAACAATTTCTACTGCCCTTACTGCAATGAAAACATTAAAGGGAGGGCCTGGCTCATCAGTGGTGAACCCTCCCAGCGGTTTCGCCAGTTTAACTGGGCAGTATAAATTGTTTAATTTCAAAAAGAATCTTACGCGTCTAAAATAGTTTCTAATTTTCAGAACAGATCGTAATGTAAATCTTTTTCCCGTTCAAAACGATGAATTTGATTATAATTCAGATATCATTTCATTTTTAAAGGAATGGCCATCGTGTGTATTTTAATGGCTCTCTAAAAATATAATTATTACTTATACTTGATTATATATAGAATTTGATGAGCGTGTTTCTAAAGAATGATTTTATTTTCAATTTGCACTAGAAATCTAAATGTATTATTTTTTTATGTTTTCACTTACCTTACTTAAACACCACTCTTGAATTTCTCGATTTTCTCTGCACACACAACACTTAAATTAAGATAAATATAATTACAGAAACTACGAACTATTTACCAAAATTCCAACCTAAGTAGCATATTGTCAAGCTATGAGCCTCATTAGCACTGAGTTGCTTAATTTTTTATTATTTCAATTTAAAGCGCTATGTCCCCCTAGGAACACTTGCGCTGACATACATGTACAAGTATGTACATACTTGTAGTACACATTATTGTCAAGTTTATACAGTTGTTTATACATATTTACAATAATTTTAGGTCGTAAAGAATATAGTCATAAGATATTAACAAGAAGAGAAAGTTAAAAAAATAATTATCACAAATACTTACATCAAAATTAGTTCATTTATCATTATTATTGAAATGATTTAATTACATTTCCTAACATCCTATGATAAGAGTCTTGAAATCAGCCAAATCTGTCAAAACGACGTTTAAGTTGATGGGCCGATTTAGGTCTGTATACAATGTAATTTTATGGATGAATGGTACCATAAGGGGAGACCTCAACCTATAAGTTATTGTTGTAGCAACTATTAATAGAAATGATATAAAATTCTATTCTATATCTCAAAAGATGATATCTCTCTAAATTTTATAATTAATTTTATGTGTTGTTTTGTTTTCAGACATCTGTTTCTGGCCGGATCCCGCTGACAATTTTTTTTTCATTTTTATTTTTTATTTTTTTATTAATTAATTATTTAATCAAGTTTTTTTCAAACTAAATTCTAAAAGGCGCGTATATATCCAAAGCGCAATATTGGATTCATTTATTTATTTTTTAACCCAAATTTTTGATCCCTCCATCTACACAGCATTAGGTTGGCAGTGAATTGGCAGGGAAAATGTGCCAGGATTACCTGGTTTAGTAAACCTAGACCATCTAGGTTGTGTGTATGTTGAGGTGCATAACCTCTCTTTGGCGAAGCGAGAAGGAATAACATCAAATTTGATGGTGAAGAATGGCCAACCTACACGGGATATTTGATCCCTAACCCATATAGCACGTTGGCAGTGTATTGGCAGGGAGAACGTGCCAGGATTACCTGGTTTAAGAGGACCTAGACAATCTAGGTTGTTTTTTGAGGCGAATAACCTCTGTTTGGGGTCAGGGTTCTACTCTGGTGGGCGTAGGAGGGAGCCCACCAGGGGAGGGGGGGGGATCGAGGATCCTGCCCTCTCGCCTTGCACTGCTGACGTTGAGATGGCGAGCACCGTAAGATGCAGAACTTACAGCAATGTACTGGTAGATGCAACATCAATACAAATGGAGCTGCAGTAAATTTTCTCCAAAATGATATATCCAAATTGAAGAGCAAACTTGGTCATTAATTGAGTTGTTCTGATATAATGCAACAGTGTTGATTACGTTGTGTTTGGGATCATGCTTAATGATTGTCATGATTTTGACTTGCCCTATTAATAGGAAATTCTAAATGAGGAATTCATGAACTCTCAGAGAATCCAGGCTTTGAGAATATATAAAACTCATTGAAAGCCTCGAATATATGAATTTCATATATATATTTCATATAGCATGCGCAAATCACGCCCTAATTTTGAAAAAATATATAAAGGTGTTGACGAGAAGCCCTCAAAATTATCATGCAGCCTTTTGAAAAATTTATGATCACGTTGAGCATAATCTAAAAACATTTTGAACTGTCCTTGATACCTTTATTTTGGCCTATTTAAGCAATTTTTCAGGATTAATAAATCAAAGAATTTGAGGTTTGTTTCAAAATGCAATACATCAAATGATCATATGAAGATCAAAGTTTCTGTGAGCACGAGATATTAGCAAAATAATTTTTAAACAAAATTTTGCATTTATTTACAGAAAAGACATTTTATCAAATTTTAATTCGCAATTTTCTTCACTCATAGGGAAAATTCGGATCAAATATTTGGACTAATTTTATAAACAAAATTGTGCATCTTTATCAACCTGATAATATTTATACAAAAAGAGAATAGAGAAAAAATTCAATCATCAAAAAAAAAAAAATCAATTCCGATTTGAAAGATATATAAAAAATATATATAAAGAGATAATAAAATATAAAAATGGATTGTTTATTTATTTATATACTACAACACAAACATATTTTAGTTAATATAAAAGTTGGATACATTCATATAAATGCTGATACCCTATTTTACAACAACAACAACAACAAAAAGTCTTTATTTAGGGTCACTGACCCTATACAGGATTCACCAGAGGTATGCATAAGAACAAAGCAGTGAGAAAAAGGAAACAACGATATAGACAGAAGAAAAAGAAAAAAAAACAAGAAAGAGAAAGAGGGAAGCAAGAAAAACAACACAAAAAGAGTAGCAGTAAGAAAGTGATACCCTATTTTACATATTGTCGCGAGTTCGTCCTATAACAATATCTTTTTGTGGAACACCAATTGTGGAAAATCTCTGCCAAACACTACACAAAAGACTAGTGCTAACCCATGATCAGATTGGATATTCCTCATTCTAGAAATATCTCTCAGCCTTATCTCTGGTGGAAATATAGTTAGGACTTAGTAATAGAACGATAAAAAATATTGCCACGTGGAAAATTAGGAAAGACAAACTTCAGGTTGACACAACAATTTTATTTAAGGCATGAACAAACTATATGAAATGATAAATAAAAGATAAACAATGAGGGAAGTTTACAGAGTAGCAAAATATAAACAAAAAATTATACTCTGTTAATAAAATAATTAATGCTTTTCTACAATATTGTAAAAGGATCCACAACACAGAATTTCGTCAAAAAAGAAACCGTTTTTTTATGTATCCTTTCTTTCACATATCATTATTAAGAAGCTATCAATCAAGAAGTATTTTACAAATACGAGGAATATAAAATACTGGTATATTCATAGTGATAACTGATAATAAAATCACATCTATAAACATTGATATTAGAATAAATATTTAAAGCAAAATAAAAAGTGTCTCAAAAAGATAACTCAATCGTAATATTACCCGCTTAGCTAAAACAAGCCTAACTGTAATTCTAAACAGATTTAACTACCATAACAAAGTTATGGAAATATTAAATGAAAAGAGATTCCTAAAACCCATATACAAGCATTTTATATATAAAAGTATTAATCAATGAAGAGTGCTCATCCAATATAAAAACCAAAAAGTCATTATATAAAAGAAGACTATAATTTATGTTACTTACTTCAATATTAAGCACAACAGCAGGAATTCATGGGCTCTCTAGAACATACAAATAACAATTTTATTTCATCATATCATAACCTATAACAATTCTCCAGCTTGTAGGCTGTCAGAATATGTTATCACCCGCCTTAAATCTCTTGTTATCAGAAAACCTTTGAACTAAGGGTAAGAACTCTGTAACAGTCATCGCAAAACTGAAAACTACAGAAAACAGGTCAGAAATATACTTAGTGTAATGTAATGTTGTGTATCCTGCTATCTGTCTATCCCCAAATAAATCATTCTAGAATCACTCAAAGAATCAATGCAGATTTTTTTATATCCTGATTCTGAGCGCGCGTGCTAATTCTAAAATATCTTAAACTCTGTCTCAACATGAATGCTTTAAACTTGAATGTAAATTTTCCAGTCAAATCACAGGAACTCCCAACCTCATCTCCATTCGCTGAAATAATTCTATATAGCTATATAGTTTATAAATTATTCTCCCTATTATTTTAATTATAGCTGTAAATATTATGTAGTATGGCGAATATCCATGTTTTATTAGTTTGCCTTCAACTTCATTCAGCCTTTCTTGCTGGTATTGTGAAGGAGTGAGTGTGAGATCTTTTATAAGATTCCTTACTACAGTTATTTTATGCGATATTAGTCTAAATTTATGTTGGATTATTTTGGGTTTTTCATTCTATACAGATGTATTTTGGTTTACTGTCATTCTATTTATATGTTTATAAATGGCAGTTTCTTATTTTTATAGCGAATTTAATAGGGGGGGGGGGGGGTTGTGTGTTAGAGTGTAATTGTTCGGATGGTATTGACATTGTTTTTGTTGTGATGCACACAGGAGATGTCTATGTATGTCTAATCCATAATTTGATGTTAGACTGTTCAATTGTGTTAATATAGTAGCTAGGCCGATCTGTATGTAACAGATACTCCTCAAAGCTTTGTAATGTCAACCTTTTATAAATAGTTTACCTTCCTAAATTCACATATCTCTGTATTTACCAGTAATTTATTACATATTTTCTTTCCTCCTTACTCTCCCTTGTTTTACTCGATCTAGTCAATATCTCGTATTACTCTTCTTTCTACAATAATTCTACTTGCTTTTTCACATACAAAATGCAATTAACTCTTATTATGTCAATGTAGAAATGTGACTATATTATGTTAGTAGTGAAGTTTGGCTGTCTGGTTTTATAAATCATATTATCATATTCACTTTACTCAAAACTTCCAAAAATTGTCTTCAAGAGAAATCTGACAATAAATCTGTAAGCAAGAGACTAGAAGTCTTAAAGCTATACAACCTATTTTTCACAAAAATATATGAAAAGAACCAGATTCCCTTGGTTGCGTCTTTATATACAATCATCTATACCAATATTATGGCAATTTCTACAAGTGTACAAGTTGATATTAGATTCATTCAGACAAACTCTCTAAGAATTTAAAGATAGTATATTATTCAGTTTTTGAGTTTCTGTCTTTTATTCTTTAGACTTCATTTCTGTTTTTTTAAAATATAAATACTCAATATATTAAACTGGAATTTAATAAACGAAGAATGTAGTTTAATAATTAATTTAGGGCCTTTTTAACTAAGAAACTGGCCGTTTGTTAAGACATTTATAATCGCATTTATAGAATCTGTTCCTCTCATAATAATGGATCCAAAAAACATCAATATTTCTTCTACATATTATGCTTATCATAAATGATACTAAGTTTACAATTCAATAAAACATAATCCCTTGTTACCATATTAAGCTGAAAGCAAAAAATAAATATATCCTTGGAATCCTGATGTTTTCACCTTGATACCAAGTTTGTTCTAAATTAGAAATGTCAAATAAATATATTTTATTGAAAAGCCTAATTAATCCAAGAGTTAAACATTTGGAAAAGATAAACTTAAAAACATTATTTAATAAACCAGGGTGGCCATAACTGGTTGGTGGCATGCCAAAACAGTTGAAATTCTATCACATCTATCTGTATTAGCCCTTTACCAAAAATGTCTGCTGGATTGAAATAGCACGTGGGTAAGGGTAGTAGATCAAAAATACAATTATTTGCACAAATTTGTCATAAAATACGCTATTTATGTAAATTGGAAATAAAGACTATTGTCACTGATATTTTCACATGTACACACAGTGGATCAAATTAGCATATATTTATGGTGTATCACATCATTGTTATACATTAGATTTTTAAAAGCAAAAAACCTATATATTTATAGAGATCCCCTCTAAGTAAAAATGGGAAATAACCAATCGAAAGGTATTTTGAAATGCAAATTTCCGGCTAATATCCACGTTAATGTTTACTCATGCTTTTATGGATAAAGCATTTCTATTTATTATTGATATAAGATGACATTTTTAAAAAGAAAAACGTTAAAGAGAGATATAGTTCATAATTTTAAACGTTCTGGTTATTTGTAGTACGATAAATATATTCGTGATGAGTTTTTATTTTCAAAAGCAGAAATTATTTGAGTAAAATATAACACCTCAACCTTTTTTTAAAAGGAAAAATAGTTGTGGCATCCATATTTATTTCTCATTTAATAAATAAAATCGATTGATGTGAAAGAAATAAGTCGATTTTCTAATATATATTCAATAAATACTAGTTTGAAAACATTTCTTAATTATACATGATACTCATTACTTTCTGAATATATTAAAATATTTAAAATAAATATATATAAAAAAATTTCATTACAACATATAAAATAAATAAATAAATAAGCTTAAAATAATAAATATAGTTTAAAAAATTATTGATCGTATTATATATGAGATATCAATCATTCATTAAGAAAACAAAATATAAGAAATACCTTTAATTTTTAATAAAACAAATATAAAGGAAAAGTAATCGGAAAAAAAAATTATGTCGTCATTTTATCAAATCGATTTATTATCTTTTGTTCGAAATGAAATTATTTGGAATAATATATTATTATCAAGTAACAAAATAGAGATATACATATAGAAATAGAATTTTGAGTAAAAATGCTATATTCAATTGAAAAACATATTAGATAACATTTTTATTTTAATAAAATATTTTCAAAATATAATTTTATACTATAATAATATTATTGATTAAATAAAGATTGAATATTTGACCAATTTCTATTAAATATATTTATTATTCTTAGATATTAAATAAATAAAATATCATATCATAAAAATATAGATATAATTTATAATTTATATTTTAAATTCCCTTTTATAAAAATACAATATATTTCAGGTGATAATAATAATTTTCTAAATCTAAAATGGTTGTTATTTTATTCAAAATTCATAGCCATTCTATAGGCTTTTGTTATCAAATAAAAATCCGTTAGTTCAAATTAATCAAACTCTGAGAATTTCTTCTTGACGATGAGTACTCAATTGAGCTTCTGAAAATGAAGAGAACTTTTCATATTCAACAAAATTATTCTTTGAAATATCAAAAATATAGATTTATTATTCTATCTTCCAGTTTTCTTTTGCATCAATGATCCATATGAGCGATTGATTTTTCAGAATAAATATTCTCAATTATTTTTTATTTGATATAAATTATATTATTATTATTAAAAAGTTTAAAGTTCAAGATTTATTTTAAATTAATAAGTAACAAAATATATCACATGAAAAATCGAGATTCATCAGCTTCAATGTGATAATAAAGAATGTCTGGAATTTTTTTTTATATCATTCAATTTCATTGTTATATAAATTTTATAAATTTAATTGTTCATAAAATTCTAATCTCCAAATTTAACCCCCCCCCCTCTCCATTGTTCTCATAAACTCTTTAGATAACTAAATTTTCTTAATAAAATATAACTCCAATCATATTTTTGTATCTAAAAATGCTTATTATATTACCTTTTAAAATGTATTTGAATATTTATATTAATAACACATTAGGATAATGTTATGCAAATCTTCTCTAAGAGGTTATTCTAAAGTTAAACATTAAAGTAAATAATAAATATTCTTAATCAAAAAAGGTTATAACTGAAACAGGTATTTTCTTAAAGGGGGGTTCGCGACAGAACTTTGGTTATTATATTTAAATGATAGATATTATAATTCAATGATACCACTTTTTTCTGTGCTTAACAATACCTGGCTATCGATATTGTTTATACGTTATATCAACCAATCCCAGCAGACAATGCACTTTGCTGTTAGTGGCCAATAACGTTGGTATCACTGAGCCTAATAATGATAAAGAAAAATAGACTATGCTTGGGTTACATAGTTCGACCCCACTAAAGACATTTTTGGCAATGTTATATTACATAAAAATTACCTTACTATTAATAAAATATTTTTATTTATTTTATATGTTGTTAACAACATAAATATCATTTGAAAGAGGAAAAATAAAAATCAGATAAAGAGTTTCTTTTAATTTTGAATTTGCAAGCTTTCGATAAATTAAAATAAACTTTTTACCTGATTTTTATTTTACCTCTTTCAAATTATTTCTGGGTAACTATTGCTCAAATAAATATCATTTATTAAAATTAAGATACACTAAGCCAGTGATTCTCAACCTTTTTTTTGTTGCGGCATTATTTTAAAGATTTGAAAATTTGGCGGCACAATTTTAGAATTTCGCGGCACACTTTTGCTAACTTGAATGCAAGAAAATTCAAATTATGTATCAATATTTCTATGCAAAATATAAGTAATATACATCTCTAACATTCAATTTGCTAATTTCGTTATTTTAAAAAGTAAAAAAATGAAAAAGAAAAAAAGAAAAACCAATACAAACGTGAACATAATCATATGACTAAAATTCGGCGGCACATTTTTAGAATTTCGCGGCACACAAAATTACCGCGGCACATTGGTTGAGAATCACTGCACTAAGCCTTTTTCTAGACGAAGTGGCTCTTAATTTAAAGAAATATGAATGCCGGCTTCTATCTTCAAGATAAATCATTTAGTTCTTCCAATTATGATTTATTAATAATTTTCTATTTAGTCTGTTATACAGAAATGTATTTAATGGCTCTATTAAAATCAGATCAATTTTTTCAACATGTAGTTATAAATTCACACCAAATATCAAATTAATCTGTGAGAGATTAATCTGCGGATTAGAGTCTGATGTAGAAAGATTTTAAAAATATTAGAAAAGTATATGTAATATATCCAAAGTTATTACACTGCAATATTTGATGTATTACACTGTTGTAGAATCCTGTCGACTTATCCGATCTGTGACAATATCGTTGCGGAATTTCTTGTTGTTCGATTTGAATGGTGAGGATTGGTTGAAACGCAGTCGTTGAGTGGCAAGTGAAGCACACAGTTAGGAATAATCAGGACACGTGATGGGGTTTGAAAATAAAAGGCAACTGGGTTGGAGGAAAGACAGCTTGAGAAGAGCGGAGCGATTTTGATTGTTAATTATCTGATCACATGGCGGTGATTGTACTTAGCTACGGGATGAGCAGAGGGGGAGAGGTCCAGCGCCGATGTCACCTCCTTGGGAGCCAAAGCGTAACTGCCAATTCTTACTTCTCGATTTAACACCACGAGTCGTCTTCCTTCCCATTGGTCGAAGGCTGGGACGTGCCCGTTTTCCTATTGGTTGACCTACTTAGTGGATCTTTCTAATTGGACCGGCGACTTTCTTTGGTGAAAGATATGCCCGGTCTGATAGGAAGTATCGAGTGTTAGTTCGACTCTATTTACTTCCGTGGTTGTCAAATACGTCCGGTCTTGTTCCGGAAATTGGGCGTCTCTCAAACTTTTATAACTTCTGGTCACCAGATACGTCCTGTCTTGTCCGGAAGTATTGACTGTACAAGTTATTTATACTGGTGCCCGCTTTTAGCCTGCTTCCTATGTCTTGTTGCCACTTCCTTTCCTCCAGTTACCTTCTTCTTTATTAAATCTTTGAAAATACATTGTACATGCATAGTGGGTCGGGGGGCATACAATTATATACAAATTATGACAGATGCGCCCCCTACATGTGAAGAATTCAAGAAGGGGTTAGCCTGAGAGAATTCTGTAAAGTGAAAAATAATTTTGTGGGAAAATTAGTTGTGGGTATTGAGAGTTTATATACAAGCATTGGTGGCGATATAAGAAGTAAAATAGAATGGTGTTGATGATATAGGTTGAGTATAATTAATAGAAATCAAAAAAAAATTTTTTTAATTGTAAGAAATCAAAATGAATGCTATGGTACATAGTGGATTAAAAAGAAAAGAAAATGCGCCTAACTGATTTCTACTCGAAATTGGAAATAAAAACGAGGGAGTTCTATTAGGGCTTTTGAGAAATCAAAAATAATATAAAAATAAAAAGTTGGACGAAATCAAAGTGAATGCTTGGTGCATGGTGAGAAAAAAAAAAGGAAAAATGCCTAACCATATTCTAGCTCGAAATTGGGAATGGAAATCGAGGGAATTTTATTAGGGCTTTTGAGAAATCAAAGTAAAATAAAAAGTTGGAAGAAATCAAAGTGAATGCTTGGTGCATGGTGAGAAAAAAAAAGGAAAAATGCCTAACCATATTCTAGCTCGAAATTGGGAATGGAAATCGAGGGAATTTTATTAGGGCTTTTGAGAAATCAAAATAAAAATAAAAATAAAATTTCATAAGGTATTTTGAAATCAAATAAAAATAAAAAGTGGTTGAGCGAAATCAAAGTTGAGTGCTTGGAAAAAAAAGAAAAATGAAAAATAAAAAGGTTTCAACAACAAAGGATGATTTAATGTTTTTAGTTTAACCGAAAATCAATGAGTTTTCGTTGATAATTGAGTTATGGCAATATAAGCTAAGTGGTAAATAGAATGATAATTGATAAAAAAAAAATGATAATATGAACTAATTGGAAAAAAAATGATAATTAATGATTAAAAGTGATAATAAGTTGAATAAATTGATAAATTGATTATATATTTAAATTTTAATTGAGAGAAAATAATGAAAATGATTAATATGAAAAATAAGGTGTATTGTTTTGAACCCTTTTGTGTATCTACATGCCCTATAAATGTTTTAATTGCTCAATTATGCCCTATATTTTTTTATCTTTGTGTGTGTTGTGAAAAATGTTAGAAGTCTGTAAAGTAATTGATTTGTTTATAATAGGGATGGGAACTCATTTAGATGTGTGTCGTCTTGTGGGTGTGGAATTGGGTTGTAAAAAATCGATATGTAGTTCGAATTGGGATCCAAGACTGGCGATATAGAGAGAGGAATCTGTGCAGGGAGCGGTGACCTAATTTTACGTGTTGGCAGAAGAGGGGTCCGAAGTAATTGGAGATCGGAAACGAGGCGCTCCCTTTTGTTTGCATAGGCCGAATTTATCGCCGCGGACTACACTTCCTGTCGCGGTGTCTCAAAATTCACTCTTCCTTCCGCTTATTTATTTTTTGGTGCGGCTCAGATCTTGTTTTTGGAGTGTGACTTCTCCGACATTGGTTGGTTATCTTTCAGTTACTTCTATCTCTTCGGAGTTTATTTAGATTTTCTGCGAAGATGGTTCCTAAAATTATGAGAAGTTTTATAAATGTTTGTCCACAATGAAAAATTGCTTGTCCACAATGAAGAACTGCTTGTCCAAAATTAAAAACTGCTTGTCCATAATTAAAAACTGCCTCTTGTAGTTTGAAAATTTTATGAGCGGACATGGTATAGATAAATAAATAATTAAGGAATAAAATTGGGATACATTTGTATGGTAGAACTAACAAACAAAGGATGAAAATCAGATGAAAGATAGGGTATTGCCCCATATTTTTCCATATTTTTGTAAATGGGGACTCTGAAATATTTGCTTGAACCTTATTAATTGTAGAATTTAAATGATTGGTAGGTTCGCAGTTCTCTTGTTTGATCGTTAATGGTTTTATTAGCGATATGTCGGTGGTAATTGATTTAGGTTGAGATGTGTGGTCGTTTCTCTGACGTGGGTGGTGTAATTTTGGCATTGTTTGTGTTGTGTGTACGCTGTGCTTTATGTACGAATTTTGTTTTGCTTTGGGGCCTGTGTCGGTATTTTTACGTGAAGGTTGGTTGTATTCATCGATTCTTCTAGCGAATCGGCAGGTGGGGCAGGTTTTTACCTGTTTTGCGATGTCTTGTGTCATGTTCTGCCAATAATATTGTGACGAGATGAGTCTCGTCATCTTGGAGATGTTTGGGTGGTGGTGTTGTGTGTGTACGGACTTAAGAAGTCTGGTTGTAAGTGAACTTGGGACTATAGTTTTAAGTACTCCTTTTCGGGAGACGGTGCGCAGTTTATTGTGATCCATATTCACGCGAGATTTTCCCGGTGGAGAAGACTGTTGGCTCTTTATGAGTGGCGCATCTAGAAAGCCACAAAATGGGATACGAGTTACAACGCCCGTTTCATATTGTTGTACTCCATTTATGCTACGGACCTCATATTCGTATCTTGACAGTCTTAACCTCCATCGAAACAATCTGCCTGACGGGGCTTTGATCTCTTTCAACCACTGCAATGCAGGATGGTCAGAAAGTATTGTAAACTTTCTGCCCATTAGACAGGCGCGGAAGTTATCCACACTTTCCACAATGGCTAGGCATTGTAGTTCCAAGTCTGAATAATTTCGCTCGTGACCACGCAGAGAGCGGCTGAAATGTTGAACTGGGTATGTCTTCCCATCAGGGTAGACTTGTTTAAGAATGCCTGCAATGCCGAATGTTGAGGTGTTACAGTACACCTGGCATTGCAGATCTTCTTGGTAAAGGTATAATGTGGGGTGTGTGGTAAGGCTTTCTTTCAGGTTAGTGAACGCTTTCTGGCATTCGTCACTCCAGACCCACATGACATCCTTTTTTAGAAGGTTGACAAGTGGCGTCCGCAAGCGGGCGTGGTCCGGAATGAACTCTTTATAGGCGTTCACAGCTTTTAGGAAAGATCGCAATGTTTTTCGATTGTGTGGTTGTTTGGTGGCGTGAATTTTTTCTATGTTTTGTGTAGACGGGATGATTGTATTATCTTAACGGTTGTGCATGCGCTTGTTTGTCGTTGTTGTTGTCTTTTGGCGTGCGTGTTGCGTTTGTTGTGCGGGTTGTGCGTGTTTGTTGCGTGGTGGCGTATGGGTGCGTGTATGTTGTGAGGTACATTTTTATGGCGTGGCGACGTATGGTCATGCATGGATTTTGTGTGGTAAGTGGGTGAGCTGTGTCGGTGTACGGACACTTTTTTGGGCATTATTGGGATTGTAGGTTGAAGTCGTGGTGGCTTTATATGTGGTGGGCATGAAAAGTTGCGTGGTGTGAGATTAGAATGGTGGCATGTAAATATTTGAGGTTTGGGCAATGAATGCAGGCAAGGGTTTCCATGTGTGAAAGCTTTGTGTGCTGTACGAGCCCTTTGGGACAGGTTTTGGTCTAGCCCGTGCTTGCATTCATTTGGTACATGTTCAGATACATGGTTAAAGGGGTAGGTAGGGTCAGATAAGAGTTCAAAGTCAATTCTTGATGCCATAGGGGGGGTGCCTACCTTAGTCTCGAAAGGGCTGCTCGGCTGGGCCGTCTTGACTTGGGTTGGTTGGCTTGGGGCTCGGGACTGCTCGATGTCGGCATTCGCTGTGCCAGTGCCTCGCGCCGCAGAACTTGCAGTTGGACGGCGGAAGAGGTGCATTCCATGCACCTGGGCGTCGGGGTGTGCTGTGATACGGGTACGGCATGGCGGTGGATGACTCCTCGGTGGTCGGTGTCCGGCCTTGGTGACACTCGCCTGGGGTTGGCGGGGGTTGTGTCCGTCGTCCTCCCCGGGGAATGGCGCTCCGGAACTCCGTCTCACTTTGCGGGGCGTTGACACGTCGGAGGGCCACGGTCATCTGCCATATGATGGCCGCTAGAAGGCGCCTGGTCGCCTCTCTTCTTGCCCGCTTCTTTTCCGCTGGTTTTGTCATTGCCGTTTGATTTGCTGGTGTCTGGGCTAATTTCCATTTTGATCCTGATTAAGCTCCATAATCTTTATCCTGTCGACTTTATGTAATATAATCCAAAGTTATTACACTGCAATATTTGATGTATTACACTGTTGTAGAATCCTGTCGACTTATCCGATCTGTGACAATATCGTTGCGGAATTTCTTGTTGTTCGATTTGAATGGTGAGGATTGGTTGAAACGCAGTCGTTGAGTGGCAAGTGAAGCACACAGTTAGGAATAATCAGGACACGTGATGGGGTTTGAAAATAAAAGGCAACTGGGTTGGAGGAAAGACAGCTTGAGAAGAGCGGAGCGATTTTGATTGTTAATTATCTGATCACATGGCGGTGATTGTACTTAGCTACGGGATGAGCAGAGGGGGAGAGGTCCAGCGCCGATGTCACCTCCTTGGGAGCCAAAGCGTAACTGCCAATTCTTACTTCTCGATTTAACACCACGAGTCGTCTTCCTTCCCATTGGTCGAAGGCTGGGACGTGCCCGTTTTCCTATTGGTTGACCTACTTAGTGGATCTTTCTAATTGGACCGGCGACTTTCTTTGGTGAAAGATATGCCCGGTCTGATAGGAAGTATCGAGTGTTAGTTCGACTCTATTTACTTCCGTGGTTGTCAAATACGTCCGGTCTTGTTCCGGAAATTGGGCGTCTCTCAAACTTTTATAACTTCTGGTCACCAGATACGTCCTGTCTTGTCCGGAAGTATTGACTGTACAAGTTATTTATACTGGTGCCCGCTTTTAGCCTGCTTCCTATGTCTTGTTGCCACTTCCTTTCCTCCAGTTACCTTCTTCTTTATTAAATCTTTGAAAATACATTGTACATGCATAGTGGGTCGAGGGGCATACAATTATATACAAATTATGACATATATATAGGAACTGTGATGGGAAGATAGAGACTGATAACATGGTAGAGAACTGTTATAAGAGAGATTTGAAAAAAAAACTCATAAACTTCAAAATTTACCTTTCCTAGAGTTGTAGCTCACTTCATTTCTTTTAAAGAGGCCTTCAAGATGGAAGGACTCATATGTATATTGATGATAGATTATTTTGTTGAGACTGAATCGTTAACTTAAATAAATGCTTTGAAGAGTTTAATACATAGAAGATTGCTTGATTTCATCTTCCATTTTTCTAATGATATGAAAAGGTATACAACACTGTTATCCTCAATGACATATTGTCAATTATATTGTTTCCCCAATTTTATATTCATTTGCAGAAACACATGAGAGAGAGATTGAGATTCAAACTACTTTATTACATCGTTTATATAAGGTTATATAAGGTTAAATATAAAAAATAAATATATATATGTAGTATTGGAGTTATCACTGTAGAATCCTGTCGACTCACTGTAATGTCTGAAGTTATCACTGTAGAATCCTGTCGACTCACTGTAATGTTGGAAGATTACCTTTTTGAGATTAATTGAGTTGATTGATGATTTTGGTGGGCTTACATCCAGTTATGTACAAATTATGACAGATGCGCCCCCTACATGTGAAGAATTCAAGAAAGGGTAGCCTGAGGGAATTCTGTAAAAGGGAAAAAAATTTTTGTGGGAAAATTAGTTGTGGTTATTGAGAGGCTATATACAAGCATTGGTGATGGTATAAGAGATAAGAGAATGGTGTTGATGATAATTAAGAGAAATAAAAAAAAAATAATTATAAGAAATCAAAATGAATGCTATGGTACATAGTGGGATAAAAAGAAAAGAAAATGCGCCTAAACGATATTCTACTCGAGATGGGGAACAAAATCGAGGGAATTCTATTAGGTTTTTTGAGAAATCAAAAATAAAATAAGTTGGAAGAAATCAAATGAATGCTTGGTGCATGGTGAAAGAAAAAAAAAAAAGAAAAAGTGCCTAAACCATTCTACTCGAGATGGGGAAAAAATCGAGGGAGTTCTATTAGGGCTTTTGAGAAATCAAAAATAAAATAAGTTGGAAGAAATCAAAGTGAATGCTTGGTGCATGGCGAAAAAAAAAAGAAAAAATGCCTAAACCATATTCTACTCGAGATGGGGAACAAAATCGAGGGAGTTCCATTAGGGCTTTTGAGAAATCAAAAATAAAATAAGTTGGGAGAAATCACAGTGAATGCTTGGTGCATGGTGAGAGAAAAAAAAAAAGAAAAAGTGCCTAAACCACTCTACTCGAGATGGGGAACAAAATCGAGGGAATTCTATGGAAGGCTGGTTAAATCGTTTGGTTTTAGACCACTAGGACCCGGGTTCGATTCCCGCATTGGACACTTTTTTCTGTTAAAAAAAAAATGCTCCAATGGCCCCCGATTCTTGCAAAAGTCCAACCCCACCAGCGAGTGCAAGTACCCAAACGGGGCTCTGGCATTTGTAAGTGCAAAGTCGAACTGCTTTTCACATGTGTAGACATGTGGTGCGCTTACAGTAAAAGCAGTCGCTAACTACCCACCATGATTATCATGGCCTGTACCACGTGTACTAGGGATAAGCAAAAATAAAAAATAAAATAAAATAAGTTGGGAGAAATCAAAGTGAATGCTTGGTGCATGGTGAAAAAAAAAGAAAAAGTGCCTAAACCATATTCTACTCGAGATGGAGAATAAAATCGAGGTAGTTCTATTAGGGCTTTTGAGAAATCAAAAATAAAATAAGTTGGAAGAAATCAAAGTGAATGTTTGGTGCATGGTGAGAAAAAGAAAAAAAAAAAACTTTTTGTAAATAAAAAAAAAAAAAAAAATCTAATTTTAAAAGAAAACCAGTGAGTTTTCGTTGATAAAAATTTGTTTAGTTGTTGAAATATGAACAAACTAAAAAGAAGTTGTTATATAAATGGTAAATAATTGATTGAAATAAATGATAAGTATTTGAATTAGGGTAAAATGGTAAATTTGATTAAGAATTTTGATTTTAAACATAAGAAAATAATGTAAATGAATGGGATAAGAAAAATATATAGCGAGGTTCGAAACTCTCTTTGTAATCAAAATTACATGCCAAAATCTATGTCACGCCGCGCAATCAACTCTTTATTTGCCTCGTAGATTTTTTGTCTTTCCCGTGCGACTCATGGGTAGAAACATGATCTTTCCCAATTGTGCTTTATATTATGTATACAGGAGACATGGGAATCTAATTAACCTTACGTGTGTATTTTGTCTTTGTGTTGTTTTTCGAGATCTCAAGGCCGAGTGTCTTATGTTAATGTGTCCCGAGCCTTAATGCGTTCTAGGGATTTTTATGCAATTCCCTAGAGCACTTAAGCTATGCTCGCCCGATATCCACTTTTTATATCGGGTGTCAATACCGGAGTCAAAATCTTTGAATACAGGGTTCGAGGAGAGTCCTCGACCCTTCTAAAAATGGTTGTTTATTCCCTTCGGAAGAAACGTAAGCTCTAAAGCTTTGCTACCTAATTTTTCCTATCCTTTAAGTGGTAATGTGCGTGCAAAAGTTGTGTCTGGGTGTAAGTTGGGTATGTACCTAATGTGGGTAAATGTAACGTTTTTTTTTTGGAAGTCTTTAGAAAAAGAAATATAAGAATAGAAATGTAAAACTCATTGGGAATGTTGTTTTGTTAATAATATTAATATATAATGCTATTAATATAATTAAATTGTGTTTTGTGTAAAAGTCGATATGTAGGCTCGAACTGGAATCCAAGATTGGTGACGTTAAAATTTGTGGACGGGGAAACGTGGTGACCTCAATTTTATGTGCCCCGCCAAGAGAGGCCCGCGGTACTAAAATTGTCTTCCTCCCTGGCGTAATCTGAGACCGATGATAAAATGGCGGTCGTCTTTGTTTCCGCGCGGGCAGCAAAAATTGTTTCCATTTCACTTCCGGCCTTCTAATTGATCTCTTGCACGACGCCCTAATTGTCCTCCTAATTGATTTGGACACCGTTTTATTAGTTGGGTCGAGGCCCTTGGAATTTTTCTAAGTTTTCTCCGAGAATCTCCCACAGGAGATCTAGAAATTCTACAATTGCTTTGCCTATATGGAAGATTGTTTCCTGCAGTTGGTACAGACGTCGGGGTCGTAGGGCATATATTAGCATGTGAACTATGAATATAAATGGGGCGAGTCTATAGGGTAGAATCAGAAGACATATAACAGATATTAAGTGAAAAATGGGATATTGGCACATCTTCTCCCATGTTTTTGCCATGAATTGGGGCTCTTGAATATCGGGTTGGACTTCTATTGATTGTGGCGGATTTGGAACGGGGTGTTTTTGGGGATGGGCTATATCGTATTTCTTGGGACTATATGTGAGTTGCGCAAATCGTTTTTTGGACAAAATGGTATGATCTAAATGACTGTCAGGTTCGCTGTTCGCCAGTTTGGTGGTCAATGGTTCTGTTGAAGAAATGTCGGGTGTAGGTGGTTTAAGTGGAACCGTGTAATCGTCTCTCTGTTGTAGATTGTGTAAATTTGTTATTGTTTGTATTGTGTGTGTGATATGTTTTGTGTACGGATTTGGTTTGTTCCTGTGGGCTGTATCAGTGTCTCTTTGGAGAGGTTGGTTGAATTCATGGATACTTCTGGCGAATTGGCAGGTGAGACAGGTTTTTACTTGTTTTGCAATGTCTTGTGTCATGTTCTGCCAATAATATTGAGCAGAGATGAGTCTGGTCATCTTTGAGATGTTTGGATGGTCGTGTTGTGTGTGTACTGATCTAAGTAGTTTATTTGTGAGTGGCATTGGAACTATAATTTTAGTTACACCTTTTCGGGAAACGGTATGCAGCCCATTGTGATCCATGGTCAAGCTAGATTTTCCCGATGGGGAAGGCTGATGGCTCTTAATGAGGGAGGCGTCTAAGAAGCCACAGAACGGGTTACGAGTTACAACGTCCGTTTCATATTGTCGTACTCCATTTATGCTACGGACCTCATATTCGTATCTCGATAGCCTTAATCTCCATCGAAATAATCTGCCTGACGGGCTTTTGATCTCTTTCAGCCACTGCAATGCGTGATGGTCAGAAAATATAGTAAATTTTCTGTCCATCAAACTGACACAGAAATTATCCACACTCTCCACAATTGCTAGGCATTGTAGTTCAGATATGGAGTAATTTCGTTCGTGTGCACGCAGAGCGCGGCTGAAATTTTGGACTGTGTAAATCTTCCCATCAGGGTAGACCTGTTTGAGGACGCCTGCGATGCCGAGTGTTGAGGTGTTACAGTACACCTGGCATGGTAGACCTTCCTGGTAAAGGTGTAACGTGGGGTATGTTGTAAGGATTTCTTTCAGACTAATGAACGCTTTCTGGCATTCGTCATCCCAGACCCACATGACATCCCTTTTTAGAAGGTTAACAAGTGGCGTCCGCAAGCGGGCGTGGTACGGAATGAACCTTTTGTAAGCGTTCACAGCGCTCAAGAAAGATCGCAATGTTTTGCGATTGTGTGGTTGTTGGATGGCGTGGATTGTCTCTATGTTTCGTGTAGATGGTGTAGTGGTATTGGCAGTGGTTGTGCAGGGGTTTGCGGGGTGTTGTCGTCTTTTGTTGCGAGTGTCGCGCTTGTTGCGCTGTTTGTGCGTGTGACTGTGGTGTGACGCCGTGTGGTCACGTGTGTGCTCTGTGTGTGAGCTGTCCTGTTGGATGGATACTATCTGTGTATTGTTGTTGTGATTTGAAGCCGTTGTGGCCTTGTGAATTGCGGGCATATAGTAAAGGCAATTGGCCTTAGTGAAAAAGTTGTGTTGTGCGGGCGCGTGACTAGATTGGCAGGTGGGTGATTGGGTTTTGACCAATGGATGCGCGCATTGGGTGCCATGTGCGGAAGGTTGGTGTGCATGGTGAGTCCTTTGTGACATCGCTTGGCACTCCCAATATGTGCATTCATTGGGTACATGGTGGAAATTATAGGTAGGGGTAGACAATGGGGCGCCAAGTTGGAATATAGTGCAGTTGTTAAAGTCTATTGCTATTTTAAAATTACGGAGGGTATTTATACCGAGAATTCCAAATGGCAGAGGTGCTTCCACCACATGGAAATTATCTTTTCTAGTTAGTTTACCTATTGTTAGGGGGAGTACTATTTTACCAATTGTTGTTACAAGACCATTAACAGCCTGTAGGTCTATAGACTGTTCTTTGAATTTTAAATTAGGGAGGTTAGTTTTTAACATTTTGTAGAGATTATGGGGCACTATATTCAAACTTGCGCCTGTATCAATTAAAAATGGGGGCGACAGTTCATGGGTTATATGCAGTTTCATCGTCAACTGGTTGACGACAAAGGGTTGACGTTGCCTTCTTACCTCAGGGCCGAAAGGCTTGCGCGGCTCGTACGTCTTCGGCATGTGGTAGGGGTGTGGCGCCGGGCGTGCTGCTGAGTTGGGGCCGTTTGCACTGCCCGTGCGTTCGCGTGTGGATTTGGGGCTGATTGCACTGCCCGTGCGTTCGAGTGTCGAGCTTGTTGGGATGGTTCAGTCCACCTACTTGGTTTTTTCTGGACACTGGTGTATGGATCCGGCATGGTGGGTGATGGCGCTCGGCCACATGTCGGCGGCATCCCCGTCCGTCTTCCGGCCGGTCACTCGGCGGAGGCTACGGGCGGCGTATGTCCCGCCGGTGGGTGTCCGGTACGTCCCATCGCGTCGGGTCATCTTTACTCCCTGCAGGGTCGCCGTCAACTGAAGTTAAACCGCCGCTAGGGTGCGTCGTGCTATCTTCTTTTTCTCCCCTATCTCGCCGCCGCTCCGTTGGTCTCGTTTGTTTTCCATTTTATCCTGTCGACTCTCTGTAATATTGGAGTTATCACTGTAGAATCCTGTAGACTCACTGTAATGTCTGAAGTTATCACTGTAGAATCCTGTCGACTCTCACTGTAATGTTGGAAGATTAGCTTTTTGAGATTAATTGAGTTGATTGATGATTGTGGTGGGCTTACATCCAGTTATGTACAAATTATGACATATATGAATAAATAAGAATAAATAAAAGAGAGAGAGATAGTTAAAAATTAAAATATTACATAAATGGACATTTTACTTTATCATGCTCTGATTTTTCACAAGATTTTATTTAACTTACTTCCATGTCTCTCTATCCATAAAATTATGTAAATTTCAAATATATTTACCTAGCACCTAGAAGTCTGATATTTGGTATACATCAGCAACTTTCAGTTGCACGATAAGGTTATGCCTTTTTCATAATTTATGCACCATATCCCAGTACAATATCACATTTCTACTGTTTTTTCACAATGATACAAATTGCCAAAATATCATATTCTTTAGGGAGGTAGAGGTGGTCAGGAATGGACTAATTTCTATATTTCCTTTCAAATTTTATTATGAATTTATTATAATAATTACAGTCCACACACACAGAATTCTTGAATTTTGTAAAGTAGCTCAATATATCTAATAATGCATGATGACAAAGTATAAAGACTTCTCGGTGATTAGGGTAGCCGGAATGAACTATTTTCTAAATTACTTTTCATACAATGAAATTTTGTGATCAATTTATATATAGGTAACACCACCTAAATAATATTATAAGAATATATAACAAAATATCTGAGCACAGGTTTTGTTTCAAGGTTATTTTTAAAAACATTTTTTTAAAACATATGTATGTGAAAGTTTATCAGCTCATTAATTTAAGTATGCATGAGTTTCAATATCTTTGAGATATTCTATAAATATTGTTTTCTTTTAAAAACATGGGTACTTTTTAAATAAAGCAATTAATAAATTATTTTGTGTATATATATATTTCTATTTAAAGAAAAAAAAGGCATATCCTGCCCGTGCTCACATGAGCTTTCTAGATGACAGAGCGCCATCTAGTGGAACAAAATTCAACTGAACGTTGATACAATTTTCCCCTGATATTTGGACAATTTATTTCTTGATAAATCAATATAATGTTTTTTTCTCAAAATTTTTTTTTCAAGCACAAAAAAAAAACTTGATTAAAATTTTTGTTTTAGGTTATGAATTGCTCGGAGATGAAGAATCATCCAAAATTGTAAGTTATATAAAATATATATATTTAGTATTTTATATTCTTAAAAATGATTTCTTCAAAATGTTTTTATTACGCTAAAAATATTTTCTACAACTACAATAATAAAGATTTAGTGATTTTAGTATTTGATTATTAAAAACGATGTAAAAATATTTAGAATTGAATATTTAAACGGTTTTCAACAGAGAAAGGGAGATAGTGACCTATAAGAGTCAAATAATATATCGAATATGATATAAAATCTAAATTTGAATCTCCTGAATATCTCAAATACATCCCATTAAATGTATAAATTGGATGCCTCTCAATGGTGTTATTTTTTTGAGTTGTCCCAAAAGTTCGTATTTTTCTTAAAACGTTTTTCTTATCACTTGGCGAAAATATTATTACGGCGAATACATAATACATAATACAATTACTTTATACATAATAAAAAAAAATACATTATACATAACAACGAATAATATTATGGCGAATAATATCGGTATTACAATTATTTGCAAGTTTTTACGAACCTTTGCGACAACCTTGTATAAAAATTTCTATTTAATCAATTTTTCTTTAATATTTTAATCGTTTTTGTTGAAATATATTGTAATTCAAAGTCAACTGGTATAATTCAGGTTTAGTTTTAGTATAAAGCTTTCAAATATTCTTACTTTTCTCACTAAGGTATTGATTCATTCAGGATGACGAAATCGAACCAAGGGCACCACCAAGTACGCCCCGTTTCAGCCCCAAACGTGGAGGCAAAAAGTAAGATTTTTATTTCAGAATATGAAAGCAAATCATGTTTCATTATTTTTTTACAGGTTTTGTTTCTGTCTGGATAAGAAACATCCAGTAACCAAGCGCCTAACCAAGGTCAAGCACCAGCTTAAAAAGCTGAAGGCCGAGCTGGAGGCGCGAAACGCGGGTGTGTATCTCATTAAACTTTTACCAACAAAATCTATCTTTATTTGGTCATCTAAACGTCGTTACAGGTTTTAAATGTTAGTGGGGGAGGGGGTACAATTGAAATCAATATAAAATTTTACACAAATAAATTTACTGGCAATGCGTTTCTTTTAAATATCATCAAATATTATCTCTACAGACCTTACATTGCATTATCATTGCAGTAAGGTCTGTAGAGATAATATTTGATGATATTTAAAAGAAACGCATTGCCAGTAAATTTATTTGTGTAAAATTTTAACGATAGATGGCAATAAAAAATTTAATTTACTGAAATCAATATCCACATAAAATTTATATATATTGTATTTTGTCTTATTTAAAACACGACGTAATTCAACCTTTTCCTTGTCGAAGATGAAGTTAAGAGGGCTGAACCTATATAGGGGGTCGATTCTTCGGCAGCCTTCTTTAGCTTTGTTGATAAAACGTTTCGCAGCTGGAGAATCAAGGTAGCGGTGTTGGATATCAGGCAGTCCTTGGCATGCAGTGCAGGTGGTTTTGCCTATTATTTTTGGGTATTAAACTTTTATTGATAATATTCTGAAAATTATTAAAAATCTAAGACACACTGTAATTTGAATAAAAAATAAAAGGAAAACTTACAATTTAACTTTAACTGTATTATATATATAGTAGGTAAATATATATATATATATATATATATTATAACATCAGTCTCCATTAAAATAACGCGTCTAGAATGACAAACAATCTTAACCCATATAAATTCCACCGAAAAATCAAGAGACTATTTTATTAACGGATTCTTAGTTCACACTTATATGCAAATATAGTTTTTATATAGGAGAAATAAAGCCCCCTCAAAAATAATCTACTAAAAAATACTCCAAAACATTTATTACAAATTCTTTCAACATCTTTCTACTTCAACGTGAAACCTCAATCGCAACTTTACTTTTATTTTATTTCAATTTAAAGCGCTATTTTCCCCTAGGGACACTTGCGCTGTCATACATGTATGTCTTTACATTTGTCTATACATATATATACAATACTTTCAGACCGTGAATAGGATAGTCATATGATGTTAACAATGAAAAAGAGAGGAAAAAACGAGAAAAAAGACCTGTGTACAAAAGAAAGAAGTATCTGGCAATATGTACAATAAGCAATATATAAATTATCAGTTTCTTAAAAGATATTTGTTGCTATATAATTTGAAATATATCTAAAAAAGGTATTGAATATAGTATACATCGCAACTTTACTGCCATCCTTTACAGAATACAGATTGTGTTATGATAAACTATATGATTTTAAGCTAATATACGAGTATTTGTGGGTTTAGAGAAATATAATTTGCCTTTCCTAAGCACGCCCAGCAGCGGTCTGCGCCAGTGGCACCTGAAGTAAGATTTCTCTTATGATTCTAAGTCAAGAAACGACATGGACTTATTTATTCAGGAACCTGGTGGAAGAGTGCTGCCCCAACAGTGAAAATGACCTGGCCACAAAGTGCCTCTACGAGGCAAAAGGTATGTAGCTTACCATGGTGCAAAGGAATTTGGAAATTGTGAAAATTAATGTATCATAAAATAACGATTGTGCCTATTAACCAAATGCTGAGTTTAAATATTTCATGAAAACACAATATATTAAAATATAAAGGAGATAAATATATTGTATAGAATATATTTTTATTTACCAAAATTTGTATTTGCTCTATACGATAAACTTTATCAAGATATCCAATATTTATCTCTTTTTCGTTATATTTAGAATTTTAATTAAGGATTGCTATAATATGAAGCATATATTTTTAAACAATAGCAATGTCTTTCTGAATGAGCATAACCTTAAATGAAGAAGACAAAGAAATCAAAAGTGAAACAACATATAGAAGTTTATAGAAAAAACATATATGAAGAGCAAACAGAATCAAACCTCTTCATAGTAATTTTAAATACGTACAAAGAAAATGTAAGTCTCAAATGTTATATACGAGTGTATAAAAGTGTATTTTACATCATTTTAAAAGGTTTAAGGGAATAAAAGTTTTACAGTAACAAAACTGTATTGTAAAAGCTACGCTGATAAAGGTTTTATAACATTTTTATTATTAATTTATTCTTGTTTGACAATTTTTAACACATTGATATGCATTGTCCTGAAATTGAATTGTTTTTGATTGCGAATTTAGGGGGCTCATTATTTAATGAAATATAGTTTTGGACTTAGGTTTTACTAAAAAAAAAGAACTTCAAATTCCAGCAACATAATTACTTCAAGTTAGAAAAAACAGTTACCATGAGAGAAAAAACGGTTCTGGTTTAGGTGTTGGCGATGTTTGATAATTTCGTTTCAAAATTTCCTCACACCAATTCGTTATTAGAGTGACCTGATAGTTAATACCGGCTAGCTAACTGGTTTGTCTTTCTTGTTTGCGGAAAGAAAATTACTCAATGAAAATATTTATATGTAATTCTACTGTCCTAAAACCATATGTCTATATTTTCTAAAATACCATAACCAAGATTTAGTCCTTCATTGTAGCATATATAAGAAGAATCGTCCAATACAGTATTAGAGTTCAAAGAAGCCGTCTAGTAGATTAAATTGGCGAAATCGCTGACAGAGTTCACCTCTGATATGCCAATCCCTTCAACTATTTTTCTTCGCAGTAAGGACAGTAGAATTTTTTTTGATTGAAAAAAGAAACATAATCGTTTTTATAGTTCTATTTCTTCTATATAAATGACGCGTGTGTTATTGTGTATAATTAATTTTGTTTAGTACTCTTGAATATGTTGAATCCAATTATTGATAAAAGTTCAAATTTATTTCTTACTAAAAATTTAGAATATGAAATCCTCTATAACAAAAAATGAGCTTGACCCAGACGGAGTAAATTTGCTATAGAAAAGCTCTTTTTTGCGTGATATATAAACACATTCTTCAATGGAATGGTTCAGGCTAATCCTTTATGACAACTATGTACAAACAGACACATCGCAGGCTTTTCAAACCTAAAATAATAGGAAGAATGCAACTAACATTTTCAGCTGATTTGTTTATATATATCACGCCATTTCCAGGTACAGCCAAATTAAAAACCTGACAATAACTAAAAGGATTTCATTTGATAGCGTTTTCGATTTTTAAATAGAGATACTTGCTAATTCATGGGGCGGAATGCCCTAAATAAAGGCTTTTGTTGTTGTTGTTGTTGTACTTGCTTAATTCTCTCATTTAACCGTTCAAAATGTTACTGATTATTATATTTTGTGTAAACATGCTCATTAAAGTTTTTAGCGAAGCATTTTGTATGTAAAATATTAGAGAAAATACTTCAATTTCTAGTATATGTTACAGATCTTCCAAGCCTTGGAAAAGCTACTGTTGGCCTCTATAACATTGGCAACACTTGCTACATCAATTCAATATTGCAGTGTCTTGCCCATACAGTGCCGATCCTGAAGACCTGCTATGGAGAATTGAGGCCTGAAGACCTCAACACAAACAGTTTCAGTGGAGGGCAAATATTGAAGAAATTTGGCATACTCCTGAAAGATCTTTGGACTGAAGAGAGGCCTTTCCGCCCAATTGCAATCCATCAACAGGTTGGCGTCTTGGAGCCACAATATGGAGATCTGACGCAGCAAGACTCCATGGAGTACTTCGAATTCTTGATCCAGCAGATCCACGAGGATTTCCAAAGGTCAGAAGAATCAACCGAAATGGAGCAAACAAATGATGAAGGCCAAATTATGTGGCAAACATATCTCCTCGCAGAAAAAAGTCCCATAATTGAAATGTTTGCTGGTCAGATTGTAAGCAACATTTTCTGCCAATCCTGCAGCTACGAAAACAAAAATTATGAGGTTTTCAGATGTCTTTCATTGCCCATCCCTGCAGACAATAAGGACATCAACTTAATGTATTGTCTGATAGATTTCTTCAAGCCTGAAGTCCTTGATGACTACACCTGCTCAACCTGCGAACAAAGAGGATCCCTAAAGACCTATGGAGTTTCAAAATGGCCAAGTGTTTTGGTATTGCATTTTAAAAGATTTTTATCATTTAACATGACTAAAATAAACAAAATGGTAGATTTCCCAGTGAATTTGGAACTCGGCCAATTGGGAACTGATATGAAATACAACCTATTTTCTGTGGTAAACCATCAAGGGACCTTAGAAACTGGACACTATACCGCCTTCTGCAAGCATCCCATCTCGTCAGAATGGTACCAATATGACGACCATAGAGTCAATAATATTGACCAACAAGATGTCATCTCCCCCAAGGCCTACATCTTGTTTTATAAAATGACCTAGTGAGATGTTCGGCTCCACTATTCCTTTTGGCGAATCACTAGTGCCTAGGATTTTGCCTGCAATTGAAAAGGGCATCCAAATGGGTAATTTGCGCCTTTCCTTTATATAATCTATAATAAAATTAAACATGAATACACTTTTTATAAAGATATGGAATCATCCTAAAAATCGTTGATTCCCCCCCCCCCCCTTGCAATATATAATATTATATAATGTAAAATATCAGTTCAATAAGAAACAAACCCTCTGTCTGAAAACTGAAAATGACTTTTATGTTCATATTTTCATGAATAGTAATTTTTAAAATATATATCATTATTTTCAAAAGTAGAGTTTTTAAAAATGCCTCATTAACAATGCATCTTGTTTATTACGCCAATACAGTGATAAAGAATAAGCCACAAAACCATTTCTAGCAAATTGAGACAAAGGAAAAATGTATACCACGATTTCAAATTATTACAGTATAAAAGCGACTTTGATTTTAATAAAATATTCAAAATAATTTTTAAATTATTCAAAATTTCTGAAAAGGTGTTTTTTTTATGAAGGTCAATATTTGTTAGAAGTAACCCTCACTAATGGGTTTTAAAATTGAAAATTTATTGTTAGTAAATTTTACATTTCCAGTTTCTCTCTTCTTATTATAAAGACAATACTTTGCTTTGGAGATTAAAAATAGATTCATACAATGGATAAAAACAATGCCAACTGAATAAACTGGTTAAGATAATAAAGAATAATTTCCATAGAATGTGTTGTTTTGAAGGCTACTTATCCTTCTTTATAATCCAACTTTAAACATTGAAACTATCGTCAAGGATTGACTTATGAAGACAAGTTACGAATAATTCATCCACTCACATTATATACTCAATTTGTCTACCATATGACTCCTTTTGGATCTTCAAAAGAATTCCTAGAAGAATAACCGAATTTTTTAACTTGTTAAAATTCGCAATCTTCTCTGATATTGGGTTTAAATATATTGAGATTACATATATATACAGTGGTACCTCGACGTACGAGCGCCCCAACATACGAGTTTTTCGAGATACGAGCCGACGAGCAAGTGAATTTTTGCTTTTAGTTACAAGCGAAATTCGAGATACGAGTTCGGTTCGGTAGTGTTGAAGATATTAATCTGTGATTTTAAATGTTTCTTTTTGACCAGTACTTTTGTTTTTGCTTTTCCTAAAATGTTTCTTTCTTCTTCTTCTTCATTATTATTTGTTCTATATGCAAAGCTTTGTTTTTTGAGACTTGAATAAACAAATTCAAGTATATTATATTTTTGTGTGCTTTTAAAGTTAAAACACAACAGGTAGTAACACGCAGTCGCGCCATCACGATCAGTTAGCAGCGTGCTTCCGCTGTGATAAGTTGTGTTTTGTGTTCGCGTTTTGTGTTGTGTTTACATTTACAGTTTTAGTTCATTTATTTTTATAACCATGGATCGGAAGAAGGTTTGTAAAAAGTCAAGTGCTAAGAAAAATATGATGAGTATTGAATTAAAACGTGAAATTATAGAAAAACATGAGCAAGGTGTTTGAGTTGTTGACTTGTCGAGGCAGTATGGCCGTAGTACGTCCATGATATGTTCTGTGCTTAAATGGAAGGAGTCGATAAAGAGTGTAACGCCGGCTAAGGGCCTTACGATAATTTCCAAGCTGCGAACCTCCCTTCAAGAAAATATGGAAAAACTGCTGATGGTGTGGGTGACAGAAAAGCAGCTCCAAGGAGATACCTTGACGCAGACCATCATTTGTGAGAAGGCAAGAGCGATCTACGGAGATTTGCTGAAGCAAACCCCACAGACTTCCATCGACGAGGCATCGGAAGAGTCATTTAAAGCCAGCCGGGGCTGGTTTGAGAATTTTAAAAAGAGGAGCGGTATTCACTCCGTTGCCAGACATGGTGAGGCAGCAAGTTCAGATATGAAGGCAGCTGAGAATTACATAAAAATTCTTTACATTCTCTTTTTTGTTTTTGTGCAATAAATATTTGATATTTATAAATACGTTTTTATTATTTAAAACCACGTAACAAAAATAACTTGGGTGACATTTTGGAGGTTGGAACGGATTAATGGTAGTTCAATTGTTTTGTATGGGGAAATTTGCTTCGAGATACGAGTAATTCAAGATACGAGCAAGGTTGCGAACGAATTAAACTCGTATGTCGAGGTACCACTGTATTTGTTTATATCAGTAATTGATGTAGAAATTCTCTATGTATATAGCTTATTATTTACATTCCCCCATAATATGTAGATAGAAATTGCTAAAAACAACGATGTTACAGATGGCACCATGTGCAATCCCATCCATTAAGCAGCAAATCATTTCCATCGACTGCAAAAAGAAGAGGACCCCAGATAGATGGTAATTATTGATTTATTTTCGAATTAATTTTTACTAAATGCTAGTAACTTTCCCGTCAAAAATAAAATCCCGACATAATTGAAATTATGCTACCATTTACTTATTATTTTCTTATTGAAAATGCATTTTTATATTATACTTGCCAAATGACCTGGGCAATGCTAACGATTTATCCAAGAATAATTTTCTCCTAGTGTGTATGTAAAAAATTAAATGTTTTTTTTTTTTTTAATCTCTCAAATACTAATCGTTACAATTATATATTATGACCAGGCTTCGCCCGGGATCTCTTCGAAAAAATGAGTGTTTGCTTTAAGAATTATGCTTTATCCTGAATAAGATCTATTCATTGAACGAGCTAATGTTCTAGTATTATTGTAAGATTTAATAACAAACATAATGTAGCACAATATTAGTATTACAATTTTTCTCCCCAAATAGTTAGTCCAATATTCAGTTATCCTCCAATTCTGAAGTCTTAATTCCTTTCATATCTAGCCATCATTTTATATCACAAAATATGTGATTTAGTTATTGGTTTAATTTGAATAGGCCCTTGAAGAGCTTATGTTTTAAATTGAAACTTTATCTATTCACCCACTTGTTTAATTTACGAATTTTTAAAATAAATTCTAATGGAAAAGAGTGTAAAGATGCCCTTTGAAACTTCCTTATTTATATATGCTGGTCGATTAATGTTTTGTTCAAAGAATCTTGTTTCTGACCATCAAGAGATAGATTGATGCATGTTTCATAATTTGTGAAAGAATGATATTATAATGGAAAAACTTCTAGTTATAAGTTACTGTTGTATTAACAAATTCAATTAAAAGAAAAGATATAAACTCTCTATATATAAAGAGGAAATTTATTACTAAATTTTATATTTAATTTCTGTGTTTTGTTTTCAGATTCCTGTTTCTGGCCGGATCCTGATTGCACACTATTAATTTTTTTCATTTTTACTTTTTTTCTAAATATATTTAACTTATAATAATCATATATATCAAGTTTTTATAAATCTAAATTCTAAAAGGCGCATATATAGACAAAAGCGCAATATTGGTCAATTTTTTTTTTGGAATATTATTTTTTTCAATATTTGATCCCTCGTTCCACAAAGCACGTTGGCAGTGCAAGGACAGGGAGAACATGGCCAGATGTTCCTGGTTTTGTGGACCCAGTATGTTTGGGTCGTGTGTGTTGAGGTGAATAACCTCTGTTTGGGTCAGGGTTCTACTCTGGTGGGCGTAGGAGGGAGCCCACCAGGGGAGGGGGGGATCGAGGATCCTGCCCTCTCGCCCGAGCACTGCCAACATAGAAACAGTGGGTGGAATTGAGTGCACTGACTACCAGAAATGCCCTCAGTATAGTTGAAGTCGCATCAATTCATCTGCAACAAAAAATCCTCAAATTGATGAATAGTGGCTTGGACAGCTGTTGCACTATCCTAATATCATAAAATGATGTTGATTGGGTTTTGTGTGGCATTATACTTTCTATGATTGGAATGATTTGTAATAAAAGAATGATTCAAATGACCATATGTTTATGATCAAAATTTCTGAACGATGTAGAGAAAAATAATTCAGAAAAAAATTTGCGTGGTACTATCTCTGAAAAGAAATTTTATCAAAATTTGATTCGCCATATTTTAGCTTTATATTGGTGGAAAAGTGGATCAAATATTTGAATAATTTTATACACTAACATATGCATCATTATAAACTTCAAAAATATTTGCAAATGATATTGAAAAATTCGATTATTCAACAAGAAAAATTCAAATTGTATTTGAAAGAGAAAATAAAAAGTAAAGATGACCCGTGTTTTTATTTATGTATTACAACGCAAAACACAGTAAAATACATATTATTTTATTGTTATATAAATAAAATATTTGTTTCATTATTTTTATACTAGAAAAAAGGCATTTATCCATATATATACTAATATCCTATTATCCATATTGTCGCGTGTGGATCAACAACCGTGTAAAATCTCTACAACAGCTGCATAGTATTGTTGCGTTGTTGGTTGACAAAGAATAACATCCGTGGGTACAAAGGATCTTTAGGACTTTATTTAAGCCTAATCGATAAAATAATTACAGAAGGGTGCAAAAATAAAACAACAATAAAGAAAACAGCAGTTACACACTCACCAACTGCAGCACAGTGAGGGAAAGCAGGAGCAGAACAGGAGACAGAAGTTCGTAGAACCTTCCAGAATCTTCCAGGAAGCACACCGGCGTCGGCGGTAAGCAGCAGTCCGACTTCTTGAGACATCAGCTTGCTTGGAGTACACCACGTAGCTTCGTTCTTCTCTTTTATCTTTCTTCTTCCCCTGGCATGAGTTTCTCATCCCTATATATCCCGGAGTAGATCTTTCCAGAACGGTCACGGTTGGTCAGCCAATTAGAAAGCCTCCAGCACCGAGCGTTGCGCAATAGCTGTAGATTGGCCAATTAGTTGTCTTCCGCTTTTTCTACATGATTCTTAAACGCTCTAGAACATTCTATCTCTATCTGGAATGTGCTTTTATTTCTACGTAACAGTATATATTCCAATGACTACAACTCGCCAATATTGATCTCTTTATCTCTTTAGTAATTGTCTTAACACTGGAGACGAATTAGTAAGGATTTTTACTACAAGTTTGACTAATCAATTTTGTAATAGGATTCACAAGACAATTTTGCCAATAAAAACTCTTTATTTCCTTTCTTTAACATATATCATCATTGAGAGAATATCAATCAAAAAGTATCATACAAGACAAATTTCTACAATGTAGAACTGGTATATCAATCGTCATCACTCATACTTGATTATATGATATAAGAACGTCTATAAACTTTAATACTATATTAGAAAAGGTCTAGACTTTTTATCATTGAGCAGATATCATTCAAAAATAATTATTCAAAGACAAATTTAAACAATGTAAAACTGATATATTCATAAACATTACTCATATCTGATTTTGTTATAAAAGAACACATCTATAAACATTAATACTAGATTAGGAAAAATCTCTAAACCTTTTAATGCGTCATATTTGTGCCAAATGGTGGAGCTATTTGTGCAATTTATGCAAGCCTTTATGGCATTTTATTGGCTCAATATCTTTGCATATTATCTTTTTATTTATTTATTAATCAACCAGGCGCGATATTGAAATATTTGCGCCTTTTACAGAGGATATGAACAAAACAACAAACAAATTAAAACTTAGAAATAAATATTTAAAATTTACATCTTTTAATCAACAGAGTTCATAAAATGTATATAGACAAGGTGACTGATGTAAGAGAGTTAAATCATTTAGATCAGGGAACAATCGATGTCTCTCTTCTGTAAAGTTCAGATAGTCATAGATAAGGTGAAGAGCAGTTTGCATATTATCTTGAAGCGATTAATAATAATGCTGATGAAAATAATTATTGATGTAAAACTTTAACAAGGCTAAGAATTTATGTTGTTTTTGACCTCTGTTCATAGAAAAGGAATATTTCTCTATATAATTAATACATACTAAGAAAATCTTTTCAGTTGGTTGTTTGCGTAAAATTGACACTACTATTGCATCTGAAATATAAAATAAATAACTCAAGATTAAATTAACCTTTTTATAATTCGGGTTTTAGAAGAGTTCTTAATTTGTGCATTACCTGAATTATTTTAATATATTCATATTATATATATATAAAAAAAGAAGGCATATCCTGACCAGCAGCACATGAACCTTTTAGATAGCAGAGCGCCATCTAGTGGAACAGAAATCAACTAAACGTTGATTTAGCCTGTTCCCTGATATTTGGCCAACCCATTTTCTTGATGAATCAAGAAAATCCATCCACGAACGCGTTTCGGGCTGTTAGTCCTCGTCGGCGTGGAGCAGACTGTACGACTGCGAACAAAAATCTTTTGATCCCAGAGGCTTCCTGGGAAACCAAAAAAAAAAAAAAGGGGTATTAAAGGCCAAACTTGCGTAAATACGCTTTATTTATTTATTTTTCTATTATATTTCATATATGTGTTATATAGTGCATCATTTATATATTTATTTGTTCTTTTGGCGAAAGAATTTTTTTATAAAGATGGAAACTGCCACGGCGCTAGTGTACAATTTCGCCAGCCGATCCACGCTCTTGTTGCATCTGCTGAAATGCAATACTTCCTCTCTCGGCAAATATATATAATACCTCCGCCCTAGCCAAAAATATAGTCACTTCACCATCAGCGGATGCCCTTGTCAGTTGTGTCCAAGGTCCACCTAATCGACCATGTAGAACAGTAAGAACTCTTCTATCTCCATCTTGCTCCTAGCTCGACTTTTATCTGTTCACGGAACTTTCCTACTACAACTGTGTCTCTTCGTTTTTTGTGATGGACATTCCCAAGCTTTCTACTCTGCCTCGACCACGGCTGCCTGTACTCTGTGAGAACTTTTAAAGGTCTTCCCAGGTTCAGAGAGGTACTGGAAAACTCTCCATCCTGACTTTTCCTCTCGGTCAACACAGTATAGCGAGAGTCGAAAGGATCTCACACCATAGATTAAGTCGACTGGATACCTCACCACATATATGTATTAATACATGTGCATTATATACATGTACATTATATAGGGGTAGAACTTCAATAAGAATTAGAATTGACTGTAGTTCTAGATCTGTTCGTAGAACAGGATAATGTTTTAGGTTTCAATTTATACAAGGTTCGATCCATAAATAATTCACTATCGGTCACAACCTTTTATTCAAAAACAATAAAACTGAATTTTATACATAAAATTTATTCATTTATATATGTGTGTATTTATATAGACTCATCTAAAAACTGTAGTGTATAGGGTTCTGCACACATCTTGTAGGAAATATTACATATAATAGTATTATTATATTAATATATATGGTAATTTAAACCAGCAACCCTATATTGTATACTACTTATAACAAGATTGTCATGTTGTATACAGAAACACATCTATAAATAATTATACGCATGATTGACATGTGTCATTGCATCACCATATGTAATGTACTTTGTACAAACTGAGGATGAATGAATAAAACCATGTAATAGATTAAGAGCTGAGCTAAGCAAGAGATCGAGAGAGAAATAGAAATCAACCTTAAAAAGGAATTTGGCAGCCCGTTGCCATCAAGGTCAAAGGGTGCAGAATGCCGCAGACGTTCAAAGTCCAAATTCTCACATGTCTCCCCACCCCCTCGGCAAAGATATAAAACCTTGGTTTTAGCCCAACTCAGATAGTCACTTCACCGTCGGCGTGAGCCCTTGTTGGTTGCAGCCAGGTCCACCTCACCGATCATGTAAAACAGTAAGAAACCTTTCTCCATCTTGTTCTTAGCTCGACTTTTATCTGTTCATGGAACTTGCCTACTACAACTGTGTCTCTTCGTTTTTTCTGTGTGGACATTCCCAAGCTTTCCACTCTGCCTCGACCACGACTGCCTGTACTCTGTGAGAACTGTTAAAGGTCCTACAGGGTGCAGAGAGGTACTGGAAAACTCTCCACGCCCTGTCTGTCCCTCTCGGTTACTACAGGTCTCGGTTACCACAGTTATAGCGAGATTCGACAGGATACCTCATCACAGATAAGTCGACAGGACCTTATCACAACCAAGTCGACAGGATGACCACAACGAAGTAAGACCACAACAAAAAAGGTAGGAAGTCTGTCCAGATAGAAGCGAGGAAGAGCAAAGATGGAGGAACAAGCCCGCCGCCATTCCAACGAAACGACCAAGCAATCACTCCCCACCAAGATACTATATTTCAGGAGCAAGCTGTCAACCCCCCAACGACACAGCCGAAAATCCCGCAAAATAAGCCGATGAGAAGTTTCCCCCCTTCGGCCTTACAACACAACCACCTTCCAGTCGACATGCCGCTGCCACCAAACAGAAACTACAAGCTTCTACAAGCTCTACATGGAACGTCTTCTGCGTCATCGGGACGACAACTAAAGACCAAGTCTCCTGACTGAACAATCCTCAAAACTGTATGTTTTAAAAACCCACGTAACTTTCTCCTCATGCTCAAAACTTGATTCTCCATAAATTTAATGTTTATTTTCACTGAAATCATTTTAAATCAATTTTTACCATTTTTATATCATTTAAATTCAAATTTAAATATTGTACACCCTCGTTTATCAATTTTTACTTTATTTTAAGCAACTTATAAATTTTAATTCATTACTTTCAATTTTACATAAAAAAATCATTATTTTTTTAAATTACTCGAATCATAATTCTAAACTTATTTGTGTTTTTTTAACATCTTATTTTTATTACAAAACACCAATTTCTTAATCAAATACTTAAAACTTTACAGAAATCATTGTTATGTTCACTATTTTATGTAAACGCCCCATTCAAATTATAAGTCATTATCACGCCCTTGCCCTTTTACAAGGATAATATTCGCACTACCATAATCAACGATTTAAAAAATATATTCAATTTTTAATAAACATAGGTGAAACGCATTTTTTGAATTGCAAAAATCGAAAGATACAATATCTTCAAAATCACAACTAGAAAAGTAACTGTCCTTCCCTTAAACAAGTTAAAAATCCAACATAGTTTCACTCCCTCGTCCTTTACTTGTACATGCATAATTATTAATCATCCACACATCTCTCAACAAACTTCAACACACCCCCCATCACTTTCTCCAATTGGCAGCAAATTTTAACGCGCGACTTAACAACACATCCAATTTCGAGCCACACGAGCTCCATATCGTCGCCAACAAAAATATTTCGCGATAAACGTGCCACATCTATAACAATCTGAAAATTCTCGATGTGTTTTGTACAACCACCACCCATGACTAGTAAATTTGTTATTCATGGTGAAACAAGTTAGATGCTGTACCAAAAACAAATACTTCACGTGACACCTTTCCATTCAATTCACTCACTCGTGTCACACAGCGCATCACAACAATTTTTCTCACTTAACAGGCCACAAAGACGCCTTCATGCCTGTGACACAATTCACCCCAAAGCGTGTCCACGTCGAAAGTGCACCTTTACTCACATCTAAACCTGACATCATTGAATAACATTTTTACTAAGTCCGCAACAACGTCGAAACACAACACTTAGGAACACCGAGAAAACTACATTTTTCAAATAGACCATAAAACTGACAACAAGCTTTCACCACTCTCAAAGGGAGTTTAACCAGTAAACCAGTACCCTAACGTACATACAAACCCTCAAAACTGTACTACAACAAGGTTTTCCAAAACGTCTGTTATCTTACAGAGCGCCCGCTTTTACCTCATAAAAATTCCGTAATTTTCTAATAACACATGGTATACAACCCCTACTTACCACCAGCAATAACCCACAAGCAAACGGTTTAATAGAACGCTTAAATGTCACCATTACAGGCAAGCTCAGACTAGCTTATCTAGAAAATCCAAAAGCTTCCTGGACTCAACTAGTTAAACGCGTCACTCAGACGTATAATAACACACCCCATTCTGTCACAAGTTTTCCACCCACCTACTTAATGTTCAATGTTATCCCCCCAGATCTAAGAACTCATCTTAACCCATACCCCAAAATAACTAGAGCTAGAGAGATAGCACGCTCTCGTACCCCAAAATAAGCATAAAAAATATAAAGAAACATTTGATAAGCAGCACAGAACACCACATTTCGAAGTGAATGATCTTGTTTTGGTCGAAAATTATAGACATCCCGACACAGGCAAATTAGCACCATATTTTACTGGACCATACACAATAATTGAAATAATTTCACCCAATGTCGTTCGAATAGATCGCCCCAATCAACCTCTCAATAGAGACCGTGACACTATACATGCCAATAAATTAACCTTTGATTAAAATCAACCTTTGATTTTAAGTCAAGTCAGATCACCTACTGTCGATACAACAATTCTACTTATAGCATGGTTCTCCATTTCACCCCTTTCCCAATCATATTAATGAACAACTTTTTCTTCAACAACTTTCAACCCAATAACCCTACAATTGTGACAAAGCACTGTAACCTTATACAGGATCACAGGTGAAACATTGCCTAGGAAGACGCCGAGTCTATATCCTCGCTTTGCACCTGGATCTAAGTATTTGAATGCATGTGTAATACTTACAATGGCATATTCTTTAACCCCTAACCCTTTCCAATGTCCGCCAACAATCTCTTAGAACATCATTTTATTTTTATCATCATTAATTTTTTTTCAAACAAAGGTTATATAAATTTCTCTTTTATAATGAATATCATAACTTTTAAATTAAACATAGGTTTTATTTTTTATAATTTTCAGATATATCCGAACAAAACAACTTGTTATAGCCCTTTTTAACCCTCACAGTTTAAATTAATTAAAAGAAATTTTAATTACTTACCTGTGTTAGAGAGGCTTTACCCGTTTAAACCCGGATAAACCCTTTCACTTCCGGGGCCCATCTATGGTAATTTAAACCAGCAACCCTATATTGTATACTACTTATAACAAGATTGTCATATTGTATATAGAAACACATCTATAAATAATTATACGCATGATTGACATGTGTCATTGCATCACCATATGTAATGTACTTTGTACAAACTGAGGATGAATAAATAAAACCATGTAATAGATTAAGAGCTGAGCTAAGCAAGAGATCGAGAGAGAAATAGAAATCAACCTCAAAAAGGAATTTGGCAGCCCGTTGCCATCAAGGTCAAAGGGTGCAGAATGCCGCAGACGTTCAAAGTCCAAATTCTCACATGTCTCCCCCCCCCCCCCCCCCTCGGCAAAGATATAAAACCTCGGTTTTAGCCCAACTTAGATAGTCACTTCATCGTCGGCGTGAGCCCTTGTTGGTTGCAGCCAGGTCCACCTCATCGATCATGTAAAACAGTAAGAAACCTTCTTTCTCCATCTTGCTCTTAGTTCGACTTTTATCTGTTCATGGAACTTGCCTACTACAACTGTGTCTCTTCGTTTTTTTGTGTGTGGACATTCCCAAGCTTTCCACTCTGCCTCGACCACGACTGCCTGTACTCTGTGAGAACTGTTAAAGGTCCTACAGGGTGCAGAGAGGTACTGGAAAACTCTCCACGTCCTGACTGTCCCTCTCGGTTACTACTGGTTTGACCCTCGGTTACCACAGTTATACCTCATCACAGATAAGTCGACAGGACCTTATCACATATATGTATTTATTTTTTAAATACATTGACACAAATTAACTTAAAATTCTTAATTTTATTCTACATTAATTTCTCAGAATTGAGGCAAAAGTATAAACCAATGTGCATTCCACATTTATTAGAGCTGGTGTTGTAACGAAAGTATTAAAAATATATTTTTTTATAGCCATATAGCAAGCAGGATATCCAAATATTTATCACCTTATATCCTAATCATAAATGGAAATACTATTTTGGAGAGAGAAAATATATGAATTTATTGTAATGGAATAATATATCTCAAAATACTTTTATTACAGAAAATATGAAATAATTATTTTTGTTACAGTCAAGAAATTGCCCGACGATGAAGATTCATCGAATGAGATGAGTTGAATATTTTTATTTATATCAATATCTAATTAATTATTTTTATTATATAAAAATATCTAGAATTTTTTCCAAGAATATTTTCTCCCTGATATAACCTAATTAAGAAATATCGATATAGAGCCATTCTCAGAAAGACAATTCTATATAGCTCAAGTATTGGTATATTCATTTTCATGATATATAAGTGAACATCAATGTTAAGAAGATATAAATGCTAACTGTGATTTTAGCTTTATATTGGTGGAAAAGTGGATCAAATATTTGAATAATTTTATACACTAACATATGCATCATTATAAACTTCAAAAATATTTGCAAATGATATTGAAAAATTCGATTATTCAACAAGAAAAATTCAAATTGTATTTGAAAGAGAAAATAAAAAGTAAAGATGACCCGTGTTTTTATTTATGTATTACAACGCAAAACACAGTAAAATACATATTATTTTATTGTTATATAAATAAAATATTTGTTTCATTATTTTTATACTAGAAAAAAGGCATTTATCCATATATATACTAATATCCTATTATCCATATTGTCGCGTGTGGATCAACAACCGTGTAAAATCTCTACAACAGCTGCATAGTATTGTTGCGTTGTTGGTTGACAAAGAATAACATCCGTGGGTACAAAGGATCTTTAGGACTTCATTTAAGCCTAATCGATAAAATAATTACAGAAGGGTGCAAAAATAAAACAACAATAAAGAAAACAGCAGTTACACACTCACCAACTGCAGCACAGTGAGGGAAAGCAGGAGCAGAACAGGAGACAGAAGTTCGTAGAACCTTCCAGAATCTTCCAGGAAGCACACCGGCGTCGGCGGTAAGCAGCAGTCCGACTTCTTGAGACATCAGCTTGCTTGGAGTACACCACGTAGCTTCGTTCTTCTCTTTTATCTTTCTTCTTCCCCTGGCATGAGTTTCTCATCCCTATATATCCCGGAGTAGATCTTTCCAGAACGGTCACGGTTGGTCAGCCAATTAGAAAGCCTCCAGCACCGAGCGTTGCGCAATAGCTGTAGATTGGCCAATTAGTTGTCTTCCGCTTTTTCTACATGATTCTTAAACGCTCTAGAACATTCTATCTCTATCTGGAATGTGCTTTTATTTCTACGTAACAGTATATATTCCAATGACTACAACTCGCCAATATTGATCTCTTTATCTCTTTAGTAATTGTCTTAACACTGGAGACGAATTAGTAAGGATTTTTACTACAAGTTTGACTAATCAATTTTGTAATAGGATTCACAAGACAATTTTGCCAATAAAAACTCTTTATTTCCTTTCTTTAACATATATCATCATTGAGAGAATATCAATCAAAAAGTATCATACAAGACAAATTTCTACAATGTAGAACTGGTATATCAATCGTCATCACTCATACTTGATTATATGATATAAGAACGTCTATAAACTTTAATACTATATTAGAAAAGGTCTAGACTTTTTATCATTGAGCAGATATCATTCAAAAATAATTATTCAAAGACAAATTTAAACAATGTAAAACTGATATATTCATAAACATTACCCATATCTGATTTTGTTATAAAAGTACACATCTATAAACATTAATACTAGATTAGGAAAAATCTCTAAACCTTTTAATGCGTAATATTTGTGCCAAATGGTGGAGCTATTTGTGCAATTTATGCAAGCCTTTATGGCATTTTATTGGCTCAATATCTTTGCATATTATCTTTTTATTTATTTATTAATCAACCAGGCGCGATATTGAAATATTTGCGCCTTTTACAGAGGATATGAACAAAACAACAAACAAATTAAAACTTAGAAATAAATATTTAAAATTTACATCTTTTAATCAACAGAGTTCATAAAATGTATATAGACAAGGTGACTGATGTAAGAGAGTTAAATCATTTAGATCAGGGAACAATCGATGTCTCTCTTCTGTAAAGTTCAGATAGTCATAGATAAGGTGAAGAGCAGTTTGCATATTATCTTGAAGCGATTAATAATAATGCTGATGAAAATAATTATTGATGTAAAACTTTAACAAGGCTAAGAATTTATGTTGTTTTTGACCTCTGTTCATAGAAAAGGAATATTTCTCTATATAATTAATACATACTAAGAAAATCTTTTCAGTTGGTTGTTTGCGTAAAATTGACACTACTATTGCATCTGAAATATAAAATAAATAACTCAAGATTAAATTAACCTTTTTATAATTCGGGTTTTAGAAGAGTTCTTAATTTGTGCATTACCTGAATTATTTTAATATATTCATATTATATATATATATAAAAAAAAAGAAGGCATATCCTGACCAGCAGCACATGAACCTTTTAGATAGCAGAGCGCCATCTAGTGGAACAGAAATCAACTAAACGTTGATTTAGCCTGTTCCCTGATATTTGGCCAACCCATTTTCTTGATGAATCAAGAAAATCCATCCACGAACGCGTTTCGGGCTGTTAGTCCTCGTCGGCGTGGAGCAGACTGTACGACTGCGAACAAAAATCTTTTGATCCCAGAGGCTTCCTGGGAAACCAAAAAAAAAAAAAAAAGGGGTATTAAAGGCCAAACTTGCGTAAATACGCTTTATTTATTTATTTATTTTTCTATTATATTTCATATATGTGTTATATAGTGCATCATTTATATATTTATTTGTTCTTTTGGCGAAAGAATTTTTTTATAAAGATGGAAACTGCCACGGCGCCAGTGTACAATTTCGCCAGCCGATCCACGCTCTTGTTGCATCTGCTGAAATGCAATACTTCCTCTCTCGGCAAATATATATAATACCTCCGCCCTAGCCAAAAATATAGTCACTTCACCATCAGCGGATGCCCTTGTCAGTTGTGTCCAAGGTCCACCTAATCGACCATGTAGAACAGTAAGAACTCTTCTATCTCCATCTTGCTCCTAGCTCGACTTTTATCTGTTCACGGAACTTTCCTACTACAACTGTGTCTCTTCGTTTTTTGTGATGGACATTCCCAAGCTTTCTACTCTGCCTCGACCACGGCTGCCTGTACTCTGTGAGAACTTTTAAAGGTCTTCCCAGGTTCAGAGAGGTACTGGAAAACTCTCCATCCTGACTTTTCCTCTCGGTCAACACAGTATAGCGAGAGTCGAAAGGATCTCACACCATAGATTAAGTCGACTGGATACCTCACCACATATATGTATTAATACATGTGCATTATATACATGTACATTATATAGGGGTAGAACTTCAATAAGAATTAGAATTGACTGTAGTTCTAGATCTGTTCGTAGAACAGGATAATGTTTTAGGTTTCAATTTATACAAGGTTCGATCCATAAATAATTCACTATCGGTCACAACCTTTTATTCAAAAACAATAAAACTGAATTTTATACATAAAATTTATTCATTTATATATGTGTGTATTTATATAGACTCATCTAAAAACTGTAGTGTATAGGGTTCTGCACACATCTTGTAGGAAATATTACATATAATAGTATTATTATATTAATATATATGGTAATTTAAACCAGCAACCCTATATTGTATACTACTTATAACAAGATTGTCATGTTGTATACAGAAACACATCTATAAATAATTATACGCATGATTGACATGTGTCATTGCATCACCATATGTAATGTACTTTGTACAAACTGAGGATGAATGAATAAAACCATGTAATAGATTAAGAGCTGAGCTAAGCAAGAGATCGAGAGAGAAATAGAAATCAACCTTAAAAAGGAATTTGGCAGCCCGTTGCCATCAAGGTCAAAGGGTGCAGAATGCCGCAGACGTTCAAAGTCCAAATTCTCACATGTCTCCCCACCCCCTCGGCAAAGATATAAAACCTTGGTTTTAGCCCAACTCAGATAGTCACTTCACCGTCGGCGTGAGCCCTTGTTGGTTGCAGCCAGGTCCACCTCACCGATCATGTAAAACAGTAAGAAACCTTTCTCCATCTTGTTCTTAGCTCGAATTTTATCTGTTCATGGAACTTGCCTACTACAACTGTGTCTCTTCGTTTTTTCTGTGTGGACATTCCCAAGCTTTCCACTCTGCCTCGACCACGACTGCCTGTACTCTGTGAGAACTGTTAAAGGTCCTACAGGGTGCAGAGAGGTACTGGAAAACTCTCCACGCCCTGTCTGTCCCTCTCGGTTACTACAGGTCTCGGTTACCACAGTTATAGCGAGATTCGACAGGATACCTCATCACAGATAAGTCGACAGGACCTTATCACAACCAAGTCGACAGGATGACCACAACGAAGTAAGACCACAACAAAAAAGGTAGGAAGTCTGTCCAGATAGAAGCGAGGAAGAGCAAAGATGGAGGAACAAGCCCGCCGCCATTCCAACGAAACGACCAAGCAATCACTCCCCACCAAGATACTATATTTCAGGAGCAAGCTGTCAACCCCCCAACGACACAGCCGAAAATCCCGCAAAATAAGCCGATGAGAAGTTTCCCCCCTTCGGCCTTACAACACAACCACCTTCCAGTCGACATGCCGCTGCCACCAAACAGAAACTACAAGCTTCTACAAGCTCTACATGGAACGTCTTCTGCGTCATCGGGACGACAACTAAAGACCAAGTCTCCTGACTGAACAATCCTCAAAACTGTATGTTTTAAAAACCCACGTAACTTTCTCCTCATGCTCAAAACTTGATTCTCCATAAATTTAATGTTTATTTTCACTGAAATCATTTTAAATCAATTTTTACCATTTTTATATCATTTAAATTCAAATTTAAATATTGTACACCCTCGTTTATCAATTTTTACTTTATTTTAAGCAACTTATAAATTTTAATTCATTACTTTCAATTTTACATAAAAAAATCATTATTTTTTTAAATTACTCGAATCATAATTCTAAACTTATTTGTGTTTTTTTAACATCTTATTTTTATTACAAAACACCAATTTCTTAATCAAATACTTAAAACTTTACAGAAATCATTGTTATGTTCACTATTTTATGTAAACGCCCCATTCAAATTATAAGTCACTATCACGCCCTTGCCCTTTTACAAGGATAATATTCGCACTACCATAATCAACGATTTAAAAAATATATTCAATTTTTAATAAACATAGGTGAAACGCATTTTTTGAATTGCAAAAATCGAAAGATACAATATCTTCAAAATCACAACTAGAAAAGTAACTGTCCTTCCCTTAAACAAGTTAAAAATCCAACATAGTTTCACTCCCTCGTCCTTTACTTGTACATGCATAATTATTAATCATCCACACATCTCTCAACAAACTTCAACACACCCCCCATCACTTTCTTCAATTGGCAGCAAATTTTAACGCGCGACTTAACAACACATCCAATTTCGAGCCACACGAGCTCCATATCGTCGCCAACAAAAATATTTCGCGATAAACGTGCCACATCTATAACAATCTGAAAATTCTCGATGTGTTTTGTACAACCACCACCCATGACTAGTAAATTTGTTATTCATGGTGAAACAAGTTAGATGCTGTACCAAAAACAAATACTTCACGTGACACCTTTCCATTCAATTCACTCACTCGTGTCACACAGCGCATCACAACAATTTTTCTCACTTAACAGGCCACAAAGACGCCTTCATGCCTGTGACACAATTTACTCCAAAGCGTGTCCACGTCGAAAGTGCACCTTTACTCACATCTAAACCTGACATCATTGAATAACATTTTTACTAAGTCCGCAACAACGTCGAAACACAACACTTAGGAACACCGAGAAAACTACATCTTTCAAATAGACCATAAAACTGACAACAAGCTTTCACCACTCTCAAAGGGAGTTTAACCAGTAAACCAGTACCCTAACGTACATACAAACCCTCAAACTGTACTACAACAAGGATTTCCAAAACGTCTGTTATCTTACAGAGCGCCCGCTTTTACCTCATAAAAATTCCGTAATTTTCTAATAACACATGGTATACAACCCCTACTTACCACCAGCAATAACCCACAAGCAAACGGTTTAATAGAACGCTTAAATGTCACCATTACAGGCAAGCTCAGACTAGCTTATCTAGAAAATCCAAAAGCTTCCTGGACTCAACTAGTTAAACGCGTCACTCAGACGTATAATAACACACCCCATTCTGTCACAAGTTTTCCACCCACCTACTTAATGTTCAATGTTATCCCCCCAGATCTAAGAACTCATCTTAACCCATACCCCAAAATAACTAGAGCTAGAGAGATAGCACGCTCTCGTACCCCAAAATAAGCATAAAAAATATAAAGAAACATTTGATAAGCAGCACAGAACACCACATTTCGAAGTGAATGATCTTGTTTTGGTCGAAAATTATAGACATCCCGACACAGGCAAATTAGCACCATATTTTACTGGACCATACACAATAATTGAAATAATTTCACCCAATGTCGTTCGAATAGATCGCCCCAATCAACCTCTCAATAGAGACCGTGACACTATACATGCCAATAAATTAACCTTTGATTAAAATCAACCTTTGATTTTAAGTCAAGTCAGATCACCTACTGTCGATACAACAATTCTACTTATAGCATGGTTCTCCATTTCACCCCTTTCCCAATCATATTAATGAACAACTTTTTCTTCAACAACTTTCAACCCAATAACCCTACAATTGTGACAAAGCACTGTAACCTTATACAGGATCACAGGTGAAACATTGCCTAGGAAGACGCCGAGTCTATATCCTCGCTTTGCACCTGGATCTAAGTATTTGAATGCATGTGTAATACTTACAATGGCATATTCTTTAACCCCTAACCCTTTCCAATGTCCGCCAACAATCTCTTAGAACATCATTTTATTTTTATCATCATTAATTTTTTTTCAAACAAAGGTTATATAAATTTCTCTTTTATAATGAATATCATAACTTTTAAATTAAACATAGGTTTTATTTTTTATAATTTTCAGATATATCCGAACAAAACAACTTGTTATAGCCCTTTTTAACCCTCACAGTTTAAATTAATTAAAAGAAATTTTAATTACTTACCTGTGTTAGAGAGGCTTTACCCGTTTAAACCCGGATAAACCCTTTCACTTCCGGGGCCCATCTATGGTAATTTAAACCAGCAACCCTATATTGTATACTACTTATAACAAGATTGTCATATTGTATATAGAAACACATCTATAAATAATTATACGCATGATTGACATGTGTCATTGCATCACCATATGTAATGTACTTTGTACAAACTGAGGATGAATAAATAAAACCATGTAATAGATTAAGAGCTGAGCTAAGCAAGAGATCGAGAGAGAAATAGAAATCAACCTCAAAAAGGAATTTGGCAGCCCGTTGCCATCAAGGTCAAAGGGTGCAGAATGCCGCAGACGTTCAAAGTCCAAATTCTCACATGTCTCCCCCCCCCCCTCGGCAAAGATATAAAACCTCGGTTTTAGCCCAACTTAGATAGTCACTTCATCGTCGGCGTGAGCCCTTGTTGGTTGCAGCCAGGTCCACCTCATCGATCATGTAAAACAGTAAGAAACCTTCTTTCTCCATCTTGCTCTTAGTTCGACTTTTATCTGTTCATGGAACTTGCCTACTACAACTGTGTCTCTTCGTTTTTTTGTGTGTGGACATTCCCAAGCTTTCCACTCTGCCTCGACCACGACTGCCTGTACTCTGTGAGAACTGTTAAAGGTCCTACAGGGTGCAGAGAGGTACTGGAAAACTCTCCACGCCCTGACTGTCCCTCTCGGTTACTACTGGTTTGACCCTCGGTTACCACAGTTATACCTCATCACAGATAAGTCGACAGGACCTTATCACATATATGTATTTATTTTTTAAATACATTGACACAAATTAACTTAAAATTCTTAATTTTATTCTACATTAATTTCTCAGAATTGAGGCAAAAGTATAAACCAATGTGCATTCCACATTTATTAGAGCTGGTGTTGTAACGAAAGTATTAAAAATATATTTTTTTATAGCCATATAGCAAGCAGGATATCCAAATATTTATCACCTTATATCCTAATCATAAATGGAAATACTATTTTGGAGAGAGAAAATATATGAATTTATTGTAATGGAATAATATATCTCAAAATACTTTTATTACAGAAAATATGAAATAATTATTTTTGTTACAGTCAAGAAATTGCCCGACGATGAAGATTCATCGAATGAGATGAGTTGAATATTTTTATTTATATCAATATCTAATTAATTATTTTTATTATATAAAAATATCTAGAATTTTTTCCAAGAATATTTTCTCCCTGATATAACCTAATTAAGAAATATCGATATAGAGCCATTCTCAGAAAGACAATTCTATATAGCTCAAGTATTGGTATATTCATTTTCATGATATATAAGTAAACATCAATGTTAAGAAGATATAAATGCTAACTGTGATGAGTTTCTTTAAACATTTTCTAAATAAAATAGCCCTTCGCTCTTTCTCTCTCAATCTCTCCTAATCTCTCTCTGTTAGCTTTTATCACTTCTTAGCAATGGTATATCCTGCGATTTTCTTCCTATTGTAAAACATCAATGGATGAATATTTAAAATAATATTCGAAATTATGAATCCATATATAAAATCATAGATGAGATCCAAAACATACGTTTCATTTTGAAAGAATGGGGGACATTTTTATAAATCTCTATTCAAAACTCCCCATATTTAATCATAATTTGATAATTATATTATTAAAACGATTGTGAGTGAAAGCCTTTCTGATATAATTGAGACTACATTCACACAAGTTCACAATTATTTCTCACAGGCCATCCAACCATCGGCACCTCCCTGCTCTCCCTGGCTAAAACAAAAGCGCAGCAGTAAAAAGTAAGCTTTCTCTTAAGGTAATAACTTCAGGTCATTTGAGTAATATATTCCAGGTCCTTCGTTGGATTTGATAAGAAGAGTCCTGTAACGCTGCGTCTTACCAAAGTCCGGCGCTAATTGAAAAAATTGAAGGCCTAGCTGGACGCAAAAGAAGCAGAAGGTAAATATAAATTTTAACCATTCTGTGGACGAGCCTTTTCAAAATGTAAAAATGACACGTAAACAGATGGAAACCTGATTTGAATTTGTAAACTAACATGAAAATAGAGGTAATAGCTAAAATAACTTATATGAGGTTTAATATTACGCCTTCGATTCCTAAAATAATCGTTGGAGGCGATATACCAATTCGGGTATAGTGTATTGTACCAATCTGATCAATAAATAATTTAATTCAGGCGCAATTGACACTACTTTACACGTGTAGACATGTGGTGCACTTAGAGTATAAGCAGTCGCCAACTTCTACCCACCATGTTTATCATGGCCTGTACCACGTGTATACAGCCACGTTGGGTAGTAAACGACTGCTTTTATTGTAAGTACACCATAAATATACACATATCGGTGCTATTGAGGCACCTTTTCATTTTTAAAAAAGTGCCCAAAGCCGGATTCAATCCCAAGTCGTGGCTCTCTAAAATCTAAGGTTTTTACAACTCACCCTCAAACCATTATTTCCTCCATCAAATAAAAATATTTTTAAAATAAATATTTGAATAATACAATATAATGCGGCTTATCATTGTAGAACGACATTTGAAAATTATCCCTCAATGTTTCTTTTAAACGAAAAATCGATATTTATTTTAAGGAGAAATAATGATAATCATCCTTTCATACCTCATCCCTAAGGTTGGAAATAAACGTTATTTCTCCTTAAAATAAATTTCGATTTTTCGTTTAAAAGAAACACCTGCGAGATAATTTTAAATAAGGTTATATAAGGTTTGATGGTAAGAAATATTTATTTTGAAAGAATTGTTCATCAAGTAAAATATAGAGGGTAATGCCACCACATGGAAATTCATTTTTAAAAGTAATAGGGAAATTATAATTGCAAATATTATTCCAACTAACGATATATTAATTGGCTGGGAACACCAACTTTCATTGAGGTTAAAACAATATATTTATTATATGTGAGTTTAATATAATATATGCCCTTCTTCTTATTTACATATTTTATTATCGATATATCTATTTCAAATAGAATTAAATTCTTAATATCAACTCCAAAATCACAACTTGAATGATAATGTTCCTACACTAGAAGAAAAATTCAGAAACATCTAAATATGAATCCAAATATAATATATTCGATATTTCTGAAAAAATATATAATTTTAACGCTATTATTTTGCATATATATATATATATTGTTGCATCATGATTAATGGCGTATTTCTTATATTATTTATAATATTGTTTTTAAAATATTTAAAATTTAAATTATATATTTATTTATTTTATATAAAATATTCTATGATATTTATTTAAAACAAATTATTTAGATTATCATCATTCCTTTTGTAATATTTTATTGTACATATATCTTTATTGCTTTTTGGAGGGAGAGAAGACCTAGAGGAAGACTGCGGATCGCAACCTACGAGGAAGACAAGAATAAATAAACACAATAACTTTAAGAGGTAATTTATTTTTATGTAATTTTATTTATTTACTTTTAATATGGAAACCCGCACGGGAAACGTGTATAACACCAAGAAGGAAGAAACCAAGGTCGATGACCCTGCAAAGCTTCAACTTGGTGCAACAATATATATATATATATATATATGTAATATGTTGAGGTCTGGTAGCCTCTTGTAGAATCCTGTCGACTCTCTGTAATATGTTGAGGTCTGGTAGCCTCTTGTAGAATCCTGTCGACTCTCGCTATAAGCTGTGGTAACCGGTGGTCAAACCTGTAGTAGCCGAGAGGGACAGTCAGGGCGTGGAGAGTTTTCCAGTACCTCTCTGCACTTTGGAAGACCTTTAACAGTTTTCACAGAGTACAGGCAGTCGTGGTCGAGGCAGAGCGGAAAACTTGGGAATGTCCACACACACAAAACGAAGAGACACAGCTGAAGTAGGAAAGTTCCATGAACAGATAGGAGTTGAGCTAAGCAAGATGGAGTTAGAAGGGTTCTTACTGTTTACATGACGCTGAGGTAGTCCTGGCTAAGACTGACAAGGGCTCACGCTGACGGTGGAAGGGGTGACTGCTGACTAACCAGTGTCGGCTAAAACCGAGGTGTTTATATACCATTCCCGAGGAGGGGGGGGAGACATCTGCGAATTTGAACTTTGAACGTCTGGGGCATTCTGCACCCTTTGGACCAGATGGCAACGGGCTGCCGAATTCCTTTTCAGGGTTGTTGGATTTCTCTCTCGATTTTAGACGTTTTTGAACTACTCAATCTTGCTTTAACTTAGCTCTTAATCTATTACATAGTTTTATTTATTTGTCTTCAATTTGTACAAAGTACATTACATATGGTGATGCAATGACACAGATTAATCATGCGCATAATTATTTATAGATGTGTTTCTATATACAACATGACAATCTTGTTATAAGTAATTATACAATATAGGGTTGTTGGTTTAAATTACCATAGATGAGTCCCGGGAGTGAAAGGGTTTATCCGGGTTTAAACGGGTGAAGCCTCTCTAACACAGGTAAGTAATTAAAATATCTTTTAATTAATTTAAACTGTGAGGATTAAAAAGGGCTATAACAAGATATTTTGTTTGGATATATCTGCAAATTATAAAAATTACAACTTATGTTTAATTTGAAAGTTATGATATTGTAGCAAATATTCATATGTAGTAATATTCATTGTAGTAAACTTTTGAAACGTGTTCAAGGCCAGAAGTTGGGATTTTTAATTCTGGGGAACTTTGATCAAATAGTTTGTTGAAATTATGAAATCAAAAAATTGTCAAGCAGTACTATCGTTTTTCTACGTTGATGTGAAGCAATGACTAAGAAGATAGTAGTGTAAAGTACACTGAAGTGGTTAGAGAAATAGATTGTTGTATGCCCGAAAGTTAATGATAACATAGTCATTTTATAAAAAGGTATAAAACAAATATAAAATGAATAAAATATAGAAATATCATTGTGGTTGAATAAAGTTTAAGTGGATAAAATCAAACAACCAATATATAAAAGTGATAATAATGAAGAATTAAAGTGATTTTTGACAACAAATATATCTTTTGTAATACTAAAATAATATTATAAAAAAAATAAAATTGATTTTTCATATATAATGTTGGATTAAAAACTAGTGATTATATAATTGAAAGGCAAAAATAAAAAATAAAAAATAAAATATTTTATACAAAAAAAAAACAGAATATAAGTAAAGATTGTGATCTCAATTTAACATGTAAAAGGTTTGATATGTAGAAAAAAAAATAGAGATTTACACAGGATTAAAATATCAAAATGTTCAATTTAAGGTAGGTCTTGTTCAAATTCAAATATCTAAATGTTTAAAAGTTGGGTTAAGATATCGACTGTAGAAAACTGTGTGGAATTAAAAGGAATGCGGGACATGGGGATGGAAGGACTGGGGGCTTCTGGGGGAAGAGTGGCGATGGATTTAGGTGTCCATTCTTACGACCGGGGTGCGATTTATATTGTTTTTGAAGGGGGAGGGAGATATGGGGGAAGTCTGCGGCTCACTGGCTTGAAATTCTTTCTCTCCTAGTCTGGTTATTTCGGGGTATGGATTAGGATGAGTTATCAGATTTGGGGTATAACATTGAACATTAAATAGGTGGGTGGCAAACTTGTGACAGAATGGGGTGTGTTATTAGAAATTTGTAGAATTTTTCTGAGGTAAAAGCGGGCGCTCTGTCAGATAACAGACATTTTGGAAATCCTTGTTGTAGTACAGTTTTGAGAGTTTGAATGTACGTTAGGGTACTGGTTTACTGGTTAAACTCCCTTTGAGAGTGGTGAAAGCTTGTTGGTAGTTTTATGGTGTATTTGAAAGAGGTAGTTTTCTCGGTTTTCGTAAGTGCTGTGTTTCGCCATTGTTGCGGAAAAAAAGATGTTATTCAATGATGTCAGGTTTAGATGTGGGTAAAAGTGTGACTTTCTACGTGGACACGCTTTGGGGTGAGAAGTGTCACAGGCATGAAAGCGTCTTTTCGGCCTTTTAAGTGAGAAAAATTGTTGTGATGCGCTGTGTGACACGAGTGAGTGAATTGAATGGAAAGGTGTCACGTGAAGTCTTTGTTTTTGGTACAGCATCTAACTTGTTTCATCATGAACAACAAATTTACTAGTCATGAGTGGTGGTTGTACAAAACACATCGAGATATCTTGGTTGTCAGTGAATATGGCACGTTTAGTGGCGACGGAGCTTGTGTTGCTCGAATTCGATTTGTTGCTAAGTCGCGCGCTAATAGATGGTGGCCAATTGTAGAAAGTGATGGGAAGTGTGTTGTAGTTTATTGAGAGAGATGTGTGAATAATTAATAATTATGCATGTAAAAGGAAAGGACGGGGGAGTGTAGCTATGTTGGGATTTATTGATTGTAATAGTTTTGGAAGACTGTGACTTAATTTAGCTACTGACGTGGTAGTTGATGGGATTTTTATTTTTAACTTTTTTTGGGAAAGATAGTTACTTTTCTAGTTGTGATTTTGAATATATTGTATCTCTCGATTTTTGCAATTTAAAAAAAAATGCGTTTCACCTATGTTTATTAAAATTTGAATATATTTTTTAAATCGTTGATTATGGTAGTGCAAAAATTATCCTTGTAAAAGGGGCAATGGCGTGATAGTGACTTATAATTTGACTGGGGCGTTTACATAAAATAGTGAACATAACAATGATTTCTGCAAAGTTTTGAGTATTTGATTAAAAATTGGTGTTTTAGTATAAAAATAAGATATAAAAAAACACACAAATAAGTTTAGAATGATGATTCGAGTAATTAAAAAAATAATGATTTTTTTTAAAAATGTAAAATTGAAAGTAATGAATTAAAATTTATAATTTGCTTAAAATGAGGGTGTAAACGATTTAAAATTTGAATTTAAATGATATAAAAATGGTAAAAAATTGATTTTAAAATGATTACAGTGAAAATAAACATTAAACTTATGGAAAATCAAGCTGTGAGCATGAGGAGAAAGTTTTTTAAAAACTCACAGTTTTTATGATTGTTCAGTCAGGAGACTTGGTCTTTGGTTGTTGTCCTGCTGATGACGTGGAAGACGCTCCAAGCAGAGCTTGTAGAAGTTTGTAACTTCTGTTTGGTGACGGCGGCATGTCGCCTGGAAGATGGGTGCGTTGAAAGGCCGAAGGTGGGGAACTTCTCACCGGGTTATTCTGCGGGTTTTTCGGCTGTGTCGTTGGGAGGGGGGAGATTGCTTGCTCCTGATATATAGTCTCTTGTTGGGGAAGAGATTGATAGGTCGTTTAGTTGGAATGGCGGCGGGCTTGTTCTTCCATCTTTGCTCTGCCTCGCTTCTATCTGGACAGGCTTCTTACCTCTTCGTTGTGGTCATACTTCGTTGTGGTCATCCTGTCGACTCTCTGTAATATGTTGAGGTCTGGTAGCCTCTTGTAGAATCCTGTCGACTCTCGCTATAAGCTGTGGTAACCGGTGGTCAAACCTGTAGTAGCCGAGAGGAACAGTCAGGGCGTGGAGAGTTTTCCAGTACCTCTCTGCACTTTGGAAGACCTTTAACAGTTTTCACAGAGTACAGGCAGTCGTGGTCGAGGCAGAGCGGAAAACTTGGGAATGTCCACACACACAAAACGAAGAGACACAGCTGAAGTAGGAAAGTTCCATGAACAGATAGGAGTTGAGCTAAGCAAGATGGAGTTAGAAGGGTTCTTACTGTTTACATGACGCTGAGGTAGTCCTGGCTAAGACTGACAAGGGCTCACGCTGACGGTGGAAGGGGTGACTGCTGACTAACCAGTGTCGGCTAAAACCGAGGTGTTTATATACCATTCCCGAGGAGGGGGGGGAGTAAGCTGCGAATTTGAACTTTGAACGTCTGAGGCATTCTGCACCCTTTGGACCATATGGCAACGGGCTGCCGAATTCCTTTTCAGGGTTGTTGGATTTCTCTCTCGATTTTAGACGTTTTTGAACTACTCAATCTTGCTTTAACTTAGCTCTTAATCTATTACATAGTTTTATTTATTTGTCTTCAATTTGTACAAAGTACATTACATATGGTGATGCAATGACACAGATTAATCATGCGCATAATTATTTATAGATGTGTTTCTATATACAACATGACAATCTTGTTATAAGTAATTATACAATATAGGGTTGTTGGTTTAAATTACCATAGATGAGCCCCGGGAGTGAAAGGGTTTATCCGGGTTTAAATGGGTGAAGCCTCTCTAACACAGGTAAGTAATTAAATTTTTTTTTAATTAATTTAAACTGTGAGGATTAAAAAGGGCTATAACAAGATATTTTGTTTGGATATATCTGCAAATTATAAAAATTACAACTTATGTTTAATTTGAAAGTTATGATATTGTAGTAAATATTCATATGTAGTAATATTCATTGTAGTAAACTTTTGAAACGTGTTCAAGGCCAGAAGTTGGGATTTTTAATTCTGGGGAACTTTGATCAAATAGTTTGTTGAAATTATGAAATAAAAAAATTGTCAAGCAGTACTATCGTTTTTCTACGTTGATGTGAAGCAATGACTAAGAAGATAGTAGTGTAAAGTACACTGAAGTGGTTAGAGAAATAGATTGTTGTATGCCCGAAAGTTAATGATAACATAGTCATTTTATAAAGAGGTATAAAACAAATATAAAATGAATAAAATATAGAAATATCATTGTGGTTGAATAAAATTTAAGTGGATAAAATCTAACAACCAATATATAAAAGTGATAATAATGAAGAATTAAAGTGATTTTTGACAACAAATATATCTTTTGTAATACTAAAATAATATTATAAAAAAAAAATAAAATTGATTTTTCATATATAATGTTGGATTAAAAACTAGTGATTATATAATTGAAAGGCAAAAATAAAAAATAAAAAATAAAATATTTTATACAAAAAAACAGAATATAAGTGAAGATTGTGATCTCAATTTAACATGTAAAAGGTTTGATATGTAGAAAAAAAATAGAGATTTACACAGGATTAAAATATCAAAATGTTCAATTTAAGGTAGGTCTTGTTCAAATTCAAATATCTAAATGTTTAAAAGTTGGGTTAAGATATCGACTGTAGAAAACTGTGTTGAATTAAAAGGAATGCGGGACATGGGGATGGAAGGACTGGGGGCTTCTGGGGGAAGAGTGGCGATGGATTTAGGTGTCCATTCTTACGACCGGGGTGCGATTTATATTGTTTTTGAAGGGGGAGGGAGATATGGGGGAAGTCTGCGGCTCACTGGCTTGAAATTTTTTCTCTCCTAGTCTGGTTATTTCGGGGTATGGATTAGGATGAGTTATCAGATTTGGGGTATAACACTGAACATTAAATAGGTGGGTGGCAAACTTGTGACAGAATGGGGTGTGTTGGCTTCCATAGGCGTTTCTTACTGGGAAAAAGAAAGAGAGGATCCAATAAAATAATTTAGTAGTGTTTATTAGAACAAAATCATAATAGTGAACAACACATATAACAGAGAGTACCGTCGTCTTCCGGGTATTCCTTCTACTGGGGAGCTCGGATTCTATATTCTGTGCGTTTATAATCTGTTTATCTGTGGCTCTCTGGTCGGGATGGCGCCTACATTCGGCCATTCCTGGATTTCAATCGTCCTCGATTGAACCTTGCGTTGCAGGAACGTCGTGGGTTGCGTCGGGGGGTATCTTCTACTTCTGGCTCCTCGTCCGGACTTTCTTCTGTAGCTGAATCATCTTCTTCACTGTGCCAAGACTTCAGTTGACTGATATGGGCCGTTGTCGTGTAGAACCGTCCACTGGTTCTTTCGCTTAACTGAGTCACTCTATACGTGTCGCTTGGCAGAACCTCGGTAATTATCAAAGGTCCTCGATATTTGTGTTGTGCCTTGGTTGGTTCACCCGTCATTTTGGGTACATGCCTCATCACTACAATTTCTCCTACTTCGAATTGGATTGTACGGCACCTCTTCTTTTCGTAGTATGTCTTCATAATTTCTTGTTTATTCTCAATTTGGGATCTCACACTCTCTTGAATTCTATCCGCCTCGGTCCATGGGTCCACGTCTTCGTCGGCTAATCTTCTAAGTATCCCATCGTGGAATCGAGGGGAATAGCCGTGGAGTGTTTCGAACGGTGTTTTATTTGTCGTCTTGTTCACCGCATTGTTCAGGTCTCGCTCTACCTCCTTGATCTTCAGGTCCCAATCCTTCCGTCGCGGATCCTCGATACTGGTTGCTATAGTGGACAATACTGTTCGGTTCACTCTTTCGACCATCCCGTTCCCTTGCGGATGTTTCGTAGAGTTCAGAGTATGATGTATTCCATTTCCTCGACAGAATTCTTCAAATTGCCTTGAGGTAAAACATGACCCTCTGTCGCTGATGATCTTGTCGGGTAGTCCGAAATCATTCACAAAACTTTTCATTACCTTCAGGACGTTCTGCGTCGATATATTCCTTACAGGGCTTAATCGGACAAATCTTGTCAGATTATCGACAATCACTAAAAGTTCCTAGTTACCTTTTGTACTTCTCACGAAGGGGCCTACGTGGTCCATGTGTACGATGGAAAACGGTCTCTTGCCTGACTTAATGGGATGTAGGAAGCCTTGTTGTTTTCCACCGGGAACTTTGTTAAATATACACTCGAGACACATAGCCACATAGCGTCGAACGTACCTCTTCATTGAAGGAAACCAGTACAATTCCTTAATTTTGTTGACAGTCCTATCAGTCGCAAAATGTCCCATTAGATCATGGAATTTGACAACTAAGCTTTTCCTCATACTTTTGGGTATAACATACAGGGCTCGTTCCTCTTCTCCATTTTTCACCATGCGGAAAAGTCTGCCTCCTTTGTAGCTGTAGTCGTTAATTCTATTTTGTTCTCCTACTGTCCTATCACATGGGTCCTTTCGAAAGATCTGGATCAGGTCTCTCAATTCAGGGTCGGAATGCTGAATCATCAAGATTTGTTCTTCCAGTGTGATTGTGAGGCACACTTCAAGGTTTTTCTCCGCGATTTCCTCCATCGTGTCTCTAGGGTCGTCGACTGGAGCTCTACTCATTCCGTCTACGTGGGCCATCTTCTCCCCTGGTTTATGTCGAATTTCGAAATCGTATTCCTGAATCAGATTGTACCATCGCGCTATCTGAGGATTTGTAGTCTTCTTCGCGTTCATGTAGACCAGTGCTTGGCAATCTGTAACCACTGTAAACTTGATTCCTACGAGGAACTGACGTAGTCGATCCAAGGTCCACACTATCGCCATCAGCTCCAATTTGCTTGAGTGGTACATCTTCTCGGCCTCTGTTGTCTTCTTGCTCACACAGTAGACCAAGCGCCATTTGCCGTCTTCGTCCATCTGTAGCACCATTCCTGCTAATCCCTCAGCACTCGCGTCGCAATGTACTTCTGTCTTGAGTTCAGGGTTGTAATGAGCTAGTACCGGATATTCGACCAGATCCTTTCGTAGTCCTCCAAATGACCTTCGCTGTTCTTCCTTCCATTCAAATTGTGAACCTTTCTTCGTAAGTCTGCTTAGCGGTTCTGCTTTCCTCGCGAAGTCCTTTACAAATCGTCTGAAGAAGTTCGTCAGTCCCAGAAAGCGTCGTATGTCGTGGACATTCTTGGGTTCTGGAAATTCTTCTATCGCCTTGATCTTTCTTGGGCCTGGCTTAAGTCCGCCTGTACTGATGACATACCCTAAGAACTCAACTTCCCTCCTTCCGAACTCACATTTGGAGGGTTTCAGTGTCAACTTCGCTGATCTTATTCTTTCGAGGACTTCCCTCAACCTTTCGATCATCTCCCGCCAATCCTTTGCCGGGATAATCACGTCGTCGAGATAGCAGAATGCCTTCTTGTTCAGCAGTGGACCTAGGACAGTGTGCATCAGTCTTTGGAATTCAGCTGGTGCGTTGGCGAGTCCAAAAATCATCCTTTCGAATTGACCTGTATCATCTGGGGTGATGAATGCTGTCTTTAATTTTGCCTTATTGGTCAGTGGTATCTGCAGATATCCATGCGCCAGATCCAGAGTGGTGAAGAATTTCGCATTCCTTAGGCCTTCCAGAAGGTCGTCTATCCTTGGTAATGGGAACTTGTCCTTAACTGTTTGAATGTTGAGTCTCCTATAATCTACCACCAGACGATGATCTCCAGTTTTCTTCCTCACAAGTAGGACGGGACTAGCGTAGGGTGATCTAGTTTCCGTGACTATTCCATTGTCCTTCCACTCTCTGACAATCTCCCTGATTGCTTCGCGTTCACTTGCAGTCGTCTTATACGGTCTCAGACAGACTGGCTTGCTTCCATCAACCTCCTTAATGTCCATCTTGGTGACATCGGTGCACCCTAATTCCTCCATGCCAAGAGCGAAACAGTCTCTATACTCGTTTACTACATCTAGGATTTCTTGTCTCTCTTTCGAAGTCAGAGAATGATTGACGTTGATGTCCTCAGGCAGTATGGGGCGCTTACGTTTCATTTGGTCTTGTCCTTCCCTCTTCTCTTCATTTTTAGTCTGAAACGAATCCTCTGCGACGTCCAGGTTAACAACAATATCATCAAGGTTCAGTAGTTCAACCCGCCCTACACATTGGTTCTTCCTTACTCTCAACTTGCCCTTGCCAGCTGAGATGATGGGTACGGTCGTCTTTCCGTCGACCACTTCCAATAGGGAATCGACACAGGCGTCATCTACTCCTGTGAACAATACATATCCGTCCTTTACCTCGTCTGCGATTGCACTTGTAAAGTTAATGGAGTCGCTCTCCAACTGAACAGTTTCGGTTGCTCTCAGTTCGATGCGACGCGACTTGATTTCCTCTTGCAGATTAGTAAACGGAAATTCGGATGAATAGCCAATATGCAAGTTTTTACCAATTCTGGCGAAGGATACGTAGGGCAGATCTGTCCATGTTCTTCCAATTAATAGGTCATAGGGTTGGGCATCATCGTTGACAATGAATACAGTGATTTCCCTTCCGACGATGCCATCAATCTCCAGGTCGACTGTCGTCTTCCCAACGGTCCTGGCAGCTGGTGCAGTCTGGTTACCGATGCCGTACAGACTAGTCGAGTCTGGTTCGATGTCGACGCTGATCCTCCTTGCGACCGATTCTCTCATTAGACAACTGCTGCTCCCGGTGTCTATCATTGCCTTCACGGTTTCCTTGTTGTCGATCTTGACATCCTTCAAATATACATCTGGCGGGACAGTCTCCAGTCCTTCGACTTCCAGGTTGGCTACTTTTAGTCCTTCTTTGGGTCTTGTGCAATTCCTTTCCTTGTGTCCCGTTTGACCGCATCCTCGGCATGTCAACGTAGTCCTGGGTGCTGGGCAGTCTCTGGCAATGTGTCCAAACTGATTGCAGTTGAAGCACTTCGGTTCTCCCTTGTCGTTTCTGATCGTACGGTTGACCATTCTCCTCAAGGTGTTAGGGTACGTTTCACTGATTTCGTTCCTTGCAGCGTCTTGACCCGAAACATTCGTTCCTTGTTTAGTCTCTTTAACTTCGCTTAGGTTGGGGAATCTCGCAGATTTCTGCTGAAACGACGGTGGAATGAGGTGTTTCGCATTCCAATGCGGAGGTCCCATCTCGGTGCGAACATTTTCGTACTCGTCCAGTTTATCCGCCAACTCATCTGGGTTGTTTAACTTAGTCCAATCGTCAATGAGATGATTACGCAGCACATTTGGAACTTTTTTCTTTAGCTGGTTAGTGACGGACAAATCCTTTAGGGCGTCGAAATTTTCCACGTTCATTCCTTCGATCCATTCGTTGAAATATCCTCGCAATTCGAAAGCGAAGTCTCTCCAGGAACCCTTTTGAGATCTCTCGTGCTTCTCGAATTTTTGTCTGAATTGTTCGGGGCTCAACTTGTACCGTTTTAGGAGCAACCTTTTCACGAACCTATAATCGCCGCTTTTTTCTTCTGTTTCCCGAGCGATTAATTGAGTCATTTCGTAAGGTAGCAATCCTAGGAGGCTGAACGCCCATTGGTCTTCATCCAATCCTAGTCGCTTTGCCTGTCTTTCGAAAAGAATTAGGTAAAAACTCAAATCATTGTCCTTCGACTCGTACTTGGGCATCAGTTTACGTATCTCGTAATGTGCGTCATTGCTGGTACTTCGAGACGTATCGTTGTTTCCGCGTGTAGTCTGGATGCGCAGCTTCTCAAGCTCGAATTCCATTACCATTTGTTCTTTTCGTTCCCGATCCTCGATTCGTTTCCGATCCTCGATTCGTTCCCGCTCCTCGATTCGTTCCCGATCCTTGATCAGAGTCTCCAACAGTTGTTTTGCGAATTCTTCTTCGTAGGATTGGCTATTCAAAATAAGGTGTTTTAAGTCGACGATCCTGCTCTCTGGCGGTACTACCTCGCCGAGTTCATACGCCAACTTGCTCAAATCGCATTTCCTTACTTTCGCTAAATAAGTCATGTTTTTCAAAAGGAAAAATAAACAAGGCAAAAATTTTTAAAATAAACAAATAAAACTGACTAAACCAGATAGTACTGTTTCAATTATTTCTTTAAACGAAATCAACTTTTCTTTGGTAATTTTGAGACAATACTTTTTTTTTCTTTTTACCGCGATACTTTGCGATAATACTTTTTATTTGTTTCTTCAATTTACTTTAAAAATACTTTCTTCAGAATACTTTACTTTACTTTAAAATACTTTCTTTAGAATACTGTACTTTACTTTAAAATACTTTCTTTAAAATACTTCACTTTACTTTAAAATACTTTCTTTAAAATACTTCACTTTACTTTAAAATACTTTCTTTAAAATACTTCACTTTACTTTAAAATACTTTCTTTAAAATACTTCACTTTACTTTAAAATACTTTCTTTAAAATACTTCACTTTACTTTAAAATACTTTCTTTAAAATACTTCACTTTACTTTAAAATACTTTCTTTAAAATACTTCACTTTACTTTAAAATACTTTCTTTAAAATACTTCACTTTACTTTAAAATACTTTCTTTAAAATACTTCACTTTACTTTAAAATACTTTCTTATCGAGATGATTTTGCAATAATATTTTACCGAGGTGACTTGTAATAATACTTTTAGGAATAGGTAATTAAATTTCGTACATACCATGCAACTCCTCTTACGTTGATCGGTCACCGCGCCACGTCCTTCTCGTTTCCAAATTATTCCAGTGAATCTTCAATTTTCTTCAGGACTATCCCACTTCTGAATTTCTGTTGGCTTCCGTAGGCGTTTCTTACTGGGAAAAAGAAAGAGAGGATCCAATAAAATAATTTAGTAGTGTTTATTAGAACAAAATCATAATAGTGAACAACACATATAACAGAGAGTACCGTCGTCTTCCGGGTATTCCTTCTACTGGAGAGCTCGGATTCTATATTCTGTGCGTTTATAATCTGTTTATCTGTGGCTCTCTGGTCGGGATGGCGCCTACAGGTGTGTTATTAGAAATTTGTGGAATTTTTCTGAGGTAAAAGCGGGCGCTCTGTCAGATAACAGACATTTTGGAAATCCTTGTTGTAGTACAGTTTTGAGAGTTTGAATGTACGTTAGGGTACTGGTTTACTGGTTAAACTCCCTTTGAGAGTGGTGAAAGCTTGTTGGTAGTTTTATGGTGTATTTGAAAGAGGTAGTTTTCTCGGTTTTCGTAAGTATGTGTTTCGACATTGTTGCGGAAAAAAAGATGTTATTCAATGATGTCAGGTTTAGATGTGGGTAAAAGTGTGACTTTCTACGTGGACACGCTTTGGGGTGAGAAGTGTCACAGGCATGAAGGCGTCTTTTCGGCCTTTTAAGTGAGAAAAATTGTTGTGATGCGCTGTGTGACACGAGTGAGTGAATTGAATGGAAAGGTGTAACGTGAAGTCTTTGTTTTTGGTACAGCATCTAACTTGTTTCATCATGAACAACAAATTTACTAGTCATGAGTGGTGGTTGTACAAAACACATCGAGATATCTTGGTTGTTAGTGAATATGGCACGTTTAGTGGCGACGGAGCTTGTGTTGCTCGAATTCGATTTGTTGCTAAGTCGCGCGCTAATAGATGGTGGCCAATTGTAGAAAGTGATGGGAAGTGTGTTGTAGTTTATTGAGAAAGATGTGTGAATAATTAATAATTATGCATGTAAAAGGAAAGGACGGGGGAGTGTAGCTATGTTGGGATTTAATGATTGTAATAGTTTTGGAAGACTGTGACTTAATTTAGCTACTGACGTGGTAGTTGATGGGAATTTTATTTTTAACTTTTTTTGGGAAAGATAGTTACTTTTCTAGTTGTGATTTTGAATATATTGTATCTCTCGATTTTTGCAATTTAAAAAAAAATGCATTTCACCTATGTTTATTAAAATTTGAATATATTTTTTAAATCGTTGATTATGGTAGTGCAAAAATTATCCTTGTAAAAGGGGCAATGGCGTGATAGTGACTTATAATTTGACTGGGGCGTTTACATAAAATAGTGAACATAACAATGATTTCTGCAAAGTTTTGAGTATTTGATTAAAAACTGGTGTTTTAGTATAAAAATAGGATATATAAAAACACACAAATAAATTTAGAATGATGATTCGAGTAATTAAAAAAAATAATGATTTTTTTAAAAATGTAAAATTGAAAGTAATGAATTAAAATTTATAATTTGCTTAAAATGAGGTAAAAATTGATAAATGAGGGTGTAAACGATTTAAAATTTGAATTTAAATGATATAAAAATGGTAAAAATTGATTTTAAAATGATTACAGTGAAAATAAACATTAAACTTATGGAAAATCAAGCTGTGAGCATGAGGAGAAAGTTTTTTAAAAACTCACAGTTTTTATGATTGTTCAGTCAGGAGACTTGGTCTTTGGTTGTTGTCCTGCTGATGACGTGGAAGACGCTCCAAGCAGAGCTTGTAGAAGTTTGTAACTTCTGTTTGGTGACGGCGGCATGTCGCCTGGAAGATGGGTGCGTTGTAAGGCCGAAGGTGGGGAACTTCTCACCGGGTTATTTTGCGGGATTTTCGGCTGTGTCGTTGGGAGGGGGGAGATTGCTTGCTCCTGATATATAGTCTCTTGTTGGGGAAGAGATTGATAGGTCGTTTAGTTGGAATGGCGGCGGGCTTGTTCTTCCATCTTTGCTCTGCCTCGCTTCTATCTGGACAGGCTTCTTACCTCTTCGTTGTGGTCATACTTCGTTGTGGTCATCCTGTCGACTCTCTGTAATATGTTGAGGTCTGGTAGCCTCTTGTAGAATCCTGTCGACTCTCTGTAATATGTTGAGGTCTGGTAGCCTCTTGTAGAATCCTGTCGACTCTCGCTATAAGCTGTGGTAACCGGTGGTCAAACCTGTAGTAGCCGAGAGGGACAGTCAGGGCGTGGAGAGTTTTCCAGTACCTCTCTGCACTTTGGAAGACCTTTAACAGTTTTCACAGAGTACAGGCAGTCGTGGTCGAGGCAGAGCGGAAAACTTGGGAATGTCCACACACACAAAACGAAGAGACACAGCTGAAGTAGGAAAGTTCCATGAACAGATAGGAGTTGAGCTAAGCAAGATGGAGTTAGAAGGGTTCTTACTGTTTACATGACGCTGAGGTAGTCCTGGCTAAGACTGACAAGGGCTCACGCTGACGGTGGAAGGGGTGACTGCTGACTAACCAGTGTCGGCTAAAACCGAGGTGTTTATATACCATTCCCGAGGAGGGGGGGGGGGAGACATCTGCGAATTTGAACTTTGAACGTCTGGGGCATTCTGCACCCTTTGGACCAGATGGCAACGGGCTGCCGAATTCCTTTTCAGGGTTGTTGGATTTCTCTCTCGATTTTAGACGTTTTTGAACTACTCAATCTTGCTTTAACTTAGCTCTTAATCTATTACATAGTTTTATTTATTTGTCTTCAATTTGTACAAAGTACATTACATATGGTGATGCAATGACACAGATTAATCATGCGCATAATTATTTATAGATGTGTTTCTATATACAACATGACAATCTTGTTATAAGTAATTATACAATATAGGGTTGTTGGTTTAAATTACCATAGATGAGTCCCGGGAGTGAAAGGGTTTATCCGGGTTTAAACGGGTGAAGCCTCTCTAACACAGGTAAGTAATTAAAATATCTTTTAATTAATTTAAACTGTGAGGATTAAAAAGGGCTATAACAAGATATTTTGTTTGGATATATCTGAAAATTATAAAAATTACAACTTATGTTCAATTTGAAAGTTATGATATTGTAGTAAATATTCATATGTAGTAATATTCATTGTAGTAAACTTTTGAAACGTGTTCAAGGCCAGAAGTTGGGATTTTTAATTCTGGGGAACTTTGATCAAATAGTTTGTTGAAATTATGAAATAAAAAAATTGTCAAGCAGTACTATCGTTTTTCTACGTTGATGTGAAGCAATGACTAAGAAGATAGTAGTGTAAAGTACACTGAAGTGGCTAGAGAAATAGATTGTTGTATGCCCGAAAGTTAATGATAACATAGTCATTTTATAAAAAGGTATAAAACAAATATAAAATGAATAAAATATAGAAATATCATTGTGGTTGAATAAAGTTTAAGTGGATAAAATCAAACAACCAATATATAAAAGTGATAATAATGAAGAATTAAAGTGATTTTTGACAACAAATATATCTTTTGTAATACTAAAATAATATTATAAAAAAAAATAAAATTGATTTTTCATATATAATGTTGGATTAAAAACTAGTGATTATATAATTGAAAGGCAAAAATAAAAATAAAAAATAAAATATTTTATACAAAAAAACTGAATATAAGTAAAGATTGTGATCTCAATTTAACATGTAAAAGGTTTGATATGTAGAAAAAAAAATAGAGATTTACACAGGATTAAAATATCAAAATGTTCAATTTAAGGTAGGTCTTGTTCAAATTCAAATATCTAAATGTTTAAAAGTTGGGTTAAGATATCGACTGTAGAAAACTGTGTGGAATTAAAAGGAATGCGGGACATGGGGATGGAAGGACTGGGGGCTTCTGGGGGAAGAGTGGCGATGGATTTAGGTGTCCATTCTTACGACCGGGGTGCGATTTATATTGTTTTTGAAGGGGGAGGGAGATATGGGGGAAGTCTGCGGCTCACTGGCTTGAAATTCTTTCTCTCCTAGTCTGGTTATTTCGGGGTATGGATTAGGATGAGTTATCAGATTTGGGGTATAACATTGAACATTAAATAGGTGGGTGGCAAACTTGTGACAGAATGGGGTGTGTTATTAGAAATTTGTAGAATTTTTCTGAGGTAAAAGCGGGCGCTCTGTCAGATAACAGACATTTTGGAAATCCTTGTTGTAGTACAGTTTTGAGAGTTTGAATGTACGTTAGGGTACTGGTTTACTGGTTAAACTCCCTTTGAGAGTGGTGAAAGCTTGTTGGTAGTTTTATGGTGTATTTGAAAAGGTAGTTTTCTCGGTTTTCGTAAGTGCTGTGTTTCGACATTGTTGCGGAAAAAAAGATGTTATTCAATGATGTCAGGTTTAGATGTGGGTAAAAGTGTGACTTTCTACGTGGACACGCTTTGGGGTGAGAAGTGTCACAGGCATGAAAGCGTCTTTTCGGCCTTTTAAGTGAGAAAAATTGTTGTGATGCGCTGTGTGACACGAGTGAGTGAATTGAATGGAAAGGTGTCACGTGAAGACTTTGTTTTTGGTACAGCATCTAACTTGTTTCATCATGAACAACAAATTTACTAGTCATGAGTGGTGGTTGTACAAAACACATCGAGATATCTTGGTTGTTAGTGAATATGGCACGTTTAGTGGCGACGGAGCTTGTGTTGCTCGAATTCGATTTGTTGCTAAGTCGCGCGCTAATAGATGGTGGCCAATTGTAGAAAGTGATGGGAAGTGTGTTGTAGTTTATTGAGAGAGATGTGTGAATAATTAATAATTATGCATGTAAAAGGAAAGGACGGGGGAGTGTAGCTATGTTGGGATTTAATGATTGTAATAGTTTTGGAAGACTGTGACTTTTACAATTATTTTATTTCAAAATAGAATAAAGGCAGTGGAGGATTCAAGTTGCTTTTGTGGTATGGAGGAACAAACCTCAAGACATCTACTGATCGACTGCCCAGCATTTCAAGATTATAGAATGAAGAATGAACTAGTTGTTTATGAATTAAACGATTTGATTTCCAATAAAAATTCATATCTAAAGTTCAATTCATTTTGTAAATACATTCTAAATTTTCTACAAAATCTGGATCTCTAATGTTTTTATTCGTTGAATAATGTAAATAACTCATGTAAATAGACTTTTCTCCTTGTTTGGCGCAAGTATCCCTTGCGGGATATAGCGCTTTTGAAATAAAATAATTGTAAAAAGACTGTGACTTAATTTAGCTACTGACGTGGTAGTTGATGGGATTTTTATTTTTAACTTTTTTTGGGTAAGATAGTTACTTTTCTAGTTGTGATTTTGAATATATTGTATCTCTCGATTTTTGCAATTTAAAAAAAAAAAATGCGTTTCACCTATGTTTATTAAAATTTGAATATATTTTTTAAATCGTTGATTATGGTAGTGCAAAAATTATCCTTGTAAAAGGGGCAATGGCGTGATAGTGACTTATAATTTGACTGGGGCGTTTACATAAAATAGTGAACATAACAATGATTTCTGCAAAGTTTTGAATATTTGATTAAAAATTGGTGTTTTAGTATAAAAATAAGATATAAAAAAACACACAAATAAGTTTAGAATGATGATTCGAGTAATTAAAAAAAATAATGATTTTTTTAAAAATGTAAAATTGAAAGTAATGAATTAAAATTTATAATTTGCTTAAAATGAGGTAAAAATTGATAAACGAGGGTGTAAACGATTTAAAATTTGAATTTAAATGATATAAAAATGGTAAAAATTGATTTTAAAATGATTACAGTGAAAATAAACATTAAACTTATGGAAAATCAAGCTGTGAGCATGAGGAGAAAGTTTTTTAAAAACTCACAGTTTTTATGATTGTTCAGTCAGGAGACTTGGTCTTTGGTTGTTGTCCTGCTGATGACGTGGAAGACGCTCCAAGCAGAGCTTGTAGAAGTTTGTAACTTCTGTTTGGTGACGGCGGCATGTCGCCTGGAAGATGGGTGCGTTGTAAGGCCGAAGGTGGGGAACTTCTCACCGGGTTATTTTGCGGGATTTTCGGCTGTGTCGTTGGGAGGGGGGAGATTGCTTGCTCCTGATATATAGTCTCTTGTTGGGGAAGAGATTGATAGGTCGTTTAGTTGGAATGGCGGCGGGCTTGTTCTTCCATCTTTGCTCTGCCTCGCTTCTATCTGGATAGGCTTCTTACCTCTTCGTTGTGGTCATCCTGTCGACTCTCTGTAATATGTTGAGGTCTGGTAGCCTCTTGTAGAATCCTGTCGACTCTCTGTAATATGTTGAGGTCTGGTAGCCTCTTGTAGAATCCTGTCGACTCTCGCTATAAGCTGTGGTAACCGGTGGTCGAACCTGTAGTAGCCGAGAGGGACAGTCAGGGCGTGGAGAGTTTTCCAGTACCTCTCTGCACTTTGGAAGACCTTTAACAGTTTTCACAGAGTACAGGCAGTCGTGGTCGAGGCAGAGCGGAAAACTTGGGAATGTCCACACACACAAAACGAAGAGACACAGCTGAAGTAGGAAAGTTCCATGAACAGATAGGAGTTGAGCTAAGCAAGATGGAGTTAGAAGGGTTCTTACTGTTTACATGACGCTGAGGTAGTCCTGGCTAAGACTGACAAGGGCTCACGCTGACGGTGGAAGGGGTGACTGCTGACTAACCAGTGTCGGCTAAAACCGAGGTGTTTATATACCATTCCCGAGGAGGGGGGGGAGACATCTGCGAATTTGAACTTTGAACGTCTGGGGCATTCTGCACCCTTTGGACCAGATGGCAACGGGCTGCCGAATTCCTTTTCAGGGTTGTTGGATTTCTCTCTCGATTTTAGACGTTTTTGAACTACTCAATCTTGCTTTAACTTAGCTCTTAATCTATTACATAGTTTTATTTATTTGTCTTCAATTTGTACAAAGTACATTACATATGGTGATGCAATGACACAGATTAATCATGCGCATAATTATTTATAGATGTGTTTCTATATACAACATGACAATCTTGTTATAAGTAATTATACAATATAGGGTTGTTGGTTTAAATTATCATATATATATATGTAGTATATTTTGAGTTAGATAGTTCACAACCTTCTTCTGATATTTATTATATAACCCCATATCTATATATAAAAATATGTATCGAACAATGGAAGTGACAAATAAAACAAAGAGGGAAGTAGACCAGACGACAAAGGCCAGACGAAAAACAACGCGGCGCCAGAAAGTGACGTGATTACAGTAGCCAATCAGGAATCGCCACATATGCGGGCGTCCCAGAGTATATAAAGGCGCAGAAATTAGACAAAGAGTAGTTGTTTCAGAGCGACGCCGTTATACGCTCGGCTAGGGCATCCGCGACACCCGTGGTTCGACTACCTTCGTCCGTGGTCTACCTCTTCCTCTTGGAGTTACCATCTAAACCTGCCTCTGTCTCTTGCTGTCCCAGTGCGGGAATCCCATCACGCACCCACTACCACGACTGCCCAGCACATTCCACATCGGGTTTACTACAGAAACCGTTAAAGTCGACAGGATGACTGAGGACAGCAACATGCAGAGGATGACGGAGGCTGGAGACGAGTACTTTACGGATGCCCTCACCAACATGCAGCCCCACTGCGAAGACCTAGTAAGCCGCCTAACAGACGCTATTCGGGGAATAGCCGTGCCTCGTGTGGAGGAAGCTCTCATCTCTCCTTTCGACGGATCCTACGCGGCAAGCAACTTCATCCAACAACTCGAGCGGACGAGCGAGGGACCACAAGATGACGCCACATTGCAAACCCGGCTCCGTACACTACTCAAATGTGAGCCCCTCTCCCTCTATAACGAACTAAATCTGGCCTCTCTGCCATACAGTCAAGCAAAACAAACTCTCATAGATCTCTACCACGGAAAATCCGAGGTCACTTTCACCAAATTTTTAACTTTTAAATTAACTAATCAGATCCAATTAGGAGAATATTACCGTCAAAAAATAACAATGGGATTACAACTGGGCCTAACCAATCCCATCATAGTAGAAGCATTAACGGAAGGCCTCCAGGCCAGTGATCAGCGCCTCATGAGGGCCATAGCCCCTAAAACCCTGACCGAATGGTACTCTACCATGACCAGAATAAAAGGGACCAGTTCACTCCCTACTCCATCCGAACCATTTCAAGGTGTTTCCAACACCAGTGCTTTTCATCGTGATACCGGAACCCCTTCTAGGGGAAGGAACTACAATCCTTTTTCAACAAACAATACCCCAAGATACCCTTCTGGTGCCAGGAGACCACCCTCACCATGCAAATACTGCCAAGGTGATCACTGGAACAATGAATGTTCCATGAACAGGCGACCCTACAGGCAGCAGGCCTACCACGGCCAACCTACAGCGCATTATTTCCCACCTGAACAAAATGGCGCCCACAACCTTCCCGTGCCGGCCCCCAGGTCTTCTCGCACCCCACAAGGCAACCGAAAACTCCAGTTTTCGTCCCTAAACTATCCAATATTTTATGTAAACCTAAAATTTTAAATAATTTTTATTGCCCATTCCTCTTAGACACAGGAGCCTCTATTAACATAATTAATTTAAATATTTTTAACCATCTAAGTAAAAACTTATCTAATCCTTTAAAATTATATCCATGCCATATATTAATCAATTCCATATCTACTCAATATATAATAGATAATTTATTACCTTTTGGTATACTATCATTAAATTCCATTAGTCAATTTTGTTTGACCTTAAATTTATATAATCATTCTATTTATCAATGTGATGCTCCTTTGTCTAAGAAATGGTACCATATAACCTATGTAACCCCATGTAATAATGGAGAGAGTAACCACAATCCGCCCAATATGGGTCATTTAAAAAACATGCCTAATTCACATTCTCCATTATTGCAAGGGGAAAATATCCATCCTATACCATGTCCCATTACCTTGACCGAAACCTCTACCAATTGTGACAAAAATGCACCCAGCCAAACTTTAGTTTATTTTCCCCATTTATATTTATTACCCCCACTATATCCCTCTGAACATCAATGTAAATTTTTAATGATTCTTGTAATTTATGTGTTAGGAATGATATCCCTTTAACTTTTATGAATATTATTAAGAATTACTCAAATATTTTTTCCACTAACAAATATAACATCCCAAAATTGAAAATTCCCCCTATCAATATTAGGACAAATTCAGACAAAATAATTGCACTCAGACCGTATCGTACATCTCTTTCAGATCAACGTGAAATACAAGAACAAGTAGGGAAAATGCTAGAATATGATATTATAGAGCCTTCTTTCTCCCCCTATTCATCCCCCGTTACTTTAGTTACCAAAAAGGATAAGACAAAACGATTTTGCGTAGACTACCGCCGTCTGAATTAAATAATTTTCCCCGATGTTCACCCCCTTCCGCTCATAGAGAATATCTTAGATAAATTAGCCAACGCCAAAATTCACTCCCGCGCCGATTTTTCATCAGCATACTGGTCCATCGAAATAAGTCCCCCTGATAGAAATTTATTATCCTTTGTCACGTTAGAGGGTCAGTATAATTTCAAAAGATTACCATACGGGATTAAAATAGGGCCCCAGGTGTGTAAGCGAGCAGTCAGTCAAATATTGCAAAGAAATAGGTTAGGTTTTATAGCACATTATTTCGACGATTTCATTATCTTTTCAAATTCCATAGAAGAACATATAGATCACTTACAGCAATTTTTTGATATGTGTAATAGGGAAAATTTTAGATTAAATTATAATAAGTGTGACTTTTTTAAAACTACAATAGAATTTTTAGGCTATACCATATCATCAGGCACATACACTCCATTAGTAAAAAATTTAGATGTAATTAATGCCATTAAGGTCCCCACTAGCGTTAAATCCCTCCAATCATTCTTAGGCTCCATCAATGTATATAATAAATTTATAAAAGATCACGCCCGCATTAGGAACCCCCTCAATAACCTACTTAAGAAAGATACCCCATGGCACTGGGATGCAGAATGCCAACATTCATTTGACACTCTAAAGGAATGTCTGACCACAAAACCGGTACTACACCTCTTTAAAGAAGGATTAACCTGTCAGCTATTCTGTGATGCCTCACTTCAGGGAATAGCTGGCATCCTAAAACAACAACATCCAGACGGCACTCTACACCCCGTGCAATATTACAGCAGAGCACTCCGACCCCATGAGAAAAATTATACCATCACAGAGTTGGAATGCCTTGCTGTGATAGATAGTGTGGAAAAATTCCGCATCTATCTCGCAGGTGTACGGTTCACAATTTTTACGGACCACCATGCATTACAATGGTTAAAAACCATAAAAAACCCAACGGGTAGACTTTTTAGGTGGAGCTTAAAGATGTCCGCATACGAATACGATATAAAATATATAAAAGGTAAAACGCAGTACGAAGCAGACCTACTGTCCCGCAATCCTTTATGTGGTTTTCTCACGACCACCCAAATAATAGAAAAGCAACCCCAATTACCTCCATCTACACTTATCAAAACGAATATAGATGGCCTCCATACAATCAAACGTAAAGGTATTGTCAAGATTATAGGTCCCCCTTCCTTACAACATACGCTAATTAATAAAGTACATTTAGAATATAACCATCCTGGTGTATCCCAAATGATTAGGCTCATCTCCACACAGTATACTTGGTGTGGAATGACCAAATCTATAGTTAAGTATAATAGGTCCTGTCCCACCTGCCAACTTATAAAGAAACCGAAAGGTCCATTATATGGTAGATTAGAACGCCCCCCTATAGCTTTACCACCCTTCGATATGTTATCTATAGACACTATTTCAGGTTTTTCTAAATACGGTAATTCTAAGTCATACTTACACGTAATTGTAGATCACCTAAGTCGGTATACATGGACCTTCCCCAGTAAGTCAACTAATATAATCACATACATTCAGTGTCTCAAAAAGGTATTGCAGTGTGGCCGCCCAAAACGCCTTCTTTCGGATCGGGCACCTGCTTTTACTTCCCCAAAGTTCAGGAGATTCTTAATAAGGAACGGGATACAGCCTCTACTAACCACTGCAAATAACCCTCAAGCTAACGGTTTATGCGAGCGTCTTAACGCGACACTCACCGGGAAGCTGAGGTTACTGAACTTAGAGAATCCAGGAACCTCCTGGACTAAGTTAATTAAGATAGTAACTAATAAATATAACGATACCCCACATACGATAACTGGATTTCCCCCCGTATTTTTAATGTATAATATAATCCCCTCAGACTTAAATAACCACCTAAATCCCTATCCCAATATAATAGAAACTAGAAAACTAGCAATACAATGTACAAATGACAGACACGACAAAGAGAAACTTAAATATGATAACAAACATAAAAATCCACACTTTGATACAGGAGATTTAGTATTAGTAAAGGCGTATCATCATCCAAATAGCGGTAAGTTAGTACCCTACTTTACAGGTCCATATAAAATTACTGAAATAATTTCTGATAATGTCGTACGTATAAATAGACCCAATAGGATTACAGGTAATGATAGCGATACTGTACATGTAAATAAATTACAATATTATAATGAAGAGGTCCTTTATATTTCACCACCCAAATTAGAACCCCTAAAAATAAATAGAATAATAGAGCCTTTCCGACATTTAGACCCCAACTTGTTTAGTCCAATAGAAAAAAGTATAGCTCATCGATTTTCCGAACCATTTAATCATTTGTCCCCCCAACTATTCTCATAAAGTTAGCGAAAATTAGGTCCTGAAAGACTGGCAAACAATCCATGTTACATAAATAGCTATCATATTGCTGTCCTACAAAAACAAAACACGACGCCCGCCACCGCGGTGTCCAGTTTGCTTACATAGGCTACACGAGCTCGACTTTCTCGCGCCACTTTGGCGTCGTTAGATGCCTGCCTACCTGTTAAAACATACATTTTTATCTCGCACTTTTCTAGATTGTTCACATCAATTTTAATTCCCATCGCCACGACAATATTCCAATCTTCAACACTCTTGCCTATCAATCATTCAATTATAGGGCTTTTGCGTACATTACATTACCGGCTCCCTCGTTAGGAATAAAAAAGGCTAACTTTTATTTTTCTTTTTTGTCAAATTTTTCGCATCTCATTTCCCCATATGTAACGTAATGTTACATGGAGAAAATATCTGTTAAGTTAATATTTTAAATGATGTTTCCCAAACGTAACAAGCCGGCGTTTGGATAGGCTCACCTAAAAATTTTGCAGACCAACTGCATAAAACGCTCTGCAATCTTTTTAGCGCCTAAGACATGCACTACATACTACATGTACCTAAAGTCCCATCTTCCACTACAATGACATAATTTTAGGGATCAAGATCGCTCCCCGTCTGGTCTCACATAATATAACCGGGAAGATCTGGCAAAGACCAACTTCTCAGACCGGACCAAAGCGACATAGGGCCACATTGCCTCCCCGTAGGCCAAACTAGCAAGACATCAATAATCTTGCACCTACATTGTGTGTAAATATGTTCCTTTTTTTCAAGAACGAATATTTTTGTTTTCTTTTAACTTTTTCTCTCATATATTGTAAATAGACTTACAGCTTACCTAGTTTTGTGGTGTTGGACTTTGTTTTTTAACTTACAGATGTAGATAAAAATTTCACTATTAATCGATAATATCATTTTGTTTATTAATCAACATTAATGCCTTAAACTACCAATCAACCCTATATATATTATTACCTTTAATATTTTATTTTATTTTAATTTTTAGTTTTTAATCATGTTTAGACTTAGCATTTTACAACTTCAACTATTTTAGGCACCATTTTAAAAAACCTACACCTAACAATATTTATAATATTTCTTAAACAGATAAAACATTTATCATTTTATTTTTCTTAATAGATTTTCAAAATGTTATGTTTGACGCTTCCCTTACAACCTCTAACTCTATCCCATGAACCTCTCCTCCCAACTTTTTACATCCATCAAGAGATTATTGTTCGTCAGCCATTTTCTTTTTTTTTTTTATTTGATTAAACTAACTAGAAGACCCTTCCTCGCTGTACATTTCCCAACAGTGAGCTCAGGAGACCCAGTTAGATTTTATTTTTTTTCTCTCATCGTCCGGCTCATCATTTTTTCATTTTTCAACTTTTTCTTTTCACCACATAAGTCGGACACAATCAAAATTGACAGCAATAAATCTCTTACACCCACCTCTCCTTTTCCGCATCCTTCAAACATCCAACCTTCCAAGGGATTCCAGTTCGCCGAACATTTTTTTTTTCATTGATTAATCCGACTGGAACAATCCTTCCTCGTTATATCCATTCCCAATAATGAGTTCAGGATATCCAGCGCGATCTTTTTATTTTCTTTTTCTCATCGCCCGACTCATCACATCAATTCACCATTTTTTCAACTTTTCACTTTTTTTTTTCATAATTCAACCGGGCACAATCATTATGGACAACAGGGATCCCTCTTACCTCTACCTCTCCCTTTTACCTCCATCATTCTTCCCACCTCTTTTCACTGTCTTAGCTAATGATGCAGACGGAATATCTTGGGCCTTCTGTTAATGAAAACAATGCCTCACTTGAACAAGTTCGCATTGCATTGCGGAATGCTTGGGATACTACTTTGCAGAAACATGCTCAGATACCCCCTTTCCCCTTTTCAACCATAGCGTCACATTATACGTTCAATCAATAAACTAACTTTTTCTCCGCTCATCTTTTATGCAATAAGATATTATTTTCCTTGTACGATTCATTTTACCATATTTACCATTTTGTATTATATACTTTCTCTTAATCTTTTATCATTCATTTTGTGCGTTTTTATTTTTATAACCTTGATTTTTTCTCACTGATACACCACCATTACAACATCTTTCTCTTTTTAACTTGTAGCTTAATAATAATTTTAACTAATTTGTATACAAATTATTTCTTTTATTTTTTTATAATAGGTTTGTTAGGTTATCATTCATTACATGTCATTCCCCCAACCAAACCTTCATCACCGGGGGCACATTCTGTAGTATATTTTGAGTTAGTTAGTTCACAACCTTCTTCTGATATTTATTATATAACCCCATATCTATATATAAAAATATGTATCGAACAATGGAAGTGACAAATAAAACAAAGAGGGAGGTAGACCAGACGACAAAGGCCAGACGAAAAACAACGCGGCGCCAGAAAGTGACGTGATTACAGTAGCCAATCAGGAATCACCACATATGCGGGCGTCCCAGAGTATATAAAGGCGCAGAAATTAGACAAAGAGTAGTTGTTTCAGAGCGACGCCGTTATACGCTCGGCTAGGGCATCCGCGACACCCGTGGTTCGACTACCTTCGTCCGTGGTCTACCTCTTCCTCTTGGAGTTACCATCTAGACCTGCCTCTGTCTCTTGCTGTCCCAGTGCGGGAATCCCATCACGCACCCACTACCACGATTGCCCAGCACATTCCACATCGGGTTTACTATATATATATATATACAGTTAAACCTGTCTATAGCGTCTCTTCTTGGGATTCACAAAAATACAGTGCTATAGAGAGGGGGTCCTATAGACAGGTTACTTATAATGTAAATCGCATCGTACTACGTATTTAAAATCGGGCGCTATAGAGAGAAAGGCGCTATTCAGAGGGGGCGCTAAAGACAGGTTTAACTGTATATATATGATTATAATCTTTTACTACAGACCTATTCAATATTATTTACTAAACACAAATATATTGGAAATTTTAATTTATGCAGTCATTATATCCATTTAAAAATATTTAGATTTGCCCTTTATCCAATACAAGAATGCAGCTTTCACCTCATTATCTAACAAGAAATGTGTTTTTAAATTCCAAGGGTTGCAGACAAATAAAAATCAAACCATAAAAAAGTGGAACCTGTAAGATGGGTGTGCAAAAACCCCGCATTATTTGCCAATTAACAATCCTTTACAATGGTATAACAATGCGCTCAAAGCATATATTTGTTTGTACTTTTATAGTCTTTGAAGGTTTTTCTATAGTTTATATAAATACTCGATATATATAATATAATTGTAGCAATTTTTATTAAAGTACAGATTTATTGCTCCGCCAATTTTGGACATGGCATCATATATTGCAACCTAATGGACTTAATCAGGATGCAGTGAATACCGCATGCTTCTCATTCTTTCCTAAACATTTCAGTCCAAGCTATATTTCCTGTTTTATAAAACACTTCTCATCATATGTCACAAACATACATCATTTTTTAGTTCACAAACTCCCTCTATTGTATAGTGTATTAGCACTCGCTAGTTAACAACAACAAATGTTTATTAGCTTTTCAAACAAATTTATTTGTGTGTGTGGGAGAATATAACTGTAGTTTTCTGTTATATTTTTTAATTTACGCTCAATACCTTATAGGTCACGCGATCTTAGGTGTTACTCAGTAAAGAACGTGGCATGAAAGAGGAGTTTAATTAGATCTCGCTTCAAATTTAAAACATTTATCAGATAGGATAAATTTTATTTGGCAATTTCAAATTGACATGTTTGCTGGGCAAATCGAAAGCAATATTTTCTGCCAATCTTGCTGCTACCATGGCACAAATTATGAGGTTTTCAAGAGCCTTTCATTGCCTATCCCTGGAGACAAGAAAGACACCAATTTAATGGATTGCTTAAATGAATTTTTTAAACCGGAAGTCCTCGATGACCACACCTGCTCAACCTGCAAACAAAGAGGATCGCTGAAAACCTAAGGAGTCTCTGTATGGCCAACTATTTTTGTATTGCATTTCAAAAGATTTTCATCTTTGCTAAAGATGCTATATGCTATTTTACCAAAGAGCCCAATGAGACATCTCGCCTCAAATCAACTAAAATATCTATAAGGGTAATTCGCTTTTCTAAAAAACTTTATAATCCTATTGAACTCCGAGAGATATTTTATAAAGCTTTGGAATAACAAGAAAATAAATTATTGATTCATTTGTAACATATAATATATTGTAAAATTTGTGTTTAGTTATAAACTTCCTGAGAACTGAAAAGATATTTTGTTTATTTTCAATAAAAATATAAATTCTTATTTATATATTATGTTATTAAAAACATAATTTACGATTGCGTTAGATTCTTTCATTTATTTCAAAACAAAAAAGGGTGAACTTTCACATACTTTACTTGGGCTATACCTTTATAAAATAGTAATACATATTTTTTATTTAACAATATCAAAAATAAAAATGGCATATCCTACCGAGAGCACATGTGCTTTACAGAAGATATATAAAGCACATGTGCTCCTGGTAAGGATATGCCATTTTTATTTTTGATTTCAACACCTGATCTTTTTATCTTTTATTTTTTTCTTTCATTTTTTTCATATTTAACAATATGTTTTTTTAATAACTTTTTTCCCTCTCTTTATTCTTGTTTTTATATACTTTAATCTTTTCAGAATTGCATTTTCAATATGTATATATTATTTATTTAATTTTTATACTAGGTAGTTGGCGCTCTGCGCTCCAAGAACCTGGGTTATAAAATATCTTTCTTAATATCTATTTGATATATATATATATATACATATGTCATAATATATGCTCTTACAGGAATAATAAAACAAACCTACAGTCAACGAGAGAGAAACGTCGATAGAAGACAACTAACTTACGACCATTTTGGCCACATTCCTGAGGGGGCCGCCCGTCAACACCTGGGGACTATTTTGGATAGCCCCCCCCGGTTATGTACACAGAGAAAACGGTCGTTCAGCGGGTCGGTCGCCCGTCGATCCGCTCTCTCTCGCTGATTGCCTGGAATTCCTTCCAAACTTGTTGTTTCATTATTTCTCACCTCACCACATCATTACCACTATATTGTCACATTGAAAGTCGACAGGATAAGACCTGACCGGGAAGCAAATCCCTCATATACCGGAGTATGAAGAAACACGAAGCCAAGCCACGATGATCGGCCAAACCCAACTCAACTGTAACCACTCCTCTTCGAGCCCTCAACCCCTTCTTCGCCAACCTTTGAACCGTGATCCCGAAGAAGTATTCACCTACGACGGAGATGGAGCTGCCACGCACTTCTTCCAGCAATACATCTGCCCAAGAACGATCGCCGCGCCAGAGCAGGACACCTTCCATCATCATGGACAAGACTCCGCCATATCCCTGCCGCTACTGTGATGTACAACACTGGTACGCACAGTGTCACAGACAGAACTCTCCCGAATCTCAATGAACTTACCTGCTCTCTAAACCAGCATAACCTGTAAGTGAAATTGTTTTACCCCTTCCATTCGTTCTTTAAAGAACTCACTCCTTGTAAACTCTGATGCCAATCTTTACATAATTAACTCCATTTATCCTCTCCACGCCTATTAACAATGATTTTATTCTCCATACTATTTATTTAGATATTTGTAACTAATTTAATTAGTTACCTTACCAGTAGAATTTAACAATCGTCATTTTAATTAAATAATTTTCATTTTAACGTAACTTTAAAAAAAAGGGAATTCTACCTATTAATGCTTTACGATTTTTACTATTAACAATAGATTTTTTATAATCAATTTATCTATAAAAATATGCCTCCAACACCTAAACTTTTGTATACCTATTTGTATATGACCTCTACTACTTGTAAGCACGACTCACGAAAAATAATTTCTTTCCCTAAACGACTCAAAATTCACCCTGTAATTCAGGCGTCGAAGAATTCCAACCGCCACGTGAGTCTTGCTTACAACCAACCCTTGGTGACTCTTATCTATCTTTCCCTTAATGTCCCACTCATTCTTACAACTTTTTCAACCTTATACCAGCTCAGGACCTTTTATAGAATTATTGATTAATCAATTATCGGACTTCTATATTGTCATTTCAAAATCCTAACCTTCGCCTTTCATTTATGATAATATATTTCGCAGTTCATCTCTAGCATATCCACCGACCCACACCATCTAGCCAATGGTGTGTTCGTCACAGGATGCAAATTGACTAACTGTTAGATATTTATCAACTCCTTTTTGTTCGCACTTGAACAATCTGCATCGAGCGACACAGTTCGCTTCTTCTTCTCGCGCCACACGTTCGCCACACGGACCCTGTCTTCAAATCCATGTTTGTCCATTGTCCAAACCAGCACGATATAGCCTACCTTCGATATTTCCCACGGAGGTACGTTAAACATCGTCGCTGATTCTGTCCGGTCCGTCATCATTTCGCGCAGACATGGGTTTCACGTTCAACCCACCGCGAAATCATCGCCTTGCACAAGCTCCCACGACGGTTCAAACACCTCGTGTCCGAGCAGCTTGTCACTTGTAACGGACAACGCAGTCCTCGTCCCAATTTTTGGCACTGTGCGCGCATACCTTCCGCAAATTAAATATAAGTCCATTCGACTTCCTCACCTACACACGGGACTTTTCCCCTCGGACTCGCTACACAAGTAACTACATAGATAAGTTAGATTGGCCCAGGGCAAGTTTCCCCTCGCTCTGTTCGCCGAGGTTCTAACATTGTATGTAGTTTTATATTTACCTCAGTCCTGAGCTCACACAATTGCCAACCTCAATCTCATTTCTCGTACTCTACACTTATAGCATAGAAAGCCCATGACAAGTTTCCCCTTGCCATGTCCACCTGAAAAATATCTTAAAGTGTAGAGTTCCCCAGTCTTAATGATCTTCAGAATTCCATCAAATGTATGTGACTCTTCTTCCCCTTGTTCACACTCCTCAATAACATTTCCCTTATAGTACATTATATTTTGTTGTATATAGCCTTTTATAACCTTGATATTTTCAAAGATTTCCTTAAATGTCAAACTCTCCGGTGTTGTAAAACTGCTTGTAAATAATATTTACTTGTGTACTATACAATATTTTATTTACATAAAACTATGTCACCATTACCTTAACTAATTTCAACTGTAAATTATTTTCTCTATTCCTGGCTTCTCCAGCTTTAAGTATACTCAAACCATGTTCAGCCTTCTTCAACGGGGGGCCATATGTCATAATATCTGCTCTTACGGGAATAATAAAACAAACCTACAGTCAACGAGAGAGAAACGTCGATAGAAGACAACTAACTTACGACCATTTTGGCCACATTCCTGAGGGGGCCGCCCGTCAACATCTGGGGACTATTTTGGATACCTTCCCCCGGTTATGTACACAGAGAAAACGGTCGTTCAGCGGGTCGGTCGCCCGTCGATCCGCTCTCTCTCGCTGATTGCCTGGAATTCCTTCCAAACTTGTTGTTTCATTATTTCTCACCTCACCACATCATTACCACTATACAGGGTGTACCAGGTAAATTGGGACTAACTTTGACAGTCCATAAGACAAAAACTACTTGAGATTAAAAACTTGGTTTTTTTTCATTACGTAGCCATATTCATGGAAAATGCAACAGTACATGTGTGCGCAGTGTAGTGATGAAGAGTAACCGAGAATTTGAAAATCGAGCTGCCATCATCGTTGCTCTGCGCGCCGGAAGGAGCCCCAAAAAGATAGTGGATTTTCTTAAGTTGCCCAAAACCACTATTTATCGTGTCAAGAAGCAGTTTGATGAGGCCGACAGTAACAAAGAGGGGATAGCTACAAGGAAAAAGCACTCGCGTCGATCGGACAGGGTAAGGGGCGAAGAATTTGTCACAGAATTTGACGTGGACCAAAAGGTAAATCCCAGGAATGATCGCTGGATCTGTAAAGACCCCTCAGAGATACCTGTCGTGATGCACACGAAATTTCCTGCCTCCGTAATGGTCCTTGGCGTTATCAGCAGTGAAGGTGATGTCATGCCTCCCCATTTCTTTGAGAAGGGCCTTAGGATGAACGCTGACACCTACATCAATGTTCTGGAGACCGTTGTGAAGCCTTGGATGGACATGGTGGCCGCAGGAAGGAAGTATGTCTTCCAACAGGACTCAGCTCCAGCCCATAAGGCAAAAAAGACACAATCGTGGCTGACACTTAACGTCCCTAGTCACTGGGGTCCTGATATTTGGCCCCCTAATTCTCCAGATTGCAATCCCCTCGACTACTATGTATGGGGCGTTGTTGAGAGAGATGTCAACAAAGCTCCTCATACCACCATCCAGTCTGTCAAGAAAGCAGTTCACACGGTGAAGACCCAAATGGACAAGGTCATCGTCGCCAAGGCCTGTGCTTCATTCCGCACTCGCCTCGAGACTGTTGTAGCTAATAATGGAAACTACATTGAATAAATAAAAACTATATCCTTTTATCTACTACTGTGTCAAATTTCATTCAGATATTTTAATTTTTACTTGCAAAAAATTTCAGTTAAAATACCATTGTTGAAATTCCCAATTCACCTGGTACACCCTGTATTGTCACATATATATATTTATAATTTCAATTGCCATCTCTCGATAATATTTATTACAAATAAAATTACTGGAAATGTGTTTCTTTTCAATAATATCAAATATAATCTCTACAGACCTTACTGCAATGATACGAGTTATTGACTAAGAGGTCTTGTCTCATCACTAGTGAACCCTCTCAGTGGTTTCACCAAATTAATCTCTAGACCGCTCTATTATTGTATTGGATTGGTTTGGAATATACCCTGTATTTTATATTGAAGGCAGCTTAAGGATGTTTAGTGAACCTATGGACATAAGCTTATAGGTCTGTAGAGGCACCTACATATTGTTGCGTGCTCGACCTTTCGCAACGCTTCCTTACTGTGGCTGACCCTTTGTACCGTTGGCCTTCCCTACACTACCTCCTGGGAGCCACGCCAACACGTGAAACTCTCCCAACCTCTGGCAGTATCCGTCAGCCTTACAACGGGTGGGGGGACAGTCAGGACTGACCAGAGGCGCAGCGATGTGTTGTCGGAAGGAGAGTCACGACCGCACAACGCCGAAGAACAAGAGCCTTTATTAAAACACTTTATCTACATTATAAATGGTTGCAATATCATATAACAAGTACTTTACATAATACAGGTGGCAGGATGAGGCTGGAGGAGGAATCATGCACAGAACCAGTTATTACAGGGGATGACGAAGGAACAGGACTAACAACAGAGTCAGAGCAGAGAAACGCCGCATAAATCCATGGCGCCACCTATTGGCCACTTTTAGAACTATTTTCTAATGCCATGCATGCCACAATATGATTTCGAGGTATTACATCGAGCAAATATCTTCCGCAAATATGGTTTCATAACAAATATATATTAGTAAATTATATTTATGAATTAAATTGCTAATTAGAAAAATATGTAACAAATAAATTTACTGGCAATGTGTTTCCTATCAATAATATCATCGAATAGAATCTCTACAGACCTTACTAAAATAATATAATATATTTGATGAGAGGGTTTGTTTATCATTAGTGAACTATTCTCTAGTTTCTTGTATTCGTGTAATATCCTGTTGAAGGACGTCATTGTCTGAAAGGTCGCAGCCTTAAAATAAAGAAACACCTCATGTCTACCCTTGTCTCTTCCGACAAATATTTTCTCAGTAACAAAGTAAATTTACTAAAAGTAAAATTAGTAAAAACAACGATGTTTACCGATGGCAGCTGAGTGCAAAGCCTGTTCGGAAGCAGCGAATCTATGACATCGACTGCTCAGACGAAAGGACCCCAGAAAATAGTTAAAATTAATATATTTTAACATAAATATTCGCTAAAAACTTCAAATTTAAATTTTCAAAATATATTCATATTTTCTCTCTCTAATCTCATTCATAAAAGCCTTTTTTAAATTTAATGTTCAATTTTGCATATTGGAGTCTAATATATATATGATGTGCTAATCAATTATAATTTGAACATATAATTTATTGGTTCTCAGACATTAAATATATTTCTATATGATTTGACTGTAAAGTACTGGGAAGAGTCACTATATTAGAGCAAATGGCGGATTTTGGGCGCAAAACCTTTATGAAAAAGGTGCTGGGGATTCTAAAAGGGGTGTAAATAATATATTTTTTATGAACATTAGCACCATGATATATATAAACATTATAGCTTGTTGTGTTTTAACTTTAAAAGCACACAAAAAATATAATAAACTTGAATTTGTTTATTCAAGTATCAAAAACAAAGCTTTGCATATAGAACAAATAATAATTAAGAAGAAAAAAGAAACATTTTAGGAAAAGGCAAAAAACAAACAAAAGTACTGGTCAAAAAGAAACATTTAAAATCACAGATTAATATCTTCAACACTTCCCCTTAATCAGATTTCAAATGTCCCTCATACCCAGTAGATATCTCAGCATTTGGAAACGCGGCTTAGGGAGCCCTTTGGTCATAATGTCAGCAACTTGATCTTTCCCAGAAATATGTTCTACATTGAAAATACCTTCTTGATACTTTTCTCTCACAAAATAGTGCCTTACTTCTATATGTTTGGTTCTCTTATGAAATTCAGGATTTTTGATCAATTTAATTGTACTTGCATTATCAACTTTTATAATTGGTTGTTCTTTTAGTGGAGAAATTTCACTGAAAAGTCTATTTAACCAAATGACTTCCTTTGCTGTATTGCTTGCTGCCACGAGTTCGGCCTCAGTTGTTGACAAAGATACTGATCTTTGTTTTTGGCTAAGTCAAGAAATAGCACCACCAGCCAGTTTACACACAACTCCACTGGTAGATCTTCTAGTTTCTGGGTCTCCAGCAAAATCTGCATCACTGAAAGATTCCAAAACTCCTACTTTATGACCCTTTTGGTACATAATTCCATATTCAGTTGTTCCTACAAGATATTTGAAGATTCGTTTAACTGCTTCCCAGTCATATTTTGTTGGTGCTGCAAGTTTTTGAGAAACTTTATTCAGTGCAAAGTGATATCGGGTCTTGTTAAGCAGCTCAGATGCATCAGACTACCAATCGCTTCACGAAAGGGAACATTTTCTAGAATCTCTGCTTACCCAGGAACAGTAGAATTATCAGTTGGTGTTCCCACTTTATTCGCTTGAGACATATTGAATTTCTCAAGAATTCTTTTTATATATGCCTTTTGATTTATAAAGATTGACCCATCCGGTTGCCGCTCTATCTCAATACCCAAAAAGTAATTTAATGGTTCACTTGTGATCTTAAATGAAAACATTAGTTCATCAAGAAATTCTTTGATTTCCTGTTCATTTGTACCAGCAATGATTCCATCATCAACATATATGGCAATAATGAGTAGATGATCATTTGTTTTTCTGAAGAATAAACAGGGGTCAGCTGTACTTTCCTTCAGACATCTTTCTTTCATGAAGTTGACTATTTTCTGATTCCAGCATCTTGGTGACTGTTTAAGTCCATAGAGACTTTTCTTCAATTTCCATACAAGATCTGTTCCATTGTTGAATCCTTCAGGTTGTTTGATATAAATTTGATCTTGTAAGTCTCCATAGAGAAAGGCTGTCTTTATGTCAAACTGTACCAATTTTACGTCTTCATTAGCAGCAATTGCTAAAAGAGTTCTTATGGTGTCATGTCTTGCCACAGGACTAAATGTTTCTTCATAATCTATACCCTTCTTTTGTGCAAACCCTTTTGCCACCAGTCTTGCCTTATATCTTGTAATCTCTCCTTTAGTATTCAATTTGGTCTTTAATACCCATTTACAATCAATTGGTTTTTGGCCAGGTGGTAATGTTGTGCATTCGTATACATCATTTTCCGTTAAAGAATACATTTCTTCATTCATTGCTTCTTTCCAAAATTGTGCATTTGGAGAATCCATTGCTTCTTTGTATGTCTTGGGTTCAAGACCTTCTGCAATATTTATTTCAGCATCAATATACCTTTGAGGTTTTGATATATTTGATCGATCTCTTAGATTGTATACGTCTGATGTTTGAACATTGCTTTCAATTTTCTCAATATCTTGAGTATCATTTAGTTCATCAATCTGGTTACTTGAAAATTCCTTATTTCTCTTTTCAATATCAAGGCTAAATGTTGGTATAGTTTCCTTGAATATTACATCCCTACTTGTGACAACTTTGTTTGAGTTCGGTATCCAGATTCGATACCCATCCTTGTTACTGCAATAACCAACTAAAATACCTTTTTCCCTTTTGGCATCTAACTTTCTTCTCTTTTCATCAGGCACATGAACAAAACATTCAGTTCCAAATATTCGAAGATGATCAACTGCTGGTTTTTTTTATCAAACCATAGTTCATAAGGTGTCTTTCCCTCAATTTGTGTTGGTCCTGTTCTATTCAAAACATATGTAGCAGTATTAACTGCCTCTGCCCAAAGCTTTAGGCTCATATTTTTGGCATATATCATTGAACGAGCTTCTTCTATCAAAGTCCTGTTTTCCCTTTCCGCTGAACCATTCTGTTGTGGAGTATATGGCATTGTGATCCTATGATTAATACCATACTTGTTTGTAATTTTTGAGGTTTCTTTATTTACAAACTCCTTTCCTCCATCTGTGAGAATTTCTTTCACTATATGTCCAGTAGTCTTTGTTTCCAAGAGAAATTGTTCTAGCTTTTCAATGACTTGTGACTTTTCTTTTAGGAAATACACTGATCGGTATTTTGTAAAATCATCTTTGAAACACACAAAGTATCTCATCCCTCCTTTCGAAACCTCCTGCATAGGGCCACATACATCTACATGAATTAAGTTTCCAGGTTGAGTAGAAGCATATTGTTCTCTTGATCCAAAACTCAGTCTATGTTGTTTGCCATAAATGCATGCCTCGCAAGGTTCATTGTCCATGACTGCATCTATGCCTTGTTCTTTAAGCCATTTTTGAACATGCCTTTTATTTTGATGTCCAAATCTTTCATGCCATAGTTGTAGCATATTGACATTTTGGGTTTTGGCTAAATTGACTTCTGCAGCATTTTCAGGTTTGATACTTGTTATTAACATACCATACAAGCCTCCTGGTAGTCTTTTCCCTTCTACAATAACTTCTCCAGTTGTTGTCTTAAAAAGTTTACAACCTTTTTTATCCATTTTCATTTCAAACCCTTTATCCAATGTGGACTGTAATGACATCACATTACGACTGAAATTGGGAACATACCATACATCAGTTAGGTAGTGAGTTTGCCATTTACCTTTTACACAAGTTTCAATTGTTATAGTTCCACTTCCATAAGCTATCAATTTTTCATTACTTCCAACTTTAACAGTCTGTTGGGTAGGAAAATCCTTATAAGAAGTATGAAAACTTGCATTTCTTGTAATGTAGTTAGTAGCTCCTGAGTCACCAATCCAAATGTCTTCATCTTGTTCATTGAATCTTTCACTGATTAAACTTTCACTTAATTTTGAATTAAGTTTTAATTTAGTTTCATCCTTTTCTTTTTCCTTTAGTTTCTTCTGTTTTGCATACCTACAATCTTTGGCCAAGTGTCCTTTTCTATGACAAAAGTAACATTCTCTTGTTTCTCTTGTTTTCTGAAAATTTTCATTACTTTTGGTAGCTTTTCCTTTCATATTTTGCTTATTTTCATATGCATTTGCCATTAGTGCTGTCGAACTTGATGCGCTGCATTCATCTCGCTGTTGAATTCTTATTTCGAGTAACCGAAGCCTTTGTGTGAGATTGTCTACAGAACGTTCTTCTTTAGACACTGATTCCCAAACACTTTTAAAATCAAAATATTCATTAGGCAAGGTGTTTATGATTCTGCACCTCAGCATGGATTCTGGCAATTTCAAATTTTCTTGTTTAGTAAGTTCATTTTGCATATCATTCCATAAACTTTCTAATTTTGAAATGTGCTTTGAAATATCATCTGTAGGATCCTTCTTAAAATTAAAGAATTGATTATAGAGCATGTCTAATCTTTGACCAGAGCTTTGCTCATAGACACTTAACAATTTGTCCCACATATCTTTAGCACTTGAGCAGGGAATGATTAGTTGACTTACATCAGGCATCACACTTGTTGTAAATAACAATTGGGATATTGCATCTTCACTTTCCCATTTTACATATGCCTCTTTTTCTTCATTTGTTTCTTGTTTTATTGGCTTTCTATATGTTCCATCAACAACGCCTATTACTTTGTTTATAGTTAAAAGCAATTTTATATTTTTCTTATATTCTGGCCAGTTTATTAATCCTTCCAATTTGGGAATATTCATACCCATTTTAATATTATCCATTCCAGCCATTACTAATATAAATTTTAACGTAATAAACAAAATAGAATTCTTTTTAGGCTTACCGTTGCTTTGTTATATTTCGCAGTGAATGCGTGGTTGGGTCCATAACCTGTTGTGTTTTAACTTTAAAAGCACACAAAAAATATAATAAACTTGAATTTGTTTATTCAAGTATCAAAAACAAAGCTTTGCATATAGAACAAATAATAATTAAGAAGAAGAAAGAAACATTTTAGGAAAAGGCAAAAAACAAACAAAAGTACTGGTCAAAAAGAAACATTTAAAATCACAGATTAATATCTTCAACATAGATAATTAAAGCTAATCTATTTATATATAGTTATTTTCGTTATTAGGCATTAAAGTTACTTAATAAATATGCATTATATTTATACGCTCATTATGTTTCAGAGTAAAAGTTTATCTTTTTGCATTTATAAGATGTTTATTTCCGGAAACCTCTCTACACATTCACTCTAATTAATTTTGCATATCTACTTTTAAATTTTTTTCTTATCTTCAGTTTAAACTATTCTCCTATTTGTCTCTAATAATTTATATAATGAGATCTAAATATTTTTGCAAACAGGATTTGTTTTTATGTAAATATTTCAGTTAATACATGTTTGTTTTCGACAAAAGGTTTCAACTGTTTATTTCTTTCAATCCTTTCTATATTAATCATACAGAAATAGTATAAATTAAAATGAATTTGACTGAAAAAAACAATTATTTGTTTATCTGTTCATCATTATCTCTCCATCGAGAGTAATTTTGAATGTAATTAATTTTAAAATTTGAGACAATGTTTTATTTTTCTCCAATTTGATGAGTGTTGTATTTTTTAATCTCACTTTCTTTCACTTCTCTCACTTTTATATGCAATATATTTAAAACCTAAAAACTGTAATTTGCGAGCGGATGGTATTCAAGTACAATAGGGGAACACCTCTACCTCGAAATTGTATTAACAAAGGTAATTAGGAGAATATTTTCACTCTCTCTATATGTCAAAATAAACTTTCTCTGAAAATTTCATAATTAATCTTTGTGTGCTGCTTTGTTTTTCAGACAACCAAATCTGGCCGGATTCTGTTCGCCCTATTTTATTATTATTATTTTTTATTTTTACTTTTCTAATATTTTTATTTATATTAATCTTATATATCAAGTTTTTTTTAAATCTAAATTCTAACAGGCGCGCCTATATATTCCAAGCGCAACATTGGTTTTTTCGATTTATTTTTAAACATTTTAAATATATTTGATCCCTTGTCCACATGACACCTTGGCAGTGCAAAGGCAGGGAGAACAATCCAGGATTCCCTGGTTTCTGCGAAAACCTAGACCATCTAGGTTGCTTACGTTGAGGTGAATAACCTCTGTTTGGGTCAGGGTTCTACTCAGGTGGGCGTAGGAGGGAGCCCACCAGGGGAGGGGGGGGGGGATCTAGGATCCTGCCTTCTCGCCTGAGCACTGCCGACATTAGGACCGCGAGCACCGAACGGTGCAGAATTCACTGCCTTCTACAATAACAAATATTTGCAAAATTGAGGAGACTTGGCCAGACACTGAAAATGTTTAATATTAAAAATGGATGATTCTAATGTGGTAGATTTTATGCCCAATGATTGAAATGATTGTGGATTGGCTTGTATTTTTATATAGAAATCTGAGAATGAGCAATCTAGACACTCACCAGGAATTTAGGGCTATAAGAATACTGATGAGAACGCTCAAACTTTCAGTTTGCAATTTCCACGCCCTATTTTAAGGAGATTGATTTGAAAGAATGTAATGTTTGCTGTGTGCATCAAATGGCCAAAAGTTTCATAATGTAAAATTTTAAGAACAAAATATTATTAAAAATATGACTCTAAAGAAACTTTGGCGGCATTACCCCAGAAAAATATTATTGTTATTTTGATATTGAAAATATTTTTCTACCTCTCATATTGTAGTGGAAAATTGATCAAATATATGTGTATATTACATAATAACATTTTTGCACTTTTATTGAATTTAAAATTATTTTTACCAAAACATATTGAGAAATTTGGTCATTTAACAAAATTTAAACTTTATTTGTAAAAGAAAAATAAAAAGTAAAAATGACTTGAGTTTTCATTTATAGATTACAACACATTACATATAGTATGGAACAAATTATTTAATTTGAATAATAAACAAATATCTATTTCGTATTTTTGATTTTGAAAGATATTTGCATTCAAATGCTAATATTCTATTATACATATTGTAGCGTGTTGGTTCTATAATACTATTTTTATGGTTGCCATCAACCGTGTAAAATTCTCTACTAACTGCTGCACAGTATGACTGCCATTGATGAGAGTGGATTTATATTACTCTTACAGTAACTGTAAGCTTTATCAATGGTGACTAGAAAGTCAGGGCTCACCACGAGGACAACTAATCTTCTTCTTTTTTCTTATCTCCACTTAACATTCATATTAGGGTATCAAACCTGTAAAGCTTGAAATGATGTCTGCTGAAAATTTGTAAAAGCTCATCAAAAGAGATTTGAAATCCATAATGATTGGGTGAAGAGTAGCGTCTGCTTTGTCATCCAGACTGGGAGCTCTACTAATTAGCTAGGCCGACCTAGCTCTAATATGAAATGGCCGCCTCTGACATGAGGAACAGATTCAATGTTCAGCTGCTCCTAACATGGAGTACAGACGCTGCTCATCTTGTATCTCTGGATCAGGAGCCCTTACAGGGTACTATCAGTCGGGCCAGCTGAACCCAGGTTTTTTAGCAAGCTTGTTACTGCTCCCCCTCCTCCTTTTTCATCTGGACCTGGAACCGGCAAAGGCGAAGTTGGGCGACTAATAAATGTGGCAATACTATTGCATACAACATATATACAGATTTCTTGAAAGTAAAGGTAATTCGGCCAGTAAATCTTTTTATTACTCGACGTTTCGAGTAAAAGCTTTTGTCTTAATCAGGAGCAAACAAAAATTAAAACATTAGGCAAGGCGTTGAAATTTATTCATTAAAAATATTTACTGGCGAAGTATCTTTACTTTCAAGAAATATCAATACCGGCAATGCAGCCATCTTTACGATATACATAAGTGAGGAAGGCTCCTTACCTTGATTTTGTCCTACATCAGACCATGAGCGGGTCTTTTTGGAATTTCCGCATCTCCAGGCCCAGAATGATGTGAAAACCAAGGTCAGGCTAATTTGGATTATACAGGCTTAATTATAGATATTCAAATCCTATTCTTATTAAATATATATAGATAATAAGAATGGATTTCTCTATTTTCAGAAAAATGTATAATACTTTTTTTTTTAATTATCTTTCTTACTATATATATATATATATATATATTGTATAGATGGATATTTTTCCAGGAAGATATTGATCTACAAAGACAAAGGTCGCCCATTCTATCATTATAGATGTCAAAACTAGACACCAACTATTGATTGACCTTCTCTGCAAACTAGCAGCCTCATATCGGTGTCAAAGCCACAACACAAGCTTTGGCAAACTGAGAAGCGTTCTCCTAGAGACTATGGTTTCGGGCTAATGGCTCTCGTCCACCTAGGGCTGAATTTATTCTATAAGCTCACAAGGGAACTAATGGAGCCTTCACAATCTTCCAAAGAGGTGTTTAGCTGACAAAATGGCTTTTTTTAAACAAGTTATCTATTTAATTTAGGAATTTATATTAATTGATATCATGTAGAGAGAGAGAGAAGAAAATTAGGAAAAACAAACTTCTGGATGACAGCAATTTTCTTTCAAGACACAGGAACAAATCGATATTTATAAATTGCAGAGAGGCATCAATGGAAGCATATAATGTAGATTATATTGTCGCGGAGAGATAATATAATTCATTATAAGGGTTATTTACCCCTTCTTTAAGATTCAACCGCTTGTTTTTGAAAATATTGATCTCTGGCTTGCGTGGTACAGTGGGAGTGCAAATAAAGAAAATGTCTGTATTTCTTGATTTCAGAGAACTTAGACAATTCAAAACATCTTTATTGACTCCTAGTCAATATTAACAAAAATATCAATATTCACATCTTAGTTCATAGATAGAGGCTCCGCCATCTTGAGAGTGTCCTCCTCCAGACAAGGTCTTCTTGGCACCTTCCTAATTCCATGCCGAGGAAATACTTGTAGATCCTCGTTTTAGCAGACGTCAGGATAGTCAGAGCCTCATCATCAATGCAACGTCCAAAATCCAATAGATAATAGATCATATAGGTTGGCTGTTTTGAGGTGATGAACCTCTGTTCAGGTTCCAGGATTCTACTCTGATGAGCGTGGGAGGGAGTCCACCAGTGGAGAGGGTTTCAACGTCGCATTCTAAGCTATATATTTATGTCCCTCATTGTTATATACTTAATATATTTTCGTCAACAAAACATTATATTTTGTGAAAGCACCAATTTTTCAAAATGGGTGTGAAGCAATCAAAAGGTGATTTTGAAACTTCAAATATTCTAACTAATGACCTTTTAAATATGGTCAATATTGAATGAGAAAAGAATCTACTTTTTATATTGAAGAATTATCAAATTCTAATTATGAAAGGTTCTCGGGTTTTGGGTTAAAGTAAATAAAATTAGTGTTGATAATGAGGAGGCTAAATATTTACGAGTTTATTATATATGCTCTTTATTCACTAAATAAATTTAAATTTTTTGAATAAATATACTTTATTTTTGATTTTTATAATTAATTAAAATAAAAAAATTATCTTCCAAAAGAGAAAAAGCGTGCATATCATGATGGCAAAAAATATATTTAATTTGGATATTCAAATTTATTTGAAAACTAGAAAAATCTCTAAAATAATCCAAATATTTAAATAAATTCAAGCATATTTTATTTAATAAAATAAAAAGAAATATAAAAATTGCATATAATTATGCAATTTGAAAAATTATTATATGTAACTAAGCGAAAATATGAGAGGTGTGAAAACGTATATATAATAATAATAATTATATATAATGCAAATATAATTATATAAATTTAGATTGTATTTTGACAAATTCATTAATTTTTATATTCATAATATATTAAAATGACTTAACTATCAACCTCCAATAAAAATAATTATAACAAAATTATATGCATACAACTCATATCTTTAATTTATAAAAAATATATATATTTCTCTCTCATATAAAAATATTAAAATTCAAGAACGATCATTATTTCTAGATTTATATTTGATGTTATTTCTATTAAAGTTTGATAAGGCCATATGTGATTCAGTTCCTTAATTGATTCATTTCATGAAACTTATTAAAAACTTGAGATATTTCTCCAGGAGGATGTTTTTTTATTCAAACTTTTGAAATGAAGTTTTTCTTCATCTCCAAGATCTTTGAATTATCAATTTTTATCCATGCATTTATTTAAATATTTGTTTTCTTTGCGAAAATCCATATCAGAGATACAACTTCTTGAAGATCATTATTCGTAATCATTTTCTTCAACGCAAAATGCATTGTTGAAATTTAAAAACGAAATATCAAATTAATAATATATAGCATATAATAGCAATGCTAATATATAGCAATATATATGAATCAAGAGATGCCACATCTTCAATGTTCTAATAAAGTTAACGAATATCTTAAAATTTATCTAATCATTAATTTCATTATTGTTAAAAAAGATACTTTTAATTGTTCATAGAACTAAATTTAATTCCATTGTTTCATAATCCCATCACGAAAAAAGATCTATTAACAAAAGACTAATATTCTAATAAAAATATTCATATTAATTGATATTATATACCTAATATATTTCTTTGATATAGACACTATATCAGCACACACATTTTTTAAATATATTTTTCTACAAGAATTCGAAAATATATCATTCTAGAAACAGTTAAGGTGAATGTACTTGAAATAGCAATTAAAATATTCAAACTTCAGGATTATAGATATACCTATGTAATAAAATTTGTAATTCTTATTTTTGTCTATATGTTTCTTATAATACATATAAAAAATTATCTACAGACCTTACTGCCACATTTTATTAGATGAGAGGGCTTGGCTCATTATAGTGAAATCTACAGGCTGTTGCGACAATTAAATCTATAATACATATATAATTTTGAAATTTAGTACCGATTTGGAAATACTTCAACTTCCTATGGAAAATATGATTTTTCTTTTCTAGTTGGGGGGGGGGGGGGGGGTGGAATCTATTATATCGGTAGAGCTTTTCATTTTTTGCCTGGATTATCAGTGTAAAAGCGCAGCTTCAATCCAAGTACCAATAATCTCGATACCATTTCTCATATCTTTGGTAAATGGAATTATACGAAGAGGGATAATTTTTTTTATATCTTTAGAAGAAATTACTTTTCATACAAAAGCCTCAAATTAACTTCCCTTAATGCATTTCCACCCACAAATATTTTGAGCAATTTTGAATATACTTAAAGAGTATGTAGAAATCTGAATATTTTAACACTTTTTTTGAACCTGATGTCAATGCAAGTTGATATATTTCAGATTTCAGACTTAAAATGTCGTAAATGAATATTTTCCAAATTGCTTTCCGAATTTTGTAATTCAATTTTATCAGGCTTCCAGACCACATAGAGATTAGAAATTTTGAACACTCGCTTAGTCCAATTAACAATGCAAGTGTAAACATTTTAAGACTTCTGTGAGTGGAGGGGTTGAACAGAAAAAAATTAACCTAAGTTTATATTTCCTTCTAAATCGAATGTTCTGCACAATATCAACTCAGAAAATGTGAAAAGTTGTGAATTATTGTTTTCAGAAATTGTTCAAATTTTAATAGGAGTAAAATCCAAAAAATTCAGGTTCCTATCTAATACATCTTTGGCATTGCCAGAAAAAACTCACAAAAATCATGCGAATTTTAAAATATGTTATAATTCAGGAATGCTTTTATAGATCAATTCCCTTTTGGCAGAATTTTCATCAATATTTTGGCCATAGATTTAGTACAGCCACTTTCTCGGCTAAACACCTCTCTGTCTTAGTGTGAAGATTCCATTTGAATGTTTTGAGGATCTCATGAAATAAAGTCCGCCCTAGGCTGACGAGGGCCATCAGCCCAAAACCATGGCCTCTAAACGGACACTTCTTAGTTTGCCAAAGCTGGTGTTGTGGCTTTGTCACCTATCCAAGGCCGCTAGTTTGCGGCGACTAGATGGCGTCTTTTTGACGTTTGTTTTGACAAGAAAGGCGCCCTGTGCTTTTATAGATCAAGTTCCTCCCGGAAAAAATATCCATATATATATATGTATATATAAATGTACATTATATAGGGTTAGAACTTCAATAAGAATTAGAATTGACTGTAGTTCTAGATCTGTTCGTAGAACAAGATAATGTTTTAGGTTTAAATATATACAAGGTTCGGTATATGAACAATTCACAATCGGTAACAGCCTTTTTATTAACAAACAATAAAACTGAATTTTTTTCATAAACTTTATTCATTTATATGTGTTCATTTATATATTTTATATAGACTTATTTGAACGCGCTATAGCGTATAGGGATTTGCATCTGGTATTATTTATTATTATAATAGTAGTTTTTTTGTGGAATATTTTAAACCAATCTAGTAATGTATAAATAGATACAATATATGTATTAAATTTTGAAAATATCTTGATAAAAATTAATCTAAATTTCTTAATTTTATTCTACATTAACTTCTCAGAATTTAGTCAAAGTACAAATCAATGTGCATTCCACATTTATTAGAGCTTGTTTTGTGACAAAGCATTATAAAGATATTTTTATAGCTATATAGCAAGCAGGATATCTATTTTTTATCAACCTATATCTGAATCAGAAATGAAAATATTATCTTGGAGAGAGGATTTACGTAAATGTATTATAATAGCATAATATATCCTAAAATACTTTCATTTCAGAAAATATATAATAATTAATTTTGTTACAGTCAAAAAATTGCCCGACGATGAGGAATCATCCTATGAGGTGAGTTTGAATATTTTTATTTATATTTTCAATATATAATAAATGATTTGTAGTATATAAAAAATGTTTAGAATTTTTGCTAAGGATATTTTCTCCTAGATATAACTTGATTGAGAATAATATCAAAATAGAGCCATTTAGCAAAACAATTTCTAATTAGCTTAAAATTTACATATTCATTTTCATGATATATAAGTAAACATCAATGTTGAGAAGATATAGATGATAAAGGTGATGAGTTACTTTAAACATTTTCTAAATAAAGAAACGCATCGCTCTTTCTCTCTCTATGTTAGCTTTATCATTTCTTAGCAATGATATATCATGCTATTTTCTCCTATTGTATAACATGATTGGATAAATATAAAGAAATAATATTCGAATTTATGAATCCATATATAAAATCATAGTTGAGATCCAAAATATATGTTTCATTATATGTATAAATGCTAGATAAAATGGGGGAAAGTTTTATAAATCTCTATTCAAACCTCCCCATAGGTATTCATAGTTAAATAATTTTATTTTTTGAAAATATTGTGAGTGAAAGCCTTTCTGATATAATTGAAACTACATTCACACAAGTTTAAGATTTGTTTACCTAAAACTATTCAATTTTTTCTCACAGGCCATCGCACCAGCGGCACCTCCCTCCACGCCCCGTCTCAAACAAAAGCGCAGCGTAAAAAAGTAAGTTCTACCTTAAGGTAATAACTTCAGGTCACGTTGAGTAATATATTCCAGGTCATCCTCTGGATTTGACAAGAAGAGCCCAGTAACGGTGCGTCTCACCAAAGTCAGGCAACATTTGAAAAAATTGAAGGCCCGGCTGGATGCAAAAGATGCTGAAGGTAAATATAAAATTTGACCTTTCTTGACGATCCTTTTTAAAATGTGAAAATTATACATAAACAGAAGGAAAGCTGATTTGAATCTGTAAATTAACAAGAAAATAGAGTCACTACCTAAAACAACTTATATGAGTTTGAATTTGACGCCTTCGATTCCTGGAAATTTCGCTGGAAGCGATGTATCAACTCAGGTAAAATGTATTATACCGATCTTATCCAAAATAATTTCAATTGGCTCCTACTAACACTACTTTACACGTGTAGACATGTGGTGCACTTAGAGTAAAATCAGTCGCCAACTTCTACCCACCATGATTATCATGGCTTGTACCACGTGTATATTAGGGATAATAATAATGAAAAAAACTTCTCGGACAATTTAACCAATGAACCACAATTTTTGCAAAGCCAACCACACCAGTGAGTACAAGTAACCAAATGGGGTTTTATAGCACATTTGTAAGTGTAAAAATAGAACTGCTTTCCACATGTGTTGAAATATGGTGCATTTACAGTAAAGCCAGTCGTTAAATACTACCCACAATGATATTCATGGCCTGTATCACGTGTACACAATGGATAATAATAAAAACTATTTTCAGATTCGCCCTTTGCAACCATCTAACAAAAAATAATTTTGATATTAATATTTGAATGTTTAAGATGCAGGGCATTTGCCATCTCCATTAACGCCCAGCCAAGGCAATCGTGGTTCAAAGTAAGAAGTAAGAAGGGGGGATGCTGCCCCCACTCCAAAGGCGACCTCACCACGCGGCGCCTCTACAAGGTCTCAAGTAAAATAAAGAGCTTGGAGCCTTTTTTGAAGGCCAGGGAATTTGAAGGTAATATATAATTTATTTTGAAAGAAAGAATTGTCCATCAAGTAAAATATAGAGGGATAATCTTACATGAAAATTCATTTTTCCGATGCAATAGGAGAAATATAATTGCATAAATTGTTGCAAATAACGATATATAAAATAGCGGGGAACTCCAACTTTTATCGTCATAAAAACAATGTATTTTTTATAAGTGAGTTTAATATAATATATGCCCTTCTTCTTATTTAAATATTTTATTAAAATTTCTCTATTTCAAGTAGAATTCAATTCATTATATCAACTCCAAAATCACAACTTGAATGAAACGAATCTACACTAGAAGAAAAATTCAGAAAAGGATATAAATATGATTGCGATCAAATAAACCTTATTCGATATTTCTAAAAAATATATAGTTTTGATTCTGTTTTATTTCATATATATATGATTAAAATCTTTTTCTACAGACATATTTGATATCATTAATTAAAAACACAAATATATTCAAAAATATAATATATGTATTAATTTGCCTTTTATCCAATACAAGAGTGCAGCTTTCACCTCATTATCTAACAAGAAATGTGTTTTTAAAATTCAAAAAGGTGCAGATAAATTAAAATCAAACCATAAAAAGTTGATTGTAAGATATGTAGGCAAAACCCCCCGCATCATTTATTTATTAAGAATCCTTAAAAATGATATAACAGTGATCGAAGCATATATTTGTTCGTATTTTTATAGTCTTTGAAGCTTTTTATATAGATTATTTAAATACTCTATATATATAATATAATTGTGAGTTTTTATCAATGTACAGATTAATTGCTCCGCCAATTTTGGACATGGCATAATATATTGCAACCTTATGGACCTCATGCTTCTAATTCTTACCTAAATATTTGAGCCCAAGCTGTATTTCCTGTTTTATAAAACACTTCCTATCATATGTCACAAACATACATCAATTTTTAGTTCACACACTTCCTCTATTGGATAGTGTATTAGCCTTCGCTAGTTAACAACAACACATATTCATTAGCTTTTCAAACAAAATTATTGTGATAATATAACTAATGTTTTCTGTTATGCTTTTGAATTTACACTTAATACCTTATAGGTTAGGTGATCTTAGGTTTTACTCAGTAAAGAACGTGGCATGGTAGAGGAGTTTATTTAGATCTTGCTTAAAATTTAAAACTGTTTTCAGAGAAGGAGAATTTTATTTGGCAAATTCAAATAAAGAGGGCGAATCATATACAGTAAAAATGTAAAGGATTCATTTTTCCAGTCAAAAAGGATATTCGGACAATTATAGCAAGAATTTCCTAAATACTTGGTATATGTTACAGATTTTCCAAGGCTTGGGAGAGCAACTGTTGGCCTGTACAACATCGGAAACACGTGCTACATAAATTCAACATTGCAGTGTTTGGCCCATACAGTGCCCATGCTGAAGGCCTGCTATAAAGAATTCATACCTGAAGACCTCAACCCAAACAGTTTGAGTGGCGGGAGAATCTTGAAGCAATTTGGTATGCTCCTTAAAGATCTTTGGTCCGAAGAAAAGCCTTTTCGCCCAATTGCAATCCATCAGCAGGTTGGCGTATTGGAGCCACGATATGGAGATCTGACTCAGCAGGACTCCATGGAGTACTTCGAATTTTTGCTCCAGCAGATCCACGAGGATTTCCATTTACCAGAAGAATCGGCGGAAATGGTGCAAACATCTGATGAAGGGCAAATGATGTGGCAATCATATCTTATTGCTGAAAAAAGCCCCATAATTGACATCTTTGCTGGGCAAATTGAAAGCAACATTTTCTGCCAATCCTGCAGCTACCATGGCAGAAATTATGAGGTCTTCAAGAGCCTTTCTTTGGCCATTCCCACAGGCAAAAAGGACACCAATTTATTGGATTGCTTGAATGAATTTTTTAAGCCGGAAGTCCTCGATGACCACACCTGCTCAGCCTGCAAACAAAGAGGATCGCTGAAAACCTATGGAGTGGCAAAATGGCCAACTACTTTGGTATTGCATTTGAAAAGATTTTCATCCTTCGACATGACCAAAATAAACCAAATGGTAGATTACCAAGTAAATTTGGAACTCGGCCAATTGGGAACCGATATCAAATATGACCTATTTGCTGCCGTAAACCATCAGGGGACCTTAGAATATGGCCACTATACCGCCTTCTGCAAGCATCCCATCTCAGCAGAATGGTACCTACATGATGACAAAAGAACAAGGCATGTTTCCCAAAAGGACGTAGTAACCTCTCAAGCCTACATGCTGTTTTACCAAAAGGCATAATGGGACATCTCGCCTCAAATCGACAAAAACATCTATAAGGGTAATTCGCTTTCCTAATATTACTTTTAATCCTATTTAACTCTGAGAGATATTTTATAAAGAATTGGAATCACAAGAAAGGAAATTGTGGATTCATTTGTAATATAAAATATTTTGCGAAATTTGTGTTTAGTTAGAAACTTCTTGAGAACTAAGCAGATATTTTGTTTGTTCTCAATGTAAAAATATAAATTCTTATTTATATATTTTGTTATTAAAAGGCATAATTTATGATTTTGTTGGATTATTCTATTTATTTAAAAAAAGGGGTGAACTTCCATTAACTTTATTTGAGGTATACCATTATAAAATAATAATATATATTTTTCATTTAGAAATATTTCTACGGAAGGCAACTTTGGGGTGTAGTGTGACTTATGGACATAAGCTTTTAGGTCTGTAGAGGCATTTACATATAATTTCAGAGTATTGCTTAAGGCAAATATATTTCACAAATATGGTTTCATAACAGGTTTATATTAGTAAATCTCAATCATGATTTCAATTGCCATCTATCGAAAATATTTGTGACAAATAAATTTACTGGCAATGTGTTTCTTTTCAATGATATCATCAAATATTATCTCTACATATCCTACTGTAATGATGTAATTTATTAAATGAGAGGTTTTGTTCATCAGTAGTGAACCCTCTCAGCATATCCTCTAGTTTCTTGTATTCGCGTAATCGCCTGTTGAAAGAAGGCATTGTCCGAAAGGTCGCTGCCATAAAATAAAGAAACACGTCGTGTCTACCTTTGTCTCTTTCAACAAATATTTTCTTATAAATATATTATATATATTTGAATATATATATATAAATAATACATATTCTATCATAATATATAGTGTATTATATAATTTTACAAAGATAATATGTAAAAAGTTAAATTACTAAAAACAATGATGTTTACAGATGGCCACTGAGTGCAAAGCCTCTTCGAAAGCAGCAAACCTACGACATCGACTGCTCAGGGTAATGGACCCCAGAAAATGGTTAGTATCCGTTTCTTTTAACATAAGTATTCTATAAATGCCCTGAATAAAAATTATTCTAAATATATTCTCATTTTTTTCATTCTCTAAAAAAATGTATAAGAGTTAATGATCAATTTTGTATATTGGAATCTAATTTATATATGATGTACTAATCAATTATAATTTTAACATATAATTTATTAGTTTTCTGACATTTACCCTACTAAATATATTTTTATATGATTAGATTGTAACATACTGGATAGGTTACTATATTAGAGCAAATGAAGAATATAGGGCGCAAACCCTCCATAAAAAAGGTGCTGGGATTTCTAAAAGGGGTGAAAATATTAATTTTTTTATAACAATATCACAGTAATATCAAAAGGTAAGTTCAATAAGTATCGCGACTTTTGTGTTTTTTCAAAAATTATTTATTTATTCATGAATACCTATTTTGTCCCCTTCAAAGTAATCCCCATGAGATATTATACACTTGTGCCAACGGTTTTTCCAATCTTCGAAGCACTGCAAAAAATCATTTTTAAAATCTTTTTCAGCTCCTCCTTCGATGCCGTCTTTATCTCGTCAAGCGTAGCGTAACGTCGTCCTTTAATGGGCCTCTTCAGTTTAGGGAACAATAAAAAGTCACAGGGGGCCAGTTCTGGGGAATACGGTGGCTGCGGCATCATTAGTGTGTTGATTTTGGCCAAAAAGTCGCGCACAAGCAACGATGTGTTATCGTGGTGCAAAAGCCAATTTTTGTTCTTCCACAAATCCGGTCGTTTCTGTCGGATTGCTTCGCGCAAATTGAGCATAACTTGCAGGTAATAATCCTTATTGACCGTTCTACCCTGTGGCAAGAACTCATGATGCACCACGCCCCTGCAATCGAAGAAAACTGTCAGCAAAACTTTCACATTCGACCGAACTTGGCGCGCTTTTTTCGGTCTTGGTTCGTGCGGCAGCTTCCATTGAGATGATTGAGCTTTGGTTTCCATGTCATAACCATAAACCCACGTTTCGTCACCAGTTATGACCCTCTGGAGCAAATTTGGGTCGTCGCGGACAGAGTCCAACATCTCATTAGCAATGTTCATGCGATGCTGTTTTTGGTCGCAATTGAGCAATTTTGGTACGAATTTCGCGGCGACCCGTCTCATGCCCAAATCATTGATAAAAATCGAATGGCACGAGCCAATCGATATGTTTAGGTCCTCAGAAACTTCTCTAACGGTGATTCGACGATTGGCCAATATCATTTTCTCCACTTCAATAATTTTTTCGTCTGTTGTTGAAGTGCTCGGGCGTCCGGCACACTCTACGTCTTTCACAGCTTCTCGGCCTTCTGAGAACATTTTGTACCACCGATAAACGTTGCTTTGGTCCAAGGTAGCTTCTCCGTATGCCACAGTCAACATTCGGAATGCATCCGCGCACTTAATTTAGTTTTTCACACAAAATTTGATACAGGTTCTTTGATCCATTTTTTTAATAGGTAAAAATCGAAGATGATCCAAAACACCTGCAAGCAAAGCAGCTGTCAACAATTAAGTGAACATTCAAAATGGCCGAGCTTGTCGGCATAAGTGAGAGACATGAATACCAACATAAAGCCACATAAAGATCGAAATTCGAATATACGTAACCCGCGAAAATTCAAAAGTCGCGATAATTTTTGAACACACCTCGTATAAAATAATATATAATTAAAACTAATCTCTTTTATATATAGTTATTTTAGTTATTAGTTATTGAATTATTCAATAAAAAATGCATTATATTTATACTTTCATTATACGTTCCAGAATAAAAGTTTACACCTTTTAGAATTTATGAGATGTTTTTTTCTGGGAAACCTCTCTCCACATTCACTCTAATTAATTTGCATATCTCCTTTTAAATTTTTTCCTTATCTTTTGTTCAAACTATTGTCTCTAATAATCTATATATATATAATGAGATCTAAATATTCTGCAAACTGGATTTGTTTTTATGTGAATATTTCAGTTAGTATATGTTTGTTTTCGAAAAAAGGCTTCAACCCTTTATTTCTTTTAATCATTTCTATATCAATCATACTAAAAAGTATAAATTAAAATGAATTTGTCTTAAAAAAACAATTATTTGTTTATCTGTTCATCATTATCTCTCTATCGAGAGTGATTTTTAATGTAATCAATTTTAAAATTTGAGACAAAATGTATTGTTCTCCAATTTGTTGATAGTGGTATTTATTCCTCTCTCTTTCTCCCACTTCTCTCACTTTTATACGTGATATATTAAAGCCTAAACACTAATTTTGCCGGAGGATGGTATTCAAGTACAATAGGGAAACACCTCTACCTTGAAATTATATTAACAAAGGCAGTTAATATGCACTCTATATATCAAGATAAACTTTCTCTCTAAATTTTATAATTAATCTTTGTGTGCTGCTTTGTTTTTCAGACATCCAATCTGGCCGGATCCTGTTCGCTTTATTTTATTTATTATTTTCATTTTTACTTTTTCTATTTTTTTTTTCAATTTATATTATATAATCATATATCAAGTTTTTATATATCTAAATTCTAACAGGCGCCAATATATTCAAAGCGCAGCATTGGATTTTTTTCGATTTATTTTTCTTCTTCATATATTTGATCCCTAGACCACATGACACGATGGTAGTGCAAAGGCAGGGAGAACAAGACCAGGGTTTCCTGGTTTCTAAGAGAACCCAGATAGTCTGGGGAGTTTTGGTGAGGTGAATAACCTCTGTTTGGGTCAGGGTTCCACTCTGGTGGGCGTAGGAGGGAGCCCACCAGGGGAGGGGGGGATCTAGGGTCCTGCCCTCTCGCCCGAGCACTGCCAACGTTGTGACAGCAAGCACTAAACGGTGCAGAATTCACTGCTCCTTAATGGCAGATTATTCAAAGAATACAGATGGAGGGTGCAGAAATTTACTGCAATAAATATTCGCAAAATTGAGGAGTAAACCTGGTCAGTTACTGAAATTGTCGCGAGCACAAACAATGCATAGTTTACTTATCCCTTACTGGCAGATTCCTCCAATAACACAGATGGAGTGTGCAACAATTATCTGCAAAAAAATAATTGCAAAATTGTGGAGAAGACTTGGCCATTCAGTGGATGATCAGTATTTGGTCGGAATCATACCCAATGATTGAATTGAATGTGGATTGGCCTGAGAATACTGAGAATAATAGGCATGTTCAAAATAAAATTCAAAATTATTTTAAAAGCTTTACATCTTTTCATGTTTACCTCAAAATTATCACAAAAATAATATTTAAAATGCATTTAATACCAATATTTTGACTTCTTTAAGAAACTTGTTTTGTCATTGATTTGGAAAAATGAAAGGTTTTCTGTGTGCATCAAATAGCCAAATGTTCATAATACAAACATTTTGAACACAAAATATAATAAAACAAAATTTGGCGTGCATTACCCTAGAAAATATTTTTTTTCTATATTTCTTTTGTCAATTTTTATGTGCCTCACATTGGAGGAAAATGGATCAAATATATGAGTATTTTATAGACTAAAAAGCCTTTGCACTTTTTTTATAGAAGTTTATATTATTTTAATAAGAACACATATTGGGAAAATTGATCATTTAACAAAATTCAATCTTTATTTTAAAGAGAAAAATAAAAAGTAAAAATGACTAGATTTTTCATTTATAGATTACAACACATAACATTCTGTATGAAACAAATTATTTGATTGAATAATTAACAAATACCTATTTCATATTTTCTATTTTCAAAAATGATATTTGCATTCAAATGCTAAAATTCTATTCAAATTCTGTGTAAAATTCTTTACTAATCGCTGCACAGTATCACATTGATTAGAGTGGATTTACTTTACTCTGGCAGAAACTGTAAGCATTAGCAATGGTGGCTAGAAAGTCAGGACTCACTACAAGGACGACTAATCTTCTTCCTTCTTATCTCTTATCAACAATCATATTAGGGTATCAAACATGTAAAGCTTGAGAGCATGTCTGCTGAGAAAGAGTAGAAAGCTCATCAAAGAAGATTTGATATCCATAATGATTGGGTGAAGTAATAGCTTCTGCTTTTGTCATCAAGACTGGGAGCGCTACTCAGTAGCAGGCCGACTTAGCTCCAATATGAAATGGTCGCCTCTGACATAAGTAACAGACACCATGTGCAGCTGCTCCTTTCATTGAGTACAGACGCTGCTCATCCTGTATCTATGGATAAGGAGCACTTACAGGGTACTATCAGTTGGCCCTGTTGAGCCCAGGTTTTTAGCAAGCTTGTTACTGCTCCCCCTCCTCCTTTTTCATCTGGGCCTGGGACCAGCAAAGGGGGAGTTGGGCGAAGAATGAATGTTGTAATACTATTGCATACAACATATAATACAGAATTTTGAAGAAAAAAAACAATATACAATTGAAAAATTGAATTGAAATCTATTCATTATTACAATTTGAAAATAAATTAAAAGAATAAAAATATTTTCACTCAATTATAAGTGAGGAAGACTCCACCACCTTAATATAGCCCTTTTCCAGATCAGGAGGGGTCTTTTTGGAACTTTCGCATCTCCAGGCCCAAAATGATGCGATAACCGAGGTCAGACTAACTTTTTTTATAAGGCTTAATTATAGATATTTAAATCTTATTCTTATTATTTAAACATATAAATATATATTGTACTATTTTCAGAACACAAAAATATATATAATACTATTTTAATAATATTCGTTCTTACTTTGTACATATTGTATAGATGAAATTTTGCCGGAAAATATTGATCTACAAAGACAAAGGTCGCCAATTCCGTCAAAATAAATGTATAAACTAGATGTCATCTATGTACCGTTGTCGCAAACTAGCCGGCTTCAGACCGGTGACAAAGCCTCAACACCAGCTTTAGCAAGCTGAGAAAAGTCCACCTAGAGACTATGGTTTCGAGCTAATGGCTCTCGTCAGCCTAGGGCGGAATTTAATCCATGAGCTCACAAGGGATCTAATGGAACCTTCATAATCTGCCAAAGAGGTAAAACGAAAATTAAAATTATACCGCGAATGTTTCTCCTAAAAATCGAAATTTATTTTCAAAGAGAAATAGCGACATTTCTAACTTTGAGGATGAGGTATGGAAAGGTGAAACATGAAGAGTAATGGAGAACGGAAAAATAAAAAGTGTCCAGGGGCGGGAATCGAACCCACACCCTTCTGCTTACCGGGCAGGTGCCTTGTCCACTCGGCTACCCTGGACGTATTTTTTTTCCGTTCATAACTTATATTTAAAGTAACATTTAAAATACAATATAACGCGGCTGATGATTGTAAAACGAAAATTAAAATAATAAAAGAGGTGTTTAGCTGACAAAATGTTTTTTTTCACAAAATGTCTATTCAATTTGGCAATTTATATTAATTGATATTATCATGTAGAGAGAGAAAAATTAGGAAAAAACAAACTTCTGGATGACACATAATTTTTTTTAAGAAACAAGAACAAATCGATATATATAAATAACAGAGAGGCATCGATGGAAGCTTATAATGTAGATGATATTGTCGCGGAGAGATAATTCAATTCATTATAAGGGTTATTTACCCCTTCTTCAAAATAAAATCTTTGTATTTCAAAATATTGATCTCTGGCCCGCGTGGTAGAGTGAGAATGCAAATGAAGAACATTTCCAGATTTCTTGATTTTAGAGAAATTAAACAATTTAAAACATATTTATTGACTCCTAGTCAATATTTACAAAAACATCAATATTTACACCTTAATTCATCATTGAGCTCTTCGCCATCTTGAGAGAGTCCTCCTTCAGATAAGGTCTTCTTGGTAACTTCCCAGTTCCACCCCGAGGAAATACTTGTAGATGCAGGTTTTAGCAGACGTCAAGATAGTCAGAGCGTCATCATCAATGCCACGTCCAAAATCCAATAGATCATAGATCATATAGGTCGGCTGTCTTGAGGTGATGAACTTCTGTTCAGGTCCCAGGATTCTACTCTGATGAGCGTGGGAGGGAGTCCACCAGTGGAGAGGGTTTCAACGTTGCATTCTAAGCTATATATTTATGTCACTCATTGTTATATATTTAATATATTTTCGTTAACAAAACTTAATATTTTGTGATAGCACCATTTTTTTAAAATGGGTGTAAAGCAATCAAAAGGTGATTTTGAAATTTCAAATATTCTAGATGATCACTGTCTAAATAAGTACGATATTTATGGGAAAATAATCTACTTTTCATAATGAAGTACTATCAAATTCTTATTTCAAAAGGGTCTCAGGTTTTATTTCAAAGTAAATAAAATTATAGTGAGAGAGATATATAACGAGGAAGCTAAATGTTTTCGAATATAATATATATGCTCTTTATCATAAATACATTTTTTATGCAAACAATTTGAATTAATTTATGATATTTATAACTAATTAAAAAGATAACCAAGAGAGGAATTAACTTTTAAGAGATAATAAGATAGAAAGAGAGGGGGAAAAAAGTTGATTGCAGGATATGTATTTTATTTGGATAATTGAATGTGTTTGAAAGAGAAAAATCTATAATATAACCGAAATAATTGAATATATGTAAAATATATCAATATAAATGAAGAGAATTATGAAAGTGAATATACATATGCAATTTGATTACTTAAATTTAAGAAACTAAGTGAAAATATTAAAAGTAAAAACAATTTTTTCAAGTGACAAAAGATATATAAACATAATATTAAATATATAATGCAGATAAAATCATATTTGATAATATATTCAAAATAATTCATCAATTTTTCATAATCATAATATATTAAAATGATTTAAAGTTGCAATCAATTTATGTGAAATATGATTGAGCAACTATCAACACTTTCAATAAAATTAATAATCAAATTAAAAATATATATGTATGCATTCATCATATTTATAATTTATTTTTAAATTATATTTTTATATAAAAATAATTTAATTTCCAGAACGATCGTTATTTCTAGATTTATATTTGATGTTATTTTATATAAAGTTTGATAAGACCATCTCATCAGTACCATAAATAATCCATTTGCTGAAAATTATTAGGAAACATAAGGAATATCTCCATGCTTCTGAATAAAGTTTATAATTCTTTCCAAGATCTTTGAATTATCAATTTTTATCTACTATTTTATTTGAAAATTTGTCTTCTTTGCAATAATCCATATCAGAGATAAAACTTCTTGAAGATCTTTATTCATCATCATTTTATTCAATGCAAAATGCATTGTTAAGAGTTTAAAATCGATATATCAAATTAATAATAATATATAGCATATAATAGCAATGCTAATATATAGCAATATATATGAATCAAGATGCCACATCTTCAATATGTTCTAATAAAGTTTACGATATGTTAAAATTTATCTAATCAATAATTTCATTATTGTAAAAATATATATTTTTAATTGTTCATAGAACTAAATTTAATTCCATTGTTTCTCATAATCCCATCAAAAAAAAAAAAAAAAGATATATTAACAAAAGACTAACATTCTAATAAAAATATTTATATTATTGATATTATATACCTAATATATTTACTTTGATATAGACATTATATCAGCACACAAACATTTTCTAAATATATTTTCTTCAGGAATTCGAAAATATATCATTCTAGAAACAGTTAAGGTGTGTTTACTTTAAATTGTAATTAAAATATTCTAACTTCAGGATTATAGATATACCTGGGTTATAAAATTTGAATTTCTTATTTTTGTCTATATTATCTACATACCTTACTGTCATTAAAAATTTTATTAGATAAGAGAGCTTGGCTCATTAATGGTGAAACCTACAAACTGTTACGACAATTTAATCTATAATACCTATATAATTTTAATATTTAGTACCGATTTGGAAACACTTTAAATTCCTTTGGGATATGATTTTTCTATTATAGATAGGGGGGTGGAATCAATTATATTGGCTGAGCTTCTCATTTTTTGCCTAAATTATCAGTGTAAAAGCGCAGTCTCAATCCAAGTACCAATCATTTTGATGCCATTCCTCATATCTTTGGTGAATAGAATTATATGGAGAAGGATAAGTTTTTATATTTAGAAGAAATTAATTTTTATACAGAGGCCTTAGATTAACTTGCTTCCATGTATGTCCGTCCACAAATATTTTAATAAATTTTAAATATACTTACAGAGAACGTAGAATTCTGAATATTTGAACACTTGTTCGAACCTGATGACAATGCAAGTTGATATATTTCAGATTTCAGGCTTGTCAGGTTAGTCTGGGGAATAGACTAATTTCCAAATTATCTTTCGAATTTTTTATTTAATTTTATTATGCTTCTAGACCACATAGAAGTGTGAAATATTGAACACTAGCTCAGTCCAAATAACAATGAAAGTGTAAACATTTTAAGACTTCTGTTAGTGGTAGGGTGACCACAAATTGAAATTTTTTTATATTCTTCTCTTCTAAATCATATGTGTTGCACAATATCAACTCAGAAAATTTGAAGAGTTGTGACTAGATTATTTTAAGAGTTTGTTCAAAATTTTAAAGGATAAAAATCAAAATATTCAGGTTCCAATCTAATACATCCTTAGCATTACCAGCAAAACCTCACAAACACCAAGCAAATATTAAAATATATTATATATCAGGAATCTGTTCTTAATATATCATCATTAATAAGGCGACTTATGCTTTTTAAGACCAATTCACTTCCGGCAAAATTTTCATCTATATTTTGGCCATAGATTTAGTCCAGAGACTTTTTCAGCTAAATACCTCTCTAGAGGATTGTGAAGATTCCATTTGATAACTTTGTGGATCCCATGGTATAATGTCCACCCTAAGGTGACGAGGGCCATTAGCCCGAAACCATGGCCTCTAAATGGACGCTTCTCAGTTTGCCAAAGCTGGTGTTGTGGCTTTGTCACCTATCCAAGGCCGCTTGTTTGCGGCAACAGTCAATAGAGGGCGTTTAGTTTTGAAGTTTATTTTGATGGAGGCGCCCTATGCTTCTATATATCAAGTTCCTCCCGGAAAAATATCCATCTAAATATGTATATACGAGGTGTGTTCAAAAAGTATCGCGACTTTTGTGTTTTTTCAAAATTATTTATTTATTCATGAATACCTATTTTGTCCCCTTCGAAGTAATCCCCATTAGATATTATACACTTGTGCCAACGAGTTTCCAATCTTCGAAGCACTTCAAAAAATCTTTTTCAGCTCCTCCTTTGATGCCGTCTTTATCTCGTCAAGCGTAGCGTAACGTCGTCCTTTCATGGGCCTCTTCAGTTTAGGGAACAAAAAAAGTCACAGGGGGCCAGATCTGGGGAATATGGTGGCTGCGGCATCATTAGTGTGTTGTTTTTGGCCAAAAGGTCGCGCACAAGCAAAGATGTGTGAGCAGGGGCGTTATCGTAGTTCAAAAGCCAATTTTTGTTCTTCCACAAATCTGGGCGTTTCTGGCGGATTGCTTCGCGCAAATTGCGCATAACCTGCAGGTAATATTCCTTATTGACCGTTCTACCCTGTGGCAAGAAATCCTGATGCACCACACCCCTGCAATCGAAGAAAACTGTCAGCAAAACTTTCACATTCGACCGAACTTGGCGCGCCTTTTTCGGTCTTGGTTCGTGCGGCAGCTTCCATTGAGATGATTGAGCTTTGGTTTCCACGTCATAACCATAAACCCACGCTTCGTCACCAGTTATGACCCTCTGGAGCAAATTTGGGTCGTCGCGGACAGAGTCCAACATCTCATTAGCAATGTTCATGCGATGCTGTTTGGTCGCAATTGAGCAATTTTGGTACGAATTTCGCGGCGACCCGTCTAATGCCCAAATCATTGATAAAAATCGAATGGCACGAGCCAATCGATATGTTTAGGTCCTCAGCAACTTCTCTAACGGTGATTCGACGATTAGCCAATATCATTTTCTCCACTTCATTAATTTTTTTGTCTGTTGTTGAAGTGCTCGGGCGTCCGGCACGCTCTTCGTCATTCACATCTTCTCGGCCTTCTGAGAACATTTTGTACCACCGATAAACGTTGCTTCGGTCCAAGGTAGCTTCTCCGTATGCCACATTCAACATTCGGAATGCATCCGCGCACTTAATTTCGTTTTTCACACAAAATTTGATACAGGTTCTTTGATCCATTTTTTTTTAATAGGTAAAAATCGAAGACGATTCAAAACACCTGTAAGCAAAGCAGCTGTCAACAATTAAGTGAACATTCAAAATGGCCGAGCTTGTCGGCTTAAGTGAGAGACATGAGTACCAACATAAAGCCACAAAAAGATCGAAATTCGAATATACGTAACCCGCGAAAATTCAAAAGTCGCGATACATTTTGAACATACCTCGTATATAAATGTAAACGTACTTTATATAGGTAGAATTTCAATAAGAATTAGAATTGACTGTAGTTCTAGATCTGTTCGTAGAACAGGATAATATTTTAGATTTCAATATTGGTCAAAATTGGTCTATATATAATTCAATATCAGTCACAACCTTTTTATTGACAAACTATAAAACTGAATTTTATTCATAAACTTTATTCATTTATATATGTGTGCCTTATATATATTGTATAGAACTTGTCTAAAAAACTGTAGTGTATAGGGTTCTGCACACAACTAATAGAAAATATTATATATGATAGTATATTATTATATAAATAGATACAATATATGTATTTATCTTTCAAAATATGTTGACACAAATCAACTTAAAATTATTAATTTTATTCTATATTAACTTCTCAGAATTGAGTCAAAAGTATAAACCAATGTGCATTACACATTTATTAGAGCTGGTGTTGTAACAAAAGTAATAAAAAATATATTTTTTATAGCTACAGTAAAACCCCGCTAATACGAACCCTGGATATAACGAACCTTCCCTTATAACGAACCCACGCCGATTCCCAATTCCATTCCATTAAAAATACCATCGTTATAAGAAATTTGCGATTTTTAGAATAACGAACCACCCCTATAACGAACCTATTTTCGGTCCCAAAATAATAAAATCTATTTAAAATACTATGCTTATAACGAACTTAGAATTGTAATTAAAAAAAAAATTAAAACAACAAAATTTTGAGCATATTTCAGCTCGCGGATCGCGATTTCAAAACAATAAATTTAGCGGCATTGTTTGTTTTAATTTTTGCACTTTATTTTTGCTGTTGCATCCATTAAATTAGGAATATAAAAAATGCAAATGGCTTCCAAAATGAAGAAAACAAAGGCATTTTTAAAACAAAAGCGTTATTTCTTAAAAAAAAAGGCCATTTTCAGAACTTTTCAAAGTGGAACAACACAGGCAAAATGTTAAGAACATATTAAAATAAGAGAATATAAATTTTATATTATAAAAAAAAGATAAAATATAAAACCATTAAAAATTGTTACAAAGAGGAATCAACCTCAACTTTTGCCGCGATCGCGATCGAACGTTTTAGAACTTAAAAAAAAAAAGTCCAAATAAACGGTCCCGTGATGAAACAAAAATTATTTTTATGCCATTAACTATGGTGATTTTAAAGTCAGCAATGTTTTGCATGACAGGTTAAAAAAAAACGAAATCTAGACCTAGAAGAATATGTGGAAAAATGAAATGGAAGTAAAACACTAACTTTATTTGAATGGTGCAATGCTTGAAGAGTGCTTTGAAGCAACATGGTGTTAGAGCCATTTTTTCAAATAAACATTGTATTATATAATGTGATAATGGTGTTTTAAAATCATTTTATATCTTTGGATATATATTTAATAAAACTTTGCCTAGGATTTGTCTTGATTTTTAAATTAGACATAGAAGTATATGTATGCTAATGACAAGAAGAACCTATCATCTAATGATTTCTATTATTATTTAGTATTAATATAAGGAAATAGGTCAATTAAGGGGATTAAAACAAAGTGACCACTATTAAGAGGCAGCCTCTTCCAGTGTTTATGGCTGTCCTATAATTATACGGTCTAAAAATTTTGAAAAGTAAAAAAAATGGCCAAACCGTGGCTATAGTGAACCGTGGCTATAGTGAACCAAAAGCTCTGTCCCATTGCGGTTCACTCTAGAGGGGTTTTACTGTATATAACAAGCAGGATATCTAATTATTTATCACCTTATATCTAACTCAGAAATGGAAATACTATTTTGTAGAGAGAATAGATGTGAATTTATTGTAATGGAATAATATATCTCAAAATACTTTTTATCCAGAAAATATGAAATTATTATTTTTGTTACAGTTAAAAAATTGCCCGAAGATGAAGATTCATCAGCTGCGGTGAGTTGAAATTTTTTTAATTTATATTTTCAAATCTAATAATTGATTTGGTTTGTATTGAAAATGTTTAGTATTTTGCTATGGACATTTTCTCTAAGATATAACCCTCAATTGAAAAATATCAATATAGAGCCATTTAGAAAGACAATTCTATATAGCTTAAGTATTGGTATTTTCATATTTATGATATATAAGTAAACATCAATGTTAAGAAGATATAAATGCTAGCGGTGTTAAGTTTCTTTATACATTTTCTACATAAAGAAACTCGTCGCTCTTTCTCTCTCTCTCTGTTAGCTTTTATCACTTCTTAGCAATGATATTTCCTGCCATTTTTCCCCCTATTGTAAAACAACAATGTATGAATGTTTAGAGAAATAATATTCAAATTTGTGAAATCATATATAAAATCATAGATGAGATCCAAAACATATGTTTAATTATATATACTCGTATAAATTGTAGTAAAAGAATAGGGGACACTTTTATAAATCTGTATTCAAAGCTCCACATATTTATTCATAATTTGATTATTTTATTTTTAGAAGTATTGGGACTGAAAGCCCTTCTGATAATATTGAGACTACATTCACAGAGTTTCAAGATTTGTTTACCTAAAACTATTTAATTCTTTCTCACAGGCCATCCCACCACCAGCACCTCCTTCCACGCCCCGCATAAAACAGAAACCCGGCGCAAAAAGGTAAGTTTTACCTTAAGGTAATTACTCAGGTCACTTTGAGTAATATATTCCAGGTCTTGCTCCAGATTTGACAAGAAGAGCCCAATAACGGTGCGTCTCACCAAGGTCCGGCATCAATTGAAGAAATTGAAGGCCCAGCTGGATGCAGAAGATGCTAAGGGTAAATATAAAATTCAACCTTTTTATATAATCCTTTTGAAATATAAAAATTAAACATAAACAGATGAAAGGCTGATTTGAATCTGTAAACTAACAATAAAATAGGGTCAATATCCAAAATAACTTATATGAGGTTGAATTTGCCGCCTTCGATTCATGGACATTTTGCTGGAAGCGATATATAAACTCACGTAAAGTGTATCTTCCCGATCTGATAAAAAATAATATCAATCGGCTCTCACTGACACTACTTTACACGTGTAGACATGTGGTGCACTTAGAGTAAAAGTAGTCTTAACTTCTACCAACTATGTTTATCATGGCCTGTACCATGTGTGTACATCCACGTTGGGTAGTAAACGACTGCTTTTATTGTAAGTTCACCATAAATCTACACATATCGGAGCTATTAAAGCAACCTTTCATTTTTTTAAAAGTGCCCAATGCGGGTTTCGATCCCAAGTCGTAGCTCTCTAAAATCTATGGTTTTTACCACTCATCCTCGAACCCTTATTTCATCCATCAACTGAAAATATATTTTTAATAAATATTTGAATGTTTCATTCTCAGATGCAGCGCATTTGCCTTCTCCGAGAACGCCCAGCCAAAACAACGGTGGAGAAAAGTAAGATTAAAATTAAGGTTATAAATTGAGATATGGCACTAACCTTGTTTATGCCAGGACCTTGGTGACTTCATGCTGCCCCCACTGCAAAAAGGACATCATTACCCGGCGCCTCCAGAACGTCTCTGAAAAAATAAAGAGATTGGAGCCTGAATTGAGGGCCAGGCAATTTGAAGGTAATATTTAATTTGTTTTGAATGAAAGAATTACCCATCAAATACAATATAAAGGGTAATGCTACATGAGAATTCAATTTTAGATGTAATAGGGAAAATATAATTGCATATATTTTTGCAACTAACAATATATTAATTGGCTGGGAACAGCTATTTTAATTGAGGTAAATACAATATATTTGTTATATGGGAGTTTAATCTAATATATGCCCTCCTTCTTATTTACATATTTTATTATGGATATATCTATTTTAAGAAGAATTCAATTCTCAATATCAACTCAAAAATCACAACTTGAATGATAATAATAAAAAAAAAACAGCCACATCAACCAATGATTTATTTAACTCTCGACATTTCAGTGATCTGCTGTCATTCTCCTCAGGTGAATTGAATCATAATGTTCCTACACTAGAATAATTCACAGAAAAAAAGATATAAATATGAAAGCAATAAAATAAAATCTATTCGATATTTCTGAAAATATATAATTTTATCGCTATTTTTATTGCATATATTTATTTTTAAAAAAGGCATATCCTGACCTGGAGCACATGTGCTTTACAAAAGGCAGAGTGCTATCTAGTGGAACAAAAATCAACTAAACAATGTTTGAGCCTGTTCTCTGTTATCAATGTTTAGTTGATTTCTGTTCCACCAGATGGCGCACTGCCTTATGAAAAGCACATGTGCTCTTGGTCAGGATATGCCATTTTTATTTTTAATATTAACAGCTGACCTTTTTATTATTTTTCACATATATATATGATTAAAATCTTTTTCTACAGACCTATTTGATATTTTTTACTAAAACACAAATATATTCATATATGTAATTTATGCGGTCATTATATGCATTTAGACTAGAATGCTTTATCTAACAAGAAATGTGTTTTTAAAATTCAAAGGGGTGCAGAAAAATTAAAATCAAACCATAAAATATCGAGACTGTAAGATGGGTGTGCAAAAACCCCGCATTATCTGCCTATTAACAATCCTTAACAATGATATAACGGTGCTCGAAGCATATATTCTTTTGTATTTTTATAGTTTTCGAAGCTTTTTCTATAGTTCATTCAAATTCTATATATAGATAATATAATTGTAGTAAGTTTTATTACATTACAGTTTTATTGGACTGCCAAATTTTGACATGGCATCATATATTGCAACCTTATGGACTTAATCAGGATGCAGTGAATCCCTCATGCTTCTCATTCTTTCCTAAAACATTTGAGTCCAAGCTGTATTTCCTGTTTCATAAAACACTTCTTATCATATGTCACAAACATACATTAAGTTTTAGTTCTCAAACATACTCTATTGGATAGTGTATTAGCACTTGCTATTTAACAACAACACATATTTATTAGTATTTCAAACAAAGTTTTGGTAGAAAATAACTGGAGTTTTCTACTATGTTTTGAATTTACACTTAATACCTTATATACAGTGCGGCAAATAATTTTTAAGACTCGCGCTAGATAAAGGCCAATAGCAGAGCCAGTTATGAAATTGCGCATGCGTATATATATTCGAAGCCTTATCTAGCGCGTGGCTTTGTTTCAGCCATTTTGGTTAACTCTTTAAAAAGATACAGGCGATTTTTGAAAAGTAAAATTTTTTGTTCGTCGGAATTCTGAGATGGAACAGAGAGCGGTCATTAAATTTAATGCAAAACTTGGTAGAAGTGCATCGGAAACATATATTTTGATGAAGCAAGTTTATGGTACGTTATGTTTGAGTAAATCAAATGTTTTCATTTGGCACAAACGTTTTTCGGATGGAAGAAATACGCTAGAAGATGATAAGCATACTGGACGACCAAGTTCTTCAAAGACACCAGAAAGTATAGAAAAAGTGCGAGAATTTGTTGAAAACAATGATGGCAGAGGTTTTACACATCAACAAAGAAACGATTCGAACCATTCTGCATGAAGATTTAGGTAAAACTAAAGTCTGTACTAAATTTGTTCCACACACTTTAACGGGCGAGCAGAAATCAGTGTGAATTGCACATTGCAGGGACATCATTTCTGCCTATGAAAATAATTCAAACTTCCTGAAATCAATTGTTACGGGTGATGAAACATGATGTTTTCAGTATGACCCAAAGACAAAGCGCCAAAGTGCCGAATAGAAGTCAAAAAACTCTCCACAAGCCAAAAAAAAAAAAAAACGCGAAAAGTGCCATCAAAAATCAAAACAATGCTGATTACCATTTTCGATAGTAGAGGTATTATCCACAAAGAATTTGTTCCCGCTGGACAAACCATTACTGGAGAGTATTATTTAAACTTTTTGAAACGTTTGATTGCCAGAATTCGTCGCATTCGTCCAGAATATCGCGATGAAGACAGTTGGTGTTTGCTGCATGATAATGCACCGAGTCACTCCTCACTCATTGTTCGTCGCTTTTTGGCCAAAAATAACGTCTGTGTGTTGAATCATCCTCCGTACTCGCTTTATTTAGCACCATGTGACTTCTATTTATTTCCAAAAATAAAATTGAAGTTAAAAGGTTGTTTTTTTATGATATCCCGACCATCCAGAGAGCTGCGACGAGCACTTTGGAGGCGATTCCTCAAAGTGGCCTGCAAGAGGCATTTAATTCCTTATTAAATCGTTGTAACATATGTATTGAATCCAGAGGGGATTATTTTGAATAAAAAAAATAGTAGAAATTGAATTAGCTTGTTTATGTTTTATTTTACAAACCCATTCTTAAAAATTATTTGCCACACTGTATAGGTCACGCGATCTTAGGTGTTACTCAGTAAAGAACGTGGCATGATAGAGGAGTTTAGTTAGATCTCGCTTCAAATTTAAATCTTTTATCAGATAGGATAAATTTAATTTGGAAATTTCAAATTAGGAGTGCATATCATATACAATTAAAATATAAAGAATTCATTTTTCTAGTGAAAGGATATTTGGACAAATATAGCAAAAAAATTCTTAAATTTATTGTATATGTTACAGATCTTCCAAGCCTTGGAAAAGCGACTGTTGGCCTATACAACATTGGCAACACTTGCTACATAAATTCTACATTGCAGTGTTTGGCCCATACCGCGCCTATCCTCAAGGCCTGCTATAGGAATTTTAGGCCCGAAGAACTTAATTCAAATAGTTTAAGTGGCGGGCAAATCTTGAAGAAATTTGGCTCGCTCCTCAAAGATCTTTGGTCTGAAGAAAAGCCATTCCGCCCAATAGCAATCCATCAGCAGGTTGGAGTCTTGGAGCCACGATTCGGAGATCTGACCCAGCAGGACTCCATGGAGTACCTCGAATTCTTGGTCCAGCAGATCCACGAGGATTTCCAGATACCAGAAGAATCAACCAAAATGGTGCAAACACGTGATGAAGGGATGTGGCAATCATATCTTACCGCAGAAAAAAGCCCCATAAATGACATGTTTGCTGGTCGAATTGAAAGCAACATTTTCTGCCAATCCTGCAGCTATCATGGCAAAAATTATGAGATTTTCAAGAGCCTTTCTCTGGCCATCCCCACAGACAAGAAAGACACCAATTTAATGGATTGCCTAAATGAATTTTTGAAGCCTGAAGTCCTCAATGACCACACCTGCTCAACGTGCAAACAAAGAGGATCGCTGAAAACTTATGGAGTCTCTGAATGGCCAACTATTTTGGTATTGCATTTCAAGAGATTTTGTTCCTCCAACATGACCAAAATGAACCAAATGGTAGATTATCCATTGAAATTGGAACTCAGCCAATTGGGAAATAATCTCAAATACGACCTATACGCAGTGATAAACCATCAAGGTACCCTAGAATATGGCCACTATACCGCTTACTGCATGCATCCCATCTCAGCTGAATGGTACAAATATGATGACAAAAGAACAAGGCATGTTTCCCAAAGGGACGTCGTAACAGCTAAAGCCTACATGCTGTTTTACCAAAAAGGCTAAAGAGTCATCACGCCTCAAATCAACAAAAATATCTCTAAGGGTAATTCGCTTTCTTAATATAACTTTATAATCCTATTGAACTATGAGAGATATTTTATAAAGACCTGGAATCACAAAAAAAAATATTGATTCATTGTAATATATAATATGTTGTAATATTTGTGCTTAGTTAGAAACTTTTTGAGAACTAAAAAGATATTCTGTTTGTTTTCAAATAAAAATATAAATTCTTATTCATATATTATTAAAAACATAATTTATGATTGCGTTGGAATTTTTTATTTATTTCAAAACAAAAAAGGATTGAACTTTCATAAAGTTTATTTGAGCTATACCATTATAAAATAATTATATATTTTTTTCATTTAGTAATATTTTTTAAATATCTTTCTTCTCTTCTTTTTATTCTCAATTTATATACTTTATACTTCTCCGAATAGTTTTAATTTATCATTTCTTTCAATGAAAATTATCATTTTAAATAAATATATTATTATTTATTTATTCAATTTCTATACCAGGTAATTGCCGCTTTGCGCTCCAGGATCTAGGTTATAAATATCTCTCTTAATTTCAATTTATATGTATATATATATTTATTTATCTATAAATTCAATTGCCATTTATTGATAAAATTTGTAACAAATAAATTTACTGAAAATGTATTTTTTTTTCAATAATATTGTAGTGATGAAATAATTAGCAAGTCGTATGGCAATTAAGAACAATTTAATAAGCTAGAGAAAATTATATGAAGTTTTTATACAGGTTGTTTATATGAGAGCAAAGAAATGAAGCACTAGCGCAAGCGCGGAAAAGAATCACTGGCGCGGCGCGTGCGTTCGCGCGAGTGTTCGCCTGGAACAACCTGGCGCTGGCACGAGCTTAGCTTACTGTTCCATGAAGTCGGCCCATGCTACAATATCATCAAATATTATCTCTACAGACCTTGCTGCAATGATATATGTTATTGAATGAGAGAGCTTGGCTCATCAGTAGTGAACCCTCAAGGTATTCTTTAGTTTCTTGTATTCGCCTTATAGCCTTTGAAAGACGTCATTGTCCGAAAATTCGCAGCCTTCAAATAATGAAACACGTCGTGCCTACCTTTGTCTCTTTCAAAAAATATTTTCTTAGTAACAAAATATATATTGAAAAAATAAAATTCTATAGATGAATAATAAATATTCTATCACAATACATATAGTGTATTATGTAATTCCACAAAGATATTATGTAAAAAAGTAAAATCACTAAAAAAACGATGTTTACAGATGGCCACCGAGTGCAAAGCCTCGTTGAAAGCAGCAAACCTTCGACATCGACTGCTCAGGCGATAGGACCCCAGAAAATAGTTAGTATTCATTTCATTTAACATAAGTATTCTCTAAACGCTTTAAATACAACTTATTTCGAAATATATTCTTATTTTTCCATTCTCTAAAAGCATTTTCAAAAGTTATTTTTCAATTTTGTATATTGGAATCTTATTTATTTATGTCATATACTAATCAATTATAATTTGAACATATAATTTATAAGTTTTCGGACAGTGTACCTACTAAATATATTTCTATATAATTGTTTGAACTGTAAAGTACTGAGTAGAATCGCTATATAATGAGCAAAGGGCGGATTTTGGGAGCAAAACCTTCATGGAAAAGGTGTAACGGCAGCTGGCATGCCTATATAGTAAATTATCAGTGAGCACATATTTATCACTGATGATACTCTGTGCAGTTGCCTTTTGACTGTTTGTTATATATACCACTTGTAAACATATGTCGGATAATTGATATGCTATATCTGATGTCAGGCTAAAAGAAATAAAGTCTTTCTTTTAAACTTCCAAGTAATTCTTGCTGATTAACGTCAACCAACAAATACGAGGACGTTACAAAAGGTGCTGTGAATTTTTAAAATGATGCAAATATTTTATTTTTTATATATGAAAAATATCTATAATATATATATATATATATATAAATAATATAACATCAAAACTAATCAATATATATATATTTTTTATACATTAGTTATTAAATTATTTGATGAAAATGTTTATATTTATACTCTCATTATATGTTCCAGAGTAGAAGTTTACACCTTATAGCATTTATGATATGTTTTTTCTGGTAAATCTCTCTCTACATTTACCAAATTATTTTTTCATATCTGATTTTCAATTATGTCCTATTTGTCTCTAATAATCTAATGAAATCTAAATATTTGTGACTTGATTTGTTTTTATTCAAATATTTCAGTTAAAATGCGTTTGTTTTCGTCAAAAGGTTTAAAAGTTTTTTTCTTTTTTAATCCTATCGATATCTATCAAACAGGAAAGTATGAATTGAAATGATTTTGTCTGAAAAAAACAATTATTTGTTTATCTGTTCATAATTATCTCTTCATAGAGAGTGATTTAAATATAAATCATTTTAAAATTTTGAGGCAAAATTTTATTTTTCTCCAATTTGATGATTGTGGTATTTTTATTCTCACTTTCGTTCACTTCTCTTACTTTTATATGTAATACATTTAAAACCTAAAAACTGTAATTTTGCGAGCGGATGGTATTCAAGTACAATAGGAGAACACCTCTACCTATAAATTGTTATAACAAAGGCAGTTAAGTGACTATATTAACTTTTTCTATATGTCAAAATAAACTTTCTCTATAAATTTTTTAATTAATATTGTGTGCTGCTTTGTTTTTCAGAGATCCAAATCTGGCCGGATCCTGCCTGCCCTATTTAATTTATTTTTTTATTTTTACTTTTCTAACATTTTTTATATTCATATTAATCCTATATATCAAGTTTTTTTAAAATCTAAATTCTAACAGGCGCCAATATATTCAAGGCGCATCATTGGATTTTTTCAATTATTATTATTATTATATATTTGATCCCTAGCCCACACGTCACATTGGTAGTGCAACGGCAGGGAGAACAAGGCCAGGGTTTCCTGGTTTCTGAGCGGACCCAGATAGTCTGGATGGTTTTGGTGAGGTGAATAACCTCTGGGTGGGTCAGGGTTTTACTCTGGTGGGCGTAGGAGGGAGCCCACCAGGGGAGGGAGGGATCGCGGATCCTACCCTCTCGCCGGAGCACTACCGACGTTGTGACAGCGATCACGGACGATGCAGAATGTTCTGCTTCCAAAATGCCATTCCAACCAATTCTGTGCAACAAATAATTGCAAAATTGATTAATAGATTTGCCCAGTCAATGAAAGTTTCTTGAGCACCAAATGGTGCAGAATTCACTGCGCTCCCTACTGGTAGATTCCCCAAATAACAAAGATGGTGGCTGCAGCAATTTTCTGCCACAAATAATTGCAAAATTAAGCGAGATATTGGATGATTATTATGTGGTTGGTATCAAACATATGATTGAAATGATTGTGGGCTGGCTTATTTTTCATATAGGAATCTGAAAATGAGAAATCTGAAAACTCACAGGCCATTTAGGGCTGTGAGCATATATAGCACTTACGAGAACGTCCAAGCTTACAGTCTGCAAATACCACGCCCCATATTGAGGAGATTTATAGGCATGTTCAAGAGAACAAAATTATAGAAAAATCTTGTTATAATATTTTGTTCACCTCAAAATTATCACAGAAATAACATTTGAAATGCTTTGATAGCAATATTTTGGCTTCTTTAAGCAATTTGTTTGTGATTAAGTGATTTGAGAGAACGAAATGTTTGCTGCGTGCATCAAATGGCCAAATTTCTATAATGCAAAATTTATGAACCTAAAATATCATGAAAATATGACCCTAGTACAAAATTTTGTGCGCCTTACCAGAAAATATTTCTATTGACAATCATTTTTTTTGCCTAATATTGATGGAAAATGGATCAAATATATAAGTATTTTTATTAATAAATTTTGACCTTTATTGATATATATATTTTTAACCAATAACTTATGGAGAAATTTAACAAAAATGTTATCTTTATTTGAAAGTGAAAAATAAAAGGTAAAAATGACTAGAGGTTTCATTTATAGATTACAACACATTATATATAGTATGGAACAAATTATTTGATTGGAATAATAAAAAAAAAGCCTCTTTTTCCTATTTTTGATTTATACACAATGAATTTTAACTATATATGCTAATATACATATTGTCGCGAACTGGTTCTATTATACTATTTTTTTCATGGTACATCAACCATGTAAAATTCTCTACTAAACGCTGCACAGTATAACTGCCATTGATCAGAGTGGATTTATTTTACTCTGACAGTAACTGTCAGCCTTATTATTGGTGGCAAGAGAGTGGAGATTCACCATAAGAGCGACTAATCTTCTTTCTTATCTCCACTCAATCATATCAGTGTATCAAGCCTGTAGAGCTGGAGATGATGTCTACTTGGGATGAGTAGATCTTATCAAAGGAGATTTAATATCCATAATGATTGGGTGAGAAGTAGCGTCTGCTTCTGTCATTAAGACTGGGAGAACTACTCAGAAGCAAGCCTACCTAATTCCAATATGAAATGGTCGCCTCTGAAATGAGGCACTGGCGCAATGTGCAGCCACTCCTAACTTGGAGTACAGACGCTGCTCATCCTGTATCTCTGGATTAGGAGTCCTTACAAAGTACTATCAGTCGTGGCAGTTGAGCCCAGGTTTTCAGCGAGCTGGTTAATGCTCCCCCTCCTCCTTTTTCATCTGGGCCTGGGACCGGCAAAGGCGGAGTTGGGCGACTAATAAATGTTACAATACTATTGCATACAACATATAATACCGAAATTTGCAGAGAAAACCTATTTACATTTGAAACAATTCAATTGACATCAAGTCAATATTATATTTTGGAAAAAAGTTGAAAGAAAGAGAATATTTGCAATGATTCTAGATTGAGGAAGAGTCCACCACCTTGATATGGTCCTCTTCCAGACCAGGAGAGGGTCTTGGGGAACTTCCACATCTCCAGGCCCGGAATGATGCGAAACCCAAGGTCAGGCTTACTTGTATTATACAGGTTTAATTAAAGATATTTAAATCCTATTCTTTTTAATATATAAAGAAATAAATCTGGATTGCTCTATTTTCAGAACAAAATATATATAATACTATTTTTAATAATATTCTTTCTTACTTATATATATATTGTATAGATGGAACCTTTACCGGGAAGATATCAATCTACAAAAACAAAGGTCGCCGATTCCGTCAAAATAGCTGTCAAAACTAGACATCGTCTATTTAACATTGCCGAAAACTAGCGGCTTCAGATTGATGACTAAGCCACAACACCAGTTTTGGCAAACTGAGAAGCTTCCACCTACAGACTATGGTTTTGAGCTAATGGTTCTCGTCAGCCTAGAGCGGAATTTATTCCATAAGCTCACAAAAGATCTAAGGGAACATTCGCAATCTGCAAAAGAGGTATTTAGCTGACAAATGTCTATTCAAATTGCTGTTTTTATTAATTGATATTATCATGTAGAGAGAGAGAAATTAGGAAAAAAAAAACAAACTTCTGGATGAAACATCAATTTATTTAAGACACAAGAGAAAATCGAAATTTATGTATAGAAGAGAGGCATTGATGGAAACTTACAATGTAAATTTTGTCAAAAAGAGATAATTAAATTTATTATAAAGGTTATTTAGCTTTTATTTAAAATACAATCGTTTGTTTTTCAAAATTTGATCTCTGTCCCGCGTGGTATAGTGGGAATGCAAATAAAGAACATGACATGAATTCTTGATTTTAGTGAACTTAGGCAATTTGAAACATCTTTATTGACTCCTAGTAAATATTTCCAAAAAGCCTCAATATTTACATCTTCATTCATCGGTAGAGGCTCCGCCATCTTGAGAGTTTTCTCCTTCAGACAAGGTCATCTTGGTGCCTTCCCAGTTCCACACCGAGGAAATACTTGTAGATGCAGGGTTTAATAGATGTCAGCATGGTAAGAGCCTCATCATCAATGCCACGTCAGAAAATCCAATAAATCATAGATGAAATAGGTCGGCTGTCTTGAGGTGATGAACCTCTGTTCAGGTCCCAGGATTCTACTCTGATGAGTGTGGGAGGGAGTCCACCAGTGGAGAGGGTTCCAACGTCGCATTCTAAGCTATATATTTTAGGTGTCACTCATTGTTATATACTTAACATATTTTCGTCAACGAAAACTTAATATTTTGTGAAAGCACCATTTTTTCAAAATGGGTGTAAAGCAATCCAAAGGTGACTTTGAAATTTTAAATATTCTAGCTGATGACTCTCTAAATAAGTTCAATATTTATGGAAAAAGAAACTACTTTTCAAAATTAAGTACCATCAAATTATTATTTCAAAAGGGTCTTGGGTTTTAGTTTAAAGTAAATAAAATTATGGTTGAGAGAGAAATAGATAACGAGGAAGCTAAATATTTTCGAGTATTTTATACCATATATGCTCTTTATCCTAAAAGGTTTTATTCAAACAATTTGAATTCATTTATGATTTTATAGCTAATTAAAATAAAATCAATAGAATTATCCCTCAAAAGAGAGAGAGAAAGAGAAAAAAGTTGTTTTTGCAGGATATATATTTAATTTGTTTGAACTAGAGAAAAATCTATAAAACATCCCAAATATTTAAATAAATTTAAATCTTTTCTTCAATAAAAATGAAAATAAATATAAAAGTGCAAGTTGTTATGCATTTTGATAAATTAATGTTATGGTTCTAAGTGAAAATATGAGAAGAAAAAAAAAAACCTCATTTTAACAAGTGACAGAATATATAAATATAATGATAATAAATATATAATACAAATAGAATTATATGAATTTGATATTTTATTTTGAATAATCCATCAATTTTTCATAATCATAATATATTAAAATGATAGAGATTTAAATTTGCAATCAAATTCTGTTAAATATTATTGCTTATCTATCAACCTCCAATGAAAATAATTATAACAAAATTATATGCATGCCTCATATGACTAATTTATTGTAAATATATATTCCATATCAAAAGAGTATAATTTCCAGAACGATCATTATTTGTAGATTTATATTTGATGTTATTTTATATAAAGTTTGATAAGTCCATTTGTGATTCAGTACCATAAATAATCCATTTGCTTAAAATTATTAGAAAACATAAGGAATTTCTTCAAGCTTCTGAATAAAGTTTATAATTCTTTCCAAGATCTTTGAATTATCAATTTTTATCTACTAATTTATTTGAAAATTTGTTTTCTTTGCAATAATCCATATCAGAGATACAACTTCTTGAAGATCTTTATTCATCATCATTTTCTTCAACGCAAAATGCATTGTTGAGAGTTTAAAATCGAAATATCAAATTAATAATATATAGCATATAATAGCAATACTAATATATAGCAATATATATAATCAATATGCCACATCTTCAATGTTCTAATAAAGTTAACGAATATCTTAAATTTTATCTAAGCATTAATTTCATTATTGTTAAAAAAAAAGATATTTTTAATTGTTCATAGAACTAAATTTAATTCCATTGTTTCATAATCCCATCACGAAAAAAAGATCTATTAACAAAAGACTAACATTCTAATAAATATTCATATTAATTGACTTTATACCTAATATATTTCTTTGATATAGATATTATATCCGCACACACACATTTTTAAATATATTTCTACAGAAATTCGAAATATATCATTCTAGAAACAGTTAAGGTGTGTGTACTTAAAATAGCAAATAAAATGTTTTATCATCAGGATTATATATATACCTGGGTCATAAAATTTGTATTTTTTATTTTGTCTATATTATCTACGGACCTTATTGTCATGATATATTTTATTAATTGTGAGATTTTGGTCATTATGGTGAACCTTACATGTCAGTTATGACAATTTAATCTATAATACCTATGCATTTTTGAAATTTAGTATCGTTTTGGAAACACTTTAACTCCTTTGGAATATGATTTTTCTATTCTAGTTAGGGGAGGGGGGTGGAATCTATTATATCAGTTGAGCTTCTCATTTTTTGGCAAATTATCAGTGTAAAAGCGCAGTTTTAACCCAGTTACCAATCATTTTGATGACATTTCTCATATCTTTGGTAAATGGAATTATACGGTCAAGGATAATTATTTTATATTTAGAAGAAATTCATTTTTATACAGTGGCCTTAGATTAACTTGCTTCCATGTATGTCCGTTCACAAATATTGTAATCAATTTTAAATATGCTTATAGAGCGCCTAAAAGTCTGAATATTTAAACACTTGTTTGAACCCGATGACAATGCAAGTTATTACATTTCAGATTGTCAGGGTGGTCGTGTGTGAATGGATAATTTCCAAATTGACTTTCGAATTTTGTAATTTAATTTTATCAGGCTTCCAGGACTGTATAGAAATGTGAAATTTTGAACACTCGTTCAGTCCAATTAACAATGAAAGTATAAACATTCTCAGACTTCTGTGAGTGGTCGGGTTGACCAGAAATTACCAAATGTTTATACTTCCTTCTAAATCGTATCTGTTGCACGATATCAACTCAGAAAATGTTGATAGTTGCGACTTGATATTTTTCTGAGATTGTTCAAGATTTCAAGGGGGTGAAAATCAAAATATTCAGTTCCCTATTTGAAACTTCCTTGGAATTACAAGCAAAATCTCACAAAAACCAAGCAAATAACAAATATTAAAATATGTTGTAATTCAGAAATCTGTTTTCAATATATCATTAATAGGGCGACCTATTCTTTTATAGATCATTCTCTTTTCGGAAAAATTTCCATCTATATTTTGACCCTAGATTTGGCCCAGCAACTTTGCCAGCTAAACACCTCTTTGAAAAATTGTAAATAATTTCATTAAATCTCCCGTGTGGATCTCATGGGATAAAGTCCGCACTGGACTGACAAGGGCCATTAGCCCGAAACCATGGTCTCTAGGTGGACGCTTCTCAATTTGCCAAAGCTGGTGTTGTGCCTTTGTCACCGATCCAATACCGCTAGTCTGCGGCGATGGTCAATAGATGGCGTCTAGTTTTAAAGTTTATTTTGAAGAAAGAGGCGCACTGTGCTTTTTTAGATCAATTTCCTCCCGGAAAAATGTCCTTCTATATATATGTATATATAAATGTAAAATTACGTTATATAGAGTTAAAACGTTGATAAGAATTATAATTAACTGTAGTTCTAGGTCTGTTCGTAGAACGGTATAATGCTTTAGCTTTATATATATATATTTAAAGTTAGGTCTATAAATAATTCACAATCTGTAACCAACTTTTATTTATTTTATTTTATTTGACATATCGGACGCGATATCCCAGCTCGGGATACTTGCGCCTAAATGCATTTTAGCAGAATATATACAATTCATTTTATACATTTAATAACCGGACTAAAAACATAATTGAAACTTAAACGATGGTATTCTAAAACAGAAGAACAAATCTAAAATAGATTATTTTAGCAACCTATATACAATTCATTATATACAACTCAATAACCGACTAAAAACACAATTAAAACTGAAACGATGGTTTTCTCAAAAAAGAAGAGAAAATCTAAAATAAATTATTTTAGCAACCGATATACAATTCATTATATACAACTCAATAACCGACTAAAAACACAATTAAAACTGAAACGATGGTTTTCTCAAACAGAAGAGAAAATCTAAAATGAAATTACAAAAATTATTGAATTTTACATAAGTGTCTTTGTTATATACAAATTCGCAATTTTTTTTCGATGGGATAAAAATATACCAACTTTAATTGACAAAAAATAAAACTGAATTTTATTCATAAACTTTATTCATTTATATTGTTACATCATAATTAATGGCGTATTTCTTATATTATTTTTAATATTAAATATGGCATATCCTGACCAGGAGCACAAGTGCTTTACAGAAGGCAGAGCGCCATCTGCTCAGGTCAGGATATGCCATATTTAATATTGATTTCAATACCTGATCTTTTTATCTTTTATTTTTTTCTTTCGTTTTTTCATTATTTTTAATATATTTGAAATTTAAATTATATATTTATGTCATAATTTGTATATAATTAAATGCAACCCCGACCCACTATGTATGTACCATGTATGATTTTCAAAGACTTAATAAAGAACAAGGTAACTGGAGGGAAGCAAGTAGCATTAAGATATAGGAAGTAGACCTAAAGCTGGCACGACTATTCTGGGCACCCCTGTGTCAATATTGCAGGGGCAGAAACCGGACGTCTCTAGTGACCAGAAGTTATAAATGTTAAAGCTAACACCCAATATTTCCGGCAAAGACAGGACGTATCCAATATCCACAGAAGTTATATTAGTATAGAGACACCCCATACTTCCGACCCAAGACAGGACGTATCTAATATCCGTCGAAGCTATAAGCGTCAAGCCACCCAACACTTCCTGACGAAATCGGATATACCAGGCAGGGCACATCTTTCATCAAGGAGAGCCGAGGGCCAATCAGAAGATAGCTCCTTAAGTAGGTCAACCAATAGGAAAAGATCATGTGACATCTCTCGACCAATCATAGAGAACGGGAGTCTTGGTGTTAAATCGAAAGGCAAGGATGGTCAGTTAGGTTTTCGCTCTCATAGGAACAACATCTGCAGTAGCGACTTGGCTCCCACCGAGTTCGGATCAGCCTTCGACTTGCTCCCACCAAGGTAACATCTGTTCTAGAGATCTCTCTCTCAGCTCAGCTCATAGCTATGTCAATCACCGCCATGTGATCAGATAAGGAACAATCAAACCCGCTCCTTCTCAAACCTTCTTCCCTCCAATCCAGTTGCCTTTTATTTTCAAACCTCATCATGTGTCCTGATTATTCCTAACTGTGTGCTTCACTTACCACTCAACGACTGCGCTTCAACCAAATCTCACCATTCGCATCCAACAATAAGAAACCCCGCAACGATATTGTCACAGAACGGTTAAGTCGACAGGATAAAGATTATGGAGCTTAATCAGGATCAAAATGGAAATTAACCCAGACACCAGCAAACCAAAAGGCAATGACAAACCAAGAGAGAAGAAACTGGCAACGAGCGAAAAGAGACTGACAACGAACGAAGCGACAAGACACCCCATTGCGACGGTAATTTTAGAACTGACCGCCGCGCTACAAGGGCCAAGATCCACGCAACTGGAAGCGGTCTTCCGGAGCGCCACCCTCGGGACAGCCGACGCCCGCACCGCCGGTACTTGTCCGAACAACCTGACGCCACCGAGGAGTCGCCACCCGCCATGCCGTACCCGTGCACCCGGAAGCAAGCCACGCGACACGGGCCCAGAGTACCGACAACGCGGTCCACTCGAATGGAAGCAGTACAAATGACTAAATTTCCCTTTCAATTGCGAGGACAGTGCAAAAGGTCCCGACCCGGTCCAACAGATATTCCAAGCCAACCACACCAAGCCGAAGACGCCACAGTGGAGACTTTTCGAGACTAAGGTAGGCAATCCACCCAATGACACCATCAAATTGACTTTAGACTTGTATCTGACCCAGGACCTACCATGTACCTTTCTAATTGAACCAGACGCAGGTTCGAACATATTGCCGTATCATTTATACAATAGATTAAAAGCACAACTTCCCAATTTAAGTATTAAAAAACCTTCCCTTGATCTATCCACCCTAAATAGTTTTACGAAAATAATAGGACATTTAACTTTCCCTCTGACAATAGGCCAAATAACCCGTAGAGAGAACTTCCACGTGGTAAATGCATCCTTGCCATTTGGAGTTCTTACCTTAAAAACCCTTTATCAATATAAATTAAAACTAAATTATAATCGCGGCACTATTTTCCAACTTGGCGTCCCATTGTCTAATACTATCTACCACTTTAAACATGTATCAAATGAATGCAAGCACGGGCTAGGCCAAAACCTGTCCCAAAGGACTCGCACAGCACCCAAAGCTTTCACACATGGAAACCCTTGCCTGCATTCATTGCCCAAACCCCAAATATTTACATGCCCCCATTCTAATCTCACACCACGCAACTTTTCACTCAACCCAATTGCCAATACTTTATGCCCACCACATATAAAGCCACCACGACTCCAACCTACAATTCCAATAATGCCCAAAAAAGTGTCCGTACACCGACACAGCTCACCCACTTACCACACAAAATCCACACATGACCATACTTCACAACACCATAAACACGCAAATGTACCTCACAACATACACGCACCCATACGCCACCACGCAACAAACACGCACAACCCGCACAACAAACGCAACACGCACGCCAAAAGACAACAACAACAAACAAGCGCATGCACAACCGTTAAGGATAATACAATCATCCCGTCTACACAAAACATAGAAAAAATTCACGCCACCAAACAACCACACAATCGAAAAACATTGCGATCTTTCCTAAAAGCTGTGAACGACTATAAAGAGTTCATTCCAGACCACGCCCGCTTGCGGACGCCACTTGTCAACCTTCTAAAAAAGGATGTCGTGTGGGTCTGGGATGACGAATGCCAGAAAGCGTTCACTAACCTGAAAGAAAACCTTACCACACACCCCACATTACACCTTTACCAGGAAGGTCTGCCATGCCAGGTGTACTGTAACACCTCAACATTCAGCATTACAGGCGTTCTTAAACAAGTCTACCCTGATGGGAAGACATACACCGTTCAACATTTCAGCCGATCTCTGCGTAGTCACGAGCGAAATTATTCAGACTTGGAACTACAATGCCTAGCCATTGTGGAAAGTGTGGATAATTTCCGCACCTGTCTAAATGGCAGAAAGTTTACAATATTTTCTGACCATCCCGCATTGCAGTGGTTGAAAGAGATCAAAACTCCGTCAGGCAGATTGTTTCGATGGGGGTTAAGATTGTCAAGATACGAATATGAGGTCCGTAGCATAAATGGAGTACAACAACATGGAACGGGCGTTGGAACTCGTATCCCATTTTGTGGCTTTCTAGATGCGCCACTCATACAGAGCCCACAGTCTTCTCCACCGGGAAAATCTCGCGTGACTATGGATCACAATAAACTGCGCACCGTCTCCCGAAAAGGAGTACTTAAAACTATAGTCCCAAGTTCACTTACAACCAGACTTCTTAAATCCGTACACACTCAACACCACCACCCAAACATCTCCAAGATGACGAGACTCATCTCGTCACAATATTACTGGCAGAACATGACACAAGACATCGCAAAACAGGTAAAAATCTGCCCCACCTGCCGATTCGCTAGAAGAATCGATGAATACAACCAACCTTCACGTAAAAATACCGACACAGGCACCAAAGCAAAACAAAATTCGTACATAAAGCACAACGTACACACAACACAAACAATGCCAAAATTACCACATTCACATCAGAGAAACGATCACACATCTCAACCTAAACCAATTACCGCCGACATATCTCTAATAAAACCATTGACGATCAAACAGGAGAACTGTAAACCTGACAATCAGCTCAATCATATCACACCACTCCCTAAAGATATCAAACAAGAGAACTGCGAACCTACCAATCATTCAATTTCTACCATTAATAAGGATCAAACAAATATTTCAAAATCCCCATTTACAAAAATACGAGAGAACATGGGACAATATCCTATCTTTCATCTGATTTTCATCCTTTGTTTGTTACTTCTGCCATACAACTGTATTCCAATTTTATTCATCAATTACTTGTTTATATATACCATGCCCGCTCAGAAAATCTTCGAACTACAAGAGGCAGTTTTTAATTTTGGACAAGCATTTATAAAACTTCTCCTAATTTTAGGAACCATCCTCGCAGAAAATCTAAATAAACTCCGAAGAGATAGCAGTAACTGAAAAAATGACCAACCGATGTCGGAGAAGCCGTACTCCAAAAACAAGCCCCGAGCCGCACCAAAAATAAATAGACGGCAGGAAACGAGAATTTGAGACACCACGACGGAAGTGTAGTTCGCAGCGATAAATTCGGCCTCTGTAAACAAAGCGGAGCGCCCTCGTCCGATCTCCAATTTCATTTCCTCTCGTTTGCCCGACACACCCCACTTCCGTATCTCTAATTACAATGAGAAGATCCCCTATTGAGGTCAACTGGGAACCTCGCTATACCACCGATTTTGATTCCAGTTCGAGTCTACATATCGATTTTTACCAACCAACTCCACATCCACGAGACAACACATAGAACTAACTCACACATTTCTTACACAACAGACTTCTAACATTTTTTCACAACACACACACAAAGACAAAAAATTACACATAAAGGTTATATAGATTTCCATGTCTCCTGTACACACAGCATAAACGCACTTGAGGACTAGAATCACGTTTTTCACCTAAGTGTCGCTACAGACGAGACAAAAAATTTATAGGGCATAATTGAGCAAGTAAAACATTTATAGGGCAAAATGGAGCAACCAATACATGTAGATCAGGGCATGTAGATACCATAGGGTTCAAACCAATACACCTTATTTTTCATATCAATCATTTTCATTATTTTCTCTCAATTAAAAATATAAATGTTTAATCAATTTAGCAATTTATTCAACTTATTATCAATTTTAATCATTAACTATCATTTTATTTACCAATTAGCTTATATTATCATTTTCACTTATCAATTATCATTCTATTTACCACTTGACTTATATTGCCACAACTCAATTATCAACGAAAACCCACTGGTTTTCGATTAAACTAAAAACATTAAATCACCCTTTGTTGTTGAAACCTTTTTATTTTTCATTTTTTTTTTTAAACGCTCAACTTTGATTTCGTTCAACTCTTATTTTTATTTTTATTTTGATTTCTCAAAAGACCTTATGAAATTTCCTCGAATTCCTTTCCAAAATTCAAGCAAAAAAGTAATTAGGCATTTTTCCTTTTTTTTTTCCATTCAACCAAGCACTCAACTTTGATTTCGCTCAAAAAACTTTTATTTTATTTTTATTTTGATTTCTCAAAAGACCTTATGAAATTTCCTCGAATTCCTTTCCAAAATTCAAGCAAAAAAGTAATTAGGCATTTTTCCTTTTTTTTTTTCACCATTCAACCAAGCACTCAACTTTGATTTCGCTCAAAAAACTTTTATTTTATTTTTATTTTTGATTTCTCAAAAGACCTAATAGAATTCCTTCGATTTCATTCCCAATTTCGAGCTAGAATATGGTTAGGCATTTTTCTATTTTTCTCACCATTCAACCAAACACACTCAATTTTGATTTCATTCAACTTCTTATTTCATTTTGTTTTGATTTCAAAGCACCTTATGAAATTTCCTCGATTCCTTTTTCTCAGAATTCGAGCAAAAAAGTAACTAAGCAGTTGTCTTTGTCACCATGCAACAAAATATTTTTCTTTTTCAACCAAACACATTCAATTTTGATTTCATTCAACTATTTTATATTATTTTTATTTGATTTCAAAAGCCTTAATAGAACTCCCTCGATATCATTTCTTATCTCGAGTAGAATTCGTTTAGGCGCATTTTTTTTGTTTTACCCACTATGTACCATAACCTTCATTGATTTCTTACAATTAAAAAATTTTTTGATTTCTATTAATTATACTCAACCTATATCATCAACCCCATTCTATCTTACTTATGTCACCAGCAATGCTTGTATATAGCCCCTCAATACCTACAACTAATTTTCCCACAAAATTATTTTTCATTTTACAGAATTCTCTCAGGCTAACCCCTTCTTGAATTCTTCACATGTAGGGGGCGCATCTGTCATAATTTGTATATAATTAAATGCAACCCCGACCCACTATGTATGTACCATGTATGATTTTCAAAGACTTAATAAAGAACAAGGTAACTGGAGGGAAGCAAGTAGCATTAAGATATAGGAAGTAGACCTAAAGCTGGCACGACTATTCTGGGCACCCCTGTGTCAATATTGCAGGGGCAGAAACCGGACGTCTCTAGTGACCAGAAGTTATAAATGTTAAAGCTAACACCCAATATTTCCGGCAAAGACAGGACGTATCCAATATCCACAGAAGTTATATTAGTATAGAGACACCCCATACTTCCGACCCAAGACAGGACGTATCTAATATCCGTCGAAGCTATAAGCGTCAAGCCACCCAACACTTCCTGACGAAATCGGATATACCAGGCAGGGCACATCTTTCATCAAGGAGAGCCGAGGGCCAATCAGAAGATAGCTCCTTAAGTAGGTCAACCAATAGGAAAAGATCATGTGACATCTCTCGACCAATCATAGAGAACGGGAGTCTTGGTGTTAAATCGAAAGGCAAGGATGGTCAGTTAGGTTTTCGCTCTCATAGGAACAACACCTGCAGTAGCGACTTGGCTCCCACCGAGTTCGGATCAGCCTTCGACTTGCTCCCACCAAGGTAACATCTGTTCTAGAGATCTCTCTCTCAGCTCAGCTCATAGCTATGTCAATCACCGCCATGTGATCAGATAAGGAACAATCAAACCCGCTCCTTCTCAAACCTTCTTCCCTCCAATCCAGTTGCCTTTTATTTTCAAACCTCATCATGTGTCCTGATTATTCCTAACTGTGTGCTTCACTTACCACTCAACGACTGCGCTTCAACCAAATCTCACCATTCGCATCCAACAATAAGAAACCCCGCAACGATATTGTCACATTTATTTATTTTTATATTCTATGATATTTATTTAAAACAGATTATTTAGATTATCATCATTTGTATTTAGGTACACGTGTGACTTCACTGCTCTCTTTGATGTGAGAAAATAAATAAATTATTCTGGAGGTTACTTAAAGTAGACTTATCTCATTATTCCCTTATATAAATTTGTAGGATGGTTGAAACACGCTCTGGTAAGATGCAAGACCCAGCACAGGAGAGAATCATGGCTGAAGAGTCTGCCAAGCCGCAACCTGGTGTAACAATTGGTAGAGATGCTAGTTCCGACCCAGTTGTCCTGAATCCCAACATCGACATCCCCAAGTATGATGGAACGGAAGACCCTCGCCCATGGATTGAATCTCTTGAAGAAATTGGCTTCCTGTACCATTGGGCAGACTACATTATCTCTCGTTATGCCGCCATGAACATGACGGGAAGCGCTAAAACCTGGTTGAATTTACACAAAGCTAGTTTCACGAGCTGGGAAAATATTAAAATCCGCCTCATTCAGGATTTTTCTTTGGACGCGAATAAAGAAGAACTTAGAATGAAGCTCAACAGAATGCAACACTGGAATGAACCAGCAATCAGGTTCGCGGAAGACATTCTAGTGTTGTGCAACAAGGTTGACCCCGCAATGGAAGAAGAAACAAAAATTGAACATGTTATTGGAGGACTGAAAAAAGAGTACTCATTCGCGCTCTACCTGAACCCTCCTAAAACGACCGATGACCTTCTTGTCGTGTGCAAGAAAATGGATTATTTTGAAAAGAAGTATCGGGAACGTGTGGAGAAATCCAGAAACCTATATAACGGTCCACGCTATTCTAGACCCCAACAGCAATCGAGGTACGTGCCGCCGACTGCCGCACGAAACTACCAGACCACTTCCAGGCCCCAAGCCCCTGTTTCCAATAATTACAAGAACGACTCCCATCCTACTCCCAGACAGTATCGAAACAACTTTCCCCAGCCCTCTACCCCTAGACGTCCTTATAATCCTAACTTTGTGCCGAAACCAAACCTTCAGAGAAACACTTACAATAAAAGCCAAGAAGTGAGCAAAAATAGGACGGAAGATGGAAGACCAATCTGCTTTAAATGTAACAAGCCAGGGCACGTGGCCCGTTATTGTAGGGTCAAGTTTATAAGAATCCTAGAAGAGGATCCAGCAGATACCCAAGAGAAGGTCGAAGAGAAATGCCAAATGAATGAAATATCAGAGAAATCAGGACCTCGGCTTTATGCTGATGTATGTCATAGCACACAGACAAATATTCCTACCTGGAATAGATATTCGGTGGTCGACCTCAGAACGGCCCTCGATACAGGCCATGGTATAAGTAAACTCGCAAAAATTTGTGCAGGACCCGATGGAAAAAAATTGGACATGGTAGGAAGTATATTTTTAAATATAAAAATTGATGACGAAACATTATCACACAACTTTGTGATATTGAAAACGCATTTACGGACATTAATTCTTGGGAGAGATTTCCTTAAGAAAATGAACGCAAAAATAGATTGTAAGCAAGAAACTATAAAATACGATTTAACGAATAATCATGACGAAATCAATTTTGAAATGTTGAAAATAAAGAGTGCCAATGATTCCATTGTACCGGAATGTTCCATTAAATTGATCAAGGCATTGGTAGAAACAGAGGATGGAGAATATATTATCGAGGAGAGCAGCAAAATGTTTCAAACAAATGGACTTCGTCTAGCAAGAAGCTTGATCAATGTTATAAATAGGGAAACACACATCTGGATAACTAATCCGTATCCTCGACCGTTAAAAATAATGAAAAACCAAACATTGGCTTTTGGAAGTAGTCCAGCGAAAATAAATGTGAGTCGAGAAAGAGAGGTAGAAGAGAACGAAGAACCTAGATTCCAAATAAACGAAAATCTTTCACCAAAGGAACAGAAGGAGTTAAAACAAGTTTTAGAAAGGTATGGAGATCTTTTTTCGTCGAGATTAGGGAGAACCAATTTGGCAAAACATCGGATAGACACAGAAGACGCGAAGCCAATTAAACACAAGCCTTACCGGGTAAGTGCTAAAGAACGAGATATTATAAAAGAGCAAATTGACGAGATGCTCACAGAAGGCATAATTAGGCCATCTTCTAGCCCCTGGTCTTTTCCAGTAATATTGGTCAAGAAGCGAGATGGTAAATACAGATTTTGTGTGGACTACAGAAAACTGAATAATGTGACAGTAAAAGATGTCTATCCGATCCCTAGAATAGACGAAGTTATGGATACTCTCCAAGGATCTACACACTTCTCAGCAATAGACCTCAGATCTGGATATTGGCAAGTTGAAGTCGAAGAAAGAGACAAAGAGAAAACAGCTTTCACTACAGCGCATGGATTATATGAATTCAACGTGATGCCTTTTGGACTTTGTAACGCGCCTGCTACCTTTGAGAGAAATATGGAGAATATGCTTGGAAATCTGAGATGGCAAATTTGTTTGTGTTATCTGGATGATGTTATCATATATAGCCCGGATTTTCCAACGCACCTCAAAAGACTTGAAGCTGTTTTCAGATGTTTTCGTGAATCTAATTTAAGGTTAAACGACCAAAAATGCCGATTTGCTTTTGAAGAATTGGAGATTCTCGGCTATATAACGAGCAAACATGGTATAAAACCCGCGGAACATAACATCAAAGCTGTCAGAAATTTTCCTCGGCCCAAAAAGGTCAAACAAGTACAATCCTTTTTGGGAATGTGTTCATATTATAGAAAATTTATCAAAGACTTCTCAAAAATTGCTGACCCTTTGACCAACCTTATAAAAAAAAGTGTATCATTTACCTGGACAGAAAGACAAGAGGAAGCGTTTCAAACCCTAAAAACAGCACTATTAAGTCCACCAATTTTAGGTCACTTCAATCCAAATGCACCTACTTATGTTCATACTGATGCGTCCAACATCGGCATAGGTGCAACACTTGTCCAAGACATCGGTGGTGAAGAGAAGGTGATCTCATATTTGAGTCGTACCCTAAGTAAAGCGGAGCAAAATTATTCAACCACTGAAAAATAATGTCTGGCCGTTGTCTGGTCAATGTCAAAATTACGACCCTACCTTTATGGAAGACACTTTAAAATAGTAACAGACCATCACGCCTTATGCTGGCTCAAAAACTTGAAGGATCCAACAGGTCGATTGGCAAGATGGGCATTGAAAGTTCAAGAATATGACTTCGATATAATACATAAATCAGTAAAGAAGCATCTGGACGCCGATGGCTTATCTAGGGGACCCTTACCAGAAACTGATTGGGATGAGGATTTTGAAAGGCTATTTTTAAATCAAATAACAGACGAAGAGGATAAATTTATCGAAAGTGTTAAGAAAAACCTTAATGGAAGCAGGCGATCAATTGCGCAAAACTTTAAAGTAGAAGATGGATGCCTCTTAAAGAAAAACCCGAACCCTGAAGGCAGGGCGTGGTTGCTTGTGGTTCCAGAGTAGAAAAAGAGAGAAATTATGAAAGAATATCACAATCATATGTCGAATGGCCATCTGGGTGTCGCCAGAACCATGTACCGAATAAAGAGTAAATACTTTTGGCCATCCATGCTAAAGGATGTCTCAGAGTTCGTTAAGACGTGTCACCTTTGCCAAAGTAGAAAAGGCTCAAACCAATTACCTTCTGGACTACTACAGCCAACTTTCCTTTCGAAAGAATTGGAATTGACTTTGTTGGTCCATTGCCATCTACGAAAAACAGGAAAAAATGGATAATCGTGCTGACGGACTACTACACTAGATATGCAGAAACAAAAGCAGTCTCGGAAGCAACAGTGAAAGAAGTTTCAAAATTTCTAGTAGAGGATATTTTTCTCCGGCACGGATCCCCACAATATCTTATTAGTGACAGAGGCTCTCAATTTACCAGTAATTTAATGAAAGAGGTGATGAAAACGTGCAAGATTAAACATTGCTTCACAACGAGCTATCATCCCCAGACTAATGGATTGACAGAGCGGTTAAATAGAACATTGATCAATATGCTCAGTATGTATGTGAACACTGATCAGAAGAATTGGGACGAAATACTCCCATTCATCACTCACGCTTACAATACTACAATTCAGGAAACCACAGGATATTCTCCCTTTTTCCTGATGTTTGGAAGAGAACCCACGTCTCTTTTGGACGACAGGAATATCCCGGTGGACATTGACAAGGATGATTATGATGAATACATAAAACATCACTTAGACAAAATAAACAGAGAACAAGAAAATTAGTTATTACCAACACAATAAAGACTCAAGAAAGAATGAAAAAGAACTATGACAAGAAACACATGGAAAGAAGCTACGAACCAGGAGAATTAGTAGCAGTTTGGACACCAATTAGGAAAATAGGAAAGTGTGAGAAACTACTGAGAAAATATTTTGGCCCATATAAAATATTAAAGAAGCTGTCCAACGTAAATTACTTAATTGAACCAAAAGATAATTCTGGCCAAGACCCATTGATTGTCCATGTCTCAAGAATCAAACCCTATTTTGAAAGAATTGATGAGGTCAATCACGAGGACGTGACGACCTCTGGAGAGGGGGAAGTGTTACATCATGATTAATGGCGTATTTCTTATATTATTTTTAATATATTTGAAATTTAAATTATATATTTATTTATTTTTATATTCTATATGATATTTATTTAAAACAGATTATTTAGATTATCATCATTTGTATTTAGGTACACGTGTGACTTCACTGCTCTCTTTGATGTGAGAAAATAAATAAATTATTCTGGAGGTTACTTAAAGTAGACTTATCTCATTATTCCCTTATATAAATTTGTAGGATGGTTGAAACACGCTCTGGTAAGATGCAAGACCCAGCACAGGAGAGAATCATGGCTGAAGCGTCTGCCAAGCCGCAACCTGGTGTAACAATATTTGTGTGCATTTATATATATCATATAGACTTATCTGAAAACTGTGGTATATAGGGTTCTGCACACAACTAATACGAATATAATAGTATTATTATATAAATAGATACAATATATCTATTTATTTTTAAAATATGTTAAACACAAATAATTTGAAATTCTTAATTAACTATTTATTAAAAATTCTATATTAACACCTCAGAATTAAATCAAAGTACAAACCAATGTGCATTCCACATTTATTAGAGCTACTGTTGTGACTAAAGTATTAAAATATATATTTTTATATTTATAACAAGTAGGATATCTAATTATTTATCATCTCATATCTGAATCAGAAATGGAAATACTCTCTTGTAGAGAGAATTCATGTGAGCGTATTATAATATAGCTTAATATTAATATATCTAAAAATACTTTCATTCAATAAAATATTAAATCTTTATTTTTGTTTACAGTTAAGAAATTGCCCGATGATGATTCATCAAATGAGGTGGGTTGAATATTTTCATTCAAATTTTAAATATCTAATAATTTATTTGGTTTATATGAAAAATGTTTAGAATTTTGCTAAGGATATTTTCTCCAAGGATATAACCCCCAATTGAGAAATATCAATATAGAGCCATTTAAAAAGACAATTCTATATAGCTTAAGTATTTGCATATTCATTTTCATGATATATAAGTCAGCATCAATGTTAAGAAAATATAAATACTAACTCTGATGAGTTTCTTCAAACTTTTTCTCAATGAGAACTCATCGCTTTTTCTCTCTCTCAATCTATCTCTGTTAGCTTTTATCACTTCTTAGCAATGATATACATGGTGTGTCCAATAAATAATTAGACCGGTCAAAAACAAAGAAAAAATTAAATGATAATTTGTTTTTAAGTCTATTAAAAAAAAATAGAAAGCTTCAGCTACACTGAGGTATACCACATCATGTGATTGCGCGCGCAGTCGATAAATTGTAAGCTTGTAAAAAGTACGCCTAGCATAACAACTTCTAATTTTTAATGGATAGAAAATTCGAACAACGAATTTGTATTATATTTTGCTACGAAATTGAGAAATCGGCTTCAGAAACTTTAGATTTGTTGAAATTGGCATTTGGAAATGAAAATGTAAATAAGCCACCACATTTAGATGGTTTTCACGATTTGAAAATGGAATGGAATCGGTCAAGGATGAGAAGCGTGTTGGACGTCCAACTCTGCACAGGAACCCTGAAAAGGTGAGCCAAATTTCAAATTTGATAAAGGAAAATACACCAATAGGGTTACGGGACATTGAGGAAGAAACAGGGATATCAAAATCATTTGTTGGATCGATAATTAAAGAAGACTTGCAGTTAAAGAAGACACCATCAAAATTTGTCCCTAAAATGCTCACAATCCAACAAAAGGAGAATCGCGTTGAAGTTGCCAAAAAAAAAATGCTTGAAATGGTGGAAGGAAACCCTAATTGGAAGGAAAAAGTAATAACTGGAGACGAGACATGGGTATGACCTGGAAACAAAACGCCAATCCATGGAGTGGAAAGGAAAAGATGAACCAAAAACGAAGAAATCCCGACTTTGCAAGCCAAAAAACAAAGTCTTATTGGTCACGTTCTTTGACATAAAGAGAATTGTGCATTACGAATATCTAGAGGAAAGTCAAACAATCAATAGTGAGTCTTATTTAAACATTATGAGACGTGTACGTGAATCATTTCATCTGAAAATAAGTGAAATGTGGAGTTCCAAAAATTGGATTATCCATCATGATAATGCACCACCACACACCGCTACATCTGTACTTACTTATTTGGCTAAACACGGCATCCAAATACTTCAACAACCTCCCTATTCCCCAGACCTAGCTCCAAATGATTTTTTTCTCTTTTCAAAACTCAAAATGGCTCTAAAAGGAAGAAGATTTGACACTAGAGAGTCCATCATAGCGAAAAAGGTCTTGAAGAACATGCCGAAAGATGCCGTTTCTAAATATTTTAAATCATGGGAGAAGAGATGGAAATTATGTATAGATGCGGGAGGAGACTAATTTGAAAAATACTAATATATTTTTTTAATCATCCTATATTTTCTTTATTTTTGACCAGTCTCATTATTTATTGGACACACCTTGTATCCTGTTTCAATCACCTTGTATCCTGCTATTTCTCCTTTGTTGTAAAACATGTTTGGATAAATATTTAGAAATAATATTCGAAATTGTGAATCCATATCTAAAATCATAGATAAGCTCCAAAACATATGTTTCATTATATATAAATGGCAGTAAAAGAATGGGGGACACTTTTATAAATCTCTATTAAAAACTCTCAATATTTATTCATAATTTATCTATTTACCAGTTGCAAACAAGACACCTTATATCCGATCTGGTTAATTGCGCGTGAAAAACTATTTACAATAATTCATATTGTAGTAGAGCAGGTAACAAAATTGTCAAAAAGAAAACAAACAATTAAAAAATAGCATTGGATAAACATATACATTAAACAAATAAGTAACAACATAAGCAGATAGAATAAATCGCAAGGTAGTTATTTACAGTATGTTTAGCAATGATAGAAGTTGATTTAATGAAGTTATCTGTAATAATTAGTATCGTGTAGAGAGAAAGTTGACCAAGTTAAACTATTTAAAATGAGGTATATTCTAAAGTAACTTATTAATTATTTACATTGATGTAAATCAAGTCGCATAGTAGTGTAGTTCCTCAAGCTGCATGAAACTGTCTATTTATAATAAAAAGTCTGCAGAACCTATTAAATTTCGCATATCTTACCCTATTATAAACTATTTGACACAGATACGTTCTTTCCATCTTGCTCTGCTGTCTTAGGTTTGACACCAGTTGGCATGAGTTCAGAATGTGTTCGGGGGTTCCTTCTTCCGCTCCACAAAAGCGTCTGGGCGAATCTATTCATTTCCTATAAAAGTTTGGTTTGACAAGTTTTGGTATTTTTGAGGAGATGAAAAAACGTTTGAAATTGGTGTTGGATTCTTCATAGTATTCCTGTAATTTTCTTTCATTATAGTTAGCAATTTCTTTTCTGTTTGATAAATTATATCTATTGTAGCCTATTTTATTTTTCAATATGTTGGATTTTATGTAATCTTTGAGTTTTGGTATTTGTGTTAGTATATGTGTACGAAAATATATATTTTTAAAAACGATTGTAAATGAAAGCCTTTCTGATATAAATGAAACTACATTCACACAAGTTCAAGATTTGCTTACCTAAAACTATTGAATTCTTTCTCACAGGCCATCGTCCCAGCGGCACCTCCCTCCACGCCCCGCCTCAAACTAAAACGCGGCGCAAAAAAGTAAGTTCTACCTTATGGTAATAACTTCAGGTCACTTTGAGTAATATATTCCAGATCCAATTTTGGATTTGATAAGAAGAGTCCAGTAACGGTGCGCCTAACCAAAGTCCGGCACCAATTAAAAAAATTGAAGGCCCATCTGGACGCAGAAGATGCAAAAGGTAAATATAAAGATGAATCTTTTTGTGGACGATCTTTTTAAAATGTAAAAATGACACATAAAAAAATGAAAATTTGATTTGAATCTGGAAACTAACAAGAAACTATAGTCAATAACTAAAATAACTAATATGAGCTTGAATTTAACGCTTTCGTATCCTGAAAATTTCTTTGGAGGCGATATATCACCTCGGGTTAAGTATATTATCCCAATTTGATCAATAGATAATTTCATTCGGCACACTGACATTACTTTTTATACGTGTAGACATGTGGTTCATTTACAGTAAGCAGTCGCCAATTTTACCCACCTTTATTATCATGGCCTCTAGCACGTTAATTAAAGATAATATTGAACTTTTTTCGAACAATTTAACCAATGAACCCTAATTCTTGCAAAGTACAATCCCCCCTTGAGTGCAAATAACCAAACGGGGTTTTCTAGCACATTTGTAAGTGTAAAATTAGAAATACTTTCCAAATGTGTTGTCATGTGGTGCACTTACAATAAAACGAGTCGTTAAATACTACCCACAATGATATTCATGGCCTGTATTACGTGTACTATGAATAATAATAATTTAAAAAACCATATACCAATTTTTTTTGAAATTAATATTTGAATTATTCAGATGCAGGGCATTTGCCAACTCCAACAACGCCCAGGCAAAACAACAGTGGAGCAAAGTAAGATTGAATTTAAGGTTATAAATAAAGATATGGCACTAACCTTGTTTATCTCAGGACTTTGGTGTCTGGATGCTGCCCCCACTGCAAAAGCGACGTCACCAGGCGGCGCCTGAACAAGGTCTCGAGCAAAATTAAGAGCTTGGAGCCTGAGTTGAGGTCAAGAGAATTTGATGGTAAGTAATAATTTATTTTGAAAAAAATAATTGCCTATCATGTTATATATAGAGGAGAAATTCCACATGGAAAATCATATTGTTATATGTATTTGGGATTATATCATTGCATAGATTGTTGCAATTAATGATATATTGATCGGCTGGGATCGTCATTTTTATTAAGGTAAAACAATGTATTTGTTATATGTGGGTTTAATCCAAAATATGACTGCCTTCTTTCTTATTTACATATTTTAAAATCAATTTCTCTATTTTAAAAAGAATTAAATTTCTAATATGAATACTGAAATCACAACTTGAAGGATAACGTACCTACACTAGAAGAAGAATTCAAAAAAGATATAAATATGATTGCGATCAAATGAATCCTATTTGATATTTATAAAAAGAATATAATTTTAACGCTATTTATAATGCATATTATTAAAATCTTTTTCTACAGACCTATATTCGATATCATTTACTAAAAACCCAAAGATATTCAAAAATGTCATTCGAGCAGCCATTATTTACCTTTAGAAATATTTATATTTGCCTTTTATCCAATACAAGAATGCAGCTTTCACCTCATTATCTAACATGAAATGTGTTTCAAGGGGTGCAGACAAATTAAAATAAAATTATAAAAAGTCGAGACTTTAAGATGGGTGTGCAAAAACTCCGCATCATTTGCCTATTAACAATCCTTAACAATGATAAAACAGTGCTCGAAGCATATATTTGTTTGTATTTTTATAGACATTGAAGGTTTTTCTATAGTTTATTTGAATACTCTATATAGTTAATATATTTGTAGCAATTTTTATTTAAGTACAGATTTATTGGACCGCCAATTTTTGACATGGCATCATAAATTGCAACCTTATGAATTTAATCAGGATGCAGTGAATCCCTCATGCTTCTCATTCTTTCCTTAAACATTTGAGTCCAAGATGTATTTCCTGTTTCATAAAACAATTCTTATCATATGGCACAAACATACATCAGTTTTTAGTTCACAAACTCCCTCTATTGGATAGTGTATTAGCGCAAATTAGCGCAAACACATATTTATTGGCATTTCAAACAAAATTATTGGGAGAATATAACATTAGTTTTCTGTTAAATTTTTTAATTTATGCTTAACACCTTATAGGTCACGGAATCTTAGGTGTTACTCAGTGAAGATCGTGGCATGATAGAGAAGTTTTGTTAGATCATCTTCAAATTTAAAACTGTATTCAGATAGGGTACATTTCTTTTTGGCAATATCAAATTAAAAGAGTAAAATTCAAATACAATTAAAATATATAAATTTATTTTTTCCTGTGTGAGAAGGATATTCAGACAAATATAGCAAGAATTTCTTAAATATTTTGCATATGTTACAGATCTTCCGAGCCTTGGAAAAGCAACTGTTGGCCTATACAATATCGGCAACACTTGCTATATCAATTCAACACTGCAGTGTTTGGCCCATACGGTTCCCATGATGAAGGTTTGCTCTACAGATCTCAAGCCTGAAGAGCTCAACCCAAACAGCTTGAGTGGTGGGCAAATCTTGAAGAAATTCAGCATGCTCCTCAAAGATCTATGGTCTGAAGAAAAGCCATTCCGCCCAATAGCAATCCATCAGCTGGTTGGCGTCTTGGAGCCAAGGTTCGGAGATCTCACCCAGCAAGACTCCATGGAATATCTCGAATTTTTGCTTCAGCAGATCCACGAGGATTTACAAATTCCAGAGGAATCAACAGAAATGGTGCAAACACCTGATGAAGGGATGTGGCAATCATATCTTAGGGCAGAAAAAAGCCCAATAAATGACATGTTTGCTGGTCAAATTGAGAGCAACATTTTCTGCCAATCATGCAGCTATCATGGCAGAAATAATGAGGTTTTCAAGAGCCTTTCTCTGGCCATCCCCACAGAAAAGAAAGACACCAATTTATTGGATTGTTTGAATGAATTTTTGAAGCCTGAAGTCCTTAATGACCACACCTGCTCAAATTGCGAACAAAGAGGATCCTTAAAAACCTATGGAGTCTCAAAATGGCCAACTATTTTGGTATTGCATTTCAAAAGATTTTCATCATACAACATGACCAAAATAAACCAAATGATAGATTACCCAGTGAACTTGGAGCTCGGCCAATTGGGAACCGATCTCAAATACAATTTATTCGCTGTGGTAAACCATCAAGGTACACTAGAATATGGCCATTATACCGCCTTCTGCAAGCATCCCATCTCAGCAGAATGGTACCTACATGATGACAAAATAACAAGGCATGTTTCCCAAAAGGACGTCGTAACAGCTAAAGCCTACATGCTATTTTACCAAAGGGCATAATAAGATATCTCGCCTCAAATTAACAAGAACATCTATAAGGGTAATTCGCTTTCCTAATATAAATTTATAATCCTATTGAACTCTGAGAGATATTTTATAAAGACTTGGAATCACAAGAAAATAAATTATTGATTTATTTGTAATATACAGTATAATATATTGTAAAATTTGTGTTTAGATAGAAACTTCCTGAGACCTCAAAAGATATTTTGTTTGTTTTCAATTAAAATATAAATTCTTATTCATATATTATGTTATTAAAAACATAATTTTGATAGCGTTGGATTCTTTTATTCATTTCAAAACAAAAAGGGGTGAACTCTAATAAACTCTTTTTGAGCTATACCATTATAAAATAGTTATAAATATTTTTAATTTAGTAATATTTTTTTAAATAACTTTATTTTCTTCTTTTTATTCCCGATTTATATACTTTATACTTTTCTGAATAGTTTTAATTTATCATTTCTTTCAAAGAAAAAAAATTATCTCATTTTCAATATATATATTATTTATTTATTTAATTTCTATACCAAATAGTTGGCGCTTTGCGCTCCAAGAACCTGGGTTATAAATATCTCTCTTAATTTATATATTTATGTATATATAGAAGCATAGGGCGCCTCTCCCATAAAATAAACGTCAATTCCTGACGCCATCTATTGACCGTCGCCGCAACTAGCGGCCTCGGGTCGGTGACAAGGCCACAACACCAGCTTTGGCAAAGTGAGAAGCGTCCACCTAGAGACCATGTTTTCGGGCTAATGGCCCTCGTCAGCTTAAGGCGGACTTTATTCCATGAGATCCACACGGGATCTAATGGAATCTTCACAATCCACCAAAGAGGTGTTTTGCTGGCAAGGTGGCTGGGCCAAATCTATGGCTGGAATATGAAAGGCAACTTAGGGATGTGTAGTGAACCTATTGGCATAAGCTTATAGGTCTGTTGAGGCACATACATATAATTTCAAGGTATTGCATCGAACAAAGCTCTTCCGTAAATATGGTTTCATAACAAATATATATTAGTAAATTAAATTTATAAATTCAATTGCCATCAATTGGAAAAATTTGTTACATATAAATTTACTGGCAATGTGTTTCTTTTCATCAAATAATATCTTTACAGACCTTATTGCAATGATACAAGTTATTGAATGACAGAGCTTGGCTCATCAGTAGTGAACCGTCTCAGCGTATTCTTTAGTTTCTTGTATTCGTGTAAAAGCCTGTTGAAGGACGTCATTGTCAGAAAAGCCGCAGCCTTCAAATAAAGAAATATGTCTACCTTTGTCTATTTCGAAAAAAATTATCTTAAAACAAAATATATTTTTAATATTTTACACAAATAAATTCACTGGCAATGTGTTTCTTTTAATTTGTGTAAAATATTAACGATAGATGGCAATAAAATTCAAAATATATTTTTCATAAATCAATATTCTGTAGATAAATAAAAAATATTCAATCACAATATATATAGTGTATTATGTAATTTCACAAAGATAATATGTAAAAAAGTAAAATCACTAAAAACAACGATGTTTACAGATGGCCACCGAGTGCAAAGCCTCGTTGAAAGCAGCAAACCATAGACATCGACTGCTCAGGCGATAGGACCCAGAAAATGGTTAGAAATCATTTCATTTAACATAAGTATTCTCTAAATGTTTTAAATATAACTTATTCTGAAATATATTCTTGATTTTTCAATCTCTAGAAGCATTTTCAAAAGTTATTGTTTAATTTTGTATATAGGAATCTAATTTATATATGTGATATACTAATCAATTATAATTTGAACATATAATTTATTAGTTCTCGGACATTGTACCCACTAAATATATTTCTATATATCAAATTACAAAACTATTTTAGAGGCGTAATATTCTTTTCAAAATAAAACAATTTCTACTGTCCTTACTGCAATGGAAAAATTAATTTTTCCATTACAGTAAGGACAGTAGAAATTGTTTTATTTCAAAAAGAATATTACGCCTCTAAAATAGTTTTGTAATTTGATAACAGATGACGCGCTAGTGCATCGTAATATTTCTATATAATTGAATGATTGGTAAAGTACTGGAAAGAGTCGTTATTCAATGAGCAAAGAGCGTATTTTGGGAGCAAAACCTTTATGGAAAAGGTGCTGTGAATTTTAAAAATGGTGCAAATATATTTTTTTATATGAACAATATATATTTATATAATTTATATATTTCGGTAGCGACGTTGTGGCCCTCTTCAGACTTGTCTGAAGATTGTAACGGCGCTGATGCCGAAACGTCGCACATTGTTTATTTGTTCTTTTTACCTTTGCTTACCAATACCATACCTTTATTTCTGTGTTTTCTCTAATTCTTACTTTGTTTGATCCTTTAAATTTATACGATAAATTTAGAATATATTTTTTCTCCTTATAACATACATAACAATTATCTATGCGTGTTCAATCTTTATAAAGGGGGGTATAGAGAATGAACATTCAATCTAATTGATATGAAGCATTAAAACTTAAATTGCTAAACCTCCTTATTTAGCAGAAATAACAGGTAATGGTCCACATATATTATACTCAAAAAGTATAGATAGGACTACATATATAGGATATACGGTTCCGTTAGAAGCAATTCAAATAAATTGATGATGTGAGTTATTATGGGAAAGCATTTTCACCATCTTCAGACAAGGGATTTATGTCTTTGTCTGATGAAGCTGATATTTCCTTTTATGGTATGACGCACATTCTTAACTTGTTTGAATTTAATCATACTTTCTTGTAGTTCCAATTAATTCTTATCCTCTCGTACTACTAATATCTTATTATTTTCCTGCAGTCCTATTTTTTAGAGTGTATGAACACAATTTGGACCATAATCTGAACCTACGAACATCAGACAAAGTTTATTTTTCTATGTTCTTTAATGTTAGTTTTCCTGTTCCCTTGTCGACGCACATTGTTAAAGGCTTGGGATATGATCATATTTTCTTGTATTTATAATAATCATTTAACTGTAATACTAATTTCTTATCAGTCTCTTACAGTCCTTATACCCCAAAAGAATAAAAACACAATTTCATTTAAAGTTTAACACTAAGGGATAAGTATGTATCAATCTGATTATGTCTAGGGAACCGAATAAATTTAACTTCTGAACTGGAAAAAAACATTTTTTGAGTTAGGTTTGAAAGTGCAGAAGATGATACTGTCTTAGTTCATTAGTTGAATTTTGTAGTATCTAAGGCTCAGCTATTACCCTATCTCCGTTCCAACCTAAATTTGCTTTCTATTTGGTCGAAGAGGCATGGTTTGTCAGTAATGGAATAAGGGCCGAAACTGCTGCTCAGGTCTTTATCTGAAGAGGCCCGCCAGAGTACCATCCTCTTTCCATCTGATCTAACCTTTATGGTTTTCATCTGGTCTAACCCTTAAGGTTTTCATCCTTCCTAATTTAATATATTATCTTATATCGTGTCCTTCACATTTACACTAGATTGTCTTTAAAATAAGCTTATAAAAAAAATAAAAAAAAAAATCACAAAAATCTATATTCTCTCATCAAGAGAGAAAATAGAGCAAAAATACTTCTCTCTCTCTCTAATTAGCTTTATTTTATATTTGGAAAATTATTATCATGGTTCTGTCTTTGCTCTTCTCTTTAAAACTTTCTCTTCGCTTATTCCTTTTTTTCACCCAGCCTATGACGCGTAACTGCCGATGCTTTGCTGGTGTAACTTTTTTTTTCTTTTTTTTTATATAATCTAACTAATTATTTATTTAAAAAAAAAAATAAAAAACAAACCTCACACATTTAAATTAAATAAAAAAATTATTAATCTTAAAATTTTTCATAACTATACTACTATATATATAATACAAACCTATTCAATATATAGTTATTTTACTCATTAGTTATTAAATTATTTGATGAAAATATTTTTTATTTATACTTTTATTATATGTTCCAGAGTAGAAGTTTACACCTTATAGCATTTATGATATGTTTTTTTTTCTGGTAAACCTCTTTCTACATTCACTCAAATTAATTTTGCATATCTCTTTCTGAATTATGTCCTATTTGTCTCTAATAATCTAATGAGATCTAAATATTTCAGACTGGATTTGTTTTTATTTAAATATATCAGTTAAGATGTGTTTGTTTTCGACAAAAGGTTTCAAAAGTTTATTTTTATTTTTGATCCTTCAATATCTATCAAACAGAAAAGTATGAATTAAAATGATTTTGTCTGAAAAGACAATTATTTTTTTATCTGTTCCTAATTATCTCTTCATAGAGAGTGATTTAAATATAAATCATTTTGAAATTTTGAGGCAAAATTTAATTTTTCTCCAATTTGATGGTTGTGGTATTTTTATTCACACTTTCTTTCACTTCTCTCACTTTTATATGTAATATCTTTAAAGCCTAAAAACTGTAATTTTGCGATAGGATGGTATTTATGTACAATAGGGGAACACATCTACCTTGAAATTGTATTAACAAGGGCAGTTAAGAGAATATTTGCACTCTCTTTATATGTCAAAATAAACTTTCTCTCTAAATTTTATAATTATTCTTTGTGTGCTGCTTTGTTTTTCAGACATCCAAATCTGGCCGGATCCTGTTCGCCCAATTTTTAATTATTTTATTTTTACTTTTTTCTTATTTTTTATATTAATCATATATATCAAGTTTTTTTTTAAATCTAAATTCTAACAAGCGCGCCTATATATTCCAAGCGCAGTATTGGATTTTTTTCTATTTATTTTTCAAACATTTTTTTATATATTTGATCCCTAGTCCAAATGACACCTTGGCAGTGCGAAGGCAGGGAGAACAAGACCAGATGTCCCTGGTTTCTGAGAGGACCCAGAAAGTCTGGGAAGTGTTGTTGAGGTTAATAACCTCTGTTCTGGGTCAGGGTTCTACTCTGGTGGGCGTAGGAGGGAGCCCACCAGGGGAGGGGAGGATCTAGGATCCTGCCTTCTCGCCCAAGCACTGCCGACGTGGTTAGAGCGAACCTTGAACGATGTAGAATTTACTGCTCCCTACAAGCAGAATCGTCCAATAACAGAGATGGAGGCTTCAGCAATTTTCTGCACCAAATATTTGCAAAATTGAGGAGGAGACATGGCCAGTCAATGAAAATGTCTAATATAATCAATTGATGAAACAAATGCGGTAGGTTTCATGCCCAATGATTGATATGATTGTGGAATGGCTTGTATTTTCATATAGATATCTGAGAATGAGCGATCTAGACACTCACCAGGAATTTAGGGCTATAAGAATACTGATGAGAACGCTTAAACTTTCAGTTTGCCATTTCCACGCCCTATTTTAAGGAGATTGATTTAAAAGAATGAAATGTTTGCTCAGTGCATCAAATGGCCAAATTGCTATAATGCAAAATTTATGGACCCAAAAATATAATGTCTCAAACAAAATTTGGTGTGCAATACCAGAAAATATTTTTTTGGATTATTTTTATTAACAATATTTTTTGTGTCTCATATTGATGGAAAATGGATCAAATATATGAGTATTTTAATAGCTAAATTTTGCCCTTTTCTATTGAATTCATAATATTTTACCAAGAGAATATATTGAGAGATTCGATCATTTAGCAAAAATTGTATTCTTTATTCGAAAGCAAAAAATAAAAAGTAAAAATGACTAGAGTTTTCATTTATAGATTACAACACATTACATATAGTATGAAACATATTATTTGATTGTAATAACAAACAAATACCTCTTTCGGGTTGGTGAACAATTGCATTCACATATATATGCTAATATTCTATTATACATATTGCCGCGTGTTGGTACTATAATACTATTTTTCTAGTTAAGATCAACTGTGTAAGTAAAAGGCGCTCAGGTGATTCACAAAATTCAACGTCAAAAGTCATCGGCCACAGAGATTGAACATGATCAAATTGGTATATCTTTATTAAAATATATACACATCTCGTTGTTTCAAATTTACTCCATATATATGTCATAATTTGTACATAACTGGATGTAATCCCACCACAATATGTATGCAATGTATGATCTAAAGATTTTTAATAAAGACAAGGCTTAGCGAAATTTGGAGAAAGGCCATCAAAGGGGAAAGGATCATTAGTAGGTTTTATTTACAGGAACTCATAAAAACTGGGTTCAAGAACCTGTCCCTTCCGGGATCATGTTAGAACAAGACAAGGACAAAGGATTAACAAAGATCCAATCAGAGTCCAGGAAGATTAGCTAAGACCAATGAGGGACGAGTACACCTGGACAGTCATCCAATGAGAGCCCTGAGAAGTTTACATATTAAATCTCGGACTCAGTTTAGTTAGTTAGGAGCTCGGCACCATCGCAACAAGTTGGGACCTGGACAACAGCTGGACCTGTCAGAGCCAGGACCTCGCCACCATCTTCCTCATCACGCAGATAAGTCCAATGTTCATTATGTGACAGCCTAGCCTTAGTCAAGAACCCCATAGTCACCCCCTTTCTTCCTTGATCGCTGACCTTTTTCAATCCAACCCTGTGTCCTCATTATTTTTCCCCTGTGTGAATACCTTACTATCTCAGCAAACACGACTGCGCCCACAACAATCCATCATTCAATCCAATTAAGCCACTCAATCAACCATCACCCAAAAGTCCCGCTTATTACAGAGAGTCGACAGGATTCGACAGTCAGTCGACAGGATAAAATGGAAAACGAACGAGACCAACAGAACGGCAGCGAGATAAGGGAGAAAAGGAAGATCGCACGACACACCTTGGCGGCAGTTTTACTTCAGTTGACGGCTGCCCTGCAGGGAGTAAAGATGACCCGACGCGAGGGGACGTACCGGACCCCCGCCGGCGGGACACAAGCCGCCCACCAACTCCCCCCGAACGACCGGCCGGGAGATGGACGGAGCTGCCGCCGACATGTGGCCGAGTGACCTGACGCGCCACCCCGAGGAACCATCACCCACCATGCCGGATCCATACACCAGTGACCAGAAAAAACCAAGTAGGTGGACTGAACCATCCCAACAAGCTCAACACTCGAACGCACGGGCAGTGCAATCAGTCCCAACTCAACACGCGAGAGCCCGGGCAGTGCAATCAGCCCCAAATCAACACGCGAACGCACGGGCAGTGCAAGCAGCCCCAACGCAACAGCACGCCAGGCGTCCCACACCTCCACCACACGCCGAAGACGTACAAGCCGCCCAGGCCTTTCGACAATGAGGTAAGAAGGCACCATCAACCCTTTGTCGTCAACCAATTGACGATGAAACTGTTCCTAACCCCTGAACTGTCACCCCCATTTCTAATTGATACAGGCGCAAGTTTGAACATAGTGCCCCATAATCTCTATAAAATGTTAAAAACTAACCTCCCTAATTTAAAATGAAAAGAACAGTCTATAGACCTACAGGCCCTAAATGGTCTTGTAACAACAATAGGTAAAATAGTCCTCCCCCTGACAATAGGTAAAATTACTAGAAAAGAGAATTTCCATGTGGTGGAAGCACCTCTGCCATTTGGAATTCTCAGCATAAATACCCTCCGTAATTTTAAAATAACCATAGACTTCAACCAAGGCACTATGTTCCAACTTGACGCTTCATTGTCTACCCCTGCCTACCCTTTCAACCATGTAACCAATGAATGCACGTATTGGGAATGCCAAGCGGTGTCACAAAGGACTCACCATGCACACCCGCCTTCCGCACATGGCACCCAATGCGCGCATCCATTGGCCAAACCCGACTGCCAACATGCCAATCTAATCACGCGCGCACACAACACAAATTTTTCACTAAGGCCAATTGCCTTTACTATATGCCCGCAATTCACAAGGCCACAACGGCTTCAAATCACAACGACAAGGCACAAAATGTGTCCACCCAACGGGACAACTCACACATAAGGCTCACACGTGACCACACATCGTCACGCAAAAATCGCACACGTGTACACCGCAACAATTGCGACACTCACAACAACAATACACAGACAGTATCCCTCCAACAGGACAGCTCACACACAGAACACACATATGACCACACGGCGTCACACCACAGTCACACGCACAAACAGCGCAAAAAGCGCGACACTCGCACCAAAAGGCGACAACGACACCACGCAAACACATGCACAACCATCACCAAAACAACCACCCCATCTACACGAAACATAGAGACAATCCACGCCACCCAACAACCACACAATCGCAAAACATTGCGATCTTTCTTAAGCGCTGTGAACGCTTACAAAAAGTTCATTCCGGACCACGCCCGCTTGCGGACGCCACTTGTCAACCTTCTAAAAAGAGATGTCATGTGGGTCTGGGATGACGAATGCCAGAAAGTGTTCACTAGCCTGAAAGAAAGCCTTACAACACACCCCACGTTACACCTTTACCAGGAAGGTCTGCCATGCCAGGTGTATTGTAACGCATCAACACTCGGCATCGCAGGCGTCCTCAAACAGATCTACCCTGATGGGAAGACCTACACAGTCCAAAATTTCAATCGCGCTCTGCGTGCACAAGAACGAAATTATTCCATATCTGAACTACAATGCCTAGCAATTGTGTAGAGTATGGATAATTTCCGCGTCTGTTTGATAGACAGAAAATTTACTATATTTTCTGACCATAACGCATTGCAGTGGCTGAAAAAGATCAAAAACCCGTCAAACAGATTATTTCGATGGAGATTAAGGCTATCGAGATACGAATATGAGGTTCGTTGCATAAATGGAGTACAACAATATGAAACGGACGTTGTAACTCGTAACCCGTTCTGTGGCTTCTTAGACGCCTCCCTCATTAAGAGCCATCAGCCTTCCCCATCGGGAAATTCTAGCTTGACCATTGATCACAATGGACTGCATACCGTTTCCCGAAAAGGTGTAACTAAAAGTATAGTTCCAAAACCACTCACAAACAAACTACTTAAATCAGTACACACACAGCACGACCATCCAAACATCTCAAAGATGACGAGACTCATATCTGCTCAATATTATTGGCAGAACATGACACAAGACATTGCAAAACAGGTAAAAACCTGTCTCACCTGCCAATTCGCCAAAAGTATTGATGAATCCAACCAACCTCTCCAAAGAGACACCGATGCAGCCCACAGAAACAAACAAAATCCGTACACAAAACATACCACACACACAATACAAACAATAACAAATTTACACCATCTACGACAGAGGAACGATTATACGTTTCCACTTAAAACTCCTACACACAGCATTTCTTCAACAGAACCAGTGACCACCAAACTGGCGAACAGCGAACCTGACAGTCATTTAGATCCTACCATTTTGTCCAAAAAACGATTTACGCAACTCACACATAGTAGCAAGGAACGCGACATAGCTCAGCCGCAAAAACATCCAATTTCAAATCCGCCACAATCAATAGAAGTCCAACCCGATATTCAAAAGCCCCAATTCATGGCGAAAACATGGGAGAAAATGTACCAATATCACATATTTCACCTCATATATGTTATCTGTCTTCTAAATATACCATACAAACTCGCCCCATATACAATAATAATTTACATGAGAATTTATACCCTACCATCCCATCGGCTTTACCAGCTACAGGAAGCAGTCTTCCATATAGGAAGTTCCGTCCTAAAAGCCATCTTCCATATAGGAAGTTCCGTCTATAAAGCCATCTTCTATATAGGCAGTGCCATTTTGGAATTTCTAAATCTTGTGTGGGAGATGCTAGAAGAAAACTTAGAGCAATTAAAGGGACCTCAGCCAGAAAACCATTAGGACACCCCAAGACGGCGTGCAGAAAGCAATTAAAGGACAGGAAGTACCAAATTACACCAACGGAGGGCGGACATGGGTCATATTCCCCCCCCCCCGCGCCCCGAAAATAAAATTGAGGTCACCGCGTTCTCTCCCGATGGGGACAATTTTAACGGCAATCTTGGATCCCAGTTACAACGAGCCTACATATCGACTTTTACAAAAAACACAATTTAATTATATTAATAGCATTGTATTAATACATTTTCAGTTTCCCAATGAATTTTAACATTTCTATTTTTATATTTCTTTTTTCTAAAGACTTCAAAAAAAAAAAACTTTTACATTTTTCCACATTAGGTACATATCCAACTTACACCCAGACACAACAGACCTTAGACTTTTAACAACACATAAAACTCATTTTTCATTTCTCACAAAAAACTTAATACATTTCCAGACATCCTCAAATAATTTGCCGACCAAATTCGACTTTAAATAACATTTTTAAACCAATATCACATATTAACATAATACACTCGGCCTTGAGATCTCGAAAAACAACACAAACACAAAAACAAAATACACACGTAAGGTTAATTAGATTCCCATGTCTCCTGTATACATAATATAAAGCACAATTGGGAAAGATCATGTTTCTACCCATGAGTCGCACGGGAAAGACAAAAAATCTACGAGGCAAATAAAGAAAGTTGATTGCGCGGCGTGACATAGATTTTGGCATGTAATTTGTTTACAAAGAGAGTTTGCGAACCTCTCGCTCTACATTTTTCTTATCCCATTCATTTACATTATTTTCTTTTTTTTTTAAATCAAAATTCTTAATCAAATTTACCATTTATCCTAATTCAAATACTTATCATTTATTTTAAGCAAATATTTACCATTTATATAACAACTTCTTATTATTTTGTTCATAAACCAACAATTAAAAAAAAATTTTATCAACAAAAACTCACTGGTTTTCTTTTAAAATTAGATATTTTATTTATTTTTTATTTTTTATTACTCAAAAGCCCTAATAGAATTCCCTCGATTTTGTTCCCCATCTCAAGTAGAATATGGTTTAGGCACATTTTTCTTTTTCTTTTCCTCACCATGCGCCAAGGCATTCGCTTTGATTTCTCCCAACTTATTTTAATTTTGATTTCTCAAAAGCCCTAATAGAATTCCCTCGATTTTGTTCCCCATCTCGAGTAGAATATGGTTTAGGCACTTTTTATTTTTTTTCTCACCATGCACCAAGGAATTCACTTTGATTTCTCGCAACTTATTTTAATTTTGATTTCACAAAAGCCCTAATAGAATTCCCTCGATTTTGTTCCCCATCTCGAGTAGAATATGGTTTAGGAACTTTTTCTTTTTTTCTCACCATGCACCAAGGCATTCACTTTGATTTCTCCCAACTTATTTTAATTTTGATTTCTCAAAAGCCCTAATAGAATTCCCTCGATTTTGTTCCCCATCTCGAGTAGAATATGGTTTAGGCACTTTTTCTTTTTTTCTCACCATGCACCAAGGCATTCACTTTGATTTCTTCCAACTTATTTTATATTTGATTTCTTAAGTCCTAATAGAAAATTTCCCTCGATTTTTGTTCCCCATCTCGAGTAGAATATTGTTTAGGCATTTTCTTTTTTTATCCCACTATGTACCATAGCATTCATTTTGATTTCTTATAATTATTTTTTTTTATTTCTCTCTTAATTATACTCAACCTATATATTATCAACACCATTCTATTTTATCTCTTATATCACCACCAATGCTTGTATATAGCTTCTCAATAACCACAACTAATTTTCCCACAAAAATTATTTTCTTTCCCTTTACAGAATTCACTCAGGCTACCCCTTCTTGAATTCTTCACATGTAGGGGGCGCATCTGTCATAATTTGTACATAACTGGATGTAATCCCACCACAATATGTATGCAATGTATGATCTAAAGATTTTTAATAAAGACAAGGCTTAGCGAAATTTGGAGAAAGGTCATCAAAGGGGAAAGGATCATTAGTAGGTTTTATTATCCAGGAACTCATAAAAACTGGGTTCAAGAACCTGTCCCTTCCGGGATCATGTTAGAACAAGACAAGGACAAAGGATTAACAAAGATCCAATCAGAGTCCTGGAAGATTAGCTAAGACCAATGAGAGACGAGCACACCTGGACAGTCATCCAATGAGAGCCCTGAGAAGTTTACATGTTAAATCTCGGACTCAGTTTAGTTAGTTAGGAGCTCGGCACCATCGCAACAAGTTGGGACCTGGACAACAGCTGGACCTTTCAGAGCCAGGACCTCGCCACCATCTTCCTCATCACGCAGATAAGTCCAATGTTCACTATGTGACAGCCTAGCCTTAGTCAAGAACCCTATAGTTACCCCCTTTCTCCCTTGATCGCTGGCCTTTTTCAATCCAACCCTGTGTCCTCATTATTTTCCCTGTGTGAATACCTTACTATCTCAGCAAACACGACTGCGCCCACAACAATCCATCAATCAATACAATCAAGCCACTTTTTCACCCAAATTCATCACCCAAAAATCCCGCTTATTACAGAGAGTCGACAGGATTCGACATATATTTATTATATATGTGTATAAATTTTACAATAAGAGATGAGCAAACACTCATCTTTGAGTATAATATAAAATCAAAGTATGTAAAATTTTTTCAAATATAAACCTACTTCAAGCAATTTTATCCCCAGCCTGGCTAATATTATCACACAAACATTTTTGCTGATTTCATTTTTTACTGAAAAAAAAAAAATAAATTTATAGAAATTTTATAAAGATCGACGACATTACATCTTATATGATCTTAATTTATTATTTACACGAATTCAGAATCAGTTGATGGTTGTGAAATACGACCAATATATCAAAATTATAAATAATAAATATTTTGAAATAATATTTTATACTTTAAACGGAATTTTTAATATCATACACCCAAAATATCTCATTTATCATCATATAGAAATTGCTGGCCATAACTATAATCTGCATAGTCCATTTCAAAAACCTACCTACAAAATCAGAAAGTTGGTTTTAACCCCAGTAAAAGATGTTGTGATGGTAATAACCAATTTGCCACAGCACCATTTTCTGCAAATTCTGACAAAAAAAAAAACAACCTGTTTATTGGGGAATGATAAACGAAGTGATTTGCTTTGCTTCATATTTATAAATATAGAAGTATAAAAGAATTCACATGATATCATTGTTGGAAGAGAGAGACCAAAGGTAGAAGTGCTACTTTTGGTACGTGAAATTCATCCTTGTTCATCTTTATGTTATATATTTTATCTTTATATTTGAATTTTGTGTGAAAGAATATTTTTAAAACACCAGGCAATTTCTTAACATATGCTCTTTAGATTAGGTACTGCACTTATGGGCCATCAGTCCTTGTTTTCACATGTTTATATCAATCTTAATGTTTACATTCAAAAAAATAATTGGGGCGAAATCCCTATCAGTTTTTATCCTTTTATTTTCTATGGAAATGAACATATTTTAAAAATGCCTATTTAATTTGTGGCCATGTATATATGAATTGATATTGTCTTATAGAAAATAGGAAAGACAGACTTCTGGTAGAAACAGCAATTTATTATTTAAAGAAATAATAAATCAAAATTCATAAACAGCAGAGAGGCAATGAGGGAAGCATATGGTAGCAAAGTATTTATTATTATATTAACAGAGTATCATTTTTGGTGTTTATATTTTGGTACTCTGTCAACTTCCCTCTTTGCTTATCTTTCTTTTATCATTCATAGTTTTTTCATTCCTGAAATAAATTTTTGTCTCATCCTGAAGTTGGTCTTCCCTAATTTTCAACGTGACATTTTGGTGGAGATGCTGGGCAAATTAGGGAAGACAAACTGAAGATCGCCGAAAAGACCTAGAGGCCATGGTTGCTGTGATCTACATTTTCGGAGACTGGCTCCAGGATTCCACCGCCGTGTCAAAGCCAAGACTTCCCTCCAAGATGACGATGTCCTTATAGATGATACGACGACAAAGCCGCTCTTCACGCCGCAAGAAAAAAGACGCAAAGGTACTAAGGACAATGTTCCAAGACTTCGATGGAATCCTTGGCAGAAGCACGTCAGATCCATGTCAATAACTACCATAATTGCAAGCTGTGGGTCACAGCTCCCATAGGGAAGAAAATATTTAGAAAAGTATTTATTATTTTACTAACAGAGTATCATTTTTGATTTTTATATTTTGGTACTCTGTGAACTTCCCTCTTTGCTTATCTTTCTTTTATCATTCATAGTTTATTTTTTCCTGAAATAAATTGTTGTCTCATCCCGAAGTTGTCTTCCCTAATTTTCCACTTGGCAACATAAAGTAGGAATATTGTCGTTGCGCTAAATAAAAAAAGTTGAAATAAATTTAATTTATTATAAGGGTTATTTACTTCTTTTTCGAAATACAATCGTTTGTATATCAAAATTTTGATATCTGGCCCGCATGGTGCAGTTAGAGTGCAAATGAAGAAAATGTTCAGAATTCTTGATTTTACAGAACTAAGACAATTTAAAACATCTTTATTGACTTATAGTCAATATTTACATCTTAATTCATCATTGAGCCCTTCGCCATCTTGAGAGAGTCCTCCTTCAGATAAGGTCTTCTTGGTAACTTCCCAGTTCCACGCCGAGGAAATATTTGTAGATGCTGGTTTTAGTAGACGTTAGGATATGGTCAGAGTCTCATCATAAATGCCACGTCCAAAAATCCAATAGATCATAGATCATATAGGTCAGCCATCTTGAGGTGATGAACTCTTTCATGTCCCAGGATTCTATTCTGATGAGCGTGGGAGGGAGTCCACCAGTGGAGAGGGTTTCAACGTTGCATTCTTAGCTATATATTTATGTCACTCATTGCTATATACTTAACATATTTTCGTCAATGAAAACTTAATATTTTGTGATAGCACCATTTTTTTTCAAAATGGGTGTAAAGCAATCCAAAGGTGACTTTGAAATTTTAAATATTCTAGCTGATGACTCTCTAAATAAGTTCAATATTTATGGGAAAATAATATACTTTTCATAATTAAGTACTATCAAATTCTTATTCCGAAAGGGTCTCGGGCTTTAGTTTAAAGTAAATAAAATTAGTGTTGAGAGAGAGAGATAACAAGGAAGCTAAGTGTTTTCGAATATGTTATATATGATCTTTACTCATTAAATAAATTCAATTTGTTTGAAAACAGAATAAACTTATAAGGAGAGAGAAAAGTTGATTGCAGGATATATTTTATTTGGAAATAAAAATTTGTCCGGAATAGAAAAATATCTCTAAAATCACCCAAATATTTAAATAAAAACAAACATTTTTTCTTCAATATAAATGAAAAGAAATATAAAAGTGAATACACACATGCAATTTGATGACTTAATTTTATGGTACTAAGTAAAAATATGAAGAGTAAAATATTCTTTTCAAGTGACAAAATAAAATAAAAATATAATAATAATAATAAATATATATTGCAGATAGGATCAAATTTCATTTTTTATTCAAAATAATCCATCAATTTTCATATTCATATTATATTAAAATGATAGAAATTTAAATTTTCAATCAATTTCTGTGAAATATGATTGCTTAACTAACAACACTTCCAATAAAAATTAATACAATTATAACAAAAAATCATATGAATACATATAAAAATCTCTAATTTATTTTCTAAATTATATTTCAATATCAAAATAGAGTATAATTTAAAGAACGATCATTATTTATAGATTTATATTTGATGTTATTTTATTTAAGTTTGATAAGGTCATCTATGATTCAGTACCATAAATAATCCATTTGCTGAAACTTATTAAAAACTTGAAAAATTTCTTCATGAGGATATTTTTCTATTCAAGCTTCTAAAATAAAGTTTTTCATTCTTCTCAAGATATTTGAATTAATAATTTTTATTTGTAATTTATTTGAAAATGTGTTTTCTTTGCAATAATCCATATCAGAGATACAACTTCTTGAAGATCTTTTTTCATCATCATTTTCTTCAACACAAAACGCATTGTTAAGAGTTTAAAATCGAAATATCAATTTTATAATAATATATAGCATATAATAGGAATGCTAATATATAGCAATATATATGTTGTATCGTTATTGTTGTATAGTTATTATTTAATTAAACATTACTCACCAGATGAAATTATTATTACTAATTGTTTATTACACTTTATATTTATATTTTTACATTAACACGTTGTTTACATTATACATCGTATGTTGTTGTTTATGATGATGATCTATTATATATTTTAAAACACAGAATACTACATTCCCTCCTTCCTTTAGATGAAAGGAATCATGTCTTTATATCTTGATGATGGCTTGACGACTCTTCCACTCCTGGTGATCACGGGTTCCTTGGTAGTCGGCAAGGGTGGAGAAACCTCTGGTGGCAACTGGTGAAGAGCCTCGGCATCAAGTCTATCTGAAACAACTGGGTTAAATGTAGACCCTGTTCTACTTGAACTTGGTCGGTTTAAAGAAGTGTCCTTGTCTTGGTTTGAGGAATTATCATCTGGTATTTGTACATCAGAAGAGTTGAGGTGTTCAATTCTTGTCGAATCTGAACTAAGATTTTCCTGGCTCTCTTCTGGAATCAAGTCAGAAATGCCTTGATTGGTCTCTTGAGTAGGAACATGTTTCAAATGTTTAGCATTTCTATGAATTATTTTCCCATTTTTAGTGTTGACTAATTTAAAAGAATTTATTGAAGTGTTTTCAAGAATGACATGATGTTCTGATCAGAAATTTGAATAAAGTTTTCCATTATTTGGATTTGCCACATAAACTAAATTTCCAATTTCAAAATTATGAGGACTAGCTTTCCGAATTATATCATTATATGTTTTCATTTTTTCTTTGTAGACCATATTGAATTCTTTGATGTTAGATTCATCTTCTTCTGCATCATTAACAAGTGAGCTTAATTTAGTTTTGATTTCTCTTGAAAATAATAGGAATGCTGGAGTCTTTCCTGTAGATCTGTTTGGAGTAGTTCGGTAAGACATTAAAATTCTGGATAAATCTTCTTTCCAATCTTTCCCTTCTTCAGAACTTGAATTGAATTGTTTCTTTAGAAATCTATGGAATCTTTCTATCTTCCCATTACTTTTTGGGTAATAGGGTGAGGCTTTGATATGCCTGATTCCACATTCTTTTAAAAATCTTTCCATTGATGTACTTACAAACTTTAAGCCATTATCTGTTACAACTTCATGTGGATAACCATGTCTTGCAAAGATCTCCATCAATTTTTTAATAATTGTCTTGCTGGAAATGTCTTCTATTATCATTGCTTCTGGATATGAAGAATAGTAGTCGATCACTGTTAAAACATAATGATGGCCAATTGGACCAACTATGTCAATTCCAAGTTTCATCCAAGGTTTTGATGGTAACGGAACTATTTGCAATGGTTGATCATTTATCAATGGTTGATTCCTTACACAAATTGGACAGTTTCTAATCAAATTTTCAATGTCAAAGTCCATGTTTATCCAAAAATATTTTTCTCTTAACAGTTGTTTGGTTCTTGTCATTCCTTGATGTGTTTCATGTGCAATTCTCAAGACTCTCTTTATTAGTTTTGAAGGTAGCAAAATTCTACTTCCTTTTAAGATAAGATTATCAAAAATTGAGAGTTCATCTTTAAACTTATAAAAACATTTGAATTCTTCATTCAAAGGATATGGCCAAACTCCCTTTTGAACCATATCTTTCAGTTTTTGAAACAAAGGATCTTGCTCTGTACAAACTTTTATCTCTTTCAAAGACAGTGCTTGAAGCTCTTCAGAAGTGATGGATAAGACTTTATGAACATAGTCCTCCAGCCATTTTTCATCACTTGTGTTAGAAAGAGGTTGTCTTGAAAATATATCTGCAATATTTTGCTTTCCTTGAATGAATTCAATTTCAAAGTCATATGGTTGTAATCTCCAACTCAATCTTTGAATTCTTGGAGGCAAAACAGCTCCATTTTTAGGATTCAGCATATAGATTAGAGGTTTGTGATCTGTTTTTAACACAAATTTCCTTCCCCAAATATAGGTGTTAAAATGTTCAATTGCCCATACACATCCCAATGTCTCTTTTTCTATTTGTGAATATCTTTTTTCAGTATCAGTTAAGGATCTGCTGGCATATGCAATGGGTCTTTTAATGCCATTTTGTTGTGTTTGTATTAATACTGCTCCAAGACCAATAGGGCTTGCATCTGTGATTAATTCAGTTGGTGAGTTCAAGTTGTAATATGCCAAGCATGGCTCTTTTGTTAGTGACTCTTTAAGATCCTGAAACGCTTTATTTGTTTTCAAATCCCAATTCCACCTAACATTTTTTCTAGTCAAATTATTTAAAGGTTCTGCCAATTTAGAAAAATTAGGTATGAATTTTCTTAAAAACCCACAAGTTCCTAAGAATGACCTTAACATCTCAATATTTTTTGGTATTGGAAAATTTAAGACTGCTTCTATTTTCCTATTATCAGGTTTAATACCTTCACTACTAACAATGTGACCTAAAATATCCAATTCTTCCATGGCAAATTTGCACTTATTCCTGTTGAGCCTAATGCCTACTTTATCAAATCTTTGTAAGACTTTTCTAAGCCTTTCTTCTAGTTCTTGTCTATCTTTGGCGTAAACTACGACATCGTCCAAGTAACAAATTACACCTTTCAAATCAAGCAAAATTGAATCCATTCCTTTCTGATATGCCTCTGGAGCACTTGATAGACCAAAAGGAACTTTACAAAATCTGTAACAACCACGGTGCGTGATGAAAGTTGTAAGGGGTCTTGATTGAGGGTCTAAGTCAACCTGCCAAAACCCTTTTTTTGCCTCCAGCTTTGCAAATACTTAGCACCTTTAAGGGCATGTAACATATTGTCAATTGTAGGAATTGGATGTCTTTCTCTCAATATTGCTTTATTCACTTCCCGAAGGTCTATGCATAGTCTAATTTCCTCACTATCCCTTTTTGGAACAACTATTATGTTAGAAACCCATTCAGAACCTTGATGCACTTCTTCAATGATTCCATTCTCTAGCATCTTATCAAGCTCTTGATTTACTGCTTCTACCATTGCATAAGGTATACGACGGCATCTCTGGGCAATGGGCCTATAGTTGTCTTTCAATGTCACTTTATGACTATAGCCTTTTATAGTTCCAAGTCCATGGAAAAGATGATTATGTTCTTGAACAAGAGTTTCTATATTAGTAGACATTGATTCATTTACATGATTTACCCTTTTAATTATACCTAGTTCAAAACTAGCCTTGCCTCCCAACAAAGATTCAACTTTTTTATCAATCACATAAATTTCTTCTGAAACTGAATTTTCTTACCAAGAAATCACAGCATTGAAATAACCATAACATGGAAGAGGTCTATCTTGACCATAGGCAAAAAAGGTTCGGTGGTGTCATGTAATTTTGGCATAATTTTATGGCCATATAATTCAAGCATCTTATTATAGCTTATGAAAGTTCTATCACTCCCTGTATCAATTATCATATTTATTTCACTACCATCTATTTGCACTTTTTCTTTATTTTCAGCACCTGTATAGTAGGTATATTCATCTGAACTTTCACCTACTTCAGTCTTATTTTCTTCTTGTATGGTCTTAACTTTAGTTTGATTGACACTTTTGTGGTTTCTATTATTATTTTGATTTGGGCGGTTCCTACAAGCTCTAAAAAGATGTCCTAATTTATTACAATATGAACAAGTCATTTTTTTAGCACCACATTCTTGTGCTGAATGTGTATCTAATCCACAGCGATAACATTTAGGCTTTGAGGCACCTGAAAATGATGGGGTACTTTGATTAGTGAATCTACCTTTGTTGAAATTATTAGCATTATAGTGCTTTTTAGGTTTATTTTGAACTCTATTTAGTGTTTGATCATTTTGAGGTTCAAGAAGTCTAATTTCTTTTCTAGAAATTTCTAACATTCTAGCAATATCAATGGTTTTTGACAGTGTCAAATTTTCTTGTTGCAACAATTTTTCTTTAAGTTTTTTGTTGTTACATTTTTCAATTATTTGGTCTCTTATCATATCAGCTTCTAAATTCCCAAATTCACAAGATTTAGAAAGCTCTCTTAAAGAAATTAAGTAGTTGTCGATCGATTCATCATCTTTCTGGACTCTTTGTCTAAATTTAAATCTCTCAGTGACCACATTTTTATGAGGTGTGAAATATTTATCTAAAGCTATTTTAGTTTGTTCATAATTCTCCTTTTCATCTGGCAAGTTGAAAAATATACGCTGTACATTTGGCCCTAAACAATGCAATAGAGTTGCTCTCTTAATTTCATCCGATTTTTTTTGAAATTCCAGATGCTATTTCAAAAATGGCATAGGATTCCATCCATTGCTTATATTCTGCAAATAAATTGCTTGCATTCATATTCATGGGTAAAGGTGGCGTCAGGTTAGCTGCCATACTTGTTTTTTTTTTTTTTAGGGCTACAGTTATATTTTTTAATTCTCGTCGCCAATTTATGTTGTATCGTTATTGTTGTATAGTTATTATTTAATTAAACATTACTCACCAGATGAAATTATTATTACTAATTGTTTATTACACTTTATATTTATATTTTTACATTAACACGTTGTTTACATTATACATCGTATGTTATTGTTTATGATGATGATCTATTATATATTTTAAAACACAGAATACTACAATATATATGAATCAAGTTGCCACATCTTCAATTTTCTAATAGGGTTAACAAATATCTTAAAATTTATCTATTCATTAATTTCATTATTGTTAGAAAAATATATTTTTAATTGTTCATAGAACTAAATTTAATTTCATTGTTTCATAATCGCATCACGAAAAAAGATCTATTAACAAAAGACTAACATTCTAATAAAAATATTTATATTATTTGATATTATATACCTGAAATATTTCTTTGAAATAGACATTATATCAGCACACACACATTTTTAAAATATATTCTACAGGAATTCGATAATATATCATTCTAAAACAGTTAGCGTGTGTGTACTTAAAATAACATTTGAAATATTTTATCTTCAGGATTATAGATAAACCTGGGTTATAAAATTTGTAATTCTTATTTTTGTCTATTATCTACAGACCTTACTGTCATGATAAATTTTATTAGATGAGCACGTAAAGTCTGAATATTTGAACACTTGTTTGAAACTGATGACAATGCAAGTTTACACATTTCAGATTTAAGGCATGTCAGGGTGGTCGTGTGTGAATGGATAATTTCCAAATTGACTTTCGAATTTTGTAATTTAATTTTATCAGGCTTCCAGACCACATAGAAGTGTGACATTTTGAACACTTGCTCAGTCCAATTAACAATGAAAGTGTAAACATTTTCAGACTTCTGTGAGAAGTGGGGTTGACCAGAAATTAACCAATGTTAAAAATTTCTTCTAAATCGTATGTATTTTACGATATCAACTCAGAAAATGTGGAGAGTTGCGACTTATTGTTTTCAGAGATTGTTCAAAACTTCAAAGGAGTAAAAATAAAATATTCAAGTTCCTATCTAATACATATTTGGCATTACCTGCCAAACCTCACAAAAATCAAGCAAATATCAAAGTATGTTATAATTCAGGAATCTTTTTTCAATATATCATCATTAATAAGGCGACCTATTCTTTTATTGATCAATTTCCACCCGGCAAAATTTCCATCTATATTTTGGCCATAGATTTAGTCCAGCCACTTTGTCAGTTGAATACCTCTCTGAAGGATTGTGAAGATTCCATTTGATAGCTTTGAGGATTACATGGAATAAATTCCGTCCTTGGCTGACGAGCGCCATTAGCCCATTAGCAAGCAGGATATCTAATTATATAACACCTTATATATGAATCTGAAATGGAAATACTATTTTGTACAGAGAATAGATGTGAATTTATTGTAATGGAATAATAAATCTCAAAAAATAGTTTCATTCAAGAAAATATTGAATCATTATTTTTTGTACAGTTAATAACTTGCCCGACGATGACATTTCATCAAATGAGGTGAGTTCAATATTTTAATTTATATTTTCAATATCTAATGATTGATTTGGTGTACATTAAAAATGCTTAGTATTTTGTTGAGAATATTTTCTCCAAGATATAACCTAATTAAGAAATATCAAAATAGAGGCATTTAGAAAAACAATTTCTAATTAGCTTAAGTATTTTCATATTCTTTTTATGATATATATAAGTAAACATCAATGTTAAGAAGATATAAATACTAACTGTGATGATTTTCTTTAAACATTTTCTCAATGAAGAAACTCATCCCTTTTTCGCTCTCTATGTTAGCTTTTATCACTTCTTAGCAAGGATATATCCTGCGATTTCCCCCTATTGTAAAATATCAATGTATGAATATATATAGAAATAATATTCGAATTTATGAATCCATATATAAAATCATAGATGAGATCCAAAACATAGGTTTCATTATATGTATAAATGGTTAAAAAAGAACAAGGGACAGTTTTATAAATCTTTATCCAAACTTCCCCACATGTATTCATAATTTGATAATTTTATTTTTTGAAAATATTGTGAGTGAAGCCTTTCTGATATATTTAAGAATAAATTCACACAGGTTCACGATGTGTTTTCCTAAAAATATTCAATTCTCTCTCACAAACCATCGCACCAACAGCACCTCCCTCCACGCCCCGCATAAAATAGAAACCCGGCGCAAAAAAGTAAGTTTTCCCTTAAGCTAATAACTTCAGGTCACTTTGAGTAATATTTCCAGGTATTGCTTCAGATTTGATAAGAAAATCCCAGTAACAGTGCGTCTCACCAAGGTCCGGCATCAATTGAAAAAATTGAAGGCCCATCTGGACGCAGAAGACGCTAAAGGTAAATATAAAATTCAAGCTTTCTAGATAATCCTTTTTGATATATAAAAATGACAAGTAAACAAGTTTAAAGCTTATTTGAATACCTTTGAATAACAATAATACAGAGTCAATATTCAAAATAACTTATATGAGATTGAATTTAACGCTTTCGATTCCTGGAAATCTCTTTGGAGGCGATGTATCAACTCGGGTAAGGTGTAGTATACCTATCTGATTAATAGATAATTTTATTTGGCATACTGACATTACTTTTTACACATGTAGACATGTGGTTCACTTACAGTAAGAGGAGTCGCCAATTTTATCCACCATGATTATCATGGCCTGTACCACTTTAATTAAGGATAATAATAAACATTTTCGAACAAATTAACCAAAGGACCCCGATTCTTACAAAGTCCAACCCCACCAGGGATTTAATATAACCAAAATGGGTTTTATAGCACACTTGTAAGTTAAAGGTAGAACTGCTTGCCATATGTGTTGACATGTGGAGCACTTACAGAAAAGACAGTCGTTAAATACTACCCACAATGATATTCATGGCCTGTATCATGTGTACTATGAATAATAATAAAAACCCTTTTCGGAATCGCGTTTTACAACCATCTAACAAAAAAAAAAATCTTAGAAATTAATATTTGAATGTTTCAGATGCAGGGCATTTAACAACTCCAAGAACGCCCAGAGAAGACAATGGTGATGCAAGGTAAGATTGAATTTAAGGATATAAATTAAGATATGACATTAACCTTGTTTATTTCAGGCCCATGATGACAGGATGCTGCCCCAACTGCCGAAACGACCTAACCACGCGGCGCCTGTACAAGGTCTCAAACAAAATTAAGAACTTGGAGCCTGAATTGAAGGCAAGGGAGTTTGAAGGTAAGAAATAATTTATTTTGAAAATAAATGCCTATCATGTTAGATATAGAGGGGAAATTCCACATGGAAAATCATTGCTATATAAATTTGAGATTATATCATTGCATAAATTGTTGCAAATAATGATATATTGATTGGCTGGGATCGTCAATTTTTTTAAGGTAAAACAATGTATTTGTTATATACGAGTTTAATCCAAAATATGACTGCCTTCTTTCTTATTTAAATATTTTATTATGATATTCTCTATTTTAAAAAGAATTAAATTTCTAATATGAATACTGAAATCACAACCTGAAGGATAACGCACCTACACTAGAAGAAGAATTCAGAAAAAGATATAACTATGGTTGCGATCAAATTAATCCTATTTGATATTTCCAAAAATTATATAATTTTAACGCTATTTCTAATGCATATAATTAAAATCTTTTTCTATAACCTATATTCGATATCATTTACTAAAAACACAAATATATTCAAAAATGTCATTTAAGCAGCCATTATTTCCCTTTTAAAATATTTAGATTTGCCTTTTATCCAATACAAGAATGCAACTTTCACCTCATTATATAACATGAAATGTGTTTTTGAAAATCAAGGGGTGCAGACAAATTAAAATCAAACCATAAAAAGTCAAAACTGTAAGATAGGTGTGCAAAAACCCGCATCATTTGTCTAATAACAATGATATAACAGTGCTCGAACCATAAATTATCGCATTTTTATAATCATGAAGCTTTTCTATAGTTCATTCAAATACTCTATATAGATAATATATTGTAGCAATTTAGCAAATTTTATTAAAGTACAGATTTATTGGACCGCCATTTTTGGACATGGCATCATATATTGAAACCATATGGACTTATTCAGGATGCAGTGAATCCCTCATGCTTTTCATTCTTTCCTAAACATTTGAGTTCAATCTATATTTCCTATTTTAAAAAAGACTTTTAATTATATGGCACAAGAATATACATCAATTTTTAGTTCACAATTTTCCTCTAATGGATAGTGTATTAACACTTGCTAGTTAACAAAAACACATATTTATTAGCATTTCAAACATATTTATTAGAAGAATATTAATGTAGTTTTCTGTTATGATGTTGAATTTACGCTCAAAACCTTATAGGTCACGCGATCTTAGGTGTTACTCAGTAAAGAACGTGGCATGATCGAGACTTTAGTTAGATCTCGCTTCAAATTTAAAACTTTTATCAGATAGGAAAAATTCTCTGGCCATCCCCACAGAGAAGAAAGTCGCCAATTTAATGGATTGCTTAAATGAATTTTTAGAACCTGAAGTCCTTAATGACAACACCTGCTCAACTTGCGAACAAAAAGGATCCTTTCAAACCTATGGAGTCTCAAAATGGCCAACAGTGTTGGTATTAAATTTCAAAAGATTTTCATCATTCAACATGACCAAAATAAACCAAAATGGTAGATTACCCATTGTAGTTGGAGCTCAACCAAAACCATCAAGGTACCCTAGAATTCGGCCACTATACCGCCTTCTGCAAGCGTCCCATCTCAGCTGAATGGTACCGAAAGGATGATAAAAGAAAGATTTCCTAATATAAATTTATGATCCTATTGAACTCTGAGAGATATTTTATAAAGACTTGGGATCACAAGAAAATAAATTATTGATTTATTTGTAATATATGATATATTGTAAAATTCGTGTTTAGTTAGAAACATTCTGAGAACTAAAAATATATTTTGTTTGATTTCAATAAAAATATAAACTCTTATTTATATATTATGTTATTAAAAACATAATTTATGATTGCGTCAGATTCTTTTATTTCATTTATTTTATTTTATTTTATTTATTTCAATACAAAAAAATGTGAACTTTCATATACTTGAGCTGCACCATTATAAGATGTGGTAATATATATTCTTTACTCAGTAATATGTTTTTTAAATAACTTTATTCTCTTCTTTTTATTCCCAATTTTTATACTTTACCCCTCTCAGAATAGTTTTAATTAATATTCCTCTCAATGAAATTTATCATTTTCAATATATATATTATTTATTTATTTAATTTCTATACCAGATAGTTGGCGCTTTGCGCTCCAGGAACCTGGGTTATAAATATCTCTCTTAATTTATATATATATATATTTATAAATTCAATTGCCTTCTATCGATAAAATTTGTAACAAATAAATTTACTGGAAATGTATTTCTTTTCAATAATATCATCAAATGTTATCTCTACAGACCTTACTGCAATGATATAAGTTATTGAATGAGAGGGCTTGGCTCATCAGTAGTGAACCCTCTCAGCGGTTTCACCACTTTAATCTCTAGGCTTCTCTATTATTGTATTGGATTGGTTTGGGATATACCCTGCATTTTCTATGGAAGGCAGCTTAGGGGTGTTTAATGAACTTTTATACATAAGCTTATAGGTCTGTAGAGGCACCTACATATAATTTCGAGGTATTGCATTGAGCAAAGCTTTTCCGAAAATATGGTTTTATAAATATATATTAGTAAATTAAATTTATAAATATAAATGCCATCTATCGAAAAAAATTGTAACAAATAAATTTACTAGCAATTTGTTTCTTTCCAATAATATTATCAAATATTATCTCTACAGACTTTACAGCAATGATATAAGTTATTGATTGAGAGGGCTTGGTTCATCAGTAGTGAACCTTCTCAGCATATTTTCTAGGTTCTCGCATTCGTGTAATATCCTGTTGAATGGCGTCAATGTCAGAAAGGTCGCAGCTTACAAATAAAGAAATATGTCGTTTCTACCTTTGTCTCTTTCAACAAAAAGGATCTTAGTAACAAAATGTATTTTTCAAAATTCAACATTCTGTAGATAAATAATAAATATTCAATCACAATATATATATTGTATTATGTAATTTCACAAAGATAATATGTAAAAAAGTAAAATCACTAAAAGCAACGTTGTTTACAGATGGCCGCCGAGTGCAAAGCCTCGTTGAAAGCAGCAAACCTTCGACATCGACTGCTCAGGCAATAGGACCCCAGAAAATAGTTAGTATTCATTTCATTCAACATAGGTATTCTCTAAATGCTTTAAATATATCTTATTTTGAAATATATTTTTATTTTTCCATTCTCTAAAAGCATTTTTAAAAGTTATTGTTCAATTTGAATATTGGAATCTTATTTATATATGTGATATACTAATCAATTATAATTTGAACATATAATTTATTAGTTTTCGACAGTGTACTTACTAAATATATTTCTATATAATTGTTTGAACTGTAAAGTACTGAGAAGAATTCTATATACAGTTACGAGCGTCATTCCTCATCTCCTAATCTCCTAATCAATCATCTCTCTCTGTCACCGTTTGCTTTTTTTCTGGAATGGCGCCCTCCTATTGGTTGGCTATGGTCACGCCACCTTTGCCCCCCCCCCCCACTCGCTATTTATGTAACTATTGTGTTGGAGCGGGTCGCTCCCTAAATAAATGCATATATTAGATAATAACCAAATGGAATCCTCTCTTTCTTTTTCCCAGTAAGAGACGCCTACGGAAGCCAACAGTACATAGACAGATAAAGCACATAGGCTATAGTTATTAACCAACATATGCAATTATTTAAAAGGCGCCAATCTATAATTGTAACAAATAGTATTTGAATCAAAACATTCAATCGGGTAAAACACGGGTGTTGCCCGGGTCATTCGGCTAGTCGCTATATAATGAGCAAAAGGCGGATTTTGGGAGCAAAACCTTTATGGAAAAGGTGCTATGAATATTAAAAATGGTACAAATATTTTATTTTTTATATGAAAAATATCTATAATATAAATATAAAAATAATAAAACATCAAAACTATTCAATATATAGTTATTTTACTTATTAGTCAATAAATTATTTGATAAAAATATATTATATTTATACTCTCATTATATATTCCAGAGTAGAAGTTTGCATCTTATAGCATTTATGATATGTTTTTCTGATAAACCTCTACATTCACTCAAATTAATTTTGCATATCTTCTTTTGAATTATTTTCTATTTGTCTCTAATAATCTAATGAGATCTAAATATTTCTGAAAACTAGATTCGATTTTTGTTGAGGTTTATTCTATTTTTAATCTATGTGTTTATTATTCTGTTTATATTGTTTTAATTTAATTTGACCACGGACGTCTGGTCACGTGTGTATTTAGAGATGTATAAATTGTGATGGAAAATAAAGGAGTAGTCACCAGTTAGTAGTGTCAGTCTCATCCTTGTGAGTTGGTAAAATTACTCCCGTGTGCGAGGTACCGCATCCTCCAAAGAACAGAGCCTCCCTCATCCTTAGGTCGCCGGCAGTCGGATCTTCCCTCAGAGAAAACAAAGAATACAGTCCTCTAAAGACGGCGGAGTGAGGTATAACGGGTTAGTGCCTTTCAAGTGGAACACCTCCTCCACCCAAGGTTAAACATTATTGGTCCTGATCGAGCAGGATTTCAAAGAAGCTAAGAAAATTAGGGAAGAAAAAAAAAAATAATTCTAAAGATAGAAAATTCGCATGCTTCTGAAGAAATTAAAAAATTTGGTTGATAGTTAAAAAGTAAATTTGCAAATTTATTTAACCAAGTGAAACATTTTCAAGAATTCAAATGAAAAAGAATCAGAAACTCCGAACGCTGTTGCGATCATCTGCAACAAAGAGTATAAGGGAAATCGATGCGGACCTGGAGAAGGAATCTCCATCTCGTGAGACCATCGGGATAAAATTTAGAGTGTTGGAGACTATTGAGAACCAACTTAGGGATGCAAATGTACAGGTTATGAATCTGATGTTGGAGGATGAGGCAATATCTCCACCTGATCTGGAGAAGGAACAGGATATGGTGGTCCAGTATGAGGAGAATTTTGTACGAACCGAACTTAGGGTGGCTGAATATCTCCAGGTCAAGGAGAATGGGCAACAAGGCCGGGGCACTCTGGACCCTACTAGGAGCGCCCAGGAGGGTATGTCATCGTGCAAGCTGCCTAAGATGGCACTCCCGGTTTATGATGGCACATGTCTCGAGTGGTTGGGATGGTGGTCGCGGTTTGAGATGATCCACGAGAGTGCAGTGTTGTCAGAGGTGGAAAAATTCCAGTATCTTGTACAGTCAATGAAGGCTGGTACCCGAGCGGATCGATTGGTCAGAAGTTACCCGCTAATCCCCGAAAACTATCCTAAGGTGGTTAAGGCATTGAAGGACCGCTTCGGCGATAGTAACATCCTCACCGAGGTTTATGTCCGCCAACTGTTGAAATTGGTCATTAATAATGTAAGAAGAAAAAACTTGTCTCTAGAAGGCATGTATGACCAATTGGAATCCCATTTGAGATCCTTGGAGTCATTAGGGGTGACTGTCCAGCAAAATGCCTGTTTTTTGTATCCTATGATGGAGTCAAGTCTGCCAGAAGACTTGTTGAGGATATGGCAAAGAAGTGCACTGGCTGGGTATGGTGGAGACGAACTTGAACTCCCCATAACATTCGACCAAAGATTGGAACGACTTCTCGAGTTCCTAAGGAGAGAAGTGAAAGGGGAGCAACGGCTTGAATATATGAAAGAGGGGTTTGGAGAATCATCCCAAAGGAGGAACTATGGCCAAAATATGGCCAGGATGCGGGCCGCTAAGATAAAAGAGGCTCAGGGTAGAGTGACTCCTCTGTGCCTCAGTTGTAAAGGAAAGCATTGGATCCAGGATTGCGCGGGTTGGCGTTCCATGACAGTGACCAAACGAATGGATGAAATGAGAAAGGTTAACGCCTGCTTTCGCTGTTTGCGGGTGGGTCATGTGATGGCAACCTGCAGAACCCAAATCCGGTGCTCGCACTGCAAGGGACCCCATCATACAGCTCTGCATCTACCAAGGCGGGTATCAGTGGAAGATCGGGATCAAAGGGAAAGGCAAAACACTGAGGAGCCGCGGGTCTCGCCTGGTGAACAAGAAATCGCCTTATCAGGGATGCATGTGAGAACCGCAATCCCAACAGCCTTGTTAGCGACATCTCGGGTTCGCCTGGTGGGCCCTCCGGGCGTGGGAGTCACTGTGCGGGCGTTGCTGGATCAGGGGTCTCAGTCGTCCTTTGTCCATCGAGACCTTCTTCATCACTTGACTATCCCAGTGCACAAGGTCAATGCACAAATCTTCGGGATTAACGACACCAGGGGAGAGCATGTTAAACAGATGGTATCCTGTTCGGTGGCGTCGTTGACGGAATCAGGATGGACTATATCGATTCGGGCGCTGGTGGTGAGAAGAATGACTGGGATCCTACCTAGTCGGGATCTCCGCATCCCTGTGTCGTCCAGCTGGAAGACCCTGCCATTGGCTGACCCTCAGTTTGAGACAAGTGGCCGAGTGGATGTAATACTGGGAGCAGACGTATATGGAAGTTTATTACTTCCCGAAGTTAAGTATGATGAGAAAACCCAGTTATGCGCGCAGAAGACCCGATTGGGCTGGATTATCTCGGGTAAATTACCAGGTGAAGGAGAAGTCGGCCCACACAGGGTGTACAACTGTTAGGTACACTTTTGAATGGTACACTATGACAGGTTCGTTTGGTATTGAAAGAATGATTCAATTAATCATCCTTGATATTTTAAATTTTATTCAGGATAAATATAGATATAAATTATTAAATAAAAACAAACGATAGCAATGCGTCTCTTTATACATAAAATTTTTAATATGCTAGCTTTCGGATCTTATCGATCCTTCAACAGGCCAAGCTGTAAATTGTCTATTTACAATAGATATAAATATTATGTTACAAATTAATTTTAGTAATTAAAAAAGTTAAAAAATGTTCGATTGAAAAGGATGGATTGGGAAGGAAGTCAGTCCGTGTTGGCCGTCAGAATTCGAAGGGCCCACGCCCGTGCTTCCCACGTGACCGCCGCCGCCGCGCATGCGCGCCGACCGTGACGTCGCCACCGTCCGCCGGCGGTGGTGTTGGTTGAAAACTGTTCTTCTCTTCGTCGCGCGGGCGTGCCTTTCACTAACAACAACATTCGGGTGAATTATGAAGAAAACCTGGACAACGTATTGCGGCGCTTCTGGGAGATGGAAGAGGTCCCCCTTAGACATGCCAAGTCGGACGCAGATGAATTCTGTGAAGAATTATACAAGACCAGAGGTATGGCAAAGATGGAACGCCATGAAAAACGTAGCAGAACTCCAGCGTCTAGGACGGGTGAGAAAATCTCTGAATATTCCATGTCGAAAGAAGAATACCCCACTGGCAGGGTTAAGTTGACCGAGTCTAAAGACGGATACGGTTCTGAGCGTGTCAAGGGGAAAGTGGATAAACTCTGCCCAGCTAGTGCCATGGTGAAAGTGACCGAAAGAAAAACCTGTCCAGATAGTTCCGTTCTGAAAAGGCCTGAAGAGTCAACTTGTCCTGACTGCTCGAAGGTGAAAGGATCAATGTGTCCACACTGTGCAAAGATGAAAGAGATTGAGATGCTAACCTGTACAGACAGTGCCAAAGTAAAAGCAGAACTCTGTCCAGACAGTTCCAAAGTGAAAGTAGATAAAGAAGAACCCTGTCCAGACAGTTCCAAAGTGAAAGTAGATAAAGAATAACCCTCTCCAGAGCTATGGCCCAAAATGCCTAAACTATCAGAAAATCAGGAGGAGACGACGGTATTGTCAGTCAATTTAAACGACGAAAAACCTATGCTTGTAACCATTGGAGAGCGGTTTTCCTCCCTGACTACTTATATTAGAATAGTTGTCTGGATTTTGCGTTTTATCAATAATTGCCGTGATAGGTCAAGGAGGGTCCACACATATCTGACAACGGCCGAGTTAAGACAAGCACACGATAAGATACTCCTCGCCGTTCAGCTTTATTGTTTTGACGAAGATTTAAAGAATTTGCGTAATCAGAAGATGGTAAGAAAAACCAGTAAGATAGTGGCTCTAAATCCTTTTCTTGATGAAAGGAGCATTATCCGAGTCGGAGGCAGGATAAGATGGGCTCCAGAAATCGCCTATGATCAAAGACATCCTGCGTTATTGCCATCCACAGGAAAGTTGAGTCAATTGATAATCAGAGATGCGCATTCCAGAACTCTACACGGCGGTGTGCATTTGCTATTGGCCACCCTTAGACAGAAATATTGGATCTTGAAGGCGAAAAATCAAATTAAGAAATGTATAAGAAATTGTCTGACATGCTGTCGCTAAAATCGAGTCACTCAACATCAATTGATGAGTGATCTACCCAAAGAACGGTTGACCCCTGGAAAGCCATTTACAGTGAGTGGTGTAGACTACGCTGGACCCTTTAAAATAAAATTATCGAAAAGACGGGGTCAAAAGATTGATAAGGGTTACATCTGTTTGTTCGTTTGCTTGGTAACCCGAGCAATACATGTAGAGCTAGTCACTGACGCTTCAACGCCAACTTTTCTGGCTGCCTTTAAGAGATTCTTGGCGCGCAGAGGACATTGTGCACAGATGTATAGTGACCAAGGTACCAATTTTGTGGGAGCAGCCAAACAACTGCGTAAAGGATTCTATATGGCTCGGGATCAGATGTCGGAGATCGCGGAGATATTGGCCAATGATGGAACGGAGTGGAAATTTAATCCTCCAGGTGCTCCTCACTTTGGTGGCCTATGGGAAGCCAGCATAAAATTCTTCAAGTATCACTTTCGCCGCATCATTGGAGAAACCTTGCTGACCTATGAGGAGTTCCTGACCCTAATTGTCCAAATAGAAGCCTGTCTGAATTCAAGACCTTTGGGACCAATTAGTGGCGACCCCAATGATCTAGCGGTATTGACACCAGCACATTTTCTACTGACATCTTCATCTTATTGCGTCCCTGAGGAAGACTTATTGAACGTTGGGGTTCAGCTATTGCATCGGTGGAAAATGGTCCAGAAGATGGTCCAACATCTGTGGAGGCAGTGGTCTACGGATTATATTCATAATCTACAACAACGACACAAATGGAGAATGCCAAGGCCCAATGTGGCTACTGGCTCCTTGGTTCTAGTCCGGAAGGAACATGTGCCCCCCGCCAAGTGGATGATGGGGCGAGTGGTGGAGATCCATCTGGGCAAGGACGGATTGGTCTGAGTGGTATCTATCCGCACCAAGGCTGGCGTACTCAAAAGACCCCTGGTTAAGCTGGCGTTGCTGCCTGTTCCCCACAGCTTGCTTTGATGGTTCCCATCAACTCGGGGAGTATGTTGAGTTTTATTCTATTTTTAATCTATGTGTTTATTATTCTGTTTATATTGTTTTAATTTAATTTGACCACGGACGTCTGGTCACGTGTGTATTTAGAGATGTATAAATTGTGATGGAAAATAAAGGAGTAGTCACCAGTTAGTAGTGTCAGTCTCATCCTTGTGAGTTGGTAAAAGTACTCCCGTGTGCGAGGTACCGCATCCTCCAAAGAACAGAGCCTCCCTCATCCTTAGGTCGCCGGCAGTCGGATCTTCCCTCAGAGAAAACAAAGAATACAGTCCTCTAAAGACGGCGGAGTGAGGTATAACGGGTTAGTGCCTTTCAAGTGGAACACCTCCTCCACCCAAGATTAAACAATTTTATTTAAATATTTCCGTTAAGATGTGTTTGTTTTCGACAAAAGGTTTCAAAAGTTTTTTCTTTTTGATCCTTTCTATATCTATCATACAGGAAAGTATAAATTAAAATGATTTTGTCTGAAAAGACACAATTTTTTTTATCTGTTCATAATTATCTCTTCATAGAGAATGATTTAAATATAATTTATTTTTTAATTTTGAGGCAAAATTTTATTTTTCTACAATTTTATGATTGTGGTATTTTTATTCTCACTTTCTTTCACTTCTCACACTTTTATATGTAATATCTCTAAAGCCTAAAAACTAATTTTGCGATAGGATGATATTCATGTACAATAGGGGAACACCTCTACCTTGAAATTGTATTAACAAAGGCAGTTAAGAGATTTTTTGAACTATCTTTAAATTTCAAAATGAACTTTCTCTCTAAATTTATAATTAATCATTGTCTGCTGCTTTGTTTTTCAGAGATCCAAATCTGGCTGGATCCTGTTCGCCCTATTTTATTATTTTTTTTTATTTTAACTTTTTTCTAATATTTTTATTCATAACTAGCGGATGTGCCCGGCTTCGCCCGGGTTTTACCCGAGTGAATGTTTGTCTAACGAACATTTGTTAAAACAATTCTCTATAAACTTATAAAACGTACTCGGCTTCGCCCGGGGTTTTACCCGAGTAAAGGTTTGTCTAGCGAACATTTGTTAAAACAATTCTCTAAAAACTTATTTAAAAAAAAAAGATATATTTTGATAATTTGAAACTCGTAAATTTGAATCTCTCGATAAAGTGAACATTTTTTCCCGGTCCCTGTGTGCCGTGTCATCCTGAATTTTGTCTTTCCTAATTTTCTACATTAGAAAATCATAGTTTTATCTAGTGAACATTTTTTCCCGTGTCACATTGTCTTTATTCTTCATTGTTGGCTTTTTATATTATATTTACTCTTCATTGTTGGCTTTTTATCTTAAATTTATTCTTCATTGTTGGCTTTTTATATTACATTTACTCTTTATTGTTGGCTTTTTATCTTACATTCATTCTTCATTGTTGGCTTTTTATATCATATTTACTCTTCATTTTTGGCTTTTTATATTATATTCTGACCAAATTCTATCTGTGAACTTCACACAGTGAACTTCACACAGACAGAATAAGGCAATTATATAAGTAGATTTACTCTTCTTTGTTGGCTTTTTATCTTACATTCATTCTTCATTGTTGGCTTTTTATATTACATTTACTATTCATTGTTGGCTTTTTATCTTACATTCACTCTTCATTGTTGGCTTTTTATCTTACATTCATTCTTCATTGTTGGCTTTTTATCTTACATTCATTCTTCATTGTTGGCTTTTTATATTACATTTACTCTTCATTGTTGGCTTTTTATCTTACATTCACTCTTCATTGTTGGCTTTTTATATTATATTTTTAGATTGAGATTATTAGCTAGTATGTGAAAATATTAACTCTGTTGAAATTTAATTTTGTATTTATATATAAATAAAATTAACTCTGTTGATTTTTTTGTATTTAATCGATAACAGCGAAGTTACGCATGTTAATGTTAGGGAAAAATATTTTGACGTTAAGCAAAACCTGCTCCATCTCGTTTTACATAAATGTTGAAAATTTGGTCGAAATTGATGCATTGTAACGAAAGTTTTTAGTGATGTCCTCTTATGAAATTTGCATTTTATTAATATAGATAATCCTATATATCAAGTTTTTATAAAACTAAATTCTAACAGGCGCCTAGATATTTCAAGCGCAACATTGTTTTTTTTTCTAATTATTTTTTAAACATTTTTCTTATATTTGATCCCTAGTCCACATGACACCTTGGCAGTGCAAAGGCAGGGAGAACAAGACCAGGTGTCCCTGGTTTCTGAAGGACCTAGACCATCAAGGTTTGTTGTGTCGAGGTGAATAACCTCTGTTTGGGTCATCATTCTACTCTGGTGGGCGTAGGAGGGAGCCCACCAGGGGAGGGGGGGATCGAGGTTCCTATCCTCTCGCCTGAACACTGCCGACGTTGTGACAACGAGCACTGAACGGTGCAGAAATCACTATTTCCTACAGACAGATCCAATCAATAACAGAGGGAGGCTACAGCAATTTCCTGCAACAAATAATTGCCAAATTGATTAGAAGACTTGGCCAGTCAGTGAAATGGTCGCGAGCATCAAACGGGGAAGAATTTACTGTGCAGATTCCCTCAATAACAAAGATGGCGGCAGCAGATATTTTCTGCAACAAATTGTGGTCAAATTGAACCAGTCAGTGAATAATCATAATGTGGTTGGTATCATGCCCAATGATTGAATTGAATGTGGATTGGCCTGTAATTTTTGTTAGAATCTGAGAATGAAGAATCAACCTACTCACAGGGCGTTAAGAGCTGTAAGGATATATAGCACTTATGAGAACGCTCAAGATTTCTGTTTGCAAATACCGCACCCGCATTTTGAGAGATTGATTTGAAAGAATGAAGGTTTGCTGTGTGCATCAAATGGCCAAATGTTCATAATGCAAAATTTATAAACACAAAATATCATTTAAAAATGACCCTGACACAAAATTTGGCGTGCATTACCAGAAAATAATTTTTGTTATATTTTTAATGACAATCTATTTTTTGTGCCTCATATTGGTGGAATATGGATCGAATATATGAGGATTTTATATGCTAAATTTTTCATATATATTGAAATCAAATTATTTTACCAAGACCTAATTGAGAAATTCAATCATTTAACAAAACTATATTCTTTATTTGTAAGAGAAAAATAAAAGGTAAAAATGAGTAGAGTTTTCATTTATAGATTACAACACATAACATATGGTATGGAACAAATTATTTGATTCGAATAATAAACAAATACCTTTTTCGTATTTTTATTTTAAAAAATTATATTTGCACTCAAAGGCGAATATTCTATCATACATATTGTCGCGTGTTAGTTCTATAATACTATTTTTATGGTTTACATCAACCAAGTAAAATTCTATACTAAACGCTGCGCAGTATGACTGACATTGATCAGAGTAGGTTTATTTTACTCTGGCAGTAACTGTAAGCCTTATCAGTGGTGACTAGAAAGCCAGGACTCGCTACAAGGCGATTTATATTCTTCTTTCTTATATCTACTCAACAATCATATTAGGGTATCAAACCTGTATAGCTTGAGATGCTGTGTTCTGAGAATGACATGCATATTGATTGGGTGAAGTAATAGCTTCTGTTTTTATCATTAAGACTGGGAGCCTTACTCAGTAGCAGAGCGGGTTAGCTCCAATATGGAATGGTCGCCTCTGAAATGAGGAACAATGCCGTGTGCAGCTGCTCCTTACATAGAATACTTACGCTGCTCATCCTGTATCCCAGGATCAGGCGCCATTACAGGATACTATTAGTTGGACCAGTTGAGCCCAAGTATTTTAGCTAGGATGTTGCTGCTCCCCCTCCTCTTTTTTCATCTGAGCCTTGGAGCAGCAAAGGCGGAGTTGGGCGACTAATAAATGTTGCAATACTATTGCATACAACATAAAATACAGAATAGAGAAAACTATTTACAATTGAAACAATTCAATTGACATCTAGTCAATATTACATTTTGAAAATAAATTAAAAGAATGAGAATTTTTTCAATGATTCATAAGTGAGGAAGTCCCCAACACCTTGTTATGGCACACTTTCAGACCAGGAGGAGGTCTTTTTGGAACTTCCGATCTCCAGGTCCAGAATGATGCGAAAACCAAGGTCAGGCTTACTTGAATTGAATAAGCTTAATTATAGATATTTGAATCCCATTCTTCATATTAAATATACATAGATAATAAAAAGGTATATATAAGATTGAATAATGAATTTATCAAACCAATATACGCCTTTTTATCTAAAGATATATATATGGATTGCTCTATTTTCAGAACATATATAATAATATGTTTGATAATATTCTTTCTTACTTTATAAATATTGTATAGATGGAAAATATTCTGGGAAGATATTAATCTACAAAAACAAAGGTCGCCCATTCTGTCATGATAGATGTCAAAACTAGACCCCATCTATTTACCGTTGCCACATACTAGCCTCAGATCGGTGACAAAGCCACAAGACCAGCTTTGGCAAATTGAGAAGCTTCCACCTAGAGACCATGGGTTCAAGCTAAAGGCTTTCATCAGCCTTGGGCGGAATTTAATCCATGAGCTCACGAGGGGTCTATGGAACCTTCACAATCTGCCAAAGAGGTGTTGAGCTGACAAAATGGCTTTTTTTAAATGTCTATTTAATTTGGAAGTTTATATTATTTGATATTATCAGGTAGAGAAAGAGTGAGATAAATACTAGGAAAAACAAAATTCTGGATGACAGAGCAATTTTTTTAAGACACAATAACTAATCGAAATTTATAAATAGCAGAGAGGTATCAAAGAAGCTTATAATGTAGAATATATTGTCGAGGAGAAGAGATAATTCAATTTATTATAAGGGTTATTTGCTCCTTCTTTGAAATACAATCATTTGTTTTTTCAAAATATTGATCTCTGGCCCGCATGGTGCAGTGGGAGTGCAAATGAAAAACATGTACGCAATTTTTAATTTTAGAGAACATATGCAATTTAAAACATCTTTATTTACTCGTAATCAATATTTCCAAAAGAAAACATCAATATTCACATCTTAATTCATCGATAGAGGCTCTTGCTATCTTGAAAGTGTCTTCCTCCAAACAATGTCTTCTTGGTAACTTCCCAGTTCCACCCAAAGTTAATACTTGTAGATGCAGGTTTTAGCAGACGTCAGGATGGCCAGAACATCATCAATGTCACGTCAAAAAATTCAATAGATCATAGATCATATAGGTCGGCCGTCTTGAGGTGATGAACTTCGGTTCAGGTCCCAGGATACTACTCTGATGAGCGTGTGAGGGATCCACCAGTGGAGAGGGTTCCAACGTCGCATTCTAAGCTATATATTTATGGTGTCACTCATTGTTATATATTTAAAATATTTTCGTCAACGAAAACTATATATTTTATGATAGCACCATTTATTCAAAATGGGTGTAAAACAATCTAAAGGTGATTCTGAAATTTCAAATATTCTAGCTAATGGCCCTCTAAATTTAACGAAATTGAATGGGAAACGAATCTACTTTTCATAACGAAGTACTATCAAATTCCATTTTAGAAAGAGTCTGGGTATTTAGTTTAAAGTAAATAAAATTATAGTTGAGAGAGAGAGATAACGAGGAAGTTTAATGTTTTGGAAAATATTATATATGCTCTTTATCATAAATACATTCTATGCAAATATTTGAATTAATTTATGATATTTATACTAATTTAAAAAATTATCAAGAGAGAATTAGCTTTTAAGAGAGAAAAAGATAAAGAGAGAGATACAAAAAATTGATTCGAGGAAATATATTTCATTTGGATATTCAAATTTGTTTGAAAGAGAAAAATCTATAAAATAACCTAAATATTTAAATAAATATAAAATTTTTCATCATAAATGAAAGGAATTATGAAAGTGAATATACATATGCAATTTAATGACTTAATTTCATGGTACTAAGTGAAAATATGAAAAGTAAAATCATTCTTTTTTTTCAAGTGACAAAAGATATATAAACATAATATTAAATATATAATGCAGATAGAATCAAATTTGATATTATATTTAAAATAATTCATTAACTTTTCATAATCATGATATATTAAAATGATAAAGATATAAATTTACAATCAATTTATGTGAAATATGAGCGCTTAACTATCAACACTTCCAATAAAATTAGTAATAAAATTATAAAAATATATATATGCATGCATTATATTTATAATTTATTTTTAAAATTATATTTTCATATCAAAATAGTATAATTTGAAGAGCGATAATTATTTATAGATTTATATCGAATGTTATTTTATTTAAGTTTGATAAGACCATTTGTGACTCAGTACCATAAATAATCCATTTGCTGAAAATTATTAGGAAATTTAAGGAATTTCTTCAAACTTCTGAATAAAGTGTATAATTCTTTCCAAGATCTTTGAATTATCAATTTTTATCTACTAATTTATTTGAAAATTTGTTTTCTTTGCAATATTCCATATCAGAGATACAACTTCTTGAAGATCTTTATTCATCATCATTTTCTTCAACGCAAAATGCATTGTTAAGAGTTTATATAAGATCGAAATGTCAAATTAATAATATATAGCATATAATATTAATGCTAATATATAGCAATATATATGAATCAAGAGATGCCACATCTTCAATGTTCTAATAAAGTTAACGAATATCTTAAAATTTATCCATTCATTTATTTCATTATTGTTAGAAAAATATATTTTAATTGTTCATAGAACTAAATTTAATTCCATTGTTTCATAATCCCATCACGAAAAAAAGATCTATTAACAAAAGACTAACATTCTAATAAAAATATTCATATTAATTGATATTATATACCTAATATATTTCTTTGATATAGACATTATATCAGCACACACATTTTTTAAATATATTTCTACAGGAATTCGAAAATATATCATTCTAGAAACAGTTACGGTGAATGTATTTGAAATAGCAATTAAAATATTCTAACTTCAGGATTATAGATATACCTATGTCATAAAATTTGTAATTCTTATTTTTGTCTAAATGTTTCTTATAATACACTGCGTGACATTGAAAATGGAACACCAAGAAATAGTAGCCAGAAAGTGATGAAACTCGGCAGACAGAGAGAGACAGGGACGAACAATAAGTGATCTTTATTTCAAAATGATAGTCATAATACAGAGAGCGAGAACGGCGTCGGCTTAGTAGCAAGTAGGACCACCGCGGACGGCGATGCACGCAGCAACACGTCTAGGTAGAGAGTCATTGGAGTACGGATGGCGTCCTGAGGAATGGCCCTCCATTCCCTCTCAACCATTTGCCACAGTTCGTCTTCTGAACGCGGCTGTGGCAAGGCATGCAAACGGCGTCCAATGATGTCCCAGACGTGCTCGATTGGTGAGAGATCGGGAGAGTACGGTGGCCAGGGAAGCATCTGTACATCTTGCAGAGCTTGTTGGCTAATGCGAGCAGTGTGCGGTCGGGCGTTATCCTGCTGATAAAGAGCATTGGGTACCCCCTGAAGGCAGGGGAGTGTCACCGGTCGCAGCACATCATCAACGTATCGTTGGGCCGTCATAGTGCCCTGAATACGAAATAAAGGTGACATGGAATCATACGCGATTGCGCCCCAAACCATGATTCCACGTTGTCGCACGGTGGGGCGTTCCACAATTGCTGCCGGATTGGACCTTTCTCCACGTCGACGCCACACGCGTACACGGCGACTATCACTGGACAAGCAGAAACGCGATTCATCTGAGAACACGACCCTGTGCCATTCCGTCATCCACGTCGATCTAGCCCGGCACCATTCCAAACGTTGGCGCCTATTCGGTGGGGTCAATGGCAGTCTTCTTAGCGGACGGCATGAGTGCAAGCCATTAGCAACCAATCGACGGGAAATGGTTCTGGTCGAGATGGAATGATCTAGGGTGTCTTGCACATGTTGCATGATGGCGGTACAAGTGGCTTGTGGGGCCGCCACTGCTTGTCGAAGGATACGCCGATCCACACGTGCTGACGTCACTCTGGTTGCACCGACATTCCTATAAATTGCCACATTTCCTTGTTCCAACCATCTTCTCCACAGTCGGTGCACCGTGGACGCACTAAGGTGTGTATCAACTGCGATTTGACGTATGGACCAACCTGCCCCTTTTCAGTCCGACCACCATGCCCCTCGTAAAAGCGTCTGTCTGCTTGAACTGCCTCCGTTTACGATGACCTGGCATTCTCTGTTATTACACGTGTCCTTTGACACAAGAACAAAATTTCTACAATGATTTTTCTTGAAAAAATAACGACTCGAATACTGTCCTTTCTGCAAGTTCCTTCCCTTATATCTTACTCCATGTGCGCACGAGAGCTGCACATTTTACATCATTTGCATAACTCGGTTAGGCGCGTCTACCCTGAAATTTGCATAATTTTCTGGCCACTATTTCTTGGTGTTCCATTTTCAATGTCACGCAGTGTACATATAAAAATTATCTACACACCTTACTGCCCTGGTATATTTTATTAATTGAGAGAGCTTGGTGCATTATGGTGAACCTTACATGTCTGTTATGACAATTTAATCTATAATACATTTTTGAAATTTAGTACCGATTTGGAAATACTTTAACTTCCTTTGGAATATGAATTTTCTATTCTAGTTAGGGAGGGGGGTGGAATCTATTATTTCTGTTGAGCTTCTCTTTTTTCGGCTAGATAATCAGTGTAAAAGCACTGTTTTAATCCAAGTACCAATCATATTAATGTCATTTCTCATATCTTTGGTAAATGGAATTGTACGGAAAAGGATAAATTTTTATATTTAGAAGAAATATTAATTTTTATACAGAGGCCTTAGATTAACTTGCTTCCATGTATGTCCGTCCACAAATATTTTAATAAATTTTAAATATACTTACAGAGAACGTAGAATTCTGAATATTTGAACACTTGTTCGAACCTGATGACAATGAAAGTTGATATATTTCAGATTTCAGGCTTGTCAGGTTAGTCTGGAATAGACTAATTTCCAAATTATCTTTCGAATTTTTTATTTAATTTTATTATGCTTCCAGACCACATAGAAGTGTGAAATATTGAACACTAGCTCAGTCCAAATAACAATGAAAGTGTAAACATTTTAAGACTTCTGTTAGTGGTAGGGTGACCATAAATTGAACAATTTTTATATTCTTCTCTTCTAAATCATATGTGTTGCACAATATCAACTCAGAAAATTTGAAGAGTTGTGACTAGATTATTTTAAGAGATTGTTCAAAATTTTAAAGGAGAAAAATCAAAATATTCAGGTTCCAATCAAATACATCCTTAGCATTACCAGCAAAACCTCACAAAAACCAAGCAAATATTAAAATATATTATATATCAGGAATCTGTTCTCAATATATCATCATTAATAAGGCGACTTATGCTTTTTAAGATCAATTCACTTCCGGCAAAATTTTCATCTATATTTTGGCCATAGATTTAGTCCAGAGACTTTTTCAGCTAAATACCTCTCTGGAGGATTGTGAAGATTCCATTTGATAACTTTGCGAATCCCATGGTATAATGTCCACCCTAAGGTGACGAGGGCCATTAGCCCGAAACCATGGCCTCTAGATGGGCGCTTCTCAGTTTGCCAAAGCTGGTGTTGTGGCTTTGTCACATATCCAAGGCCGCTTGTTTGCGGAAACAGTCAATAGATGGCGTTCAGTTTTGAAGTTCATTTTGATGGAGAGGCGCCCAATGCTTTTATAGATCAAGTTCCTCCCGGCAAAATATCCATCTATATATGTATATATATAAATGTCAACGTACTTTATATGGGTGGAACTTCAAAAGGAATTAGAATTGACTGTAGTTTTAGATCAGTTCGTAGAACAGGATAATATTTTAGGTTTCAATATTGGTCAAAATTGGTCTATATATAAATCAATATCAGTCACAACCTTTTTATTGACAAACTATAAAACTGAATTTCATTCATAAACTTTATTCATTTTTTATATGTGTGCCTTATATATATTGTATAGACTTGTCTAAAAAACTGTAGTGTATATGGTTCTGCACACAACTAATATAAAATATTATATATAATAGTATATTATTATATAAATAGATACAATATATGTATTTATCTTTTAAAATATGTTGACACAAATTAACTTAAAATTCTTAATTAAAATTCTACATTAACTCCTCAGAATTAAGTAAAAAGTATAAACCAATGTGTATTACACATTTATTTGAGCTGGTGTTGTAACAAAAGTAATAAAAATATTTTTATAGATATATAGCAAGCAGGATATCTAATTATTTATCACCTTATATCTGACTCAGAACTGGAAATACTATTTTGTAGAGAGAATAGATGTGAATTTATTGTAATGGAATAAAATATCTCAAAATACTTTTTATCCAGAAAATATGAAATAATTTTTTTTGTTACAGTTAAAAAATTGCCCGAAGATGAAGATTCATCAGCTGCGGTGAGTTGAAATTTTTTTTATTTATATTATCAAATCTAATAATTGATTTGGTTTGTATTGAAAATGTTTAGTATTTTGCTATGGACATTTTCTCTAAGATATAACCCTCAATTGAAAAATATCAATATAGAGCCATTTAGAAAGACAATTCTATATAGCTCAAGTATTGGTATATTCATATTTATGATATATAAGTAAACATCAATGTTAAGAAGATATAAATGCTAGCGGTGTTAAGTTTCTTCATAAATTTTCTACATAAAGAAACTCGTCGCTCTTTCTCTCTCTCTCTGTTAGCTTTTATCACTTCTTAGCTATGATATATCCTGCCATTTTTCCCCCTATTGTAAAACATCAATGTATGAATGTTTATAGAAATAATATTCAAATTTGTGAAATCATATATAAAATCATAGATGAGATCCAAAACATATGTTTAATTATATATACTCGTATAAATTGTAGTAAAAGAATAGGGGACACTTTTATAAATCTGTATTCAAAGCTCCCCATATTTATTCATAATTTGATTATTTTATTTTTAGAAGTATTGTGACTGAAAGCCCTTCTGATAATATTGAAACTACATTCACAGAGTTTCAAGATTTGTTTACCTAAAACTATTCAATTCTTTCTCACAGGCCATCCCACCACCAGCACCTCCCTCCACGCCCCGCATAAAACAGAAACCCAGCGCAAAAAGGTAAGTTTTACCTTAAGGTAATTACTCAGGTCACTTTGAGTAATATATTCCAGGTCTTGCTCCAGATTTGACAAGAAGAGCCCAATAACGGTGCGTCTCACCAAGGTCCGGCATCAATTGAAGAAATTGAAGGCCCAGCTGGATGCAGAAGATGCTAAGGGTAAATATAAAATTCAACCTTTTTAGATAATCCTTTTAAAATATAAAATTATACATAAACAGACGGAAGGCTGATTTGAATCTGTAAACTAACAATAAAATAGGGTCAATATCCAAAATAACTTATATGAGGTTGAATTTGCCGCCTTCGATTCATGGACATTTTGCTGGAAGCGATATATAAACTCACGTAAAGTGTATCTTCCCGATCTGATAAAAAAATAATATCAATCGGCTCTCACTGACACTACTTTATACGTGTAGACATGTGGTGCACTTAGATTATAAGCAGCCGCCAACTTCTACCCACCTTGTTTATCATGGCCTGTACCACGTGTGTACAGACACGTTGGGTAGTAAACGACTGCTTTTATTGTAAATACACCATGAATCTACACATATCGGAGCTATTAAAGCACCTTTTCATTTTTAAAAAAGTGCCCAAGGCTGGATTCAATCCCAAGTCGTGGCTCTCTAAAATCTAAGGTTTCACCAATCATCCTCCAACTTTATTTCATCCATCAACTGAAAATATATTTCAAATAAATATTTGAATGTTTTTGTTGTGATATGTAAATAACCTATGTTAAGTGTTATAATTGTTACCTATTGTTAACTATGCAAAATTATTCCATTTGTCAATTGTTTTAAAAACTTATGTAAATTATTTCCTTTTTATCTCTATCTTGTATATAAGAAGATTGCTAGATTGAATAAACATTCAGTTCAACTTGTAAGTCGTAGCGAGTTTGTTCAGACAACTCATACACATTACAACATGGCGCAGCCGACAAAAGTATCGAATTAAAAAACAGATTAATTCAACAGTGAGTAGAATGGAAGGAATCAAGCCGCCGGCGGAATTTGTCCCGTACAGCAACGAAAAAAAATGGGAAACCTGGAGAGAGTCGTTTGAAATTTTTGCAATAGCGGTAAATTTAGAAAGCATGCCGCTGGTGCGTCAGCGAGCAATCTTGAAGCATATTGCTGGTGAGAAAACAGTGATGATAAACAAAACATTTCACATAAGTGAAAATGATACCTACCCAAATGTAAAGGAAATGCTTGATATGTTTACGAACCATTTTAAGCCCTTCAAAAATACGATTCAAAGGAGAAATGCATTTTTTACCTGTGTACAAAAGGAAAGGCAGGGAATCATGGAATTTGTCACAGAATTAAAGCATCTGGCACAAGAATGTGAATTCGAGAATTTAACAGAATCTCTCATAAGGGATCGCCTTATAATTGGAATACTTGACCGAGAAGTGAAAAGAAAATTGTTAGAAGATCCACAGTTGACACTACCAAGGGCAATTTCGATAGCTATGATCTCCGAATCAACATGTTCACAAGTAGCATCGTTGAATGAGCAAAAAATGATTGAAAAAATTGAAAAACGTAATTGGGTAAAAGATACAATTCGAATGGAAAATGCAGAAGCAGGACCAAGCGGTATAAACCCGAGAAGAGAAAGAATAATAGAACCATGTAAGTGGTGTGGACAACGACACAAGTATGGAAAGTGTCCAGCATATGGGAAGAAATGTAATGCATGCGGAAAAACCAATCATTTCTCAGTAGTTTGCCGAACAAAACGTATAAGAAATCTCTTAGCGGAAAGTGAAGCTGAAGAATCCTGTGACCAGATAAATCTAAATGAAGTTGCTGTAAAGACTGTTCGGTCGGACAAGTGGTCCGCGACAATAATAATTAATGGCAAGAAGACCACGGTACATTTGGACACTGGCGCACAGATAAATGTGCTTCCTCATAAAGTAATAAACCAATGGCCATCAAGACCAGAAATCAGACCCACGTCATTAAAGGCGTTCGCATATGGAAATACAGAATTGCCTATCGTTGGCAAATGCAATGTGCTATGCCAATATGGTGAAAAGAAAGGAATGTTTGAATTTATCGTAGCCGATGTAGAAGCGCAGACACTTATCACGGGCGATACTTGCGAGAAGCTTGAAATATTGAGGCGAATTAATCATATAAACACGGATGAAATGAAATTGTGTTTTGAAACTCAAAAAATCCTCGAACAATACCACGAAGTATTTCAAGGAGTAGGATTAATCAACTCGGAATGTAAGATTTACACAAAGCCTGAATATTCTCCTGTGCAAGTCCCTCCCAGGCGCATCCCAACAAGCCTCGGAGCCGAAGTTCAGTCTGAATTGGAAAAGATGGTGAAGCAAGGAATCGTAACAAAAATATATCATGAAACAGAGTGGTCTCATCCTATGGTCGTTGTAAAAAAAAAATCTGGTCAAATCAGAATATGCCTGGATCCTCGGAAATTAAATGAGGCCCTTGTGGGAAGACATTTCCAGACTCCGGCTCCAGCTGAACTATTGCACGAGATACCCAAAGCTAAGTATTATACCGTGTTAGACGTGAAATCAGCCTATTGACATATTCCGGTTGCAAAGGAATGCAGAGATCTGTTGGTGATGACCACGCCATTTGGCAAATTCAGATATAACCGATTGCCATTTGGTTTGAAAATATCGGCACAAATTTTTGTTGAGAAAATGACGAATATCTTTAGGGATAGCTTTCAAAATATTACATATGTAGACGATTTGCTGATATATGCGGATACCATTCAAGAGCACAATAAAAAATTAAAGGGAATTCTAGAAAAAGCAAAAGAAAAAAATATCAAATTTGATTTAACAAAGGCTCAAATATGTCTAACGAAGGTTCGTTTCTTGGGCCATTTGATATCACAAAATGGAATTGATCCAGAGCCAAATAAGATTGATAAATTAATTACCTTTAAAAAGCCAGAGGATAAAAAGTCGCTGCAAAGAATCATGGGTCTTTATAAATACTTGGGAAAATTCATTCCAAATTTAGCTGCGTCCACATCCAATATAAGAGGAATATTAAGAAAGAATGTTGTCTGGCATTGGGGGCCTAAACAGGATAGGGAATTCGATCATATTAAGGAATGCGTGAGGAATGCTCCTTCGTTGGCACATTTTGACAAAAGCAAGATGCTGATTTTGCAGTGTGATGCTAGCAAAGATGCAATGGGAGCTGCTCTGCTACAGGAAGATCGACCTCTAGCATTCGCATCCGCGTCATTTAGCGACTCGCAGAAACAGTACTCTCAGATTGAGAAGGAGTTACTGAGTGTTTATTATGGATGCAAAAAGTTCGAATATCTATTGTCGGGACACACTTTCGTTGTCCAGACGGATCACCAGCCTTTATTGCCTCTAGTCAAAAAACCGCTGAGTGATATATCTCCGCGTCTACAAAGATTAGTAATGAAGCTTATAGCATTTGACTTCAAATTGCAGTACAAACCAGGAAAATATTTGATTGTGGCTGATACCCTATCCAGGGATACTCACCCCATGGACGAACTACCAACGCCTTTTCTTGAAGACAAAAGAATGGTCAAGATGGTACGTGTTAATATCTCGGACGAAAAACTGGTAGTGATGCAGAAAGATACCCGAGAGGATCCTGCTTTGGTTAAAGTAATCGATTATGTGATTGAGGGATGGCCTATATGCAAAAAAGACGTCGATGAAGATGCCAAAGTATTTTTCGATTTCAGACACCGTTTATATTTATGGAATGATCTATTATGTATAGGATCGGCCATAGTGATTCCGAAGACACAAAGGAACAATATGCTTAATTTGTTGCACCAATCGCACCAAGGGATATCTGCAATTCAGGGTTTGGCGCGAGAATCTTTATTTTGGCCGAGAATGTCCATCGACATTGCTGAAAAAGTAAAAAATTGTGAAATTTGTCAAAAACATCAGAAATCAAAAATACGGCAGCCGTTAAAACCTTTCCCAGTTCCAGATTATCCATGGCAGACAGTATCATTGGACATATTTTATATTCAGAAAAAGCCCCATTTGTTAGTGGTCGACAGATATAGTGGCTACCTGGAGGTATTTACATTCGACCCACCTACGGCGATTAATGTAAAAAATAAATTGAGAGAAACATTTGCACGATTCGGGATTCCGGAAACCATGATGTCCGACAATGGACCACCGTTCCGCTCAGAGATTATGACTGACTTCTGTATAAGATGGGGTATAAAACAGCTATTTTCAAGTCCACACCTTCATAGATCTAATGGTCTGGCCGAGAGAAACATTCAAACAATAAAAAATCAACTAATTAAATGTAGAGATGAAGGGTCCGACCCATATCTGGCTATTCTGGCATATAGAAATACACCAAAAAATGACCTACCGTCACCCGCACAGCTATGTTTATCGAGGAGCCTTCGATGTCAGATCCCCAGAATTACACCGCTATATAGACCCTATCAAACTAATTGGAGAAGTATAGAGAATGCCAAAAGAAAAAGACAGAGCTCAATGAAAGAGCAGTATGACAGAAATAGTAAAAGCTATCCCAAGGTCAATGTAGGAGAGGATGCATGGTGTCAAATACATCCAAGGCAGACATGGACACCGGTGAAGATTTCAGCGCAGGCTGATTCTCCTCAAAGCTTTGAAGTTGTGACACCATCGGGAAATAGGTTGATAAGAAATCAACAATTTATTAGGCCAAGGGATGGAGGCTACGAAAAAAGCCAGTTGTCTTCAGAACCAATTACCGCCTTCCCAGAAGCTCAACATTCGCAGTGCGACAGTCCAACGATGGGCGAGTCATCCACAGCCCCGATACAGCGGTCAAGTGAAGAGACCAATTTTGACCAGAGGGAAGGCGCGACTACATCCGCTGGGATTTCACCAGAACCATCCGGAAGGTCCCGGTTTTCAAGATTTGGAAGAGAGTTAAGAAAACCACAAAGATTTTGTTTTTAAGCAGAAGGGAGGCATGTCAACCGCCTTTTGATTTGCCTGATCTGATTGTTGATGGTTGTCTAGATTCCTGACATTCTTTAATTGTTGTAGCAGAGGGGAAACATGTTGTGATATGTAAATAACCTATGTTAAGTGTTATAATTGTTACCTATTGTTAACTATGCAAAATTATTCCATTTGTCAATTGTTTTAAAAAAAAAACTTATGTAAATTATTTCCTTTTTATCTCTATCTTGTATATAAGAAGATTGCTAGATTGAATAAACATTCAGTTCAACTTGTAAGTCGTAGCGAGTTTGTTCAGACAACTCATACACATTACAACAGTTTTATTTTTAGATGCAGCACATTTGCCATCTACAACAACGCCCAGCGAGAACAAAGGTGGAGCAAAGTAAGATTGGATTTAAGGTTATGAATCAAGATATGACACTAACCTTGTTTATCCCAGGACATTGGTGACGGGATGCTGCCCCCACTGCAAAAGTGATATCACCATGCAGCGCCTTCAGAAGGTCTCCAAAAAAATGAAGAGATTGGAGCCTGAATTGAAGGCAAGAAGGTTTTATGGTAAGAAATAATTTATTTTGAAAGAATTGTTCATCAAGTAAAATATAAAGGGTAATGCCACATGGAAATTCATTTTTGAATGTAATATGGATATTATAATTGCATAAATTGTTGCAACCAACGATATATTAATTGGCTGGGAACACCAACTTTTAAAACAATGTATATGTAAAAACAATGTATTTGTAATATGTGAGTTTAATCAAATTTATGCCCTTCTTCTTATTTACCTATTTTATTATGGATATATCTATTTTAAAAAGAATTAATTTGACCAGTTACTTATAATGTAAATCGCATCGTACTACATATTTAAAATCGGGCGCTATAGAGTGGAAGGCGCTATTTAGAGGGGGCGCTAAAGACAGGTTTAACTGTATATATATGATTAAAAGGGGGGTCGGTGGAAGGCTGGTTAAACCGTTTGGTTTTCGACCACTAGGACCCGGGTTCGATCCCGCATTGGACACTTTTTTTCTGTTTAAAAAAAAAAATGCTCCAATGGCCCCCGATTCTTGCAAAAGTCCAACCCCACCAGCGAGTGCAAGTAACCAAACCGGGCTCTGGCATTTGTAAGTGCAAAGTCGAACTGCTTTTCACATGCGTAGACATGTGGTGCGTTTACAGTAAAAGCAGTCGCTAACTTCTACCCACCATGATTATCATGGCCTGTACCACGTGTACTAGGGATAAGCAAAAAAAAAAAAAATGATTAAAATCTTTTACTACAGACCTATTCGATATTATTTACTAAAAACACAAATATATTCAAAATGTCATTTATGCAGTCATTATTTCCATTTAAAAATATTTAGATTTGCCTTTTATCTAATACAAGAATGCAGCTTTCACCTTATTATCTAACAAAAATTTGTTTTTTTAAATTTCAAGGAGTGCAGACAAATTAAAATCGAACCATAAAAAGTCGAGACTGTAAGGTGTGAAAAATCCCTGCATCATGCCTATTAGCAATCCTTAACAATGATATAACGGTGCACGAAGCATATATTTGTTTGTATTTTTATATTCTTTGAAGCTTTTTCTATAGTATATTTAAATACTCTATATAGATAATATAATTGTAGTGAGTTTTATCAATGTACAGATTTATTGCTCCGCCAATTTTTGACATGGCATCATATATTGCAACCTTATTGACTTAATCAGGATGCAGTGAATCCCTCATGCTCCTCATTCTTTCCTAAACATTTCAGTCCAAGTGGAATTTCTTGTTTTATAAAACAATTCTTATCATGTCACAAACATACATCAATTTTTAGTTCACAAACTCCCTCTATTGGATAGGGTATTAGCACTCGCTAGTTAACAACAGCACATATTTATTAGCATTTCAACATATTTATTGGGAAAATATAACTGTAGTTTTCTGTTATGTTTATGAATTTACACCTAATACCTTATAGGTTCCCCGATCTTAGGGGTTACTCAGTAAAGAACGTGGTATGAAAGAGGAGTTTAATTAGATCTCGCTTCAAATTTAGAACTTTTATCAGATAGGATAAATTTTATTTGGCAATTTCAAATTGAGAGGTCAAATCATATACAATGAAAATATAAAGGAATCATTTTTCCAGTGAGAGGATATTCGGACAAATATAACGAGAAATTCTTAAATATTTCGTATATGTTTCAGATTTTCCAAGCCTCAGAAAAGCAACTGTTGGGCTATACAACATTGGAAACACTTGCTACATAAATTCAACATTGCAGTGTTTGGCCCATACTGTGCCCATGCTGAAGGCCTGCTATAGAGAATTCGACCCTGAAGATCTCAACCTAAACAGTTCCAGTGGTGGGCAAATCTTGAAGATATTTGGCATGCTCCTCAAAGATCTATGGTCTGAAGAAAAGCCATTCCGCCCAATTGCAATCCATCAGAAGGTTGGCGTCTTGGAGCCAAGGTTCGGAGATCTCACCCAGCAAGACTCCATGGAGTACCTCGAGTTCTTGCTCCAGCAGATTCACGAGGATTTCCAAAGACCAGAAAAATCTACCGAAATGGAACAAACAAATGATGATGGGCAAATCATGTGGCAAGCATATATTATCGCTGAAAAAAGCCCCATAATTGATATGTTTGCTGGTCAATTCGAAAGCAACATTTTCTGCCAATCTTGCAGTTACCAAAGAAAAAATTATGAAGTTTTCAGGAGCCTTTCTTTGGCCATCCCCACAGATAAGAAGAACACTAATTTAATGGATTGCTTAAATGAATTTTTGAAGCCTGAAGTCCTTGAAGACCACACCTGCTCAACTTGCAACCAAAGAGGTTCTTTAAAAACCTATGGAGTTTCAAAATGGCCACCTATTTTGGTATTGCATTTCAAAAGATTTTCATCTTTCAACATAACCAAAATAGACCAAATGGTAGATTACCCATTGAACTTGGAGCTCAGCCAATTGGGAACAGACTGCAAATACGATCTCTTCGCAGTTGTGAACCATCAAGGTACCCTAGAATTTGGCCACTATACCGCCTTCTGTATGCATCCCATCTCAGCTGAATGGTACAAATATGATGACAAAAGAACACGGCATGTTTCCCAAAAGGACGTCGTAACAGCTAAAGCCTACATGCTGCTTTACCAAAGAGCCTAATGGGACATCTCGCCTCAAATCAACAAAAATATCTATAAGGGTAATTCGCTTTTCTAATATAACTTTATAATCCTATTAAACTCTGAGAGATATTTTATAAAGACTTGGAATCACAAGAAAGGAAATGGTGGATTCATTTGTAATATATGATATATTGTAAAATTTGTGTTTAGTTAGAAACTTCCTGAGAACTAAAAATATATTTTTGTTTGTTTTCAATGTAAAAATAAATTCTTATTCATACATTATGTTATTAAAAGGCATAATTTATGATTGTGTTGGATTATTTTATTTATTTAAAAAAAGGGGTGAACTTTCATAAACCTTATTTGAGGTATACCATTATAAAATAATAATATATATTTTTCATTTAGAAATATTTCTACGGAAGGCAACTTAGGGGTGTAGTGTGACCTATGGACATAAGCTTTTAGGTCTGTAGAGGCATTTACATATAATTTCAGAGTATTGATTAAGGCAAATCTCTTTCACAAATATGGTTTCATAACAAATATATATTAGTAAATCCCAATCATGATTCCAATTGCCATCTATCGAAAATATTTGTGACAAATAAATTTACTGGCAATGTGTTTCTTTTCAATGATATCATCAAATATTATATCTCCACATATCCTACTGTAATGATATAATTTATTAAATGAGAGGTTTTGCTTATCAGTAGTGAACCCTCTCAGCATATCCTCTAGTTTCTTGTATTCGCGTAATCGCCTGTTGAAAGAAGTCATTGTCCGAAAGGTCGCTGCCTTAAAATAAAGAAACACGTCATGTCTACCTTTGTCTCTTTCAACAAATATTTTCTTAGAATCATATTATATATATTTAAATATATATATATAGATAAATAATACATATTATATCATAATATATAGTGTATTATATAATTTCACAAAGATAATATGTAAAAAGTTAAATTACTAAAAACAATGATGTTTACAGATGGCCGCTGAGTGCAAAGCCTCTTTGAAAGCAGCAAACCTACGACATCAACTGCTCAGGCTAATGGACCCCAGAAAATGGTAAGTATCCATTTCTTTTAACATAAGTATTCTATAAATGCCCTGAATAAAAATTATTCTAAATATATTCTCATTTTTTTCATATTCTCTAAAAGAATTTATAAAAGTTAATGTTCAATTTTGTATATTGGAATCTAATTTATATATGATGTACTAATCAATTATAATTTTAACATATAATGTATTAGTTTTCTGACATTTACCCTACTAAATATATTTTTATATGATTAGATTGTAACATACTGGAAAAGTCACTATATTAGAGCAAATGACGAATTTAGGGCGCAAACCCTTCATGAGAAAGGTGCTGGGATTTCTAAAAGGGGTGAAAATATTATTTTTTTTATAAACAATATCACAGTAATATCAAAAAGTAAGTTCAGAAGGTATCGCGACTTTTGTGTTTTTCAAAAATTATTTATTTCTTCATGAATACCTATTTTGTCCCCTTCAAAGTAATCCCCATGAGATATTATACACTTGTGCCAACGGTTTTTCCGATCTTCGAAGCACTTCAAAAAATCATTTTTTAAAATCTTTTTTAGCTCCTCCTTCGATGCCGTCTTTATCTCGTCAAGGGTAGCGTAACGTCGTCCTTTCATGGGCCTCTTCAGTTTAGGGAACAAGAAAAAGTCACAGAGGGCCAGTTCTGGGGAATACGGTGGCTGCGGCATCATTAGTGTGTTGATTTTGGCCAAAAAGTCGCGCACAAGCAACGATGTGTGAGTAGGGGCGTTATCGTGGTGCAAAAGCGAATTTTTGTTCTTCCACAAATCCGGGCGTTTCTGGCGGATTGCTTCGCGCAAATTGCGCATAATTCGCAGGTAATATTCCTTATTGACCGTTCTACCCTGTGGCAAGAACTAATGATGCACCACGCTCCTGCAATCGAAGAAAACTGTCAGCAAAACTTTCACATTCGACCGAACTTGGCGCGTTTTTTTCGTCTTGGTTCGTGCGGCAGCTTCCATTGAGATGATTGAGCTTTGGTTTCAACGTCATAACCATAAACCTACGCTTCGTCACTAGTTATGACCCTCTGAAGCAAATTTGGGTCGTCGCGGACAGAGTCCAACATCTCATTAGCAATGTTCATGCGATGCTGTTTTTGGTCGCAATTGAGCAATTTTGGTACGAATTTCGCGGCGACCCGTCTCATGCCCAAATCATTGATAGAAATAGAATGGCACGAGCCAATCGATATGTTTAGGTCCTCAGTAACTTCTCTAACGGTTATTCGACGATTGACCAATATCATTTTCTCCACTTCATTAATTTTTTCGTCTGTTGTTGAAGTGCTCGGGCGTCCGGCACGCTTTTCGTCGTTCACATCTTCTCGGCCTCTGAGAACATTTTGTACCACCAATAAACGTTGCTTCGGTCCAAGTTAGCTTCTCCGTATGCCACAGTCAACATTCGGAATGCATCCGCGCACTTAATTTCGTTTTTCACACAAAATTTGATACAGGTTCTTTGATCCATTTTTTAATAGGTAAAATTCGAAGACGATCCAAAACACCTGCAAGCAAAGCAGCTGTCAACAATTAGGTGAACATTCAAAAGGGCCGAGCTTGTCGGCATAAGTGAGAGACATGAGTACCAACATAAAGCCACAAAAAGATCGAAATTCGAATATACGTAACCCCCGAAACTTTTCAAAAGTCGCGATACTTTTTGAACACACCTCGTATATATATATAAACATAATATATAATTAAAACTAATCTCTTTTATATATAGTTATTTTAGTTATTAGTTATTGAATTAATTAATAAAAAATGCATTATATTTATACTTTGATTATACATTCCAGAATAAAAGTTTACACCTTTTAGCATTTATGAGATGTTTATTTCCGGGAAACCTCTCTCCTAATTCACTCTAATTAATTTGCATATCTCCTTTTAATTTTTTTCCATATCTTTTGTTCAAACTATTGTCTCTAATAATCTATATATATAATGAGATCTAAATATTCTGCAAACTGGATTTGTTTTTATGTGAATATTTCAGTTAATATATGTTTGTTTTCGACAAAAGGCTTCAACCCTTTATTTCTTTCAATCATTTCTATATCAATCATACAGAAGAGTATAAATTAAAATGAATTTGTCTTAAAAAAACACACACACACACAATTATTTGTTTATCTGTTCATCATTATCTCTCTATCGAGAGTGATTTTGAATGTAATTAATTTTAAAATTTGAGACAAAATTTTCTTGTTCTCCAATTTGTTGATAGTGGTATTTATTCCTCTCTCTTTCTCACACTTCTCTCACTTTTATACGAAATATATTTAAAGCCTAAACACTAATTTTGCGAGAGGATGGTATTCAGGTACAATAGGGGAACACCTCTACCTTGAAATTATATTAATAAAGGCAGTTAAGAGATTATATGAACTCTATATATCAAGATAAACTTTCTCTCTAAATTTTATAATTAATCTTTGTGTGCTGCTTTGTTTTTAGAAATCCAATCTGGCCGGATCCTGTTCGCTTTATTTTATTTATTATTTTCATTTTTACTTTTTCTATTTTTTTTTCAATTTATATTATATATTCATATATCAAGTTTTTTTATATCTAAATTCTAACAGGCGCCAATATATTCGAAGCGCAGCATTGGATTTTTTTCGATTTATTTTTCTTCTTCATATATTTGATCCCTAGCCCACATGTCACGTTGGTAGTGCAAAGGCAGGGAGAACAAGACCAGGGTTTCCTGGTTTCTGAGTGGACCCAGATAATCTGGGGAGTTTTGGTGAGGTGAATAACCTCTGTTTGGGTCAGGGTTCCACTCTGGTGGGCGTAGGAGGGAGCCCACCAGGGGAGGGGGGGATCTAGGGTCCTGCCCTCTCGCCCGAGCACTGCCGACGTGGTGACAACGAGAACGAAACGGTGCTGAATTCACTTCTCCTTAATGGCAGATTATTCAAAGCATACAGATGGAGGGTGCAGAAATTTACTGCCATAAATATTCGCAAAATTGAGGAGTAAACCTGGTCAGTTACTGAAATTGTCGCGAGCACAAACGATGCATAGTTTACTTATCCCTTACTGGCAGATTCCTCCAATAACACAGATGGAGACTGCAGCAATTATCTGCAAAGAATAATTGCAAAATTGTGGAGAAGACTTGGCCATTCAGTGGATGATCAGTATTTGGTCGGAATCATACCCAATGATTGAATTGAATGTGGATTGGACTGAGAATGCTGAGAATAATAGGCATGTTCAAAATAAAATTCAAAATTATTTAAAAAGCTTTACATTTATTCATGTTTACCTCAAAATTATCACAAAAATAATATTTAAAATGCATTTAATACCAATATTTTGGCTTCTTTAAGAAACTTGTTTTGTCATTGATTTGGAAAAATGAAAGGTTTTCTGTGTGCATCAAATAGCCAAATGTTCATAATACAAACATTTTGAACACAAAATTTAATAAAACAAAATTTGGCGTGCATTACCCTAGAAAATATATTTTTCTATATTTCTTTTGTCAATATTTATATGCCTCACATTGGAGGAAAATGGATCAAATATATGAGTATTTTATAGACTAAAAAGCCTTTGCACTTTTTTTTATAGAAGTTCATATTATTTTAATAAGAACACATATTAAGAAAATTGTTTATTTAACAAAATTCAATCTTTATTTTAAAGAGAAAAATAAAAAGTAAAAATGACTAGATTTTTCATTTATAGATTACAACACATAACATTTTGTATGAAACAAATTATTTGATTGAATAATAAACAAATACCTATTTTTTTTTTTTTCATATTTTTTATTTTCAAAAATGATATTTGCATTCAAATGCTAAAATCCTATTCAAATTCTGTGTAAAATTCTTTACTAATCGCTGTACAGTATCACATTGATCAGAGTGGATTTACTTTACTCTGGCAGAAACTGTAAGCATTAGAAATGGTGGCTAGAAAGTCAGGACTCACTACAAGGACGACTAATCTTCTTCCTTCTTATCTCTAATCAACAATCATATTTGGGTATCAAACATGTAAAGCTTGAGAGCATGTCTGCTGAGAAAGGGTAGAAAGCTCATCAAAGAAGATTTGACATCCATAATGATTGGGTGAAGTAATAGCTTCTGCTTTTGTCATCAAGACTGGGAGCGCTACTCAGTAGCAGGCCGACTTAGCTCCAATATGAAATGGTCGCCTCTGACATAAGTAACAGACACCATGTGCAGCTGCTCCTTTCATTGAGTACAGACGCTGCTCATCCTGTATCTATGGATAAGGAGCACTTACAAAGTACTATCAGTTGGCCCTTTTGAGCCCAGGTTTTTTTTAGCAAGCTTGTTACTGCTCCCCTCCTCCTTTTTCATCTGGGCCTGGGACCAGCAAAGGCAGAGTTGAGCGACGAATGAATGTTGTAATACTATTGCATACAACATATAATACAGAATTTTGAAGAAAAAAACAATATACAATTGAAAAATTGAATTGAAATCCAATATTACATTTTGAAAATAAATTAAAATAATAAAAATATTTGCACTCATTCATAAGTGAGGAAGACTCCACCACCTTGATATAGCCCTCTTCCAGACCAGGAGGGGTCTTTTTGGAACTTTCGCATCTCCAGGCCAAGAATGATGCGAAAACCGAGGTCAGGCTAACTTTTATTATAAGGCTTAATTATAGATATTTAAATCTTATTCTTATTATTTAAACATATAAAAATGTATTGTTCTATTTTCAGAACACAAATATATATATATAAAACAAAAGGATTTAAAAGCGCGAATGTTTCTTTTATACACAAAACGAACTTCTACTGTCCTTACTGCGATGAAAAAATATATTGGGAGGGCTTGGCTCATCAGTGGTGAACCCTCCCAGCGGTTTCGCCAATTTAATCCACCAGACCGCTTCTCAGAGCTCTAATACTGTATTGGATCATTCTGCTTTTATATGCTACACTGAAGGATGGAATCTTAGAAATGGTTTTCAAGTAAACTATGGACATAAGCTTATAGGACAGTAGAATTGCATTCAAATATTTGCTTCGAGCAATGCTCTTCAGCAAACTATAAAGACAAGGCCATTAGGAATATATTAACACAAAGCATTAACGCGCCATCTATACATATAAAACAAAAGGATTTAAAAGCGCGAATGTTTCTTTTATACATAAAACGAACTTCTACTGTCCTTACTGCGATGAAAAAATATATTGGGAGGGCTTGGCTCATCAGTGGTGAACCCTCCCAGCGGTTTCGCCAATTTAATCCACCAGACCGCTTCTCAGAGCTCTAATACTGTATTGGATCATTCTGCTTTTATATGCTACACTGAAGGATGGAATCTTAGAAATGGTTTTCATGTAAACTATGGACATAAGCTTATATAGGACAGTAGAATTGCATTCAAATTCAAATACATTCGCGCTTTTAAATCCTTTTGTTTTATATGTATAGATGGCGCGTTATTGCTTTGTGTTAATATATTCCTAATGGCCTTGTCTTTATAGTTTGCTGAAGAGCATTGCTCGAAGCAAATATTTGAATGCAATTCTACTGTCCTATAAGCTTATGTCCATAGTTTACTTGAAAACAATTTCTAAGATTCCATCCTTCAGTGTAGTATATAAAAGCAGAATGATCCAATACAGTATTAGAGCTCTGAGAAGCGGTCTGGTGGATTAAATTGGCGAAACCGCTGGGAGGGTTCACCACTGATGAGCCAAGCCCTCCCAATATATTTTTTTCATCTCAGTAAGGACAGTAGAAGTTCGTTTTATGTATAAAAGAAACATTCGCGCTTTTAAATCCTTTTGTTTTATATGTATAGATGGCGCGTTATTGCTTTGTGTTAAAAATATATATAATACTATTTTAATAATATTCGTTCTTACTTTGTACATATTGTATAGATGAAATTTTGCCGGGAAAATATTGATCTACAAAGACAAAGGTCGCCGATTCCGTCATAATAGATGTATAAACTAGATGTCATCTATGTACCGTTGTCGCAAACTAGCGGCCTCAGACCGGTGACAAAGCCTCAACACCAGCTTTGGCAAACTGAGAAAAGTCCACCTAGAGAATATGGTTTCGAGCTAATGGCTCTCGTCAGCCTAGGGCGGAATTTAATCCATGAGCTCACAAGGGATCTAATGAAACCTTCACAATCTGCCAAAGAGGTGTTTAGCTGACAAAATGTTTTTTTCACAAAATGTCTATTCAATTTGGCAATTTATATTAATTGATATTATCATGTAGTGAGAGAAAAATTAGGAAAAAACAAACTTCTGGATGACACATCAATTTTTTTTAAGACACAAGAACAAATCGATATATATAAATAGCAGAGAGGCATCGATGGAAGCTTATAATGTAGATGATATTGTCGCGGAGAGATAATTCAGTTCATTATAAGGGTTATTTACCCCTTCTTCAAAATACAGGTGGAGAGGGTTTCAACGTTGCATTCTAAGCTATATATTTATGTCACTCATTGTTATATATTTAATATATTTTCGTTAACAAAACTTAATATTTTGTGATAGCACCATTTTTTTAAAATGGGTGTAAAGCAATCAAAAGGTGATTTTGAAATTTCAAATATTCTAGATGATCACTGTCTAAATAAGTACGATATTTATGGGAAAATAATCTACTTTTCATAATGAAGTACTATCAATGATTTTATCTTGTATTTCAAAATATTGATCTCTGGCCCGCGTGGTACAGTGGGAGTGAAAATGAAGAACATGCCATGAATTCTTGATTTTAGAGAACTTAGGCAAATTAAGACATATTTATTGACTCCTAGTCAATATTTACAAAAACATCAATATTTACACCTTAATTCATCATTGAGCTCTTCGCCATCTTGAGAGAGTCCTCCTTCAGATAAGGTCTTCTTGGTAACTTCCCAGTTCCAACCCGAGGAAATACTTGTAGATGCAGGTTTTAGCAGACGTCAGGATGGTCAGAGCGTCATCATCAATGCCACGTCCAAAATCCAATAGATCATAGATCATATAGGTCGGCTGTCTTGAGGTGATGAACTTCTGTTCATGTCCCAGGATTCTACTCTGATGAGCGTGGGAGGGAGTCCACCAGTGGAGAGGGTTTCAACGTTGCATTCTAAGCTATATATTTATGTCACTCATTGTTATATATTTAATATATTTTCGTTAACAAAACTTAATATTTTGTGATAGCACCATTTTTTTAAAATGGGTGTAAAGCAATCAAAAGGTGATTTTGAAATTTCAAATATTCTAGATGATCACTGTCTAAATAAGTACGATATTTATGGGAAAATAATCTACTTTTCATAATGAAGTACTATCAAATTCTTATTTCAAAAGGGTCTCAGGTTTTATTTCAAAGTAAATAAAATTATAGTGAGAGAGATATATAACGAGGAAGCTAAATGTTTTCGAATATATTATATATGCTCTTTATCATAAATACATTTTTTTATGCAAACAATTTGAATTAATTTATGATATTTATAACTAATTAAAAAGATAACCAAGAGAGAATTAACTTTTAAGAGATAATAAGATAGAAAGAGAGGGGGAAAAAAGTTGATTGCAGGATATGTATTTTATTTGGATAATCGAATGTGTTTGAAAGAGAAAAATCTATAATATAACCGAAATAATTGAATATATGTAAAATATATCAATATAAATGAAGAGAATTATGAAAGTGAATATACATATGCAATTTGATTACTTAAATTTAAGAAACTAAGTGAAAATATTAAAAGTAAAAACAATTTTTTCAAGTGACAAAAGATATATAAACATAATATTAAATATATAATGCAGATAAAATCATATTTGATAATATATTCAAAATAATTCATCAATTTTTCATAATCATAATATATTAAAATGATTTAAACTTGTAATCAATTTATGTGAAATATGATTGAGCAACTATCAACATAATTTATTTTTAAATTATATTTTTATATAAAAATAGTTTAATTTCCAGAACGATCGTTATTTCTAGATTTATATTTGATGTTATTTTATATAAAGTTTGATAAGACCATCTCATCAGTACCATAAATAATCCATTTGCTGAAAATTATTAGGAAACATAAGGAATATCTCCATGCTTCTGAATAAAGTTTATAATTCTTTCCAAGATCTTTGAATTATCAATTTTTATCTACTATTTTATTTGAAAATTTGTCTTCTTTGCAATAATCCATATCAGAGATAAAACTTCTTGAAGATCTTTATTCATCATCATTTTATTCAATGCAAAATGCATTGTTAAGAGTTTAAAATCGATATATCAAATTAATAATAATATATAGCATATAATAGCAATGCTAAAATATAGCAATATATATGAATCAAGATGCCACATCTTCAATGTTCTAATAAAGTTTACGATATGTTAAAATTTATCTAATCAATAATTGCATTATTGTTAAAAATATATATTTTAATTGTTCATAGAACTAAATTTAATTCCATTGTTTCTCATAATCCCATCAAAAAAAAAAAGATATATTAACAAAAGACTAACATTCTAATAAAAATATTTATATTATTGATATTATATACCTAATATATTTACTTTGATATAGACATTATATCAGCACACAAACATTTTCTAAATATATTATCTTCAGGAATTCGAAAATATATCATTCTAGAAACAGTTAAGGTGTGTTTACTTGAAATTGTAATTAAAATATTCTAACTTCAAGATTATAGATATACCTGGGTTATAAAATTTGAATTTCTTATTTTTGTCTATATTATCTACATACCTTACTGTCATTAAAAATTTTATTAGATAAGAGAGCTTGGCTCATTAATGGTGAACCCTACAAACTGTTACGACAATTTAATCTATAATACCTATATAATTTTAATATTTAGTACCGATTTGGAAACACTTTAAATTCCTTTGGGATATGATTTCTCTATTATAGTTAGGGGGGTGGAATCAATTATGTTGGCTGAGCTTCTCATTTTTTGCCTAAATTATCAGTGTAAAAGCGCAGTCTCAATCCAAGTACCAATCATTTTGATGCCATTCCTCATATCTTTGGTGAATAGAATTATATAGAGAAGGATAAGTTTTTATATTTAGAAGAAATTAATTTTTATACAGAGGCCTTAGATTAACTTGCTTCCATGTATGTCCGTCCACAAATATTTTAATAAATTTTAAATATACTTACAGAGAACGTAGAATTCTGAATATTTGAACACTTGTTCGAACCTGATGACAATGCAAGTTGATATATTTCAGATTTCAGGCTTGTCAGGTTAGTCTGGAATAGACTAATTTCCAAAATATCTTTCGAATTTTTTATTTAATTTTATTATGCTTCTAGACCACATAGAAGTGTGAAATATTGAACACTAGCTCAGTCCAAATAACAATGAAAGTGTAAACATTTTAAGACTTCTGTTAGTGGTAGGGTGACCACAAATTGAAAAATTTTTATATTCTTCTCTTCTAAATCATATGTGTTGCACAATATCAACTCAGAAAATTTGAAGAGTTGTGACTAGATTATTTTAAGAGTTTGTTCAAAATTTTAAAGGATAAAAATCAAAATATTCAGGTTTCAATCTAATACATCCTTAGCATTACCAGCAAAACCTCACAAAAACCAAGCAAATATTAAAATATATTATATATCAGGAATCTGTTCTCAATATATCATCATTAATAAGGCGACTTATGCTTTTTAAGACCAATTCACTTCCGACAAAATTTTCATCTATATTTTGGCCATAGATTTAGTCCAGAGACTTTTTCAGCTAAATACCTCTCTGGAGGATTGTGAAGATTCCATTTGATACCTTTGTGGATCCCATGGTATAATGTCCACCCTAAGGTGACGAGGGCCATTAGCCCGAAACCATGGCCTCTAGATGGACGCTTCTCAGTTTGCCAAAGCTGGTGTTCTGGCTTTGTTACCTATCCAAGGCCGCTTGTTTGCGGCAACAGTCAATAGAGGGCGTTTAGTTTTGAAGTTTATTTTGATGGAGGCGCCCTATGCTTCTATATATCAAGTTCCTCCCGGCAAAATATCCATCTAAATATGTATATACGAGGTGTGTTCAAAAAGTATCGCGACTTTTGTGTTTTTTCAAAATTATTTATTTATTCATGAATACCTATTTTGTCCCCTTCGAAGTAATCCCCATTAGATATTATACACTTGTGCCAACGGTTTTTCCAATCTTCGAAGCACTTCAAAAAATCTTTTTCAGCTCCTCCTTTGATGCCGTCTTTATCTCGTCAAGCGTAGCGTAACGTCGTCCTTTCATGGGCCTCTTCAGTTAAGGGAACAAAAAAAGTAACAGGGGGCCAGATCTGGAGAATATGGTGGCTGCGGCATCATTAGTGTGTTGTTTTTGGCCAAAAGGTCGCGCACAAGCAACGATGTGTGAGCAGGGGCGTTATCGTGGTTCAAAAGCCAATTTTTGTTCTTCCACAAATCCGGGCGTTTCTGGCGGATTGCTTCGCGCAAATTGCGCATAACCTGCAGGTAATATTCCTTATTGACCGTTCTACCCTGTGGCAAGAAATCCTGATGCACCACGCCCCTGCAATCGAAGAAAACTGTCAGAAAAACTTTCACATTCGACCGAACTTGGCGCGCCTTTTTCGGTCTTGGTTCGTGCGGCAGCTTCCATTGAGATGATTGAGCTTTGGTTTCCACGTCATAACCATAAACCCACGCTTCGTCACCAGTTATGACCCTCTGGAGCAAATTTGGGGGGTCGCGGACAGAGTCCAACATCTCATTAGCAATGTTCATGCGATGCTGTTTGGTCGCAATTGAGCAATTTTGGTACGAATTTCGCGGCGACCCGTCTCATGCCCAAATCATTGATAAAAATCGAATGGCACGAGCCAATCGATATGTTTAGGTCCTCAGCAACTTCTCTAACGGTGATTCGACGATTGGCCAATATCATTTTCTCCACTTCATTAATTTTTTTGTCTGTTGTTGAAGTGCTCGGGCGTCCGGCACGCTCTTCGTCATTCACATCTTCTCGGCCTTCTGAGAACATTTTGTACCACCGATAAACGTTGCTTCGGTCCAAGGTAGCTTCTCCGTATGCCACATTCAACATTCGGAATGCTTCCGCGCACTTAATTTCGTTTTTCACACCAAATTTGATACAGGTTCTTTGATCCATTTTTTTTAATAGGTAAAAATCGAAGACGATTCAAAACACCTGTAAGCAAAGCAGCTGTCAACAATTAAGTGAACATTCAAAATGGCCGAGCTTGTCGGCATAAGTGAGAGACATGAGTACCAACATAAAGCCACAAAAAGATCGAAATTCGAATATACGTAACCCGCGAAAATTCAAAAGTCGCGATACATTTTGAACATACCTCGTATATAAATGTAAACGTACTTTATATAGGTAGAATTTCAATAAGAATTAGAATTGACTGTAGTTCTAGATCTGTTCGTAGAACAGGATAATATTTTAGGTTTCAATATTGGTCTATATATAATTCAATATCAGTCACAACCTTTTTATTGACAAACTATAAAACTGAATTTTATTCATTAACTTTATTCATTTATATATGTGTGCCTTATATATATTATATAGACTTGTCTAAAAAAAACTGTAGTGTATAGGGTTCTGCACACAACTAATATAAAATATTATATATAATAGTATATTATTATATAAATAGATACAATATATGTATTTATCTTTTAAAATATGTTGACACAAATCAACTTAAAATTATTAATTTTATTCTATATTAACTTCTCAGAATTGAGTCAAAAGTATAAACCAATGGGCATTACACATTTATTAGAGCTGGTGTTGTAACAAAAGTACTAAAATATATATTTTTTATAGCTATATAGCAAGCAGGATATCTAATTATTTATCACCTTATATCTAACTCAGAAATGAAAATACTATTTTGTAGAGAGAATAGATGTGAATTTATTGTAATGGAATAATAAATCTCAAAATACTTTTTATCCAGAAAATATGAAATAATTATTTTTGTTACAGTAAAAAAATTGCCCGAAGATGAAGATTCATCAGCTGCGGTGAGTTGAAATATTTTTTATTTATATTTTAAATATCTAATAATTGATTTGTATTGAAAATGTTTAGTATTTTGCTATGGACATTTTCTCTAAGATATAACCCCCAATTGAGAATTATCAATATCGAGACATTCAGAAAAACTATTTCTATATAGCTTAAGTATTTGCCTATTCATTTTTATGATATATAAGTAAACATCACTGTTAAGAAATTATAAATCCTAGCGGTGTTAAGTTTCTTTATAAATTTTCTACATAAATAAACTCGTCGCTCTTTTTCTCTCAATCTCTCCTAATCTCTCTCTGTTAGCTTTTATCACTTCTTAGCAATGATATATCCTGCGATTTTCTCGCTATTGTAAAACATCAATTGATGAATATTTAAAATAATATTAGAAATTGTGAATGCATATATATAATCATAGATAAGACGCAAAACATATGTTTAATCATATAATGAATTGTAGTAAAAGAATGGGGGACACTTTTATAAATATCTATTCAGACCTCACCATATTTATTCGTAATTTGATCATCTTATTATTAAAACGATTGTGACTGAAAACCTTTCTGATATAATTGAGACTACTTTCACACAAGTTCAAGATTTGTATACATAAAACTATTCATTTTTTTCTCACAGGCCCTTGAACCACCGACACCTCCTTGCACGCCCCGCCTCAAACAAAAGCGCAGCTCAAAAAAGTAAGTTTTCCCTTAAGGCAATAACTTCAGGTCATGTTGAGCAATATGTTCCAGATCCTGCTTTGGATTTGACAAGAAAAGCCCAGTAACGGTGCGTCTGACCAAAGTCCGGCATCAATTAAAAAAATTGAAGGCCCAGCTGGACGCAGAAGCTGCTAAGGGTAAATATGAAATTCAACCTTTCTAGATTATCCTTTTCAAAATATAAAAATGACACTTAAACAGATGGAAAGCTGTTTTTAATCTGGAAAATAACAAGAAAAGAGATTTGATATCTAAAATAACGGATAAAATAAAATGTACTTTCAAACTCTTCTTAACATTACTCTCCCCCTTGAAAAAGACTTGTCCTCAAGTCTGGGGTCCGGTACAGTTTCATTCTTGACACATGTACAATTTTCTTGCCTCTTCCCGTGACTTCTTTTACTTCATAATTTACTGGTGATGTCTTCCTAATTATCTTGAATGGTCCGATGTAATTTTTTTGTAGTTTGTCCGCTCTTCCAACTTTTCTTATCGGTGTCCAAATCAGTACTAGGTCGTCTGGTGAAAAGTTAACTTCTCTGCGATGTTTGTCGTATACATGTTTGGATTTATCTTGCCGTGCCATTGTTCTAGCCATTGAAATCTTTTTTGATTCTTCAACTATGGTTAGGAGATTTGATATGTAGTCATCAAAGTCTCCGGGTTTAGGCGGTACTTCCGGCCAGTCAAATGTAGAGTCCAGAAATGTCAACGGTTCTCTTCCGTGAATCAGAAAATATGGGGAATAGCCGGTCGTCTCTTGTACCGAGGAATTGTAGGCGAAAGTCACAAACGGGAGAATCTCGTCCCAATTTTGGTGCTTCTCGTCAATGTACATTGATATCATATCTGTCAGCGTACGGTTCATTCTTTCCGTTTGGCCATTTGTCTGTGGATGGTAACTTGTCGTTTTCTTATGTATCGTATTGCAAATTTTCAAAACTTGTGTGAGTAGTTTGCTCAAGAAAGAACTCCCGCGGTCAGAAATTAAAATTTTCGGTGCTCCATGTCTTAGTACTATTTTTTTCAAGAAAAAATCGGCAATTTCTGTGGCAGTTCCTCGAGGTAGCGCCGCTGTTTCAACATGCCTTGAGTAATAGTCTGTGCAAACAACGATCCACCTATTTCCGTTGATGGACTTGGGAAATCTGCCCAAAAGGTCTATTCCTATTCGTTCGAACGGTCTAGACGCTGGTGGTATCGGTTGCAATTGTCCCGATGGTTGTTGGGATGGGGTCTTACGAAACTGGCATTCAGGGCAACTGGAAACATATTTCTCCACTGTTTTGAACATTGAAGGCCAAAAATATTTATCTTTTATTCGGCTGTATGTTCTTTTTATACCCATGTGGCCCGATGTAGGATGATCATGCATCTGTTCCAAGAGTTCTAGTTGTTTGGTCTTTGGGATGACCAGTAACCACGGGTTGCCTGTTGGGGTAGGATTATTTTTATAAATTTTTCCGTTATGTTTGGTGAAGTTTTCTCCGTAGCTGTTTGGGTGTTGGTCGATCATGTTGTTAATTTTCTTAATGTAAGCGTCGTAGTCTTCGGTGTTATAATTAATTTGTAAAATTTTAATATTATCTGGAATTGGGCACCGCGATAATCCATCAGCATCTAAATGTGTTTTTCCAGATTTATAATTTATAGTAAAATCGTAGGCTTGCAATTCCAACGACCAACGCGCCAAACGTCCAGATAATTTTTTTGCTTTGGCCATCCAGCAGAGACTATGGTGATCGGTATAAACGATGAATTTACGGCCGTAAAGATAAGGCCTGAATTTCCCAATTGCCCATATAATAGCCAAGCATTCCTTTTCCGTAGTTGAATAGTTGGTCTCAGCCTTCTGCAATGTTCTGCTGGCATATGAAATTGGACGCTCTCTACCATTGTCTTCAACATGAATGAGCACTGCCCCAAGTCCTTGATCGCTTGCGTCGGTGTGGAGGCCTATGGGTTTATTTGGATCATAATGAGTTAGGACCTCCGGTGAACTCAGCTTTTCTTTTAAAGTTAGAAAAGATGATTCTTGTTCTTTTCCCCATACAAACGGCTGGTTTTTACGAGTTAGAATTTGTAATGGATATGCTATTTTTGAGAATTCTTTAATGAACCTTCTATAATAAGAACATAGTCCAAGAAAAGCTCTGACATTCTTAATTGTTTTGAGGGCTGGGAAATCCTTTATGCTCGCAATTTTTTCTGGATCGGGTGTAATTCCTTCTTTTGACACAACGTGCCCCAATAAAAGGAGCTCTTCATAAGCGAATCTGCATTTTGAAAGATTGAGTGTCAATCCTGCTTTTCTTAAGCATCCCAAAATGCTCTTCAATCTTGTCAAATGCGATGGTAGATCTTCAGAGAAAACTATCACATCGTCAAGGTAGCACAAGCAGATTTTCCATTTATGGGTCCTCAATATATTATCCATTAATCTTTCAAAAGTTGCTGGGCCGTTGCATAAACCAAAAGGTAAGACGTTGAAGTGGTAAAGTCCGTCAGGTGTCACAAAAGCAGTTTTCTCCCGATCTTGTTCTTCAACTTCCACCTGCCAGTATCCTGAACACAGGTCCAGTGATGTGAAGTATCTAGATCCATGGAGAGAGTCGAAGCAGTCGTCTATACGAGGAAGCGGATATTGATCTTTAACAGTGATAGAGTTTAAATTTCTGTAGTCCACACAGAATCTAAATGTTCCGTCTTTCTTCTTAACGAGAATTACAGGAGATGCCCATGGACTCGATGAATGAGAAATTATACCTTTTTTCAACATCTTATCTATTTGATTATTAATTATTTCGCGTTCTCTCAAAGACACTCTGTAGGGGTTCTTTCTTATGGGAATATCGCTGTTTGTTTTGATTTTATGTCTGACAAGGTGAGTTCTCCCTTTGTAATCGTCTGGTGCGGCGAACATTTCTTTGTATTCGTAGAGTAGCATCAAAACCTGATTACGTTCCTCGGAAGATAAATCGGGATTTATGTCAAAATTAAGATCAATGGAGGAAACTGCTCGATGGTCTGTCTTGTACATCCTGTCTACTTCCGATATTATCCCTATTTTCATGTGCCGATGAATTTTTATAGGTTTTGAAGAAGGGTTCAAAAGCCAAATATCAGGGAACCTTGTATTTTTCAGCAAAGATCTTGTTGTTATCAGGCCATATTTCGATGTTAGCGATGAGAGATTCTCTATCAATATTTCCTTGTCATCAGTAGTTGGTTCGTAATAGCCCTTAACCAGACATAGGCTAAATTCAGGAATTATTCTATCTTCAACCGCCCTAGCATATTTTAAACTTGTATCATCTTGGTCCATATTATTTGGGGATTCAATCCATAAAGTATTGTTTCGGCAGTTTATTAAGGCTTTGTAATGGCTTAAGAAATCGTCTCCCAGAATTATTTTGGGGTTACATTTTTCTAACACTATCATCTGAATTGTATATTTTTCCTGATCCATCTTGAATGATACCATTGACCTTCCTTTTGCATTAAGTTTCTGATCACCTGCAGCTTTCAAATTCAAATTATTATCTTTGATAACTTTTAATTTTAGTTTATATGAGAGTTCCTCGTCAATACAGCTAACCACTGCTCCGGTGTCGATTAATGCCTCAACCGTATAATCATTGATTTCTATCTGAGTCGTTTTATTTCTTTGAAGATTCATCACCAAGTTTATTCGACCACCAGAAGCCCGAAATCCATTCAGTCGGGTTAGTTTTTTGACGCTTCTCCCAAAGTAGGAAAATCGTCTTCGCTATTCACATCAAAGTCCGGTTCCTGTTGCCTCGAATCATCGATTCCTCTACAATTTTTTAAATAGTCCTCATTTACAGAGTTGGTTTCGTCTCTCTCTCTCTCCATGGACCTTGAAAATTGCCGCTGTATTGGTCTGATATTGTAAGTCGGTCGTTCAGTGTTACGAGGGCAATACCTCGATATGTGTCCCTGTTCGGAGCAGTTCCAGCATATTCTTCGATTCTGGTATAATGGCCTTTGATAACGCCTGTTACTTGGGGGCGTCGTGTACGTCTGCCTCCTGGGATACTGCTCGGGGGTTCTGTTGGTTGGGGTTGGTGCTGAGCTCCTATAATTGTTTCCAACCGGTTCCATCCCTGTGTCATTAGGTCTAGCCCTCTCGAATCTACCTGGGGCGAAGGTTGGTCTACTGTCACTTGCGATTGGTCTTCTATCATTTGCGAACGATCCTTTTTGGAATCGAGGTATGTCGAAACCACGACTATGGTCTGTTTGGTTGTTATAGTTTCTCCTAGGAGGGAATGGTCTGGTCGGGCGGTTATTTTGCCTGAAGCTTCTTCGCTGCTCAAAATCCACTAGATGTTGATCTATTCGCCTCGCTAGTTCCAAAAGGTCTTTGACCGTCCTGCAAGGTGTTATCATCATAATGAGTGACAGGTATTTGTTTAGACCAGTCTTCATGTAGTATAATTTATCGTCCGTTGTCATTTTGGGGTTGACCTTGTTACAGAGGTTGAGGACATCCTCGGCGTAACGCAGAGTTGACTCATTGGGCTGCTGGATTCTGTTTTGCAGGTCCATTATTAATTTAAATTTGGCAGTATCTGCCCTCCTGAAATCTCTCAGGAGTGCCTTTTTGAATACACTCCAGGCCGAAAAAATGTGAGGGCTGTTGAGTTTTGCCCATTTCTTCGCAGGTCCGTCCATGTAGCTCCGGGCATATGCCAGCATGACATCGTCTGGCCATCGTTGTTGTCTTGCTAACAACTCGATTTCTTCCAGCCATTCTGAAGGATCTTCGTCTGAGTATCCGCCAAATACTTCCAGACTTGGAGGAGGTGGCTGGCAGAAGAAAATGTTGTTGCAAGGTGTAGCGTCATCTTGATTCACAATGGTGCGTCTTGTTGGAGATGCACTGAAGGATCTCATTGGAGGTTGTCCTCGTAGACGACGGCTTCTTCTTAAGGTAGCTTCATTTTTGATGGTAGGATCAGCATCTCCACCAGTGTTGCGATGGTGTTCTGGGGTGCCGCGAGGAAACATGGAGACAGCGGGAAATAAATGTTTATTTTGTTTATTTTACAACCGTCCACTGGACAAGTCGAGGAAAAATCTAATCTAATGATTGTTAAGATGGCATTTATAATGGTGAAAAAAATAATAAACATGTAAAACAGGCGAACAAAGAAAATTAAAAGCAAATATGCAAATTAGGTTAGGAAAATTTACAATAATGGATAAAATAAAATGTATTTTCAAACTCTTCTTAACAATATCTAAAATAACTTATATGAGGTTGAATGTGATGCCTTTTCGATGCGTAGAAATCAGATCAATAAATAATTGGACTGTCATTTATTTTCTCATGTGAAGCTATATATATGTTGCACTTAAAGTAAAAGCAGTCGCCAACTTCTACCCACCATGATTATCATGGTCTATACTACGTTGTACGACGGATAATAAAATAATTAAAAACTTCGGACAATTTAACCAATGGACCACAATTCTTGCAAAGTACAATTCTACAATTGAGTGCAAATAACCAAACGGGGTTTTCTAGCACACTTGTAAGTGTAAAAGTATAACTGCTTTCCACATATATATAGACATGTGGTGCACTTCCAGTAAAAACAGTTGTTAACTATTAACCAACATGATCATAATTGTGATACCACATGTACTATGGATAATAATAAAATATATTCTCGGACTAGCCACTTTTCAATCTCTATATGAGAAGTATAGCAACACGATAAAGTCAAAAAAGGGGCTCATTCTTTATCATTACTAGTAAAGTTTTAATTAGGGTGATGTATGGTGCATTGTTCTGATGTAAAATTAAAGGGAGACGTGCCTTTTTGGAACATAAATATTATCCTCTCGAAACTTTATGTTATATATATGTGGTGAAGTTCTGGTAGTCTCTTGTAGAGTCCTGTCGCCTAAATCTGTGATGAGGTATCCAGTCGACTTAAACTGTGGTGTGAGTCCCTGTCAGGATAAGGAGTTTTCCAGTACCTCTCTGCACCTTGGAAGACCTTTAAAAGTTCTCACAAAGTACAGGCAGTCGTGGTCGAGGCAGAGTGGAAAGCTTGGGAATGTCCATACAAAAAACGAAGACACAGTTGCACTAAGAAAGTTCCGTGAACAGATAAAAGTTGAGCTAGGAGCGAAAGATGGAGAGATAGAAGATTTCTTACTGGTCTACATGATGGATGAGGAGGACCTGGGGTACAACCGACGAGAACTGACGCAGATGGTGAACTAACTGTATTTTTAGCTAGGACAGGGGCTTTATGTACCTTTTCTGAGAAAGGGGCTTTTGCATTTCACCAGATGTGAGAGGGGGCGTGGATCATCTGGTGAAATTCTACTGGTGCCGTGGCAGCTTCCATTTTTAGACCTTGTTGTGGGAATTATAAATCTATCTCGATTTTGGGCGTTATGACTTCTATCTCTTGCTTAGCTCAACTCTTAATCTATTACAGGTTTTATTTATTTATCCTCAGTTTGTACACAGTACATTACATATGATGATGTAATGACACATGTCAATCATGCATATAACCATTTACAGTTTGTATAACCATATACAATATGGGGTCGTTGGCTTAAATTACCATATATATTTCTGAATATTTTTAGCGATATTCTTTCCTTATGGTACCTGTCACCCACAGCCTGCCAGTTTTGTTGCTACTGACATGGTTATCTTGTGTAATTCTATCAAGGTTTACCTCTCAGGGTCTTGAAAGTGTCTCTAAGAAGTATTTATAGCGTCATAAAGAGAGAATTTTGATCGTAATGTATATATAGAGACATTTTCTTCTTGGTGGAAAGCCTTAGCTTAGACCCGTCATTGAAGTCAGCCGTGGAAAATGTAGTTCATTGTATCCATTTTCTACTCGGCCAAAGCTATATAACACTATAGAACTTATAGTGAACAATGTAATATTGATACTAAAACTTCTGAATAAAAAAAAAGCATTATGGAGAGAATAAACCTTTTAAAAATTTTTTATTATCCCTAGTACACGTGGTAAAGGCTATGATAACCATGTTGGGTAGTAAAAAATTTATTTTATTGCAAGTACACCACGAGTCTACACATATGGAAAGCAGTTCGACCTTTCTACTAAAGGTGTATCAGAGTCCGCTTGATTACTTGCACATACTGGTAGGGTTGGGATTTGGCAAGAATCGGAGCTATTAAAGCACCTTATCCTTTTTTGAAAAGTGCCCAATGCGGGATTCGATCCCAAGTCGTGGCACTCTAAAATCTAAGGTTTTTACCACTCATCCTCCAACCCTTATTTCGTCAATCAACTGAAAACATATTTCAAATAAATGTTTGAATGTTATATTTTCAGATGCAGCACATTTACCATCTCCAACAACGCCCAGCCAGAACAAAGGTGGAGCAAGGTAAGATTGAATTTGAAGTTATAAATTAAGATATGAAACAAACCTTGTTTATCCCAGGACTGGATGCTGCCTCCACTGCCGAAACGACCTCACCACGCGGCGCCTCTACAAGGTCTCGAGCAAAATAAAAAGCTTGGAACCTGAATTGAGAGCCAGGCAATTTGAGGGTAATATGTAATTTATTTTGAGAGAAAGAATTGTCCATCAATTAAAATATAGAGATGTAATCTCACATGTAAATTCACTTTTCAGATGTAATAGGACTGTTTAGTTTTATTCTGAACATAGGTGGCAGAAGGCGGCGCGCGGCAGAGAGAGAAAGAAGAGCTACGTCATCGCCGACCAATGGGAGGCCATCTGGCTGCGCCACCAGAGGGAGCTCGCCACCTTCTCGAACATTCTTAGGACGCTCGCCACTAAAGAACAATGCCTTTAAGCTGCGGCTTTAAATCTATTGTAAATTCTTTAAATATTTATTGTAAAGAAAATTAAAATAAATTCATTTGTAAAGCTTGGGATAATTGCCTGACCAAAGATAAGTACATTGTTTCTTTAAGCTATTATAAAACATTCTATTCAATTAAGGCCTAACGAGAACAAATATTTTTGTAAACAATCATTCTGCTTTTCCTCCTTGCGTATTTGCCAAGTGGGAAACAAAACAAGGACAAATAAAATTGCATAAATTGTTGCAACTAACGATATATAAAATAGCAGGGAACTCCCACTTTACACTTACCTACACTAGAAGAAAAATTCAGAAAAAAATCTAAATACGAATGCGAAAAAATAAAATCTATTCGATAGTTCTGAAAATTATATAATTTTACGCTATTTTTATTGCATATATATGATTCAAATATTTTTCTACAGACCTATTCGATATCATTTATAAAAACACAAATATATTCAAAAATGTCATTTATGGAGTCATTATTTCCATTTTGAAATATTCAGATTTGCCTTTTTCCAATAAAAGAATGCATTTTTCATCTCATTATCTAACAAGAAAAGTGTTTTAAAAATTTCAAGGGGTGCAGACAAATTAAATTCAAATCATAAAAGCCGTGACTGTAAGATGGGTGTGCAAAAACCCCGCATCATTTGCCTATTATCAATCCTTAACAATGATATAACAGTTCTCAAAGCATATATTTGTTTGTATTTTTATAGTCTTTTTTGAAGCTTTCTATAATTTATATAAATACTCTATATAGATAATATAATTAAAGCAATTATCACTAAAATACAGATTTATTGCTCCGCCACTTTTGGACATGGCATCATATATTGCAACCTTATGGATTTAATCAGGATGCAGTTAATCCCTCATGCTTCTCATTCTTTCCTAAACATTTGAGTCCGAGCTGTATTTCCCATTTTATAAAACACTTCTCATCATATTTCCCAAACATGCATCATTTTTTAGTTTACACACTTCCTCTATTGGATAGTGTATAAGCACTCGCTAGTTAACAACAACACATATTTATTAGCATTTCAAACAAAATTATTAGGAGAATATAACTGTAGTTTTCTGTTATGTTTTTGTATTTATGCTGAATACCTTATAGGTCACGAGATCTTAGGTGTTACTCAGTAAAGAACGTGGCATGATACAGAAGTTTCATTAGATCTCGCTTCAAATTTTAAACTATTTTTATATGTTACAGATCTTCCGAGCCTCGGAAAAGAAACTGTTGGCCTCCATAACATTGGCAACACTTGCTACATAAATTCAACCTTGCAGTGTTTGGCCTATACAGTGCCTATCCTGATGGCATGCTATAAAGATTTCAAGCCTGAAGAACTAAATCTAAATAGCTTAAGTGGCGGGAATATTTTGAAGAAATTTGGCATGTTCCTTAAAGATCTTTGGTTGGAAGAAAAGCCATTCCGCCCAATAGCAATACATCAGCAAGTTGGAGTTTTGGAGCCACGATTTGGAGATCTGACGCAGCAGGACTCCATGGAGTACTTCGAATTTTTGATCCAGCAACTACACGAGGATTTCCAAAGACCAGAAGGTACAATAGAAATGTTGCAAACAACTGATGAAAGACAAATGATGTGGCAATCATATCTTCTTGCAGAAAAAAGCCCCATAAATGACATCTTTGCTGGGCAAATTGAAAGCAACATTTTCTGCCAATCCTGCAGCTATCATGGCACAAATTATGAGGTTTTCAAGAGCCTTTCATTGCCTATCCCTGGAGACAAGAAAGACACCAATTTAATGGATTGCTTAAATGAATTTTTTAAGCCGGAAGTCCTCGATGACCACACCTGCTCAACCTGCAAACAAAGAGGATCTTTAAAAACCTATGGAGTCTCTGAATGGCCAACTATTTTGGTATTGCATTTCAAAAGGTTTTCATCTTTCAACATGACCAAAATAAACCAAATGGTAGATTACCCACTGAACATGGAACTCAGCCAATTGGGAACAAACTGCAAATACGATCTCTTCGCAGTTGTGAACCATCAAGGTACCCTAGAATTTGGCCACTATACCGCTTTCTGCATGCATCCCATTTCAGCAGAATGGTACCAACATGATGACAAAAGAACTGGGCATGTTTCCCAAAAAGGCGTCGTAACTGCTAAAGCCTACATGCTATTTTACCAAAGAGCCTAACGAGACATCTCGCCTCAAATCAACAAAAATATCTATAAGGGTAATTCGCTTTCCTAATATAACTTTATAATCCTATTGAACTCTGAAAGATATTATAAAGACTTAATATCATAAGAAAAGAAATTATTGATTCATTTGTAACATATAATATATTGTAAAATTTGTGTTTAGTTACAAACTTTCTGAGAACTGAAAAAATATTTTGTTTGTTTTCAATAAAAATATAAATAATTATTTATATATTATGTTATTAAAATACATAATTTACGATTGCTTTGGATTTGTTTTCATTTAAAACAAAAAAGGTGCAAATTTCATATGTTTATCAATTAAGAAGGATCAGAAGATGAGTTTCTTTTATTGTATGAATGCTACGAGCTTTCGGGCAAAAGCCCTTCGACAGGCAAAAAATATAACTATACTAAGAAAGATAACGATTTATATATGTTAATCTTAACAGAAGACCGTTTTTTGAGAAAAGTAAATATTAAATCTGCAGTCTGAAACCACGAGACGGCGCATGGTTTGGGCTATTGAAATAAACATGTGGGAGGTTCAAATGTAGTTTGTGTAGGCTGCGGGGATGTCAATTTTTCTATTTATGCTGTGTAGCTTGGATGAAACTATGGATTCCAGAACCAATCTCTGGTGTAGGTTGGAGATATTTTTGTAGTGAATGGTTGGGTTAGCAGTGTCAAAGGAATGGCCAGAAGATGCAATGTGTTGGAAAATAAGGGAACGGGTATCTCGGTTGGTGATGTTGCGTGTGTGTTCGGACATTCTGATGGCGATGGTTCTACCGGTCTCCCCCACATAGGTGGCAGAACACTGTTGGCACGAGACCGAGTAGACTGCCCCAGAAGATGTTAGAGAACCATCGCTATCAGAATGTTCGAACACACACGCAACATCACCAACCGAGATACCCGTTCCCTTATTTTCCAACACATTGCATCTTCTGGCCATTCCTTTGACACTGCTAACCCAACCATTCACTACAAAAATATCTCCAACCTACACCAGAGATTGGTTCTGGAATCCATAGTTTCATCCAAGCTACACAGCATAAATAGAAAAATTGACATCCCCGCAGCCTACACAAACTACATTTAAACCTCCCACATGTTTATTTCAATAGCCCAAACCATGCGCCGTCTCGTGGTTTCAGACTGCAGATTTAATATTTACTTTTCTCAAAAAACGGTCTTCTGTTAAGATTAACATATATAAATCGTTATCTTTCTTAGTATAGTTATATTTTTTGCCTGTCGAAGGGCTTTTGCCCGAAAGCTCGTAGCATTCATACAATAAAAGAAACTCATCTTCTGATCCTTCTTAATTGATATACCTTACTAGAAGAGTCTTTACCTTTAATCGTTCATATGTTTACTTGAGCTGCACCATTATAAGATAGTAATATATATTTTTTACTTAGTAATATGTTTTTTTAATAACTTTCTTCTATTATCTTTTTATTACGAATTTATATACTTTATTCTTTCCAGAATAGTCTTAATTTATAATTTTTTGATGTAAATTATCATTTTCAAAATATATATATTACTAGCGGATGTCTACCCGGCTTCGCCCGGGTTTTATCCGAGTGGAAGTTTGCCTAATGGTTATTATTGATAATAATATTCCGGAACACACAGAATATCATGATAATAATGATAATAATATTCGTTACATTATATATTTATATAATTTACGAAATATATTTTTCGAGCAAACATATCCACTCTTACTACTGAAAAGATTTTTAAAATGATATATTTAAATGAAAATATCTAGAGATATACTACATGATCTTACCCAAAAGGCCGAAAAACGATATTTTATATATAGAGATGACCTGGCTTCGTGTGTCTTCGGCTCGAGTGAATGTTTCGCTGGTAGAATTTTGTTCCTGCCTACTAAAAAATATTATCTGGCTTCGCCCGTGGACTGTTTTAGTGAATATTCCCCTGAAGAATTTTGTTTATGAAAATCAAGCATCATACAGAAATATTGTCATCACCATTTCTGACTAAAAAAATATAGCTCAGTACTTGGTTAATTATAATTTTTCATGGATAAAAGTGCGACAAAAAACTATTCCAGATTTAACTCTGTCATGTTCGATTTTCAGCGAGATTAGTTACATATTGAGGGGGGTGCATAGCCGACAAACATATATATATGTTCCCGGCTTCGCCCGGTTTTTACCAGAGTAAAAGTTTGCCTTACGAACATTTGCCTAAACGATTCTAGCAAACATCCAATTCCTACTGAATCTATTCTTGTCTATAATCTCGATAATTTGAAATGTTTTCCCGGCCCCTTGAAAAATACTCGATAAGTTGAATAAAATCAATATTAATTGTTCCACTCGGTAATTTGAAGTTAAAGGAATAGTATCTTGCCACAAACGAACATTTGTAAATAACCGTATTTAGCGAATGTACCCGGCTTCGCCCGGTTTTTACCTGAGTAAAAGTTTGCCTGACTAACATTTGTTAAAACGATTCTAGAAAACATCCAATCCACCTATATATAGATTTATAAACGTATATAAATATACAAATATCGTTATATGCGTTGAAAAATATTTTTTGAAACACATAATTATTTTGAAAACATTTATTAAATTTTAAATAATATATTTTCTTTAAATATATATTAATATTGATATGCCAAGTTTTTTTACAACGTCATTGGAATATTATATTACTAAATCCTCAAATTAAATATTAAAATATTATACTTGGAACACATTTTAGCATTTTTACAATTTATAAATTTAATATCACCAGATTCCGCTAGAGCCGCTGCTTGCGAGAAAAAGTAGAAAATTTGCAAATAAAATTGCAACGAATATTTATTTCAAATCAAATTCAAACCAGAAACCTTCCCAGTAGTATAGTAAATAACGGCGATTGGATAATCTTACTTTTTAAAAACATTCATAGTTAAAACAAACTAACAAACTACGTGTAAAATTACACTGGTCAACAAGATTTTTGCACAAGTGAACCTGATTATGTTTCTAGTGTAACTTTTCATGCTGAACTCAAAAATCTAATCAGAAATTTCCCATCACCTATGGTTTTTGCGTGACGGTCTTTTTTTAGTATTGGGATAAATACAGTAAAAAATGCAAACAATGTTATGTAAGCAGTTTTGCATAACCCTTATTACATTACACTGGTTTATCAAAAATATTTTTCTTTGTCCACAAAGAAATAGCATCTTATCTACATGTCCTGAATCCAAATATACCATTAGTTTTTTTCTATTACGCAATATTTCTGAGATACACCTACTTGAAATTTGGAAATATTGTTAATATATAGGCATATATGAACGAAACATATTTATTTATTGAAAAGCAGTGACAGTGGATTTTCTTCTATAATTTGCTTGTGGTAGATCCCTCTTGAGTGTCCAGCAGTAGTCGGCAAGCATAGCGGGACTCCATTTACCTTGGTACCGCTTCTCCATGCTTGATATATCTTGATGAAACCTCTCACCATGCTCATCGCTAACTGCGCCAAGATTATCTGGAAAGAAATCTAGATGTGAATGCAGGAAATGGATCTTGAGGGACATGTTACATCCCAGTGCCTTGTAGGAAAGCAACAGATCATTAACTATGTCTCGGTAATTTTCAACCTTGACACTTCCTAAGAAGTTTTTGCAAACGTTTCTAAAGGAATTCCATGCTGCTGCTTCAACTTCATTCAAACTATTTTGAAAATTTCCATCCTGCTGCAATTCTCGAATCTGAGGTCCAACGAAAATGCCTTCTTTAATCTTCGCTTCACTTATACTAGAAAATTTTTGTTTTAGGTAGGCAAATCCACTGGCATTTCGATCCATTGCCTTGACAAAGTCCTTCATTAATCCCAGTTTAATATGTAATGGTGGTAAATAAATATTTTCTGAATCGATCAGGGGTAGATTTGCAATATTTTTATATCCTGGAGTAAAGATTTTACGGTTTGGCCAGATTTTTTTAATGTAATGCCTTTCCCTATCCCTGCTATCCCACTCACACAGAAAACAACAAAATTTTGTATATCCAAGCTGTAATCCACGCAAGAGAGCAACGACTTTCAAATCGCTGCATATTTTCCAACCGTATCTTTCATATTCTATCTTTTTCAAAAGCAGTTTCATGTTTTCGTAAGTCTCTTTCATGTTGGATGCATGTGCTATTGGCACTGATGGGAACTTATTTCCATTGTGAAGGAGAACAGCTTTCATACTAATTTTTGAAGAATCAATGAATAAACGCCACTCTTCTGTATCATGGTCATGACCAAGCGCTTCCATTAGACTAACAACATCATTGCAATATACTAAATCATTCTCTTGTGAATAGAAGTCTTGAAATTCATCTTGACGCTTGCGAAAAAAGCATACTTTTGTGCCTTTATGCAGCAGATTCCAGCCTTTTAACCTAGAGCCTAAAAGTTCGCTCTGTTTTTTGGATAAATCTAAATCACGTACGAGGTCGTTCAAATCTCCTTGGGTTAATAAATGAGGTTCAGATAAAGCACCTGCTTCAAAATTTGTGTCATCCCACTGTTGCTCTCGTCTATCTGAATCATCGTGACTAAATATTACATTTTCAGGAGGCTGTGGAACAGGTAAAATATCACTATGAGGAACCGGTCTCATAGCAGAAGGCAAATCTGGATATTCAACTGTATGTCTTGATTTGGATGTAATACCTGTAGTCTTTGTCAAACAAAAATAACAGTCTGAAGAATGGTCTTTAGGTTCCCTCCATATCATTGGAACCATAAAAGGCATATGACGTTCACCTTTAATTCACCCTGTAAGATGTCGAACACAAATTACACAACAATGGTGAGGAGCCCAAGTCTTATCTTGGTCACCGACTTTAACGCCAAAATAAAGTTCATAGCACTTTTTGATGAGCGGTGTAAAGTTTCGCCTTTGAACTTTGAAAGTTAATTCCCCACAAATATAACAGAAAATATCAGGAATATTAATGCAACGCCTCGGCATATTGACACAGTCTAGTGCAGACGATTTATAAAAGCAAATCGATAGAGAAGAATAAACTAATCACTTCAAATTTACCTGTCACTTCTGCTGCAAATCTATTAAACAAATCGTTAGGTTCAATTTAAATATATATATTAAAAGTGTTAATGAGCAAATAGCATTACAGAGCTTGTCGTTATTTTTGAGTTGAAAGCAAAACAAATTATAATATTATATAATAATAAATTATATATATTCAATTAAAATTTCAATAATTTGTTATTTAAATTAATATTTATGATTCTTAAAGAGTAACATTTAATTAATAACAAATAAAATAAAGCTTTTGGCTCCACATACTAACTCTTCTTGTCAAAAATAAAGCGCTAGCTTAGTTAATGATGTAACTTAAAAAATGCTTACGTAACATTAGTTGCATTTATTACTGTATTTATCCCAATACTAAAAAATGACCATCAGGCAAAAACCATGGGTGATGGGAAATTTCTGATTAGATTTTTGAGTTCAGCATGAAAAGTTACACTAGAAACACCATCAGGTTCTCTTGTGCAAAAAAAAAAGTTTTTTTTGTAGACCTGTGTTATTAACCAATCAAATTTATTTATCGTCGCGACCAGTGCGGCGCCAAGCGGTAAAAGGCTGGAACTAACGCTTTTTGGTTTTACATTTTTAAAAAAGCACATTAACCTTTTTAGTTTTTTAAATAGCCCATATGTTAAACGAAAGCTTCAGCTACCTACATGCGAAATTTCATAATGATTGAAGCTGTAGATTTTGCGCAACGCGATAACAAACATTGATTTTGGATTTCAATTTTATAGATATAAGGATTTATTTAATTTTATACTGGGTAGTTGGCCCTCTGAAGTCCAGGAACCAGAGTTATAAATATCTCTCTTGATATCTATTTAAAATATATATTTATATATATGCAATTATACCGCAAATATTTCTTTTGAACGAAACATCGATATTTATTTTAAAGAGAAATAGCGATTATTTCTAATCTTAGGGATGGAATAAGATAGGATGAGTTGTGAAGAGTAATGATAAACGGAAAAATAAATTGGCCAGGGATGGGAATATCCGCTAGAAATAATCGCTATTTCTCCTTAAAATAAATCTCTATTTTTCGTTTAAAAGAAATATTTGCTGTATAATTGCAATTTTCGTTTTACAATCATAAGCCGCACACACACACATTATATTGTATTATATATATTATAGACAAATGACCCGGCTTCGCCTGAGAATTCCCCCGAGTGCAATTTCCTTCATACTGAAAGTATTACATCAATAATAAATAGTAGAAGTGCCATTGAATAGCAATAAAGAAGTACCACATAAACCCCAGGCAAAAGGTGTGTGTGATGGCAAAAATTGTATTATATTAGTCTTTAGGTATTTCATTTAATTATTTTTTTGCAATCCATTTAGTTGTTTCAAAATCAATAAATTTAAATAGATGGCAGCTTTCCACCCAACCCCCGAGGTACCCGCCCCTGCGCGTTAACCCTTGAAAGTGCCTAAGTTGAGTGAGTGACTGCGATAGATCTTGACTGCGATGCCCATCTTTTCAATAAGAATAAGAAAAAATGGGTTTATAAAAATATTAATGCAAAATAGTGGCATGTAAATATTTTTCTGTAAAAAAAATAAAAGAGCACATGGAAATTAGGCAAACATATGTGTTTGCTAATGACTGCGACTGCATTTTGAACGATTTAAAAAAAAAATAAAAAAAACAAAGGCCAGAACAAAAATTAATAAAAATATGAAGATTTATTTACATATTGACATTATTTGCATACAGTAACGTTAATTTTACAAAGTTTTTTTTTTAATTGCATTGCGCGCACTTACCGTAACTTAGTAATATAAATTTCTCTCTCAATACTTTTGTAAAAAAAAGGTGACACTCGTATAAAAATATATTTAAAAAAAAAAGTACGCAAGCAACTTGAAAAGAAATGCAGAACGCTCATTGGTCGCTTAATTGGCCTCGTGTTGTTACTTCGCCTCGTATTTACTCCGCGTAAAAAAAAGTTCTTCAAATGAAAAAAAGAAATAGCCAAAAATACTAATCAAAATGTAGCCGACTTTTATATATATATATATATATATATATATATATATATATATATATATATATATATATTTATAATTTCAATTGCCATTTATCGATAAAATTAATAACAAATAAATTTACTGGCAATGTGTTTATTTTCAATAATATCAAATATTATGATTTCTTCTACTTACTGCAAAAATACAATTTATTTAATGAGAGGACTTGACTCATCAGTAGTAAGCCCTCTCAGCGGTTTCGCCAAATTAATCTCAAGACCACTCTTTTATTGTATGGTTTGGGATATACCCTGCATTCACTATGGAATGCAGCTTGGAATGTTTCCTGAGCCTATGGGCATAAGCTTATAGGTCTGTAGAGGCATATACATATAATTTAAAGGTATTGCATCGAGCAAAGATCTTCCGCAAATATGGTTTCATAACAAATATATATTAGTAAACTTAATTTATAAATTCAATTGCCATCTATCGAAAATATTTGTAACAAATATATTAGCTGTAATTTTTTCCAATAATATCATCAAATATTATCTCTACAGACCTTACTGCAATGCTACAAGTTATTAAATGACAGGGTTTGACTCATCAGTAGTGAACCCTCTCAGCATATTCTCTAGTTTCTTGTATATTTGCATAATAACCTGTTGAAGGACGTCATTGTCCGAAAGGTCGCAGCCTTTTAAATAAACACACATGTCGCGTCTACCTTTGTTAATATTCTAAAATAAATTATATCATAGTAACAAAATATATATTTTAAAAATAATATATTCTATAGATAGATAATAAATACTCTATCATAATATAGTGCTTTATATAATTTCACAAAGCTAATATGTAAAAGTAAAACTGCTAAAAACAACGGTGTTTACAGATGGCCAATGAGTGCAAAGTCTTCGTGAGCAGCAAATCTTTAACATCGACTGCTCAGGCAAAAGGACCCCAGAAACTGGTTAGTAATAATTTATTCTAAAATAAATATTCTCTAAATGCTTTAAAAATAACTCATTTAATTTTTTCATTCTCTTAAAATCTTTTTAAAAATTAATGTTCAATTTTGTATATTGGAATCTAATTTTTATATGATGTACTAATCAATTATAATTTGAACATATAATTTATTAGTTCCCGGATATTGTACCTACTAAACTATTCCTATGTAATTAATTGGACTGTAAAGTACTAGGAAGCGTCACTATTTATCAGTAAAGAGGTTAGAATTTGGGCTCAAAACCTTCATGAAAAAGGTACTGGGAATTCTAAACGGGGTGTAAATATTATATTTTTTATAAACAATATCACAGTAATATATATAAACTTAATATATAATTAAAACTAATATCTTTATATATATAGTTATTTTAGGGGCATTAGGTATTAAATTTACTTGATAAAAATCCATTATATTTATACACTCATTATATGTTCCAGAGTATAAGTTTATCTTCTTGCATTTATGAGATGTTTATTTCCGGAAAACCTCTCTCCACATTCACTCTAATTAATTTTGCATATCTCTTTTTGAATTATGTTCTTATCTTTAGTTTAAAGTGCTATTAGTCTCTAATATTCTAATGAGATCTAAATATTTCTGCAAACTGATTTTGATTTTATTCAAATATTTCAGTTGAGATGTGTTTTATTTTGACAAAAGGCTTCGAGAGAGAGAGAGAGACCATTTTTTTCTTTTAATTCTTTCTATATCTTACATATGTATGAGTAAAAAATAAAATGAATTTTCCCAAAAAATATATATATTTGTTTATCCGTTCATCAATATCTCCATCGAGTAATTTTAAAATTAATTTTTAAAATTTGAAGCAAATTTTTATTGATTTCCAATTTGGTGATAGTAGTATTTTTTCTTCTCTCTCTATCTTTCACTTTTCTCACTTTTATTTGTAATATCTTTAAAGCCAAAAACTGTAATTTTGCGATAGTATGGTATTCAAGTACAATAGTGGAACACTTCTACCTTGAACTTGTATTAACAAAGGCAGTTAAGTGAATATATTAACTCTCTCTATATGTCAAAATAAACTTTATTTCTAAATTTTATAATTAATCTTTGTGTTGCTTTGTTTTTCAGACATCCAAATCTGGCTGGATCCTGTTCGCCCTATTTTTTTTTTATTATTTTTATTTTTACTTTTTTATTTTTTATATTAATCATATATATCAAGTTTTTTTTTTAAATCTAAATTCTAACAGGCGCCTATATATTCCAAGCGCAAAATTGGATTTTTTTCTATTTATTTTTAAATTTTTAAAATATATTTGATCCCTAGTCCACATGACACCTTGGCAGTGCAAAGGCAGGGAGAACAAGACCAGGAGTCCCTGGTTTCTGAGAGAACCTAAACCATTTAGGTTGCTTGTGTTGAGGTGAATAACCTCTGTTTGGGTCAGGGTTCCACTCTGGTGGGCGTAGGAGGGAGCCCACCAGGGGAGGGGGGATCGAGGATCCTGCCTTCTCGCCCGAGCACTGCCGACCTTGCGACAGCGAGCTTTGAACGATGCAGAATTTACTGCTTCCTACAGGCAGAATCGTCCAATAATAGAGATGGAGTCTGAGGCAATTTTCTGCAGCAAATATTTGCAAAATTGAGGAGTAGACTTGGCCAGTCACTGAAAATGTCCTTAATAATCAATAGATGATTCTAATGCGGTTGGTTTCATGCCCGCTGATTGAAATGAATGTGGATTTGCCTGTATTTTTATATAGGAATCTGAAAATGAGCGATCTAGACACTCCCAGGGCATTCAGAGCTGTAAGGATACATAGCACTAATGAGAATGGTCAAACTTTCAGTTTGCAAATACTACGCCCTATTTTAAGGAGATTGTTTTGAACGAATGAAATGTTTTCTGCGAGCATAAAATGGCCAAAAGTTTCATAATGCAAAATTTCTAAGCACAAAATATCATAAAAAAATTACTCTAAAGCAAATTTGACCTGCATTACCCCAGAAAATAATTTTTGTTATATTTTTATTGATAATACATTTTTTTACCTTATATTGTGGTGGAAAATTGATCAAATATATGAGTATATTACATAATAACCTCTTTGCACCTTTTTTGAATTTATATTATTTTTACAGAAACATATTGAAAATATGCTCAGTCAACGAAATTTAAACTTTATATCAAAGAGAAAATAAAAAGTAAAAATGACTAGAGTTTTCATTCATAAATTACAACACATAACATATAGTATGAAAAACATTATTTGATTTGAATAATAAACAAATACCTATTTCGTATTTTTGATTTTGAAAAAATGATATTTGCATTCAAATGTTAATATTCTATTATACATATTGTCGCGTGTTGGTCTATAATACTATTTTTTTTTCTGGTTGACATCAGCCGCGTAAAGTTTTCTACTAACGGCTGCACAGTATTAATGCCACTGATCGGAGAGGATTTATTTTACTCTGGCAGTAACTGTAAGCCTTATCAGTAGTGACTAGAAAGTCGGGACTCACTACCAGGCTACTCATTTTCATCTTTCTTATCTCTACTCAAAAATCATATTAGGGTATCAAACCTGTAGAGTTTGAGATGCTGCCTGCTGAGAATGAGTAGAAAACTCATCAAAGGAGATTTGAAATACATAATGATTGGGTGAAGTAATAGCGTCTGCTTTTGTCATTAAGACTAAAAGCAATACTCAGTAGCAGGCCGACTTAGTTCCAATATGGAATGGTCGCCTCTGAAATGAGGAAAAATGCCATGTGCAGCTGCTCCTAACATTTGTACTGACACTTCTCATCCTGTATCCCTGGATCAGGAACCCTTACAGGGCACTATCAGTCGAGCCAGTTGAGCCCAGGTTTTTTAGCGAGTTTGTTGCTGCTCCCCCTCCTCTTTTTTCATCTGGGCCTTGGAGCAGCTAAGGTGGAGTTGAGCGACTAATAAATGTTGCAATACTATTGCATACAACAGATAATACAGAATTTCCCAGAGAAATGCTATTTACAATTGAAATAATTGACATCTAGTCAATATTACATTTAGAAAATAAATTAAGAGAATTAGATTATTTGCAATGATTCATAAGTGAGGAAGTCTCCACCACCTTGTTATGGTACTCTTTCAGACCAGGAGGAGGTCTTTTTGGAACTTCCGATGTCCAGGTCCAGAATGATGCGAAAACCAAGGTCAGGCTTACTTGAATTAAATTAGCCTAATTATATATATTTAAATCCTATTATTCCTATTAAATATACATGGATAATAAAAAGGTATATATAAGATTGAATAATGAATTTATCAAACCAATATATGCCTTATTATCTAAAGATATATATATGGATTGCTCTATTTTCAGAACATGTATAATACTATTTTTAATAATATTCTTTCTTACTTTATATATATTGTATAGATTGAAAATATTCTGGGAAGATATTGATCTACAAAGACAAAGGTCGCCTATTCCATCATAATAAATGTCAAACCTAGACCCCATCTATTTACCGTTGCCACATATTAGCCTCAGATCGGTGACAAAGCCACAACACCAGCTTTGGCAAATTGAGAAGCGTCCACCTAGAGACCATGGTTTCGAGCTAAAGGCTTTCATCAGCCTTGGGCGGAATTTAATCCATGAGCTCACGAGGGATCTATGGAACCTTCACAATCTGCCAAAGAGGTGTTGAGCTGACAAAATGGCTTTTTTCAAATGTCTATTTAATTTGGAAGTTTATATTATTTGATAGGGTAGAGAAAGAGTGAGATAAATACTAGGAAAAACAAAATTCTGGATGACAGAGCAATTTTTTAAGACACAATAACTAATCGAAATTCATAAATAGCAGAGAGGTATCAAAGAAGCTTATAATGTAGAATATATTGTCGAGGAGAAGAGATAATTCAATTTTTTATAAGGGTTATTTGCTCCATCTTTGAAATACAATCATTTGTTTTTTCAAAATATTGATCTCTGGCCCGCATGGTGCAGTGGGAGTGCAAATGAAAAACATGTACGGAATTTTTGATTTTAGAGAACATAGGCAATTTAAAACATCTTTATTGACTCCTAATCAATATTTCCAAAATAAAACATCAATATTCACATCTTAATTCATCGATAGAGGCTCTTGCTATCTTGAAAGTGTCTTCCTCCAGACAATGTCTTCTTGGTAACTTCCCAGTTCCACCCCAAGTTAATACTTGTAGATGCAGGTTTTAGCAGACGTCAGGATGGCCAGAACATCATCAATGTCACGTCAAAATATTCAATAGATCATAGATCATATAGGTCGGCCGTCTTGAGGTGATGAACTTCTGTTCAGGTCCCAGGATACTACTCTGATGAGCGTGTGAGGGATCCACCAGTGGAGAGGGTTCCAACGTCGCATTCTAAGCTATATATTTATGGTGTCACTCATTGTTATATACTTAAAATATTTTCGTCAACGAAACCTATATATTTTATGATAGCACCATTTATTCAAAATGGGTGTAAAACAATCTAAAGGTGATTCTGAAATTTCAAATATTCTAGCTAATGACCCTCTAAATTTAACGATATTGAATGTGAAACGAATCTACTTTTAAAAACGAAGTACTATCAAATTCCATTTTAGAAAGAGTCTGGGTTTTTAGTTTGAAGTAAATAAAATTATAGTTGAGAGAGAGATAACGAGGAAGCTAAATATTTTGGAAAATATTATATATGCTCTTTATCATAAATACATTCTATGCAAATAATTTGAATTAATTTATGATATTTATAACTAATTAAAAATTATCAAGAGAGAATTAGCTTTTAAGAGAGAAAAAAGATAAAGAGAGAGAGAGATACAAAAAATTGAATCGAGGATATATATTTCATTTGGATATTCAAATTTGTTTGAAAGAGAAAAATCTATAAAATAACCTAAATATTTAAATAAGTATATAATTTTCCATCATAAATGAAAGGAATTATAAAAGTGAATATACATATGCAATTTGATGACTTAATTTCATGGTACTAAGTGAAAATATAAAGTAAAATCATTCTTTTTTTTTCAAGTTACAAAAGATTTATAAACATAATATTAAATATATAATGCAGATAGAATCAAATTTGATATTATATTTAAAATAATTCATTATCTTTTCATAATCATAATATATTAAAATGATTTAAAGTTGCAATCAATTTATCTGAAATATGATTGCGCAACTATCAACACTTCCAATAAAATTATAACAAAATTATATGAATACATCTCATTTCTCTAATTTATTTTAAAAATTATATTTCCATATCAAAATAGTTTAATTTCCAGAACGATCGTTATTTCTAGATTTATATTTGATGTTATTTTATATAAAGTTTGATAAGTCCATTTGTGATTCAGTACCATAAATAATCCATTTGCTAAAAATTATTAGAAAACATAAGGAATTTCTTCAAGCTTCTGAATAAAGTTTATAATTCTTTCAAAGATCTTTGAATTATCAATTTTTATCTACTAATTTATTTGAAATTTTGTTTTCTTTGCAATAATCCATATCAGAGATAAAACTTCTTGAAGATCTTTATTCATCACATTTTCGTCAACACAAAATGCATTGTTAAGAGTTTAAAATCGAAATATCAAATTAATAATATATAGCATATAATAGCAATGCTAATACATAGCAATATATATGAATCAAGATGCCACATCTTCAATGTTCTAATAAAGTTAACAAATATCTTAAATTTTATCTATTCATTAATTTCATTATTGTTAGAAAAATATATTTTTAATTGTTCATAGAACTAAATTTAATTCCATTGTTTCATAACCCCATCACGAAAAAAGATCTATTAACAAAAGACTAACATTCTAATAAAAATATTTATATTAATTGATATTATATACCTAATATATTTCTTTGATATAGACATTATATCAGCACACACATTTTTAAAATATATTTCTACAGGAATTCGAAAATATATCATTCTAGAAACAGTTAAGGTGTGTGTAATTAAAATGGGAATTAAAATATTTTATCTTCAGGAATATAGATATACCTGGGTTATAAAATTTGTAATTCTTATTTTCGTCTATATTATCTACAGAATTACTGTCATGATATATTTTATTAATTGAGAGATCTTGGTTCATTATGGTGAACCTTACATGTCTGTTATGACAATTTAATCTATAATACCTATACATTTTTGAAATTTAATATCGATTTGGAAACACTTTAACTTCCTTTGGACTATGATTTTTCTATTCTAGTTAGGGGAGGGGGTGGAATCTATAATATCTGTTGAGCTTTCAAAATATTTTGCCTAAATTATCAGTTTAAAAGCAATGTTTTAATCGAAGTACCAATCATATTGATGTCATTTCTTATATCTTTGGTAAATGGAATTATTCGAAAAAGCGTCATTTTTTATATCTTTTGAAGTTAATATTTATACAGAGGCCTTAAATTAACTTGCTTCTGTGTATGTCCGTCCACTAATATGTTAATCAATTTCAAATATATTGCACCTTGTACGGAGAATCTGTATAAGACTAACGTCTTAATAAAGGCTGTGTGTGTGTTAATCAATTTTAAATATGCTTACAGAACACATAGAAGTCTGAATATTTGAACACTTGTTTGAACCTGATGAAAATGCAAGTTAATACATTTTAGAATGCAGACTTGTCAGGGTGGTCGTGAATGGGCATTTTCCAAATTGATTTTCGAATGTTATATATTTTTCTTTTAGACTTCCAGACCACATATAAATGTGAAATTTTGAACACTTGCTCAGTCCAATAATGCAGCTTATTGTTTTCAGAGAGTGTTCAAAACTTCAAAGGAGTAAAAACAAAATATTCAGGTTCCAATCCAATACAACTTTGGCATTACCAGCAAAACCTCACAAAAAATAAAGCAAATATCAAAATCGCTTATATTCAAGAATATGTTTTCAATATCATCATTAATAAGGCAACCTATTCTTTTATAGATCAATTTCCTCCCGGCAAAATTTCCATCTATATTGTGGCCATATATTTAGTCCAGCCACTTTGTTAGCTAAATACCTCTCTGAAGGATTGTGGAGATTCCATTTGATAACTTTATGGATTTCTTGGAATAAATTCCACCCTTTTCTGACGAGCGCCATTAGCCCGAAACCATAGTCTTTAGGTGAACGCTTCTCAGTTTGCCAAAGCTGGTGTTGTGGCTTTGTCACCGATCTGTGGCCGCTAGTTTGCGGCGACGGTCAATAGATGGCGTCTAGTTTTGACATCTATTTTGACGGAGAGGGGCCCTATATTTTTATATACCAATTTCCTCCTGGGAAAATATCCATCTATATATATATATATAAATGTCAATGTACGCTATATAGGTATAACTTCAATAAGAATTAGAATTGACTGTAGTTCTAGATCTGTTCGTAGAACAGGATAATGTTTTAGGTTTCAATATATACAAGGTTCGGTCTATGAACAATTCACTATCGGTCACAACCTTTTTATTGACAAACAATAAAACTGAATTTTATTAATGAACTTTAATTATTTATATATGTGTGCATTTATATATATTATATAGACTTATCTGAACACGCTGTAGAATATAGAGGGCTCTGGATCTGGTATTAATTAATATAAAATAGTTTATTTGTAGAATTTATTAAACTAATCTATTAATATTTAAATAGATACAATATATGTAAATTTACTTTTAAAATATCTTGACACAAATTATTGTGAAATTCTAAATATCAATTCCACATTAACTACTCAGAATTAAGTCAAAAGTACAAACCAATGTGCATTCCACATTCATTAGCACTGGTGTTGTGACAAAATATTTAAAATATATTTTTATAGCTATATAGCAAGCAGGATATCTAATTTTTTATCACCTTATATCTGAATCAGAAATGGAAATACTATCTTGTAAAGAGAATAGATGTGGATTTATTGTAATGAAATAATATATCTTAAAATACTTTTATTCCAGAAAATATTGAATCATCATTTTTGTTACAGTCAAGAAATTGCCCGATGATGAAGAATCATCAAATGAGGTGAGTTGAATATTTTTATTTATGTTTTTAACATCTAATAAAATTGATTTGTTTTATATTAAAAAGGGTCTCAGTATTTTGCAAAGGATCTTTTCTCCAAAAATATAACCCAATTGAAAATATCAATATAGAGCCATTTAGAAAGACAATTTATATATAACTCAAGTGTTTGCATATCCATTTTCATGATATATATAAGTAAACATCAATGTTAAGAAGATATAAATTCTAACTGTGATGAATTTCTTAAAATTTGTTCTATATAAAGAAACTCGTCGCTTTTTCGCTCTCTCTGTTAGCTTTAATCACTTCTTATCTATGATATATCCTGCAATTTTTCTCCTATTGTAAAACATCAATGTAAAATATTTATAGAAATAATATTCGAATTTATGAATCCATATATAAAATCATAGATGAGATCCAAAACATGTGTTTCATTATATGTATAAATGGTTAAAAAAGAATAAGGGACAGTTTTATAAATCTCTATTTGAACCTCGCCACACCTATATTTATTCATAATTTGATCATTTTATTTTTAGAAATATTGTGACAGAAAGCCTTTCTCATATTATTGAGACTACATTTACCCAAGTTCACGATGTGTTTACCTAAAACTATTCAATTCTTTCTCACAGGCCATCGTACCACCGGCACCTCCCTCCACGCCCCACATAAAACAAAAACCCGGCGGAAAAAAGTAAGTTTTACCTTAATATAAATCTTCAGGTCACTTTGAGCAATATATTCCAGATCCTGCTTTGGATTTGATAAGAAGAGTCCAGTAACGGTGCGTCTGACCAAAGTGCGGCACCAATTAAAAAAATTGAAGGCCCAACTGGACGCAGAAGATGCTAAGGGTAAATATAAAATTCAACCTTTTTAGATTATCCTTTTTAAAATGTAAAAATGACACGTAAACAGATGGAAAGCTGATTAGAATCTGTAAAAAACAATAAAATAGAGTCAATATCCAAAATTACTTATATGAGGTTGAATTTGCCGCCTTCGATTAATGGATATTTTGCTGGAAGCGATGTATCAACTCAGATAAAGTGTATTATACCCATCTATTCAAAAATAATATCAATGGGCTCACTGACACTACTTTTCACGTTTAGTCATGTGGTGCACTTTGAGTAAAAGCAGTCGCCAACTTCTACCGACCTTGTTTATCATGGCCTGTACCACGTGTGTACATCCACGTTGAGTAGTAAACGACTGCTTTTATTGTAAGTACACCATAAATCTACACATATCGGAGCTATTAAAGCAACCTTTCATTTTTTAAAAAGTTCCCAAAGCCGGATTCGATCCCAAATCGTGGCACTCTAAATTTAATGTTTTTACCACTCATCCTCAAACCATTATTTCATCCATCAACTGAAAATATTTTTAAAATAAATATTTGAATGTTTTATTTTAAGATGCAGCGCATTTGCCTTCCCCGAGAACGCCAAGCCAAAACAACGGTGAAGAAAGGTAAGATTGGATTTAAGGTTATAAATCAAAATATTACACTAACCTTGTTTATGCCAGGACCTTAGTAACGGGATGCTGCCCCCACTGCAAGAGCGACATCACCACCCAGCGCCTTCAGAAGGTCTCCAAAAAAATAAAGAGATTGGAGCCTGAATTGAAAGCAAGAAGGTTTGATGGTAAGAAATAATTTATTTAGAAAGAATTTTTCATTAAGTAGAATATAGAGGGTAGTGTCACATGGAAATTCATTTTTAAATGTAATAGGGAAATTATAATTGCATAAATTGTTGCAACTAACGAAATATTAATTGGCTGGGAACACCAACTTTTATTGAGGTAAAAACAATGTATTTCTTATAGGTGAGTTTAATCTAATATATGCCTTTTTTCTTATTTACATATTTTATTATGGATATATCTATTTTAAAAAGAATTAAATTCTTAATATCAACTCCAAAATCAAATCAAATGATAATGTTCCTACACTAGAAGAAAAATTCAGAAAATTCTAATTATGAATCCAAATATAATATATTCGATATTTCTAAAAAATATATAATTTAAACGCTATATTTTTGCATATATATATACAGTTATACCTACGTATTTGAAATCGGGCGCTATGGAGAGGAAGGCGCTATTTAGAAGGGGCGTTAAAGACAGGTTTAACTGTATATATATGATTAACATCTTTTACTACAGACCTATTCAATTATTTTTACTAAAACCACAAATATATTCAAAATGCCATTTATGTAGTCATTATTTCCATTTAAAAATATTTAGATTTGCCTTTTATCCAATAAATGAATGCAGCCTTCACCTCATTATCTAATAAAAATTTGTTTTTTTAAATTTCAAGGAGTACAGACAAATCAAAATCAAACTATAAAAAAGTCGAAACTGTAAGATGGGTGTGCAAAAGCTTCGCATCATTTGCCTATTAACAATCCTTAACAATGAAATAACAGTGCTCGAAGCATATATTTGTTTGTACTTTTATATTCTTTGAAACTTTTTCTATAGTTTATTTAAATACTCTATATAGATAATCAAATTTTCGTGAGTTTTATCAATGTACAGATTAATTGCTCCGCCAATTTTGGACATGGAATCATATATTGCAACCATATGGATTTAATCAGGATGCATTGAATTCCTCATGCTTCTCATTCTTTACCTAAAGCATTTGAGTCCAAGCTACATTTCCTGTTTTATAAAAAATCTTTTATTATATGTCAAAAACATACATCAATTTTTGCTCAAAAACTTCCTCTATTGGAAAGTGTATTAGACTGCTAGTTCACAATAACACATGTTTATAGGCACTTGAAATCAAATTTATTTGGAGAATATAACTAAATTTCTGTTATGGTTCTGGAATTACGCTTAATACCTTATAGGTGACGCGATCTTAGGTGTTACTCAGTAAAGAACGTGGCATGAAAGAGGAGTTTAGTTAGATCTCGCTTCAAATTTGAAACCGTTATAAGATAGGGTAAATTTTATTTGGAAATTTAAAATTAAAAGATCAAATCATATACAATTCAAATATAAAATATTTATTTTTCCAGTGAAAGGATATTCAGACAAATTTATCAAGAATTTCCTAAATGTTTTGCATATGTTACAGATCTTCCAAGCCTTGGAAAATCGACTGTTGGGCTATACAATATCGGCAACACTTGCTACATAAATTCAACATTGCAGTGTTTGGCCCATACAGTGCCAATCCTTAAGGCCTGCTATAAAGAATTTGAGCCTGAAGAACTAAACCTAAATAGTTTAAGTGGCGGGCAAATCTTGAAGAAATTTGGCAATCTCGTCAAAGATCTTTGGTCCGAAGAAAATCCTTTCCGCCCAATTGCAATACATCAGCAGGTTGGCATCTTGGAGCCACGATATGGAGATCTGACCCAGCAGGACTCTATGGAGTACCTTGAATTCTTGGTCCAACAGATCCACGAAGATTTCCAAAGACCAGAAGAAACAACAGAAATGGTGCAAACACCTGATGAAGGGGAAATCATGTGGCAATCATATCTTATGGCAGAAAAAAGCCCCATAATTGACATGTTTGCTGGGCAAATTGAAAGCAACATTTTCTGCCAATCTTGCAGCTATCATGGCAGAAATTATGAGGTTTTCAGGAGCCTTTCTTTGGCCATCCCCACAGACAAGAAGGACACTAATTTAATGGATTGCTTAAATGAATTTTTGAAGCCTGATGTCCTTGAAGACCACACCTGCTCAACCTGCAAACAAATAGGATCCTTAAAAACCTATTCAGTTTCTAAATGGCCAACTATTTTGGTATTGCATTTCAAAAGATTTTCATCCTTCGACATGACCAAAATAGACCAAATAGTAGATTACCCATTGAACTTGGAGCTCAGCCAAATGGGATCAGACTGCAAATACGATCTCTTCGCAGTTGTGAACCATCAAGGTACCCTAAAATATGGCCACTATACCGCCTTCTGCATGCATCCCATCTCAGCCGAATGGTACCAACATGATGACAGAAGAACAAGGCATGTTTCCCAAAAGGACGTCGTAACTGCTAAAGCATACATGCTGTTTTACCAAAGAGCCCAATGAGACATCTCGCCTCAAATCAACAAAAACATCAATAAGGGTAATTCGCTTTTCTAATATAACTTTATAATCCTATTGAACTCTGAGCGATATTTTATAAAGTCTAGGAATCACAAGAAAAAAAATTATTGATTCATTTGTAATATATAATATATTGTAAAATTTGTGTTTAGAGTTAGAAACTTCGTGAGAACTAAAAAGATATTTTGTTTGTTTTCAATAAAAATATAAATTCTTATTTATATATTATGTTATTAAAAAACATAATTTATGATTGCGTCTGATTATTCTATTTATTTCAAATCAAAAAAAGGGTGAACTTCATAAACTTTATTTAAGCTATACCATTATAAAATTGTGATATATAGTTTTCATTTAGTAATATGTTTTTAATAATTTATTCTCTTTTTTTTTATTCCCAATTTATATACTTCATACTTCTCAGAATAGTTTTAATTTATCATATCTTTCAATGAAAATTATCATTTTCAATATATATTGTTGCACCAGGTTGCGGCTTGGCAGACTCTTCATCCTTGATTCTCTCCTGTGCTGGGTCTTGCATCTTACCAGAGCGTGTTTCAACCATCCTACAAATTTATATAAGGGAATAATGAGATAAATCTACTCTAAGTAGCCTCCAGAATAATTTATTTATTTTCTCACATCAAAGAGAGCAGTGAAGTCACACGTGTACCTAAATACAAATGATGACAATCTAAATAATCTGTGTTTTAAATAAATATCATAGAATATTTTATATAAAAATAAATAAATATATAATTTAAATTTCAAGTATATTAAAAATAATATAAGAAATACGCCATTAATCATGATGTAACACTTCCCCCTCTCCAGAGGTCGTCACGTCCTCGTGATTGACCTCATCAATTCTTTCAAAATAGGGTTTGATTCTTGAGACATGGACAATCAATGGGTCTTGGCCAGGATTATCTTTTGGTTCAATTAAGTAATTTACGTTGGACAGCTTCTTCAATATTCTATATGGGCCAAAATATTTTCTCAGTAGTTTCTCACACTTTCCTATTTTCCTAATTGGTGTCCAAACTGCTACTAATTCTTCTGGTTCGTAGCTTCTTTCCATGTGTTTCTTGTCATAGTTCTTTTTCATTCTTTCTTGAGTCTTTATTGTGTTGTTAATAACTAATTTTCTTGTTCTGTTTATTTTGTCTAAGTGATGTTTTATGTATTCATCATAATCATCCTTGTCAATGTCCACCGAGATATTCCTGTCGTCCAAAAGAGACGTGGGTTCTCTTCCAAACATCAGGAAAAAGGGAGAATATCCTGTGGTTTCCTGAATTGTAGTATTGTAAGCGTGAGTGATGAATGGGAGTATTTCGTCCCAATTCTTCTGATCAGTGTTCACATACATACTGAGCATATTGATCAATGTTCTATTTAACCGCTCTTTCAATCCATTAGTCTGGGGATGATAGCTCGTTGTGAAGCAATGTTTAATCTTGCATGTTTTCATCACCTCTTTCATTAAATTACTGGTAAATTGAGAGCCTCTGTCACTAATAAGATATTGTGGGGCTCCGTGCCGGAGAAAAATATCCTCTACTAGAAATTTCGAAACTTCTTTCACTGTTGCTTCCGAGACTGCTCTTGTTTCTGCATATCTAGTGTAGTAGTCCGTCAGCACGACTATCCATTTTTTCCTGTTTTTCGTAGATGGCAGTGGACCAACAAAGTCAATTCCAATTCTTTCGAAAGGAAAGTTGGCTGGGGGGATGGGCTGTAGTAGTCCAGAAGGTAATTGGTTTGAGCCTTTCCTACTTTGGCAAAGGTGACACGTCTTAACGAATTCTGAGACATCCTTTAGCATGGATGGCCAAAAGTATTTACTCTTTATTCGGTACATGGTTCTGGCGACGCCCAGATGGCCATTCGACATATGATTGTGATATTCTTTCATAATTTCTCTCTTTTTCTTCTCTGGAACCACCAGCAACCACGCCCTGCCTTCAGGGTTCGGGTTTTTCTTAAAGAGGCATCCATCTTCTTCTTTAAAGTTCTGTGTAATTGAACGCTTGTTTCCACTAAGGTTTTCCTTAATATTCTCAATAAAATCATCCTTTTCGTCTATTATTTGATTCAGAAATAGTCTTTCATAATCTTCGTCCCATTCGTTTTCAGGTAAGGGTCCTCTAGATAGACCATCAGCGTCCAGATGTTTTTTACCCGATTTGTGTATTATTTCGAAATCATATTCCTGAATCTTCAGTGCCCATCGTGCTAATCGGCCAGTCGGATCTTTCAGATTCTTAAGCCAGCATAGTGCGTGATGATCAGTTACGATTTTGAAGTGCCTTCCATATAGGTAGGGTCGTAACTTGGACATTGACCACACAACAGCTAGACATTCTTTTTCGGTAGTCGAATAATTTTGCTCAGGTTTGCTCAGTGTTCGACTTAAATATGAGATAACTTTTTCTTTATCGCCGAACTTTTGGACTAATGTTGCACCCAGGCCGATGTTAGATGCGTCAGTATGAATGTAAGTAATTGCATTCGGATCAAAGTGCCCTAAGATTGGGGGATTTATCAATGCTACTTTAAGGATTTGAAATGCTTTTTCTTGATTTTCTGTCCAGGTAAAAGGTACATTCTTTTTTATAAGACTGGTTAATGGATCGGCAATTTTTGAAAAACCTTTGATAAATTTTCTATAATATGAGCACATTCCTAAAAATGATTGAACTTCTTTTATCTTTTTGGGCCGAGGAAAATCTCTAATAGCCTTGATATTATGCTCCGCTAGTTTTATACCATGTTGATTAGTTATATGGCCAAGAATCTCCAGTTCTTCGAAAGCAAATTTGCATTTTTTGTTGTTCAATTTTAAATTAGCCTCGCGAAAACATTTTAAAACAGCTTCTATTCTTTTGAGATGTGTTGAAAAATCCGAGCTATAAATGATTACGTCATCTAGATAACATAAGCAAATTTGCCATCTAAGATTACCAAGCATATTTTCCATGTTCCTCTCAAATGTAGCAGGGGCATTGCATAGACCAAAGGGCATTACGTTGAACTCATATAGGCCATGTGCTGTAGTGAAGGCTGTCTTTTCTTTATCTTTCTCCTCAACCTCTACTTGCCAATATCCTGATTTAAGGTCAATTGCTGAAAAGTATTTGGATCCTTGAAGTGTATCCAATACTTCATCAATTCTGGGAATTGGGTAAACATCCTTCACTGTTACATCATTCAATTTTCTGTAGTCAACGCAAAATCTGTACTTACCATCTCGCTTCTTGACCAAGATTACAGGGAAGGACCATGGACTCGAGGAGGGTCTAATTATGCCGTCTCTGAGCATTTCATCAATTTGTTCTTTTATGATTTCTCGCTCTTTCGCGCTCACCCTATACGGCTTGTGTTTGATCGGTTTCGCGCCTTCTGTATCGATCCGATGTTTCGCTAAGTTGGATCTTCCTAATCCCGACGAAAACAAATCCTCGTACTTTTCCAAAACTTGTTTCAATTGCTCCTTTTCCTTATATGCTAAATTTTCGTTTATCTGAAATTGGGGTTCTTCATGCTTTTTTTGTTCACTTTCTTCCATAAGATTCACTTCGGCTGGCTGGCTTCCAAAGCACAAGGTTTGGTTTTTTAATATTTTTAATGGTCGAGGGTAAGGGTTTGTTATCCAGATATATGTTTCCTTATTCACAACATTTATTAAGCTTCTCGCTAGTCGAAGTCCATTTGTTTGAAACATTTTATGGTTCTCCTCGATGATGTATTCGCCATCCTCTGCTTCTACAAATGCATTAATCAATTTAATAGAAAGTTCTGGTATAATGGCATCCATTGCACTTTTTATTTTCTTCTGTTGATATTTGATTACGTCACGATTTTCTGTCAAGTCATATTTGATTATTTCACGCTGACAATCAATTTTTGCGTTCATTTTCTTAAGAAAATCACGTCCAAGTATAAATATTCGCAAATGTGTTCTCATTATCACAAATTGATGTGTAATTGTTTTGTCATCAAATTTTATATTTAAAATAATATTTCCTACGATATCTAATTCTTTGCCATCGGGTCCGGAGCACATTTTATCAGGATTTATTATTTCAAGACCTGTGTTAAGAGCTGTACTAAGGTCGACCACTGAAAGATCAGCGCCTGTATCAATCAAAGCTTCGCAGATACCGATTCTATCCACGTTAATGTTCATTTTATATTTGGGGTCCAACTTTTTAATTCCATTTATGGTCGACTTGCTTTGATTGACGGACTCAGGCGCGATGCTTAGTTTAAATCTTCTAATGCGGCATATCTATTCCTTGTAGGGATACTCGAGTACGGGCTATTACTTACGTCAGCGTAGAGCAGAGGTCTCGACTTCCCAGTTCCATTATACATTCGGATTTCTTCTTCGACCTTGTCTTGTGTAACTATGGGGTCCTCTTCCACAATTCTTACAAACCTGACTCTGCAATACCGCGCTACGTGTCCTGGCTTGTTACACTTAAAACATATTGGTCTCCCGTCTTCTGTCCTATTCCTATTTGAATTTGGATTCTTATTGTATGTTTTACTTGGGTAGACCGGTTTTGGCTCAGAATTGGGAGTGTAAGATCGTCTAGGGGCAGATACCTGGGGCAGAGGCTTGTTCTGGTAGTACCTCGGAGTGGGGGCCTGGGGCTTGGAGGTGTTCTGGTAGTACCTCGGAGCGGGGGCCTGGGGCTTGGAGGTGTTCTGGTATGGTCTTCTGAACGACGGAGCGCTCTTCCATTGCTCTTGATGATGGGGACGAGGAGAGCGTGGTCCATTATATAGAGATTTTGATTTTTCTACACGTTCTTGGTAATTATTTTCAAACAAATCCAGCTTTTTACAAATTTCTAGAAGTTCATTGGTATTTTTAGGAGGGTTTAGGTGAAGGGCAAAAGAGTACTCTTTCTTCAACCCTCCAATAACCCAGTTTATTTTAGTCTCTTCTTCCATTTGGGGGTCGACCTTGTTGCACAGTACAAGGATATCCTCTGCGTACCTGATTGCAGGTTCATTCCACTGTTGCATCCTGTTTAGTCTCATCTTCATTTCTTCTTTGTTGGCGTCTGAGGCAAAATCCTCAATTAGGCGGCTCTTGAAATTTTCCCAGCTGGTGAAACTTATCTTGTGTAGGTTCAGCCAGGTTTTGGCGCTACCAATCATATTCATGGCAGCATAACGAGAGATAATGTAGTCTGCCCAATGGTACAGGAAGCCAATTTCTTCAAGAGATTCAATCCATGGGCGAGGGTCTTCCGTTCCATCATACTTGGGGATGTCGATGTTGGGATTCAGGACAACTGGGTCGGAACTAGCATCTCTACCAATTGTTGCACCAGGTTGCGGCTTGGCAGACTCTTCATCCTTGATTCTCTCCTGTGCTGGGTCTTGCATCTTACCAGAGCGTGTTTCAACCATCCTACAAATTTATATAAGGGAATAATGAGATAAATCTACTTTAAGTAGCCTCCAGAATAATTTATTTATTTTCTCACATCAAAGAGAGCAGTGAAGTCACACGTGTACCTAAATACAAATGATGACAATCTAAATAATCTGTGTTTTAAATAAATATCATAGAATATTTTATATAAAAATAAATAAATATATAATTTAAATTTCAAGTATATTAAAAATAATATAAGAAATACGCCATTAATCATGATGTAACAATATATATGTAATATTATGCGATGAATATTACTCTTGGAGGTTGATGATTGTTGAGGTGGTGGCGCAGTCATGGTGCTGAGTGCTAAGGTGTACACAACAGGGGAAAGTAGTCGAGAGTACACGATTGATTGTTGAAATAAAGGCAACTGATCGTAGTAAAGAAAGGCTTGAGAAGGTGGAGCGGATTGGCTATTGGCTATCTATTCACATTGCGGTAAGATTGACTTAGCTGAAAGGATGAGCGGGGGAGGATCTCTAGAGTAGGTGTTACCTCGGTGGGAGCTAGCTAACTACTGTAGGTCCGAACTCGGTGGGATCGATCTAACCACTGGCAATTCTCTGTTCTCGATTTAAAACGAACACTCTTCTTCCTTCTCATTGGTTGACCTGTGTGACGTGGAGGTTCCCTATAGGTCCTCCACTAATGAGTTACTCCCTGATTGGTCTACGTTACGCCTTTGTCTTTGGACATGTTTCAGCTTGACCAGGTAATAATGTGTCGTTGAACTCGAACTTTTACGAGTTCCGGGATAATTAAAACTGGTAATGATCATCTTTCTCTAGGCCTTCTTTCTCTAGGCCTTCTTTCCTCCAATGTTAAACCTTGTTCTTTATTGAAATTCAAATCATACATTTTCATACATATTGGATTGGGTTGACATCTAACTATGTACAAATTATGACAGATGCGCCCCCTACATGTGAAGAATTTATGAAGGGGTTTTAGTCTGAATAAGTTCTGTAAAGCAAAGAAAATAATTTTGTGTGAAAATTAATTGGTTATAGGGAGGTTATATACAACATTGATAAGGATATAAGAGATTAAAAAAATGTGGTATTAATGCTATATAGTTTGTTTATAGTTAATAGAAATCAAAAATTGTAATGGTGAATCATAAGTTGAGTACTATGGTGCATAGTGAAAAAGGAAAAATTGCCTAATTACATTTTTACTCGAGATTGGGAAGGAAATCGAGGAAATTTCATGAGGTAATTTTAGAAATCAAAAATAAAAATAAAAATAAAAATAGTTGACTGAAATCAAAGTGAAGGCGTGGTTGAAAAAGAAAAAATGCTTTGTTGCATTGGTGAAAAAGAAATATGCCTAATTACTTTTTTGCTCGAGTTTGGGAAAGAAAACGAGGAAATTTCATGAGGTCTTTTGAGAAATCAAAAATAAAGTTGAATGAAATCAGAGTGAAGGCGTGGTTAAAAAAGAAATATGCCTTGTTGCGTGATGGGAGAAAACAAGTTTGCTTTGTTGTATTGGCGAAAAAAGGAAAAGAAAAATGCCTAATTACTTTTTTGCTCGAGTTTGGGAAAGAAAACGAGGAAATTTCATGAGGTCTTTTGAGAAATCAAAAAATAAAGTTGAATGAAATCAAAGTGAAGGCGTGGTTAAAAAAGAAAAATGCCTTGTTGCGTGATGGGAGAAAACAAGTTTGCTTTGTTGTATTGGTGAAAAAAGGAAAAGAAAAATGCCTAATTACTTTTTTGCTCGAGTTTGGGAAAGAAAACGAGGAAATTTCATGAGGTCTTTTGAGAAATCAAAAAATAAAGTTGAATGAAATCAAAGTGAAGGCGTGGTTGCAGAAGAAAGGAAAAATATGAAAAAGCCTTGTTGTAGGGTGCGAGAAAAAGAAAAACGTTTGGTTGTATAAAAAAAAGGACAATAAAAAGGTGGTAAATAAAATGGTAAATAATTGCTAAAATAAGTGATAAGAAATTGAATAAAGTTGATAAATTGGGTTAAATGCTTTGATTTTAATTTTAGAAAATAATGTAAATGATTAATATATAAACAAGAAAATGTATAGTGAGGTTTGAACCCGCTTTGTATCTACATGCCATCATCTAGTTTTCTCAATTGATTAATTTTGCCCTATAAATTTTTTGTCTCTTCTGTTGCGACACTTAGGTGGAAACGTGATCCTGTCCTCAAGAGTGCGAATTTATATTATGTATACAGGAGACATGGAAATCTAAATAACCTTTTCGTGTACCTTTTGACTTTGTGTCATTGTTTTTTGAAATCTCAAAAGCCGAATGTTGTATGTTGATGTGTCTCGAGCCTTAATGCGTTCTAGGGGTTTTTATGCGATCCCCTAGGGCACTTAAGATGTGCTCGCCCAATGTCCACTTTATATATTGGGTGTCGGTACCTAAATCAAAACCTTGAATACAGGATTCGAGGGGAATCCTCGATCCTTCTAAAAGGTCGTTTAATCCTTTTGGGAGAAAACGTAAGTTCGAAAACTAAATCCTAACAATTTAAGTGGCAAATGTGCGTGTTTTTTGTTCGTAATTGACTTTGAGATCTACGTGTTTTTAAAATTAGCGTCTGTGTGGGGTGGGGTGGAGTGTGATGTAATGTTGGAAGTCTGTAAAGAATAATAAGAATTAATAATATTTAATAAAATAGACATGTGAACTCATTAAGAAGTGTCGGTAACGTCTTAACTCTTGTGAGAGTGCAATTGAATTGTATTTTTGTAAAAGTCGATATGCAGGTTTAACTGGGATCCCAAACTGGGCGGCATCTAGAGAAGGTCCACATTTGACCTTAATTTAACTGCTGGTCGAAGGGGAGGTGGTAATTAGAAACCAGGAAGCGGGGCGTACGTGGGGGACAAACAAGACTCCCTCTCTATTTGCACGAGATTGCTGGTCGATATTTTTATTGCCTCGCGGGGGATATCTGCCTCACTTCTGCTGTCTCCTAATTGTTTTTGTGTGCGACTAATGGATTTGCCGCCTAATGTTTTTTTTTAATGGTTTTGTATTCTGCCTACATGTGACTTGGAGATTCTCCTCGGAATTTGTCTAGAATTTCTGCAAAAATGTTTCCTAAAATTATTAGGAGTTTTATAAGTGCTTGTCCTACATGAAAGATGGAGTTTCCTATATGAAAAACTGCCTCTTGCAGCTCGAAAATTCTATGAGAAGGCAGGGTATAGATTAGCAGGTAACTAAGGAATAAGAATGGGGTGCATTTATAGGGTAGGACTAGCAGACAAAGGATAAAAATCAGATGAAAGATAGGGTATCGACGCATTTTCTTCCATATTGTTATAAATGGTGACTCTGAAATATCTGCTCGAACCTTATTCATTGTTGGCCGTTCAATTTCGCACTGCTTGTTATCGTTGGGGAGTGGTGTGGATCGTTCTTTGGAAAAAAGGGCAGGATTCAAATGATTGTCAGGTTCGCAGTTCTTAATATCGGGGGAGAATGGTGTAAATTTTTTTGTTGAAAAAATGGTAGGATCTAAATGCTTGAAAGGTTCGCTGTTTGTTGGTTTGAATCTTAACGGCTCTGCTGGAAATAATTCGGGTGTGAAATGTTTAAACGGGAACGTGTAATCGGGCTTGTGCTTTATATGACGTATTCTAACGGCGGGCGGTGATATATATCGAATTTTTTCGGTATACAGCTTAAGCTTGTTGACGTGGATCGTATCAGTGTCTCTTTGGAGAGGTTGATTTGGTCGATCTATACGGACCACATTTGGTGAAATAATTTCTAATATCGTATGGGGTCCTGTGAAATATGGAGCGAGTTTCCCTGTATTGGGGTGGTGATATAATTTAACTAACACTAGATCACCTACTTCGAAATGTGGTTGTTGGTGTCGTTGATCATAAATGTTTTTATCTTGAAGATGTTTGTTTTGTGTTCGTGTGTGTGCAATCTTCCTAGCTCTATCGATATCTGGGTAAGGTGTGCTGTGGTCAGAGAGTTCTGGGGGTAGGATGCCAAACATTAGGTAGATGGGTGGAAAACCTGTGGTAGAGTGTGGTGTGTTGTTATATATGACTGTAACTCTTTTGACCAACTTGGTCCATGCGATCTTAGGATTCTCTGTCGTAAGTGGTGTAATTTCGGCATTGTTTGTATTTCGAAAATCCGGATATTGTATCTATTGATATTAAATCGAATGGTTGTTGTGGACTTAGTAAAAATGTTATTCAGTAATATCAGAGTAGAATTGAGTGAAAGTGCGACTTTCGACGTGGACACGCTTTGAGGTGAGAAGTGTCACAGGTGTGATGAAGGCGTCTTTGGCCTGAAAAGTGAAAGGTTTTGTGGTGTGGCCTGTGACACGAAGCGAGAAAAAAAATTGTAAATGAAAAGGTGTCACGTGAAGCCTTTGTTTGTACAAAATCTAACCTGTTCTCACTATGAACAACAAATTTACTAAAGTCATGGGGGCTGGTTGTACGAACATATATCGATAATTCTTATATTGTTAGTGAATATGGCACGTTTAATGTGAAATTTTTTAGTGTTTTGTGTAGACGAGGTGGTTGTTATTAACGGTTGTGCATGCGGTTGCTGGTTGTTGTCGTCTTTTGGCGCGAGTGTCGCGCTTGTTGTGCGGGTTGTGCGTGTTACCGTTGTGTGATGACGTATGGGTGCGTGTGTTGTTAGCGTGAAAACCGTCCTGTTGGATGGATGCTGTCTGTGTTTTGTGGTTGTGAATGTCATGTTTGTTGTGAGGTACATTTGCGTTATTGTTGCGTGACAACGTATGGTCACGTATGGACTTTGCGTGGTAGTTGTGTGAGCTGTGCTGTTGTACGGACACGTTTTGGGCATTGTGATTGTAGGTTGAAGCCGTTGTGGCTTTGTGAGTTGAGGGCATATAGTACTGGCAATTGGTAAAAAAGTTGCGTGGTGTGAGATTAGATTTGTGGCAGGTAAATATTTGAGTCTGGTTCAATGGATGCATGCAAGGGTTGCCATGTGTGAAAGATTTGGGTGCAGTGCAAGTCCTTTGGGACAGGTTTTGGCCTAGCCCGTGTGTGCATTCATTGGATACATGGTTAAAGGGGTAGGTCCTGGGTCAGATACAAGTCCAAAGTCAATTTCTTGACGTCATAGGGTGGAGAGCCTACCTCAGTCTCGAAAGGTCTCCACTGGGGCGTCTTTGGCTTGGGATGGCTGCTTGGGACGTCTGATCGGCTGGATCGGGACCGATTGCACTTTCCGCGAAATTGAAGGGTGAAATCTGGCCGTTTGCACTGCCCTTACTCGAATGGATTGGTTTCGGACCATTTGCACTGTCCTTTTGTTTGAATATCGAGTTTGTTTTCGGGTACTGGTGTATGGATACGGCATGGCGGCTGATGACTCCTCGGTGGGCGTCGTCAGGTCGCGGTGACACTCGCCGGCGGTAAGCCCGTCCATCTCGCCTGGGGCGGCGGCGTGTGCGTCATCTCTCCCGGGGGTGGGGCTCCGGTACGCCGTCTCTAGTTGGGTGGTGTCAACTCGTCGGAGGGCAACCGTCAACTGCCATATAAAGGCCGTCAGAAGGCGTCTTGTCGCTTCTCTCTGTGCCAGCTTCTTGCCCTTTCCGTTCGTCGCTTTGCCGTTGTCACCTTTGACGTTGGTCGTATCTTGGCTACTTTCCATCATAATCCTGTCGACTCACTGTAATATTATGCGATGAATATTACTCTTGGAGGTTGATGATTGTTGAGGTGGTGGCGCAGTCGTGGTGCTGAGTGCTAAGGTGTACACAACAGGGGAAAGTAGTCGAGAGTACACGATTGATTGTTGAAATAAAGGCAACTGATCGGAGGAAAGAAAGGCTTGAGAAGGTGGAGAGGATTGGCTATTGGCTATCTATTCACATTGCGGTAAGATTGACTTAGCTGAAAGGATGAGCGGGGGAGGATCTCTAGAGTAGGTGTTACCTCGGTGGGAGCTAGCTAACTACTGTAGGTCCGAACTCGGTGGGATCGATCTAACCACTGACAATTCTCTGTTCTCGATTTAAAACGAAAACTCTTCTTCCTTCTCATTGGTTGACCTGTGTGACGTGGAGGTTCCCTATATGTCCTCCACTAATGAGTTACTCCCTTATTGGTCTACGTTACGCCTTTGTCTTTGGACATGTTTCAGCTTGACCAGGAAATACTGTGTCGTTGAACTCGAACTTTTACGAGTTCCGTGATAATTAAAACTGGTAATGATCATCTTTCTCTACGCCTTCTTTCTCTAGGCCTTCTTTCCTCCAATGTTAAACCTTGTTCTTTATTGAAATTCAAATCATACATTTTCATACATATTGGATTGGGTTGGCATCTAACTATGTACAAATTATGACATATATGATTTATTTATTCGATTTCTATACCAGATAGTTGGCGCTTTGCGCTCCAGGTACCTGGGTTATAAATATCTCTTCTAATTTCTATATATATGTAAATATATATTTATTTATCTATAAATTCAATTGTCATCTATCGATAAAATTTGTAACAAATAAATTTACTTGAATATTTCTTGAGTATTTCTTTTCAATAATATAATCAAATATTATCTCTACAGACCCTACTGCAATGATAGAAGTTATTGGATAAGAGGGCTGGGCTCATCAGTAGTGAACCCTTCTAGCGGTTTCGCCAAATTAATCTCTAGATCGCTCTTTTATTGTATTGGATTGGTTTGGGATATACCCTGTTTTTTCTATTGAAGGCAACTTAGGGATGTTTAGTGACCTATCGGCAAGGACTTATAGGTCTTTAGAGGCATATACATTTAATTTCAAGGTATTGCATCAAACAAAGCTCTTCCGCAAATATGGCTTCATAACAAATATATATTAGTTAATTAAATTTATAAATTCAATTGACATCTAATGGAAAAAATTGTAACAAATATATTTACCTGCAATGTGTTTCCTCTCAATAATACCATCAAATAGTATCTCTACAGACCTTACTGCAATAATATTAGTTATTGAATGAGAGGGTTTGTTCATCAGTAGTGAACCCTCTCGGCGTATTCTCTAGTTTCTTGTATTCGCGTAATACCCTGTTGAAGGACGTCATTGTCCGAAATGTAGCAGCTCTCAAATAAAAAAACACGTCGTGTCTACCTTTGTTTCTTTCAACAAATATTTTCTTAGTAACAAAATATATGTTTGAAAAATCAATATTCTTTAGATAAATAATAAATATTAAAACAATAATATATATAGTGTATTATGTAATTTCACGAAGATATTATGTAAAAAGGTAAAATCACTAAAAACAACGATGTTTATAGAGGACAGCCAAGAGCAAACCTGTTCGAAAGCAGCAAACCATTGACATCGACTGCTCAGGCGAACGGACCCCAGAAAATGGTTAGTATTTGTTTCTTTTAACATAGGTATTCTCTAAATGCCCTAAATATAAATTATTTAAAATATATTCTTGTTTTTTTTCATTCTCTAAAAGCAATTTCAAAGTTAATGTTCAATTTTGCATATTGGAGTCTAATTTATATATGATGTACTAATCATTTATAATTTTATAATATTATTTATTGGTTTTCTGACATTTAACCTACCAAATATATTTCGATATTATTAGACTGTAACGTACTGGAAAGGGTTACTATATTAGAGCAAATGACGGATTTTTGGCGCAAAACATTTATGAAAAAGGTGCTGGGAATTCTAAAAAAGGTGTAAATATTATATTCTTAAAAACAATATCACAGTAATATATGTGATATCTTGGGACCTCTCGGACCCGTCATACCTGATACTAGATGAGCCTCGATGTCACTACTACCGTGCAGTCGTGGGGAAGGCGACACAGCTTGACCAAAGGTGAAATAAGCAAACAGAGATTCCACAGAAGAGGCTGTCGTCAAAAATAAATGGAAAGAGGAGGAATCAGGCAGGAAAGGGTTACCTGGCGATCGATGTGACGTGGACAAAGGCTCTCACTGACGGAGGAAAACATACTAACTAAATAGGTTTGGGAGCTCACTTTTATAGCTTCCACGGGTCCAGGCAGGTCACTTCTGTTTCTGATGTAATCAGGGGGGTAAAGTTACATCAGCCAAGAGTGCCATCACCTCGAAAAACGTGGACTGGGTTTCTAAAGCCTCGTTTCCTAATCATATTAATCCTGACAAGTTTTAGACTTAAGTTTCTCCTGTAATTCTCCATTCCTTCTATCTGTACAGTTGCTATACTTTATTACGGTCTTAAGCGGTACAGATTGATGTTATTTGATGTTTCTTAGCTGCGCAGTAAATCTAAAGTTAGATACATTCAAGTGATGACACGTGATATAACATATTTGGGTATATTACAATAATTCCGTGGTCTTAAATCATCACATATATATAAACATAATAGATCATTAAAACTATTCTCTCTATATATAGTTATTTAATTATTATTTATTAAAATTACTTAATTAAAATGCATTATGTTTATACTCTCATTATCTTCCAGAGTAAAAGTTTTTCTTTTTGCATTTATAAGATGTCTATTCCCGGGAACTTCTCTCCACATTCACTAAAATAAATTTGCATAACTCCTTTTAAATTATGTCCTTATCTTTATTTTAAAGTCATATTTGTTTCTAATAATCTAATAAGATGTAAATATTTCTGCAAACTGAATTTGATTTTACTTAAATTTCTCAGTTGAGATGTGTTTTATTTTTCAACACACACACACAAAAGGCTTTGAGAGAGACCGTTTTTCTTTTAAATTTTTCCCTATCTATCATACGTAGAAGTGAAAACTTAAATGAATTTTCCTAAAAAAACAATTATTTGTTTATCTGTTCATCATTATCTCCATCGAGTAATTTTAAAATTAATTATAAAATTTTGAGGCAAATTTTATTGATTTTCAATTTGTTGATAGAGGTATTTTTCCTCTCTCTTTCTTTCACTTCTCTCACTTTTATATGTAATATATTTATAGCTTGAAAATTTTAATTTTGCGAGAGGATCATATTCATGTTCAATAGGGGAAACCCTCTACCTTAAAATTGCTTTAACAAAGACAGTTAAGAGATTATATGAACTTTAAATGTCAAGATAAACTTTCTCTCTGAATTTTATAATTAATCTTTGTGTGCTTCTTTGTTTTTCAGACATCCAATCTGGCTGGATCCTGTTCGCCTTATTTTTATATTTATTTTTTATTTTTATTTTTCTAAAATTTTTATTTATATTAATCTTATATATCTAGTTTTTTAATCTAAATTCTAACAGGCGCACCTTTATATTCAAAGCGCATTATTGAATTATTTGCGATTTTTATTTATTTTTTATATATTTGATCCCTAGTCCACATGACACCTTGGCAGTGCAAAGGCAGGGAGAACAAGACCAGGAGTCCCTGGTTTCTGAGAGAGCCAAGACCATCTAGGTTGGTTGTGTCGAGGTAAATAACCTCTGTTTGGGTCAGGGTTCTACTCTGGTGGGCGTAGGAGGGAGCCCACCAGGGGAGGGGGGGATCGAGGATCCTGCCCTCTCGCCTGAGAACTGCCGACGTGGTGACAGCGAACACCGAACGGTGCAGAATTAACTGCTCCTCAATGGCAGATTTTTCAAAGAATACAGATGGAGGGTGCAGAAATTTACTGCAATAAATATTCGCAAAATTGAGGAGCAAACTTGGCCATTCAGTGGATGATCAGTATTTGGTCGGAATCATGCCCAATGATTGCATTGAATGTGGATTGGCCTGAGAATGCTGAGAAAAATAGGCATGTTCAAGAAAAATTCAAAACTATGTAAAAGGCATTACATTATTTCATGTTCACCTCAAAATTATCACAAAAATATTATTTGAATGCATTTAATACCAATATTTTGGCTTCTTTAAGCATTTTGTTTTGTCATTGATTTGGAAAAATGAAAGGTTTTTCTGTGTGCATCAAATAGCCAATGTTCATAAAACAAAATTTTGAACGCAAAATATAATAAAACAAAATTTGGCGTACTTTACCCTAGAAAATATTTTTTTCTATATTTCTTTTGTCAATATTTTTGTGCCTTACATTGGCGGAAAATGGATCAAATATATAAGAATTTTATATACTAAAACCTTTTGCACGTTTTTAATCGAGGTTCATATTATTTTTAATAAAAACAAGTATTGAGAAATTTGGTAATTTAACAAAATTAATCTTTATTTGTAAAAGATAAAAATAAAAAGTAAAAATGACTAGAGTTTTCATTTATAGATTACAACACATAACATATAGTATGAAACAAATTATTTGATCGGAATAAAAAATAAATACCTCTTTTTCCTATTTTTGATTTTTACACAATGGAATTTAAATATATATGCTAATATCCTATCATACATATTGTCGCGAACTGGTTCTATTACTAGTATACGATTTTTTATGGTTGACATCAACCATGTAAAGTTCTCTACTAAACGCTGCACAGTATGACTGCCATTGATAAGAGTGGATTTATTTTACTCTGGCAGTAACTGTCAGCCTTATCAATGGTGACTAGAGAGTAGAGATTCACCATAATGGCGACTAATCTTCTTTCTCATCTCCACTCAATCATATCAGTGTATCAAGCCTGTAGAGCTGGAGATGATGTCTACAGGGGATGAGTAGATCTTATCAAAGGGGATTTGATATCCATAATTATTGGGTGAAGTATAACGCGTCTGCTTTTGTCATTAAGACTGGGAGCACTACTCAGTAGCAAGTCGACTTAGCTCCAACGTGAAATGGTCGTCTCTGAAATGAGGTACAGACGCAATGTGCAGCTACTCCTAACATTGAGTACAGACTCATCCTGTTTCCCTGGATTAGGAGTTCTTACAGGCTACTATCAGCCGGGCCAGCTGAACCCAGGGTTTTTAACAAGCTTGTTACTGCTCCCCCTTCTTCCTTTTAATCTGGGACCAGCAAGGGCGGAGTTGGGCGACTAATTATTGGTGTAATACTATTGCATACAACATAAAATAAAGAATATTGCAGAGAAAAACTATTTACAATTGAAACAATTCAATTGACATCTATTCAATATTTTGAAATTAATTTAAAAGAATGAGAATATTTGCAATGATTCATAAGTGAGGGGAAGGCTCCACTACCTTGATATGGTCCTCCTCCTGAGCAGAAGTGTGTCTTTTTGGATCTTTCGCATCTTCAGGTCCAGAATGATGCGAAAACCAAGGTCAGGCTTACTTGTATAATACAGGTTTAATTATAGATATTTAAATCCTATTCATTTAATATATAAATATATAAATCTGGATTGCTCTATTTTCATAACAATATATATATATATATATAACTATTTTAATAATATTATTTCTTACTTTATTTATATTGTACTAGCCGAATGACCCGGGCAACGCCCAAGTTTCACCCGATTAAATGTTTTCATTCAAATACTATTCGTTACAATTATAAATTGGCGCCGTGGATGTCACTCTTGTAAAACTCCCGCTCCAAATTTGTGTCAGAGAAGCGATATTTTTATAAAGAGATGATCTGGCTTTGTGTCTTCTGCTCGAATGAATGTTTTTATGTTAGAATTTTATTCCTGCACACTAAAAATAACCTGGCTTCACCCGTGGTTTCAGCCTTTTGGAATTTTTCCTGATATAATTTGTATCTGATAATCAAAAATGATACAGCAATATTATCATCATCATTTTCTGACTAAAAAAACAACTATTTTTGCCCAGAACCTGTCAATATTAAATTTTTATTGGCTAAAAATCCGATAAATATATTTTCCAGATTTTTCTCTATGTCCTGTCAAAACACGTTTTACATGTACATTAGGTCAGCTGATATTACCTCCCATCTTTACCGCTAGAGGCGCTGCTTGCGAGAGAAAAGGCAAATTTGCAACGCAATTTGCAAATAACTCGAAGAATATTCGGGATAGAGACCTGATATTTTCACTATAAGTTTTTCCAGATTCTACTCTATATACTGTTAAAATTTCAGTCAGGTTAGTTACGTATTGTGGACATGTATAGCCGACATAGATACCCACATACATACATACATACACTGACCTTTATATATATAGGGATAGATGGAACCTTTACCAGGAAGATATTGATCTACAAGGGCAAAGGTCGCTGATACCGTCAAAATATATGTCAAAACTAGACGCCATCTATTAATTATTGCCATAAACTAGCGGCCTCAGATTGGTGAAAAAGCCACAACCCAGTTTTGACAAACTGAGAAACTACCACCTAGAGACTGGTTTCGGGCTAATGGCTCTCGTCAGCCTAGGGCAGATTTATTCCATAAGCTCACAAGGGATCTAATGGAACCTTCACAATCTGCCAAAGAGGTGTTTAGCTAACAAAATGTTTTTTTTCACAAAATGTCTATTCAATTTGGCAATTTATATTAATTGATATTATCATGTAGAGAGAGAAAGAGAGAAAAATTAGGGAAAAACAAACTTCTGTATGACACATTTATTTAATCGATATTTATAAATAGCAGAGAGGCATTGATGGAAGCTAATAATGTATATTGTCGTGGAGTGATAATTTAATTTATAAAGGTTATTTACCCCTTCTTTAAAATACAATCGTTTGTTTTTCAAAATATTGATCTCTGGCTCGCGTGGTACAGTGGGAGTGAAAATAAAGAACATGCCACGAATTCTTGATTTTAGAGATCTTGGGCAATTCAAAACATCTTTATTGACTCCTTGTCAATATTTAAAAAACATCAATATTCACATCTTCATTCATTGATAGAGGCTCTGTCACCTTCGGAGTGTTCTCCTTCACTTAATATTTGTAGATGCAGGTTTTAGCAGACGTCAGGATGGCCAGAACATCATCAATGTCACGTCAAAAAATTCAATAGATCATAGATCATATAGGTCGGCCGTCTTGAGGAGATGAACTTCTGTTCAGGTCCCAGGATACTACTCTGATGAGCGTGGGAGGGATCCACCAGTGGAGAGGGTTCCAACGTCGCATTATAAGCTATATATTTATGGTGTCGCTCATTGTTATATACTTAACATATTTTCGTCAACGAAAACTATATATTTTATGATAGCACCATCAATATCAATATGGGTGTAAAACAATCTAAAGGTGATTCTGAAATTTCAAATATTCTAGCTAATGACCCTCTAAATTTAACGATATTGAATGGGAAACGAATCTACTTTTCATAACGAAGTACTATCAAATTCCATTTTAGAAAGAGTCTGGGTTTTTAGTTTAAAGTAAATAAAATTATAGTTGAGAGAGAGAGAGATATCGAGGAAGCTAAATATTTTGGAAAATATTATATATTTATTTTTTTATTTATTTATTTATTGTTACAAAAGCACGAAGTCCAAAGGACTATTGTGCTGTGCTAGTATTATTTATATATATATTATTAATTATTTACACGTTGGATTAGTATTGTTTTGTAAATTATTGTACAAATAGTTCTAAACTTAACAAAGTTCTCATAAGATAGAGTATATACACAAAGAGAATTTGGTAATGTTTCAAAGTATCTACATACAATTTGATTAGTCAGAGGGCAAGATAAAAGAAGATGCTCTGGTGATTCAACATCTAAGCGGCATTCACATGTTGGATCATTGATAGCATTCAGTTTGAATAAGAAACTTAAGAAGGGTCCTTTGCCAGTTAAGAATAAAGTAGTGAATTTATCAGAAGAAATGAAATTTGGGACAGCAATTGGAAAGAATTTCTTGAACAGTTCATTAGATTGAGAAAGATAAAACTTAAATTTTAGATCCAGATATAGTTTGTTTAATTCTTTTTGAAGGGGTTTTTTGAGTGTTCGATCTGTGAGAGAATTTGTCATATTATACTTTGTTTGTAATAATTCAAGATAATCGGACAGTAAAGGGGTTTTCGCTAGTATATGTGTGATGTAAGAAGATGAAGTCCTATAAGCATGAATGCATCTAATAAGAATTTGATATTGTATAGAATTCAACTTGGATCTTTTTGCTGCAGTGATAAAAGGAAACCAAATATTTGATGCATAGCTTATTGTAGAGCGTATCATAGCTTTATATAAGATCAATCTACGTCGAGTATCAATGCCCCAAGTACGTGCACATAATGAGAATAATATATTCTTAAGTTTCGTAGCTTTCATAATTATATTGTCAACATGTGTTCCAAAATTAATCTTATTCCTTTGTCTATGATTTTTAAAAATAACTCCCAAAATTTTAACAGTTTCTGATGGTTGAATTATTTTTCCATCAAAATTAATAGGCAATTTTTCATAGTTATGTAGATAGAGTATACCTGTTTTGTTTGGACTTAGTGAAAGTTTTACCTTTTCACACCATGCTTTGATTTTTATTAAACATTTGGTAATATTAAACTGAAGATCATAGATGTTTGAACTCCATACCACAAATGTCACATCGTCCGCGAAAGCAATTACTCTAGCAAAACTTTCGTTAAAAGATAAGTTGAAATCATTAAGTAATATATTCCAAAGAATAGGAGAAATAATACCACCCTGGGGACATCCCTTATTTATCTTTTTTATACACTTTACATTAGTATATTTAAACTCTACACTCCGGTCTTCAAAGTAAGAATTAATTATTTTTATAAGTACCGCTGGAAAATTTGCCTTGTCCAATTGTTGGAGAATTGCCGGATGCCATGCATTGTCGAAAGCTCCGCTGATGTCCACTGTTACTATTGCCGTATTTTCTGTTTCTCTTTTCAGAAGACTTAATTTAGTTATTTCTTGTAAAGCAGAGATTGTTGATTTTTCTTGTGTAAATCCATGTTGAGCAGGATGCATAACATTATTACTATTAATATGATTTAAAAGTTCAATATGAATTAGACTTTCAAAAATTTTACCTAAATTAGAAGACAAGCTTATAGGGCGGTAGGCTTTCGGATCTTTATAATTTTCTTTATTAGGTTTTTTTATAATCATTACTGCTGACTTTCTCCAGGCCTCCGGATAATAATTAAGTCCCATACAAGCATTGAACAATTTTGTTAACACAGGAGATATATGATGAACTGCCGTTTTGATCATCTGATTGCTTATATGATCTATTCCTGGAGCCTTGCCATTTTTAAGTTTTTTAATTATTGAACAGATTTGAATATTATCAAAATAAATGATTTTATCATTAGAAAAAGTATAACTCTTGTCTCTGATTAATTTATGATAGTTTGTGTCAGAAGATTGACAGTCATTCGGAAATAGAGAAGATAAAAGATTTTTCATTTCTGATTCGAGCACATCTTGAGATACATCTAGAATTGGTAAATCAAAAGACCTAGGAGAAATTTTTTGTTTAAAAGTTTTGTAAGTATTACCAAAAGGAGATGTATTTTCAACTTCCTCCAGGAATACCCTCCAGCTTACATTTCTTGTTTTTTCAATAATATTCATATACTTATTTCGTATTTCTTTATACATTTTTTCATCAACTAGCTGTCTATTAGACCGTTTACCCCGATAATATAGATTTCGAACATATTTAAAATGATTTTTAAAAAGTTCCAGTTCATCCGTCCACCAATTAAATGGATTATTATTTAAATATTTTGGTTTTAATCGTAGAGATGCATATGCAGCTTCAATTAATATGTCAGTTATGAGAGAAACTACACAGTTTATATCGTTTATATTTACTATTTTACCTAATTTCATCATTGCCTCATTTATCCTAGACACATTGATTGCCTGCTCATATTTTTGCCAATTGGCTCTTTTTTCTTGAAAATACCATGTAGAATTATTTTCATGTAATAAACTTTCTGTTTCCAGACTAATGTCGAATGAGATTGCGTGATGGTCTGTGATTTGCGAAAGATTTAACGTTTTCCATCCATTAACAAGTACATGAGCATGACTATTAGTAATAGTAAGGTCTATTATACTTAATCCTCGACATGTTTTGTTTCGATTGTTATGTATGAGCATATTGTGAAAATCAATTATAGGTTGAAGTCTTCTACCGTTTTGATTAATAATATTATCAAACCACATCTGACTTCGAGCATTAAAATCTCCAGCTAAAATCAATGGATTTGTGTTAAAATTTTTAATTAATTTATCAAGGAATTGAACATGACAGGTATCCATTTTATTAGGGTGTATATAAATATTTGAAAGAATAATTTGCCGTTTAGTAGTTTGTACTGATATAGTGGTTGCAAATGAATTTGAAAACTCTTTAATTAATTTACATGATAAGAAAGGGTTTGTAACGATTGTTGCGGTATATATTGGAACTCCCGGTATATTTCCATAATATATTTTTGAACGCATATTGAAGATTACTTCATTATTTATACTATATGGTTCTTGAACTATAATCATATCATATTTTTCTTTAGAAATAAATTCCCTTATTTCATTATTAACCAAATTGCTTTTCCGCGTGTTTTGTTGTAGAATTTTTAATTTGAACATTGACAAAAAAAAAAACAAGAATAAGTCTATTCTAATCCAAAGTAACAATATCATGATCTAAATCTGCATAACATGTTCTTTGTATCTCATATTTCATTTGTTGAAGGAACACAGGACATAATTTGTCATTAGAACGATGATTATTGCTATTCCTATATTTAGGATGTGTAGAGCAATTTATGCACTTGGGCAAGGATTGACAGTTAACATGTTGGTCATTGTCTCCGCAATTTTTACATTTTATGATGTTACATGAATTTTTACTATGACCATAACTAAAACAGTTTTGACATTGACGTACAAGCACCTTATCCTTCATATATGTAACCTGTATGTCTGTATATATACGTTGTAATTTCTTCATAATTTGGTATGTAGCCGGGGAAATGCGGAGAACAACATCCTGTACATCAGTATTTGATCTCATAGCGAACAGAACCTTTATCTTCTTCTCTCGACCTTCTAACTCTGGGTTCATATTGCATAAAATCGAAGGCAATTCCTTAATATCTGTAGATTTAGTAATTGACTTAAGAACAATTGTAGGATCTAGTGGTTTTGGTGCATAAATTAATGCTTTTTGATTTACCTCATCAATCTTTTTAAACTCTTCAATCAATGTATTCAAATCTTCACCTGAATCAACTTTAAGTATTACGCCAGATTTTGATTTTATTATTTTATTTATTTTGACTTTAGATCTATCATTTCTCATCTTTTTAATACCATTATTTACTTCGCCTAATACTTCAGCCGGGGAAACATTTAACTTGGATTTAAATATTATTGTTTTATCCGTTACGTTTTGATTTTGCATAACTATTTTATCGTCTTCACTAGTAACTCTCGTAGCTTGAGCATATGACCTATTATAAAATTGACTTGAAGGAGATATTTTCTTTATTGATTCGTCCAGATTTCCAAGTCTATCACAAATAGAGCCATTGATTACAGCGATATCTCCCATTGTATCCATCAATATATTCAATTGCTTTAGCAAACCCTGTACAATTGTAAGATCATTTTGATTTATGCTTTTATTTGTAGATGAGTACTTTGATTTTAATGTGTCAGCAATTTGTTCCGAGATGATCTTATGCTGAATCCTACATTCCTCAGTACGTTTTTCAATTTTATCGACCATATTGTTCTAACAAGCGGCAAGCGGTCGCGCCGCGCCGTCTGCTGATATGCAAATCAGCTGTATATAAAATGTTTAAGTATACTTAAGAATTGGTTATTATATTTATAATAATATAAAAAAGTAAGGTATAAAAGATTTTAAATTTCAAAAACAACTCTAAAAACAAATTGAAGTAATATTTACCGGAATTCGCGGAGCGCTGCAAGAACACGTCCGCCCGACGATAAATATGCAAAAATATTATATATGCTCTTTATCATAAATACATTCTATGCAAATAATTTGAATTAATTTATGATATTTATAACTAATTAAAAAAATTATCAAGAGAGAATTAGCTTTTAAGAGAGAAAAAGATAAAGAGAGAGAGAGATATAAAAAATTGATTCGAGGATATATATTTCATTTGGATATTCAAATTTGTTTGAAAGAGAAAAATCTATAAAATAACCTAAATATTTAAATAAATATAAAATATTTCATCATAAATGAAAGGAATTATAAAAGTGAATATACATATGCAATTTGATGGCTTAATATTATGAAACTAAGTGAAAATATGAAAAGTAAAAATTTTTTTTTTTTAAGTGACAAAAGATATATAAACATAATATTAAATATATAATGCAGATAGAATCAAATTTGATATTATATTTAAAATAATTCTTTAACTTTTCATAATCATGATATATTAAAATGATAAAGATAAAAATTTGCAATCAATTTATGTGAAATATGAGCGCTTAACTATCAAAACTTCCAATAAAATTAATAATAAAATTGTAAAAAAATATATATGCATGCATTATATTTAAAATTTATTTTTTAAAATTATATTTTCATATCAAAATAGTATAATTTGAAGAGCGATAATTATTTATAGATTTATATCGAATGTTATTTTATTTAAGTTTGATAAGACCATTTGTGACTCAGTACCATAAATAATCCATTTGTTGAAAATTATTAGGAAATTTAAGGAATTTCTTCAAGCTTCTGAATAAAGTTTATAATTCTTTCCAGGATCTTTGAATTATTAATTTTTATCTACTAATTTATTTGAAAATTTGTTTTCTTTGCAATAATCCATATCAGAGATACAACTTCTTGAAGATCTTTATTCATCATCATTTTCTTCAACGCAAAATGCTTTGTTAAGAGTTTAAAATCGAAATGTCAAATTAATAATATATAGCATATAATATAAATGCTAATATATTGCAATATATATGAATCAAGATGCCACATCTTCAATGTTCTAATAAAGTTAACGAATATCTTAAAATTTATCCATTCATTTATTTCATTATTGTTAGAAAAAGATATTTTTTTAATTGTTCATAGAACTAAATTTAATTTCATTGTTTCATGATCCCATCACGAAAAAAGATCTCTTAACAAAAGACTAACATTCTAATAAAAATATTTATATTAATTGATATTATATACCTAATATATTTCTTTGATATAGACACTATATCAGCACACGCATCTTTTAAATATATTTCTACAGGAATTCGAAAATATATCATTCTAGAAACAGTTAAGGTGTGTGTACTTGAAATAGCAATTAAAATATTCAAACTTCAGGATTATAGGTATACCTATGTCATAAAATTTGTAATTCTTATTTTTGTCTAAATGTTTCTTATAATACATATAAAATTATCTACACACCTTACTGCCCTGGTATATTTTATTAATTGAGAAGGCTTGGTGCATTATGGTGAACCTTACATGTCTGTTATGACAATTTAATCTATAATACATTTTTGAAATTTAGTACCGATTTGGAAATACTTTAACTTCCTTTGGAATATGAATTTTCTATTCTAGTTAGGGGGGGGGGGGGTGGAATCTATTATTTCTGTTGAGCTTCTCTTTTTTTCGGCTGGATAATCAGTGTAAAAGCACTGTTTTAATCCAAGTACCAATCATATTGATGCCATTTCTCATATCTTTGGTAAATGGATTTATACAGAAAAGCGTCATTTTTATATTTTAAAAGAAATTAATTTTAATACAAAGCCTTACATTAACTTGTTTCTGTGTATGTCCGTCCACAAATATTTTAATCAATTTTAAATATACTTACAGATCACGTAGAAACCTAAATATTTGAACATTTGTATGAACCTAATGATGATGAAGGTTGATACATTTCAGATTTCAGGCTTGTCAGGTTAGTCTGGAATAGACTAATTTCCAAATTGTCTTTCGAATTTTGTAATTTAATTTATTATATTCCCAGACCACATAGAAGTGTGAAATATTGAACACTAGCTCAGTCCAACTAACAATCCAGGAGTAAATATTTTCAGACTTGTAAGTGGTGGGTTGATCAGAAATTAACCAATGTTTATATTTCCTTTCAAATTGTATATGTTGCACGATATCAAATTGGAATCTGTTGGGAGTTGTGACTTGATTTTTTTCAGAGATTGTTCAAAACTTCAAAGGAGTAAAAAACAAAATATCCAGGTTCCAATCTAATACATTTTTGGCATTACTAGCAAAACCTCACAAAAATCACACAAGCAAATATCAAAATATCTTATAATTCAGGAATCTGGTTTCAATATATTAGCATTAATAAGGCGATCTATTCTTTTATAGATCAATTTCCTCCCAGCAAAATTTCCATTTATATTGTGGCCATATATTTAGTCCAGACACTTTGTCAGCTAAATACCTCTCTGGAGGATTGTGAAGATTCCATTTGATAACTTTGTGGATCTCTTGGAATAAAGTCCACCCTTGGCTGACGATCGCCATTAAACCGAAACCATGGCCTTTAGTTGGAAGCTTCTCAGTTTTCTAAAGTTGGCGTTGTGGCTTTGTCACCGATCAGTGGCCGCTATTTAGCGGCGACGGTCAATAGATGGCGTTAAGTTTTGACGGAGAGGCGCCCTATGCTTTTATATATCAATTTCCTCCCGGAAAATTATCTACTAACTTATCTACTCTCTATATAGAGTTAAAACGTTTTTTTAAGAATTAGAATTAACTGTAGTTCTAGGTCTGTTTGTGAAGGGTATATATATATATATATATATATAAAGTTCTGTTTATAAATAATTCACAATCGGTAACACCCTTTTATAGACAAACAATAAAACTGAATTTTATTCATGAACTTTATTTATTCATATATATGTGTACATTTGAATATATATTATATAGATTTATCTAAAAACTGTAGGGTATAGGGTTCTGCACATCTTGTACTAAATATTATAATAGTAGTGTACTAGTGGTATTTATTAAACCAATATAGTAATATTCAAATAGATAAAATATATGAATTTATTTTTAAAAACATGTTGACACAAATTAATTTAAAATTCTTACTTTTATTATTGAAGATATTTTATAGTTATACTAGCCGAATGACCCGGGCAACGCCCGGGTTTTACTCGATTAAATGTTTTTATTCAAATACTATTCGTTACAATTATAAATTGGCGCCGTGGATGTCACTCTTGTGAAACGTCCCGCTCCAAATTTGTGTCCAAGAAGCGATATTTTTATTGAGAGATGATCTGGCTTCGTGTCTTCTGCTCGAATGATTTTTTTTTTCTGTTAGAATTTCGTTCCTGAATACTAAAAATGAACTGGCTTTACCCGTGCTCTCTGCTCTTTGGAATTTTTCCCGATATAATTTTGTATCTGATAACCAAACATGATACAGCAATATTGTCATCATCATTTTCTGACTAAAAAAACAACTATTTTGCCCAGAACCTGTCAATTTTATTTTTTATTGGCTAAAAATCCGATAAATTAATTTTCCAGATTTTTCTCTATGTCCTGTCAAAACACGTTTTACATGTACATTAGGTCAGCTGATATTACCTCCCATCTTCACCGCTAGAGGCGCTGCTTGCGAGCGAAAGGGCAAATTTGCAACGCAATTTGCAAATGACTCGACGAATATTCGGAATAGAGACCTGAAATTTTCACTATAAGTTTTTTCAGATTCTACTCTATATACTGTTAAAATTTCAGTCAGATTAGTAATGTATTGTGGACGTGTATAGCCGACATAGGAACAAACACATACATACATACTCGGCCGTGCGGCCGCATCTCGCACGCGCTCCGAGTTGTTCGCCTTTCGCTGCTCTTCTGAGAATCTAAGTCAAAATCTAATTTCATATTCTTACTCTCCATCATCAGCTCTTCATTCCTGCATATCGTTTCCCACCCATAGTCAATTTTCGAGTTTTTGCTCATTGCTAATCAGCATATTTGTCAAGTTTCAAGTTGAAACTTGGCAACCATCACCATGGCAACGGCCGAGAAGGTCGTTGCGTCATCGTCATCATCTGTCGCCTCATTGGTCGCTCATATCCCATCTGTGACATCATCACTTTCGCACATCGCAAAGCAAAAATTTGCATCTCCACCGACAACCGATAATCAATTGGAAAATCTGCAAAGGCAAAAAATACAATTTTCATCTGAAGAAAAAAAGAAATTCGACGAAAGAAGAAGATCTACCTACGAAAAGAGAAGTAACGAAATAAAGGCAACGATCCAATTTGAAGTCCTTTCCGAAGCATCCGCCGAGGAGCATCTGATCGGCATCGGCCAAGTAATTGGATTTGAAAACATCCACTCTGTGGGGAAAATTAATGGTCAGGCCATTGTCTCTGTAGCAGACCAGAAACAGGCCGAAGCTCTCCTGAACAATGGATTTAAAATCAGAGACAGAGTTGTTTACCCATCCCCACTTTTCCGACCATTCCGCAAATACATCCTGTCGGGCGTCCTTGCCTTCATTCAAGACCAGGAAATAGAGGAGACTCTGGCTCCTTATGGCTAAGTTCTGAGCATCCGCCCGCTCCCATTTCCTACCGACAATCCCTTGCTGAAACACCTCTCTTCGCTTAGAAGAGAAATCGTCTTTAAAAATAAAGAAAAAACGCCGATGCCGGCTGTGATCATATCACCCATATGGATAGACAATTTAAGGTCTTCATCGGAGAGGCAGTGCATCGGCGTGCAAAAGGCATGGACACACGAACACCAAATGCCCGTTCGACCCGGCGATAAGAGCGAAAATCACGAGGACCTTCGCCGAGGCCCTGAGCACCACACCGCTGCCAGAGAGCATCGAACAGGAGCCAATTGCAGAGAAACAGCCTGCCCAGGAAACGAGGGACCCTCCCGCAAAAAAAAAGACCCTTCGCGACTTCAGAAAGTGAGATTAACGGGCACAAAATAGAAGGCCAAGATAAAAGGTCCAAAACGAATGATCCTCTCGAACAGCCCCGTGACTTGGTAAATCCAAAAGAAAACCTCATGCAAATACTACAAATAGAGAATGAGACCCTCAACACAGAGCACCTCATGGCGGACTTGCCAGAAGCTGAGAAACCTCTAAACGTAGAAATATCCGAAGATAATGAGTCGTTGGCCGGTCTGTCAGACTGCTCGATAACCTCTTCCCAGCATGAAATGGAATTACACGAGTGTGACCGGAAGACAAATCCTCAGCTTGAGAAAGCGATCTCTACCATTTTCAAGAGAACTGGTCACGCCAGAAAAATAAAAATTAACGAGCAAATAGAAAAATATCCCGACCTCCTGCACGATGTCACCTGCCACCTGGAAGACCTTTTAGAAAAAAGAAGAACCAACATGAATATGAGAAGCGATGACAGGAAAAAACTCAACAACGACATTCAGAGGACGAAAATAATTTTGAAAACAATGAATATAGATTGAAATGCTTTTTTTACCTTTTTAAACTGTCTCTCTCTTTTACTTCGTCTTTTTTTTTATCTCTTACTTTATACTTTCTCTCTGATCTCGCTCTCGTGTTTATTGTAAATACATTCCTTTTAAAACTAACGCAAATTTTTACTCGTTTACTCTCTTTATGCTATTATTTTACTGTTTTATCTATTTTATTTCTTTTTATTCTTTCATTTATAGGATGTTAGACTCTTGTGAGCCTTCCTGCGACGCTGTAAATTTTGAGTTTCTAAGAATTTTATCGTTGAACGCCCGTGGAATCGCGAACAAGAGAGCAAAGACAAGAATTTTTAAAAGATTGGATGAAGATAAACCAAGCAGAAATATACGCAATTCAAGAAACGAATATTCAAACTTTCAATACGCGACAAGACTTAACAGCTTTTGATATCTATGTAAATGAACCTATTTCTCGCGGCGGCGGACAACTATTTTTAATACATCGCTCGATTTTTAGCGCGAATTTTGAAATACTAAAGAACGGGAAAATATGTGCCATACAGATTTTAATGAACAGGAAAATCGTCCTTTTTATTAATGTACACCTCTCTCACGATCCCGATGAAGCTTTTAACGATTTACACCAAATACAAAACTACTTGAACGCTTACCCGAAAGATACCATGAAGTTTATATTGAAAGACTTTAACATTCGCGACAAACCGGGCAAGACGGACTCTCGCCGAAAATTCAACTTACTTTCGGATTTTAATAAAAAAAAAACAATCTTATCGATATTTTTAAACATGTTAATCCTGGACTTAACGGTTTTACGCATGAAGCTCTCATCCATAACACGCCTGTTAGAACCAGAATAGATTATATACATTGCTCGAAAAGTTTTACACCAAATCTTATTAAATGCGAAACCATTGCATACGATTTATCTGACCACAACGCCATTATCACGCGATTACGAACAAGGAATACGCAATTTTTTAAAAAGAACATCGACTCGAAAATTTTAACTCTCATATCTTCAAAGAAATATTTTTATACGAACACGAGAGTTTTATTACGAACTTTAATTATATTTGCGCGAAGGCACATTGGAGATGCTTGAAAAAACTAATTTTAGAAACCGCGGAAGTTTGTCAAAAATACACTTTTACGAAATTTGGACGCCTCAAACCCGCAATTACTGCAATTTACAATGACAACAATGAATTCCTTGACAACAACGACGCTATCCTAAACCATATTTTTGCATTTTATCAAAATAAAACGAAGGCAGACGAATCTATTATTTTAGAAGACATTAGAAATTATGTAAATATTATTCCGCGCCTCGATATCGAATTTCATTTCAACGAAGAAAATTTTATAACGAAAAACGACATTTTAAACGCGATTAAGCTCTTACCAAATAGAAGATGGCCGGCGATGATGGCATTCCCGCCGAATTCTATAAAGATTTTTGTGACATCGCCGCCGACTCTTTACTCAAAATATTTTATGAAGCGCAAGTAGAAAACTCCCTACCTGACCACATGAGCGCTGGTAAAATGTTTCTACAACCGAAAACTCCTAATACGCGAACTTTGAACGATTGGCGCCCGATCATCTCTATGAACACGGATTATAAGATTCTATCGAAAATTTTACTCACAAAAATCAAGCCGTACTCCGCGCGCATGATACCAGCAGAACAGAAGTACGCCATCCCCGGCCGTTCCATATTCGATATTATCTCTGAAATTGAGAAAAATATTTACAAATCGAATTTATTTAATACGCCCCTCGCAATCGTAACAATCGATTTACAAAAAGCTTTCGATTCGATTAACAGACCGTTTATTATCGCTACGCTTGAAAGACTCAACATCCCCGATATTTTCCTGAAATGGATTAAAATCGTCTTTAGAGGAAATAAAATAAAAATCGACATGAACGGCGAATGGTCTCCTGAACTCGACGTAAACAGAGGCCTGCGTCAGGGCTGTGGCTTTTCCGCGCTGCTTTTTTCATTCGCCACGACGTCTCTCATACATCATCTTCGTCGAAACCTCAGCTCTACGTCCGAGATATATGCATATGCCGACGATTTTATCTTATTTTTAAAAGACGAAACTGATTTTAAGCGTATTTATAATTGTTTCAAAATTTTTGAGAAAACATCCGGCAATTGCTATTAATTTTAAAAAGAGTAAGGGGTTGTGGTGCGGCAATTGGAGCGGCAGGACTGATAAGCCAGAAGATATAGAAATGCGGAACGACGCAATTGACATCCTCGGTATACATTTTGAAAATTCCAAAACGCCTCTCAAAATGCAAACAGAAAATCTTCGTTCCTACTTCCGCCATTCAGCCGTAATTGCTGAACAAAACATTTTAACGCTCCCCCTCCACCTCAAGACGCGATTTTTAAATTCGAACTTTATACCAAAATTTGCCTATTTGATAAACGCCATCCTGCCAAACGATTCTATATTAAACGTATTACAAAAAGATTTAGATGACGCGCTCTATATGGAAACAACTTGGACGACATCGACAATAAATTGCCTGCCCGTCGAGAGGGGTGGCCTCAGCCTGCTGCACTTAGCTACTCAGCGCGACCTCTTTATTTTAAAACGTATACAAAGGTCCATAAACGGTGTAAAAAACGAAAACGATTTTCTTTTTACGAGGGCCATCCAATAAATAAGTTTCCCTATTTTTTAACAAATAAACCACATTATTTACAATTATGCAGTTATTTTATTTTCATTATACAACTCATAGACTACTTCTCTGAATAATCACCATTTCTGTCCAAACATTTTTGGTACCGTTGTAGCAATTTTTAGATACCACTGTTGTACCAAGCCGTGTCCTGTCTTCGTAGCCAGTGGTTCGCCTCCGCCTGCACTTCGTCATCATTCGCAAAGTGCTTGCCTCCAAGGTGCCACTTGAGTGCTGTATAAAGATGGAATTCGCTTGGGGCAAGTTCCGGAGAATAAGGTGGATGTGTGAAAATTTCCCATTTGAAGTTTTCCATAGCCATAACTTTGCCTGCAGAGATTGTGACCTTCGCCTTTTTTTGGTGCAACTTTCCTCAGGCTTCTTCCACACCATGCTTTGTCGTTTTGTTTCTGGAGTTGAATGATGCACCCAGCTTTCATCTCCAGTGACAATACGGGAAAACAGTTGATCTCCATCTCTTTGATGCATTTCCAGGAAAGCTCGGGCTGCCTCCATCCGTTGTTGCTTGTGATTTTCCAAGAGCAAACGCGGGACCCATCTTGCGCAGACTTTGCGAAAATTCTAAACATCTGACATGATTGTTCCAATCGAAGAGCGTCTAATTTCGATTCCAGGAGGCAGTCGAATCATTATTTCGTCAATGGTGACGCGGCGATCTGCTTCCACCACATTCCGAACAGCAGCAACGGCTGCATTGTCCATAGCAGAAACGGGGCTGCCGCTTCGCTCGTCATCATGCACGTTTTGCCGTCCTTCTAAGAACCATGAACGCCATCGGCGAACCATTTGGATGCTCATACATTCTTCACCATACACTGACACTGAATTGCGATTAATTTTGACCGCAGTTTAATTTTTCGCCGTGAAAAAACGAATTACAGAACGAAGTTCGCAAGTGGACACGTTCACCAGTGGTAGCTCCATGGAAACTGAAGCGCTACGGACTTGTGCGTACGAGTTGCGTGATTTTGAAGGTCACCAGCTTCCAACGCATCCTAGTGACCATTTCTTCTATACTAACTAATTTTACAACGTTTCGTTCGCAGAAAAAAAAATAGGGAAACTTATTTATTGGATGGCCCTCGTATAAACAAAAATTCGACAAACTACTACAATCTGTTTAACTACGATTTACATAGTTTTTTATCGCCGCGCGAAAAACAAATTTTATCGAGCTGGAAAAATATCGCGCCCAACTTCAGCATCGATTTTAAACAACTTTCGCGCAACGATTTTTTACACCTTGTTCTACCGAAATGTCATCTTTTACACAGTCTATATCTCGAAAATCCCGCCGTCTTTAGCACCCGACGCTTAAAACGGTTCAAAGACTTTATTAATGACAATGGTAAAATGCGCGAAATACACGACTTTTTCTCTCATGCCACGCGGAACATAAAGAAGGATTTTGAAAGCTTAACTGAGCTCTACAACAAAACAAAAAATATGAATTTTAAAGCGAGAGATAATGGTTCCTGCATGCACCTGCCCATCACCCACAAATCGCGACTCTTCTCCCGATTCACGAGCAGCGCACTACGCGAGATAATTATCTCTACTTACTTTAATCTCAAATTTGCAAACGAAAAGGCTTCGAAATGGCTCTTTAACGCCGCACCCAGCTGGCACAAGAAACGAAACATTTATGATGACATAGCGTGGCGCCTGAAAATACGAGCCTTGCCCTACCCGACCAGGAACGGAAAACAAGCGTGCTTCGCCTGCCTAGGACCGCCGGACATTTTGCACCGCTACGTAGAGTGCCCTGAGATACGGCATTTGATAGAACAAATGAAGTACGACTGCCGAAACACCGACCCTTTATACAGATACAGCCCCGCCGACTTCGTCATGGACCGCGCCAAGCCAGAGCTCCGACGGTTTTTTAATAAGACTAAATACGACATTTACAAATTCTTCATAAGAAAAGATTTTGAATGTACCCCCTCCCTTACTAACACTTAAAACTGTATCGTCGTTTATATGACCAAATAAAGATCGAGCTTGTTGTTTTACATACATACATACATACATACATACATACATACACTGACTTTTATATATAAAGGGATAGCAAGCAGGATATCCAATTATTTATCACCTTATATCTTAATCAGAAATGGAAATACTAATTCGGAGAGAGAATATGTGAATTTATTGTAATAGAATAATATATCTTAAAATACCTTTATTCCAGAAAATAAGAGATATTTTTTTTTTGTTACAGTCAAGAAATTGCCCGATGATGTAGATTCATCAGATGAGGTGAGTTGAATATTTTTATTTATAATTTGAATATCTAATGAAATTGATATGGCTTATATTAAAAATGTTTAGTATTTTGCTAAGAATATTTTCTCCAAGAATATAATCCCCAATTATGAAATATCAATATAGAGCCATTTTTTTAGAAAGACAATTTCTATATAGCTTAAGTATTTGGCTATTCATGTTTATAAAATGTAGGAAAACATCAATGTTAAGAAGATATAAATGCTAACGGGTATGAGTTTTTTTAAACATCTTCTAAATAAAGAAACGCATCGCTCTTTCTCTCTCTTACTCTATCTCTGTTAGCTTTTATCACTTCTTAGAAAGGATATTCTGCGATTTTCCCCCCATTGTAAAACATCAATGGATAAATATTTATATATATAAATAATATTCGACTCTGTGAATCAATGTTAAATCATAGATGAGATCCAAAACTTAAATGTTTCATTAAAATATGAATGGTCGAAAGGGAATAGGGGACAGTTTTATAAATCTCTATTCAAACACCCCCATATTTATTAATAATTTGATCATTTTATTATTAAAACGGTTGTGACTGAAAGCTTTTCTGATATAATCAAGACTAAATTCACACAAGTTCTTGTTTATCTAAAACTATTCAATTCTTTCTCACAGGCCATCCCACCACCAGCACCTCCCTCTACGCCCCGCATAAAACAAAAGCGCAGCGGTAGAAAGTAAGCTTTCCCTTAAGTTAATCACTTCAAGTCACTTTGAGAAATATATTCCAGATCCAACTTTGGATTCGACAAGAAGAGTCCAGTAACGGTGCGCCTCACCAAGGTCCGCCACCAATTAAAAATATTGAAGGCCCAGCTCGACGCAAAAGATGCTGAAGGTAGATATAAAAATTTTAGATAATAATTATCAAAATATAAAAATGACTGACGGAGAGCTGATTTCAATCTGGAAACTAACAAGAAAATAGAACCAATATCTAAAATAACGTGTAAGATGGTAAATTTGACGCCTTCGATTCCTGGAAATTTCATTGGAGGCAATATATACCACCTCGGGTAAAGTGTATTATATAAATCTGATCAATCGATAATTTCATTCGGCTCAATGACATTACTTTTTACACGTGTAGACATGTGGTTCACTTACACTAAAAGCAGTCGCCAATTTTACCCACTATGATTATCATGGCCTCTACCACGTTAATTAAGGATAATAATAAACCATTTTCGAAGAATTTAACCAATGGAACCCAATTCTTGCAAATTCCGAACCCACCAGTGATTTCATATAACCAAATGGTGTTTTATAGCACACTTGTAAGTGTAAAAGCAGAACTGCTTTTCACATGTGTCCACAATGATATACATGGCCTGTATCACGTGTAAAATGGATTAAAAAAAACCCTTTTTTCAGATTACCCCTTTAGAACCATCTAACAAAAATATTTTTGAAATTAATATTTGAATGATTTAGATGCAAGGCATTTGCCTTCTCCAAAAACGCCCAGCCAAAACCATGGTGGAGCAAGGTAAGATTGAATTTAAGGTTATAAATCAAGATATGACATTAAACTTGTATATACCAGGAACTTGGTGTATGGATGCTGCCCCCACTGCAAAAACGACATCACCACCCGGCGCCTCCACAAAGTCTCAAGCAAAATAAAGAGCTTGGAGCCAATTTTGAAGGCCAGGGAATTTGAAGGTAATATGTAGTTTATTTTGAAAGAAAGAATTGTACATCAAGTAAAATATAGAGGGGTAATCTAACATGGAAATTCATTTTTCAGATATAATAGGACAAATATAATTGCATAAATCTTTGTGAATAACGATATATAACAGAGGGAACTCCAACTTTATCGGGGTAAAAACAACGTATTTTTTATATGTGAGTTTAATCCAAAATATGGCTGTCTTCCTTCTTATTTACATATTTTATTATCAATTTATCTATTTTAAAAATAATTAAATTCCTAATATGAATACTGAAATCACAACTTGAAGGATAACGTACCTACACTAAAAGAAGAATTCAGAAAAATATATAAATATGAATGCGATCAAATATATCCTATTTGATATTTCTAAAAAGTATATAATTTTAACGCTATTTATAATGCATATAATTAATATCTTTTTCTACAGACCTATATTCAATATAATTTACTGACAACACAAATATATTAAAAATATCATTTAAACAGTCATTATTTCCCTTTAAAAAATATTTATATTTGCCTTTAATCCAAAACAAGAATGCAGCTTTCACCTCATTATCTAACATGAAATGTGTTTTTAAAATTCCAAGGGGTGCAGACATATTATAATCAAACCATAAAAAGCCGAGATGTGAGATAGTGTGCAAATGACCCGCATCATTTGCCTATTTACAATCCTTAACAATGATATAACATTGCTTGAAGCATATATTTGTTTGTATTTTAATAGTCTATGAAGGTTTTTCTATAGTTCATTCAAATACTCTATATAGATAATATATTTGTAGCAATTATTATTGAAGGACAGAATTATTGATCCTCCAATTTTTGACATGGCATCATATATTGCAACCTCATGGATTTAATCAGGATGAAGTGAATTCCTCATGCTCCTCATTCTTTCCTAAACATTTGAGTCCAAGCTGTATTTCCTGTTTTAAAAACACTTCTTATCATATGGCATAAACATACATCAATTTTTATTTGACAAATTTCCTCTAATGGATAGTGTATTAACACTCGCTAGGTAATAATAACACATATTTATTATCTAATGAATTAAGTATGGATGGCTCTATTTTCAAAACGATATTTATTAGTATTTCAAACGTGTGTACTTTTATTAAATTTACACTTAATACCTTATAGGTCACGCGATCTTAGGTGTTACTCAGTAAAGAACGTGCATGGTAGAGGAGTTTAGTTAGATCTCGCTTCAAATTAAAAACTGTTATCAGATAGGGAGAATTTTATTTGGCAAATCAAATAAAGAGGGCGAATCATATACAGTGAAAATGTAAAGGATTCATTTTTCCAGTCAAAAAAAGGATAATTGGGCAATTGTAGCAAGAATTTCCTAAATATTTCGTATATGTTACAGATCTTCCAAGGCTTGGGAAAGCAACTGTTGGCCTGTACAACATCGGAAACACTTGCTACATAAATTCAATATTGCAGTGTTTGGCCCATACAGTGCCGATGCTGAAAGCCTGCTATAGAGAATTCATACCTGAAGACCTGAACCCAAACAGTTCAAGTGGCGGGCAAATCTTGAAGCAATTTGGCAAGCTCCTCGAAGATCTTTGGTGTGAAGAGAGACCTTTCCGCCCAATTGCAATCCATCAGCAGATTGGCATCTTGGAGCCACGATATGGAGATCTGACCCAACAGGACTCCATGGAGTACTTCGAATTCTTGATCCAGCAGATCCACGAGGATTTCCATAGACCAGAAGAATCGGCCGAAATTGTACAAACACCTGATGAAGGGCAAATGGTGTGGCAATCATATATTATTGCAGAAAAAAGCCCCATAATTGATATGTTTGCTGGGCAAATCGAAAGCAACATTTTCTGCCAAGCTTGCAGCTATCATGGCACAAATTATGAGGTTTTCAAGAGCCTTTCATTGCCTATCCCTGGAGACAAGAAAGACACCAATTTAATGGATTGCTTAAACGAATTTTTTAAGCCTGAAGTCCTCGATGACCATACCTGCTCAACCTGCAAACAAAGAGGATCGCTGAAAACCTATGGAGTCTCTAAATGGCCAACTATTTTGGTATTGCATTTCAAAAGATTTTCTTCTTTCAACATGACCAAAATAGACAAAATGGTAGATTACCCAGTGAACTTGGAGCTCAGCCAATAGGGAACAGACTGCAAATACGATCTCTTCGCAGTTGTGAACCATCGAGGTACCCTAGAATATGGCCAGTATACCGCCTTTTGCATGCATCCCATCTCCGCAGAATGGCACCAATATGATGACAAAAGAACACGACATGTTTCCCAGAAGGACATCGTAACTTCTAAAGCTTACATGGTGTTTTACCGAAAACCATAATGCGACATATCGTCTCAAATGAACAAATAATCTATAAGGGTAAATCTCTTTCTTAATATAACTTTCAATTATATTGAACTCTGAGAGATATTTTACAAAGACTTGGTATCACCAGAAAAGAAATTGTTGGTCTATTTGTAATATAAAATATTTTGCGAAATTTGTGTTTAGTTAGAAACTTCTTGAGAACTAAATTATATTTTTTTCAATATGAAAAATATAAATTCTTATTTATATATTATGTTATTAAAATACATAATTTACGATTGCGCGTTGGATTCATTTATTCATTTCAAAAAAAAAACGGAGTGAACTTTCATATATTTACGTGAGCTGCACCATTATAAGATAGTAATATATATTTTTTACTCAGTAATATGTTTTTAGATACCTTTCTTCTCTTCCTTTTATTCCTTATTTATATACTTTAATAACACAAAGCAATAACGCCCATCTATACATATAAAATGAAAAGATTTAAAAGCACGATTTTTTTTAATACATAATACAAACTTCTACTGCCCTTACTGCGATGAAAAAATATATTGGGAGGGCTTGGCTCATCAGTGGTGAACCCTCCCAGCGGTTTCGCCAATTTAATCCACCAGACCGCTTCTCAGAGCTCTAATACTGTATTGGACGATCCTGCTTATATACGCAGCACTGAAGGATGGAATCTGTTAGGAACTAATTCTTTCCTAGTCTAAAATCGAGCAGAGTAAACACCAACACCTCTAAGAAAATTAGTACTTTTAATTTCCTTTCATAACAAACTCATTTACATCATTTAAAACCAAATATATACATGTAAAGTCGTCCGGTCATCTGGTCAAAATATAAATATATTAATCTATGAAAAAACAACTTATAAAAATCCTAACATTTCCCCCCATTTTAAAGTTGTTTTCATACCCTCATCGGAGGCCTAGAGTGGTCAAGATCCTTTTTAGGTTTTCGTTTAACACCATTTGGCAAGTCAACATCCCATACTCTGTGCTCCTGAAGTGATGACATTTCACATTCTATAGATTTCAGCCGATCTTTTGCTTTGGGCATATTAAGCGCTTCCTCGTATGATGACGGTATTTCATCTTGATGGCTCCCATGTTCAATTATCCCATGTTGGAAGGCTGATTTACAATACTCCTTCTGCCTAGCCGCAATTCTTGAAGATCTTCTTGGGATTATAGTTTCATTTTGGCCTTCCTCGTCTTCCCTCCTCAGTGCTTCGTCTTCATAATCCTGCTCTCCATCCTCTCTTCGTTCCATGTTATTCAGATTTTTCTCTACCGATATTGTCCCTTCATCAGTCCCTGAATATCCCCTTTGGATCGCAGTTTCATTTTGACCTTCCTCGTCTTCCTTCTTAAGTTCGTCTTTCTGATTCCTTTCCACCAATTTCGTATCTTCCTCATTTACAGATTCATTGTCTTCTTCAAAATTATTATTTAAAACCTGGAAAAAATCAGTTTCAGGTGAAATTTGTTTATCGATTTTCTTAGTTGGGAAAAAATATTCTCTAAATCTGACATTTCTGGTTACGAAGACCTTATTGTTTCTGCTGTGGTAATTCTCAACACTGTTCTTATATTCCTTAAATTTGTCAAGTACCTCCGATTTAGATCTTATGAAATATACTGTAGTGTAATGAGTGAAATCGTCTATGAATGTAACAAAATAATTGTTCCCTCCCTTCGACATTGGGCTAATGGGACCTACTACATCCGAATGGATGAGCTCCAAGGGTGATGAAGTCCTCTTACTTTCGACGGGTTTGGAAGGAAATGGGAGTCTTCTCATTTTACCTTCAAGACACACCTCGCACTCTGCTGTGTCACTCACATTTTGGAGATCCCTTTTGTAAATGTGTCCTAGCCTTCTGTGCCAGATATCTGCACTAGGTGGCTTCACTTTAGCCATCTTTAGTTCTTCCACTGTATAGATTCTTCCTCTTCTATTAGATTTCAAAATCAACTCGCCATCACTTCTAAAAACAGAGGCCTTGCCATTCTGGAATAAAACCTTGTTTCCTCTTTCCTCAATCCTTCCAACAGACAAAATATTTCCGTCTAATTCAGGAACGTATATACGTTTTCCAAGAACAAGGTCTCACCTCCATATTCGTGACCGAGTTTGATGGTTACATCACCCATCTCTGATACTCTTATTTTCTCATTGTTTGCCATTTCAACAGAAGTTGAAATACTTTTTGTATTCGTCATTTTCAGTCTGTTCGACGTCATGTGTTCAGTAGCTCCACTGTCTAGAAACCAGATATTCTGCGAGTTATTGCTTTTAAAGTTGTTTGCAAATAGGACTTTATGAGTTAGGTCTAGCGTACTTTGTTTCAGCATACCTTCGCTAATTCTCCTTGAGGAGTTGGCAAATCTGCAATTCCTAGCTATATGTCCTAATTTGCCACAATTGAAACATCTTATCTGCCTGGAATAATTATAATTTTCTTTTTTCCCTTCCGCCCACGTATTATGATAATTCCTTGGTTGATCATATTAAAATTTATTTCGCTCTTGACATGGTGATTTGCATGTATTCTCTTTTCTTCTTACCGCAAAAGTGCTATTAGGATCTTCTTGAGGAATTTGACGCTGTTTCTGTCGTTTTTCTTCTAAAGGTAATTTGGATTTAACCACACTAGTAGATAGCTTCTCCTCTTGCTGTTCTAAACTGAGAATTAGCGGCTCGTAACTTTTTGGCAATCCCAATAGCATAATCAATGCTAATTCTACATCCCCAAATCCATGGTGGCACTTTGCTAATTTTCTATGACAATCCATTATTCTCGCGAAATATTCTTTCATATCTTCGTCATTTCTTTTGACAATGTTGAAAAACTCTCTCAGTAGTTGTAATATATGCAGCAAACCATACTTTGTGTGGATGTCCTCCAGTATCTGCCATGCATCAATCGCTCGCTTGCAATCACCGATATCATCCAGGAATGAATCCTCAACTGCTAATAATATGATAGATAATGCCAAGTTATCTTTCCGCTTCTGATTTTCTGCAGTTTCCCTTGGAAAGCCAGGCTCAATCGCATCCCATATATCCTTCTGAATCAAAATTGATTTGGCTCTTATAGCCCAGGAATAATAATTATTCCTAGGCCCATAACCTGTTAGGAACTAATTCTTTCCTAGTCTACAATCGAGCAGAGTAAACACCAACACCTCTAAGAAAATTAGTACTTTAAATTTCCTTTCATAACTAACTCATTTACATCATTTAAAGCCAAATATATACATGTAAAGTCGTCCGGTCATCTGGTCAAAATATAAATATATTAATCTATGAAAAAACAACTTATAAAAATCCTAACAGAATCTCAGAAATGGTTTTCAAGATAACTATGGACATAAGCTTATAGGACAGAAGAATTGCATTCAAATATTTGCATCGAGCAATGCTCTTCCGCAAACAATAAAGACAAGGCCAGTTAAGCATAAATTAACACAAAGCATTAACGCGCCATCTAAACATATAAAATGAAAGGATTTAAAAGGATAAATGTTTCTTTTATACATAATACAAATTTGAATGTAATTCTAATGTCCTATAAGCTTATGCCCATAGTTATCATGAAAACCATTTCTGAGATTCTATCCTTCAGTGCTGCGTATTTAACCAGAATCGTCCAATACAGTATTAGAGCTCTAAGAAGCGGTCTGGTGGATTAAATTGGCGAAACCGCTGGGAGGGTTCATCACTATTGAGCCAAGCCCTCCCAATATATGTTTCATCGCAGTAAGGGCAATAGAAGTTTGTATTATGTATAAAAGAAACATTCGTGCTTTTAAATCCTTTCATTTTATATATACTTTATTCTTTTCAGAAGAGTTAATTTATCATTTCTTTTAATGTAAATGATCATTTTCAGTATATATATATTATTTATTCAATTTTATCCCGGGTAGTTGGCGCTCTGCGCTCCAGGAACCTGGGTTATAAATATCTCTCTTAATTTCTATTTTAAAAAATAATATAAATATATATAATTTCAATTGCCATCTCTCGATAAAATTTATAACAAATAAATTTACTGGCAATATGTTTCTTTTGAAAAAATATCGAAAATGATTTCTACAGACCTTACTGAAATAATATAATTTATTAAATGAGAGGTCTTGACTAATCAGTAGTGAACCCTCTCAGCGATTTCGCCAAATTAATCTCTAGACCGCTCTACTATTGTATTAGATTGGTTTGGAATATGCCCTGCATTTTCTATGGAATGCAGCTTAGGGGTACTTAGTGAACCTATGGGCATAGGCTTATAGCTCTGTAGCGGCACATACATATATTTACAAGGTATGGTATCGAGCAAAGCTCTTCTGCAAATATTATTTCATAACAAATATATATTAGTTAATCAAATCAACAAATTCAATAGCCCTCTATCGAAAATATCCAACAAATAATTTTACTGTCAATGTGTTTCTTTTCAATAATATAATCAAATATTATCTCTACAGGCCTTATTGCAATGATATAAGTTATTGAATTAGAGCTTGGCTCATCAGTAGTGAACACTCTCAAAATATTCTCTAGTTTCTTGTATACGCGTAATATCCTGGTGAAGGACCCCATTGCCCGAAAGTTCGCAGCTTTCAAATAAAGAAACACGTCGTGACTACCTTTGTCTCTTTCAAAAAATATGTTCTTAGTAATTGTTGAAAATATAAAATTCTATATATAAATAATAAATATTCTATCACAATACATATAGTGTATTATGTAATTTCACAAAGATAAAAATGCAAAAGATAAATTATTAAAAACAACGATGTTTACAGAGGGCAGCCAATTGCAAGCCTGTTCGAAAGCAGAAAACATTCAACATCGACTGCTCAGGCGAACGGACCCCAGAAAATGGTTAGTATTAATTTATTTTAACATAAGTATTCTCTAAATGCCCTAAATAAAAATTATTCAAAATATATTCTCGTTTTTTTCCTTCTCTAAGAGCATTTTCAAAAGTTAATGTTTAATTTTGCATATTGGAGTCTAATTTATATATGATGTACTAATCAATTATAATTTTAACATATAACTTATTAGTTTTCTGACATTTAACCTACTAAATATATTTCGATATGATTAGACTGTAAAATACTAGGAACGGTCACTATATTAGAGAAAATGGCGGATTTTGGGCGCAAACCTTTATGAAAAAAGTACTGGGAATTCTAAAAGGGGTGTAAATATTATATTTTTTATAAGCAAAAAAATACAGTAATATATATATATATAAAATATATAATTAAAAATTATTTTTCTTATATATAGTTTTTTTCAGTTATTAGTTATTGAATTATTTAATAAAAATGTATTATATTTATACTCTCATCATGTTCCAGAGTAAAAGTTTATCTTCTTGCATTTATAAGATGTTTATTTCCAGGAAACCTCTCTCCACGTTCACTCTAATTGATTTTGCATATCTTCTTTTAAATTATGTCCTCATCTCTAGTTTAAAGTTCTATTTGTCTCTTATAATCTAATGAGATCTAAATATTCCTGAAAATTGAATTTAATTTCATTTAAATATTTCAGTTGAGATGTATTTATTTTCACGACTTCAAGAAAGCCAGTTTTTCTTTTAATTCTTTCTATATCTATCATACGTATAAGTAAAAAATAAAATGAAGTTTCCTTAAAAAAACAATTATTTCTTTATCTGTTCATCATTATCTCTCCATCGAGAGATTTTGAGGCAACATTTTATAGATATATAATTTGGTGATAATGGTATTTTTTCCTCTCTCTTTCTTTCAATTCTCTCACTTTTATATGCAATATATTTAAAGCCTAAAAACTTATTCTTAGAAAAAATGATATTTATGTACAATAGGGGAACTCCTCTACCTTGAAATTGTATTAACAAAGGCAGTTAAGATATTATATGAACTCTCTCTATGTCAAGATAAACTTTCTCTCTAAATTTTATAATTAATCTTTGTGTGCTGCTTTGTTTTTCAGAGATCCAAATCTGGCCGGATCCTGTTCGTCCTATTTTATTATTTTTTTTCACTTTTTTCTAATATTTTTATTTATATTAATCTTATATATCTAGTTTTTTTAAAATCTAAATTCTAACAGGCGCACCTATATATTCAAAGCGCATTATTGGATTATTAGCGATTTTCATTTATTTTTTTCATATATTTGATCCCTAGTCCACAAGTCACGTTAGCAGTGCAAAGGCAGGGAGAACAAGACCAGGAGTCCCTGGTTTCTGTGAAGACCCAGATAGTCTGGGAAGTGTTGTTGAGGTGAATAACCTCTGTTTGGGTCAGGGTTCCACTCTGGTGGGCGTAGGAGGGAGCCCACCAGGGGAGGGGGGGATCGAGGATCCTGCCTTCTCGCCCGAGCACTGCCTACGTCGTAACGCGAGCATCAAATGGTGCAGAATTCCTCGCTCCCCATACTGGGAGATTCCTCCAAAACAAAGATGGCGTGGGTAGTAATTTACTGCAACAAATGGTCGCAAAATTGAGCCATTAGTGAATGATCCTGTGTAATCTGAGAATGAGGAATCAACGCACTCACAGGGCATTCAGAGCTGAAGCCTATATAGCACTTATGAGAACGCTATAACTAGCAGTTTGCAAATATCACGCCCTATTCTGAAGAGATTTATAGGCATGTTCAAGAGAATCCTCAATATTAGGTAAAAAACTCTAAATATCTTTTTGACTTTTTTTTATTGACAATATTTTTTGTGCTTCTCTCATATTGGTGGAATACGGATCAAATACATAAGTATTTCAAATACCAAATTTTGCATATTTATTGAAATCATATTATTTTTATCAAGAACTAATTGAGAAATTTGATCATTTAACAAAATTTTATTCTGTATTTGGAAGAGAAAAATAAAAAAGTAAAATTAACTAGAGTTTTCATTTTTAGATTGTTCAACACATTACATATGGTATGAAACAAATTTTTGATTAGAATAATAGACAGATACCTATTTCGTATTTTTGATTTTGAAAAATGATATTTGCATTCAAATGCTAATATTCTATTATACATATTGTAGCGTGTTGGTTCTATAATACTATTTTTTTCTAATTGGCATCAACCGTGTAAAATTATCTACTAACTGCTGTACAATGTGGCTGCCATTGATCAGAATGGACTTAATTTACTCTGGCAGTAACCGTAAGCCTTATCACTGGTGGGAAGAGAGTAGAGACTCACCATAAGGGCGACTAATCTTTTTCTTCTTTCTTATCTCTACTCAACAATCCTTTTAGGGTATCAAACCTGGAGAGCTTAAGACGCTGTCTGCTGAGAATGAGTAGAAGCTGAACAAAAAAGATTTGACACCCATGATGATTGAGTGAAGTAATAGCGTCTTCTTTTGTCATTAAGAGTGGGAGCACTACTCAGTTGCAGGTCAACTTAGCTCCAATATGGAATGGTCGCCTCTGACATAGAGACAGACGCCGTGTGCAGCTGATGCTAACATGGGGGTGCAGACGCTGCTCATCTTGTATCTCTGAATCAAAAGTTCTTACAGGGTACTATCAGTCGGGCCAGTTGACCCCAGATTTTTTAGCAAGCTTGTTACTGCTCCACATCCTCCTTTTTTATCTGGGCCTGGGAACAGCAAAGGTGGAGTTGGGCGACTAATAAAAAAATGTTGCAATACTATTTAATACAACATATAATACAGAATCTTTCAGAGAAAACTATTTACAATTGAAACAATTCAATTGACATTTAGTAAAAATATATTTTGAGAAATATTAAAATATTTAGAATATTTGCAATAATTCATAAATAAGGACATCTCCACCACCTTGATATGGTCCTCCTCCAGACCAGGAGAGGGTCTTCTTGGAATATCCGCATCCTCAGGGTCAGAATGATTCGAAACCCATGGTCAGGCCTACCTGGATTATACAGGCTTAATTATATATAGATATAATATTATTTTTAATAATAGTCTTTCTCACTTTTTATATATTGCATAGATGGAAATTTTTCCTGTAAGATATTGATCTAAAATAAAAGGATTTAAAAGCGCGAATGTTTCTTTTATACATAAAACGAACTTCTACTGTCCTTACTGCGATGAAAAAATATATTGGGAGGGCTTGGCTCATCAGTGGTGAACCCTCCCAGCGGTTTCGCCAATTTAATCCACCAGACCGCTTCTCAGAGCTCTAATATTGTATTGGATCATTCTGCTTTTATATGCTACACTGAAGGATGGAATCTTAGAAATGGTTTTCAAGTAAACTATGGACATAAGCTTATAGGACAGTAGAATTATATTCAAATATTTGCTTCGAGCAATGCTCTTCAGCAAACTATAAAGACAAGGTCATTAGGAATAAATTAACACAAAGCAATAACGCGCCATCTATACATATAAAATAAAAGGATTTAAAAGCGCGAATGTTTCTTTTATACATAAAACGAACTTCTACTGTCCTTACTGCGATGAAAAAATATATTGGGAGGGCTTGGCTCATCAGTGGTGAACCCTCCCAGCGGTTTCGCCAATTTAATCCACCAGACCGCTTCTCAGAGCTCTAATATTGTATTGGATCATTCTGCTTTTATATGCTACACTGAAGGATGGAATCTTAGAAATGGTTTTCAAGTAAACTATGGACATAAGCTTATAGGACAGTAGAATTATATTCAAATATTAGAATTATATTCAAATAGCAGTAAGGACAGTAGAAGTTCGTTTTATGTATAAAAGAAACATTCGCGCTTTTAAATCCTTTTATTTTATATGTATAGATGGCGCGTTATTGCTTTGTGTTAATTTATTCCTAATGACCTTGTCTTTATAGTTTGCTGAAGAGCATTGCTCGAAGCAAATATTTGAATATAATTCTACTGTCCTATAAGCTTATGTCCATAGTTTACTTGAAAACCATTTCTAAGATTCCATCCTTCAGTGTAGCATATAAAAGCAGAATGATCCAATACAATATTAGAGCTCTGAGAAGCGGTCTGGTGGATTAAATTGGCGAAACCGCTGGGAGGGTTCACCACTGATGAGCCAAGCCCTCCCAATATATTTTTTCATCGCAGTAAGGACAGTAGAAGTTCGTTTTATGTATAAAAGAAACATTCGCGCTTTTAAATCCTTTTATTTTATATGTATAGATGGCGCGTTATTGCTTTGTGTTAAGATATTGATCTACAAAGACAAAGGTCGCTGATTCCATCAAAATAGAAGTCGAAACTAGACCCCATCTATTTACCGTTGTCGCAAACTAGCGGCCTAATGTCGGTGACAATGTCACAACACCAGCTTTGGCAAACTGAGAAGCGTCCACCTAGAGACTATGATTTCGAGCTAATGGCTCTCGTCAGCCTAGGGATGAATTTATTCCATGAGCTCACAAGGGATCTAAAGGAACCTTCACAATCTGCCAAAGAGGTTTTATCTGACATAACATATTTTTTTTAAATACAAGATACAAGGTGCGTTCATTAATTTCCACGACTGCTCTGTATCTTTGAAAAAAATAAAACAAATTAAAAAACTAATTTAATATTTTTCAAAATATGCCCCTCCTGTCTCAATACACCTGTTCCATCTTTTTTTCCAATTGTCGAAGCAGGAGATAAAATCACTTTTTGAGAGGTTCCTCAAGGTTGCCTTCGATTCAGCTTGTATCATATCAACGTTGTCAAATTTCCTTCCTTTTAACTTCATTTCAATTTAAGATAGAGGAAAAAGTCATTGGGGCTAAGTCGGGGCAATAGGGTGGATGAGGGATCTGTATGGTTGAATGCTTGGCCAAGAACTGCAAAACAAAATGGGCTGTGTGCGGCCGCGCATTATCGACGTGAAGTATCCAGTCATTGTTTTGCCATCTTTCAGGTCTTTTAAGGCGCACTGCCTCCCTTAAGCCCCTCATTATCCCCAAATAAACCTCTTGATTAATTGTACGTACGAAAGGAATAAATTAATGGTGAACCAAACCAATAATATAAAAAAATGTAACAAGCAATGTCTTGACTTTGAATTTTGTAAATCTTGCCTTTTTGGGTTTCGATTCCCCTCTTTCAATCCATTGGCTGTATTGACGTTTGGTTTCCCTGTCATTCTGATATACCCATGTCTCATCCCCGGTAATGATTTATTGCATCCATTCTGGATTGGTCCGAGTCATTTCAACCATGTTTTTGCAGACATCTATTCTAACCTCCTTTTGTTCCTCTGTTAGAATCCGGGGAACAAATTTTGAAGACGTCCGGATCATGTCCAAATCTTTTGATACTATTTAATGACACAGTCCTACAGATAGTCCAGTCTCTGAAGATAAGTCTTTAATAGAAATTCTTCTGTTAGATTTAATTAATTCCTTTATTTTGAGCTTGTTTTCCTCGCAACGTAATGATCTTGGACGCCCAGTATGCTGATCATCGTTTACCTTTTCCCGACCTTTCAGGAAGCGTGAAAACCATTCAAAAGTTCTTGAACGGATAAAGCTGCATCGCCAAAAGTTTCTTTAATCAATTCATACGTCTCGGTAGCACCTTTTTTTCAATTTAAAACAAAACTTAATGCAGATTCTCTGCTCTTCGAAAATGGCCATTTTAAAATTAGAAATGCGAAACTTACAAGGAAGTTGTTTTGTTCTATTTTTAGATCGGCACGTGCGCCACGAGACTCGTGCTTTCAGTCAGGTGTGGTCGAATGTCCAATATTTAACTCTGTATAAAAAAATGTTCTTTATCTTTTTATTTATTTTATTTTTAAAGCGGTCCTGGAAATTAATGAACACACCTTGTATATATTTAATTTAGCAATTTATATTGATTTATATTATCATGAAGGAAAGAGAGAGAAAATTAAGGAAAAAAATAAACTTCTCGATGACAGAATTTTTTTTTAAGACACAAGAACTAATCGAAATTTATAAATACCAGAGAGGCATTGGTGGAAGCTTATAAAGTAGAATATGTTGTCAAAGAGAGATAAATCAATTTATTATAAGGAATATTTAGCCCTTCTTTAAAATACAATCGTTTATTTTTCTAAATATTGATCTCTGGCCCGCATGATGCAGTGAGAATGCAAATGAAGAACATGTCCGGAATTTTTAATTTTAGAGATCTTAGGCAATTTGAAACATCTTTATTGACTCCTAGTCAATATTTACAAAAACATCAATATTCACATCTTCATTCATCGATAGAGGTTCTTGCTATCTTGAGAGTGTCCTCCTCCAGACAAGGTCTTCTTGGCACCTTCCCAGTTCCACTCCAAGGAAATACTTGTAGATCCTGATTTTAATAGATGTCAGCATGGTCTGAGCCTCATCATCAATGCCACGTCTGAAAATCCAATAGATCATATATCATATAGGTCGGCTGTCTTGAGGTGATGAACTTCTGTTCAGGTCCCAGGATTCTACTCCGATGAGCGTGGGAGAGAGTCCACCAGTGGAGAGGGTTTCAACGTTGCATTCTAAGCTATATATTTATGTCATCCATTGTTATATACTTAACATAATTTCGTCAACGAAAACTTAATATTTTGTGATAGCACCATTTATTCAAAATGGGTGTAAAACAATCCAAAGGTGACTTTGAAATTTTAAATATTCTAGCTTATGACTCTAAATAAGTTCAATATTTATGGTTAAAAAACTCCTTTTCATAATTAAGTACTATCAAATTCTTATTCCGAAAGGGTCTTGGGTTTTAGTTTAAAGTAAATAAAATTATGGTTGAGAGAGAAATAGATAACGAGGAAGCTAAATATGTATTTTCGAGTATTTTATACCATATATGCTCTTTATCATAAAAGGTTTTATTCAAACAATTTGAATTCATTTATGATTTTATAACTAATTAAAATAAAAATCAATAGAATTATCCCTCAAAAGAGAGAGAGAAAGAGAAAAAAAGGTTTTTTTTGCAGGATATATATTCAATTTGGATATTCAAATTTGTTTGAACTAGAGAAAAATCTATAAAACATCCCAAATATTTAAATAAATTTAAATCTTCTCTTCAATAAAAATGAAAATAAATATAAAGGTGCATGTTGTTATGCATTTTGATAAATTAATGTTATGGTACTAAGTGAAAATATGAGAAGAAATAAAACCTTATTTTATCAAGTGACAGAATATATAAATATAGTGATAATAAATATATAATACAAATAGAATTATATGAATTTGATATTTTACTTTGAATAATCCATTAATATTTCATAATCATAATATATTAAAATGATAGAGATTCAAATTTGCAATAAAATACTGTGAAATATAATTGCTTAACTATCAACCTCCAATGAAAATAATTATAACAAAATTATATGCATGCCTCGTATGATTAATTTATTTAAAATATATATATTCCATATCAAAATAGTATAATTTCCAGAACGATCATTATTTCTAGATTTATATTTGATGTTATTTTATTTAAAGTTTGATAAGTCCATTTGTGATTCAGTACCATAAATAATCCATTTGCTTAAAAAATATTAGAAAACATAAGGAATTTCTTCAAGCTTCTGAATAAAGTTTATAATTCTTTCCAAGATCTTTGAATTATCAATTTTTATCTACTAATTTATTTGAAAAATTGTTTTCTTTGCAATAATCCATATCAGAGATAAAACTTCTTGAAGATCTTTATCCATCATCATTTTCTTCAACGCAAAATGCATTGTTAAGAGTTTAAAACCGAAATGTCAAATTAATAATATATAGCATAAAATAGCAATTCTAATATATAGCAATATATATGAATCAAGATGCCACATCTTCAATGTTCTAATAAAGTTAACGAATATATTAAAATTTATCCATTCATTTATTTCATTATTGTTAGAAAAAGATATTTTTAATTGTTCATAGAACTAAATTTAATTCCATTGTTTCATGATCCCATCATGAAAAAATATCTATCAACAAAAGACTAAAATTCTAATAAAAATATTCATATTGATTGATATTATACCTAGTATATTTCTTTGATATAGACATTATATCAGCACACACATTTTTAAAATATATTTCTACAGGAATTCGAATATATATTATTCTAGAAACAGTTAAGGTGTGTGTACTTAAAATAGCAATTAAAATAGTTTATCTTCAGGATTATAGATATACCTGGGTTATAAAATTTGTAATTCTTATGTTTGTCTATATAATAAACATAAAAATATCTACAGACCTTACTGTCATGATTTTATTAATTGAGAGTGCCTGGTTCATTATGGTGAACCCTACCAGCTGTTATGACAATTTAATCTATAATACCTATACATTTTCGAAATTTAGTATCGATTTGGGAACACCTTAACTTCCTTTGGAATATGATTTTTATATTCTAGTTAGGGGAGGGGGATGGAATCAATTATATCTGTTGAGCTTCTATTTTTTTTTTTTGGCTAGATTATCAGTGTAATGGCACAGATTTAAACCAAGCACAAATCATTTTGATGCCATTTATAATATCCTTGGAAAGTAGAATTATACAGAGAAGAATACATTTTTTTATATCTCTCTCTCTCTCTTTAGACGAAATCAATTTTATACAAAATCTTTAAATTAACTTGCTTCCATGAATGTCCATCCACAAATATGGTAAGCAATTTTAAATATACTTACAGAGCAGGTAGAATCTGAATATTTAACCACACTTGTTTGAACCTGATGACAATGCAAGTAGACACATTTCAGATATCAGTCTTGTCAGGTTAGTTGAAAATATACTAATTTCCGAATTGCTTTTCGAATTTTGTAATTTAATTTTATTAGGCCTTCAGACCACATAGAAGTGTAAAATTTTGAACACTCGCTCAGTACACAACTAACAATGCAGGTATATATATTTTCTGACTTCTGAATTGTGGGGTTGACCAGAAATTAACCAATGTTTATATTTCCTTCTAAATTGTATATGTTGCACGATATCAACTCGGAACCTGTTCAGAGTTATGAAATGATTTATTTTAGAGATTGTTCAAAACTTCAAAGGAGTAAAAAGCAAAATATATTGTCGCGGAGATAAATACAGCAAGGGCAAGTTTGGGGATAATTAATTTATTATAAGCGATATTTATAGGGAGATGGATAAAGTACAACTTACCTAAGTTAAAGTTAATCCTAATGAGGGACGTCAGCTCCCCCCGCCGGCCAGATTCCTCAGAACCCCTCACACCCGGTGTCCAGCGATGATTGACAGACGTCCCATGGGGCCTCTTGTGATTGGGGCCGCTGAGCTTCTTGACATTACTCCCTCCTTAGAAAAAAACAGCGACCCGCTGATTAGCTTGTCTCAGCCCTTGTTCTGGAAGGAAATCTATCACGGCTGGTGTTCCCTAGCAGAATAGAATGTTGTTCTTCAGGGTCCAGGTAGGGCTTCATCCGAATAACATGGACGATATCCTTGGCTTTCCGTGATCGGGGAGAGGGGTCCATGGGCTCTACTTCATACGTAACTTCTGAAAGCTTCTTGGTCACCTTATAGGGACCGAAGTATCTCTTCAGTAGCTTTTCTGATAGTCCTACTTCTCGGATGGGAGTAAAAACCCACACAAGATCATCCTTCTGGTAATAGACTGGAGTATGTTTCTGGTCGTATAGTCTACGGTCTTTCGCCTGTGATTGTAGAAGGCGTGATCGGGAGAGTTGACGCGCTTCCTCAGCTCTGGTCACAAGTTCTCCAACGTAGTCGTTAGAGATCTCATCTGGTAGGTAGGGTAGTACGGCATCGATGTAGGTCTCGGCCTCGCGGGCGTGGACAAGAAAGAACGGGGTGTAGCCGGTCGCCTCCTGTTTAGCAGTGTTGTAAGCAAAAGTTACATAGGGCAAAACTTGGTCCCAGTCCTTCTGCTCAACACCTGTGTACATGGACAACATGTCTCCCAGAGTTTTGTTGAACCTTTCAGTCAGGCCGTTGGTCTGGGGATGGTATGCCGTTGTAAATCTGTGCACAATTCCGCACAGAGCATTGATCTCTTTTATTACTTGAGAAATGAAATTTCTGCCGCGATCTGTTATCATTTCTCTAGGAGCTCCATGCTTCAAGATGACGTCTTCAACTAGGAACTTAGCTGTTTCGATTGCTCCTCCGTCTGGGATCGCTTTCGTTATGGCATACCTTGTCATATAATCAGTGCACACAATGATCCAACGGTTTCCATCTTTAGAAACTGGAAATCTTCCAAGGAGATCAACCCCGACTTTATATAATGGCTTTTCTACAGGCGGTATGGATACAAGTTGTCCAGCCGGACGTCGAGGTAATTTCTTCCTTCGTTGACACTCCCGACAATGGCTTACATATTGGCGAACAGTTCTATAAAGGCCAGGCCAATAGAATCGTTTTTTGACTTTGTCATACGTCCGGGCGAAACCCAAATGCCCAGCTGTAGGAGCATCATGTAAATCTGCCATAACTTCCGATCTTAAGTGCTTAGGGATCATCATAAGCCAGGGTCTTCCAGTTGTGCTATAGTTTTTCTTGTATAAGATGCCGTCGATAATGCTGAATTCCTTTCTGGTGTAGCCCGAGTTTAAATTATCGATTATTTTAGCCAAATCCGGGTCTTTAGCACTTGGTTGATCGTTCTCAAGCGGGCTCCTTGACAGACAATCGGCATCCTTATGTTTGCGTCCGCTCTTGTAGATAACGGTCACGTCAAATTCTTGCAACTTCAGCGCCCATCTTGCCAAACGGCCAGAAGGATCTTTCTGCCCTACCAACCAACATAGAGAATGATGGTCAGTGACAACCGTGAATGGTCGACCAAACAAATATGGGCGGAATTTGCTAATAGACCAGACTACAGCAAGGCATTCTTTTTCCGTTGTAGAATAGTTATTTTCAGCCTTTGTCAAGCTTCTAGATGCATAAGCTATAGGCCGCTCCTTTCCACCTTGTATTTGTAGAAGAACAGCTCCAATACCATGTCCGCTTGCATTCGTGTGCAGATGGGTATCAGCGGATTCATCAAAGTGTCCTAAGACAGGCTCTGAAATTAGAGCTGTTTTAAGGACTTCAAACGCTTTCTATTGAGCTGCATCCCAATAAAATTGTTTTTCAGTCTTCAGTAGGTCATGCAAAGATCTAGCTTTGTCGGCAAAGTTCTCAATAAATCTTCGGTAATAGGAACATAATCCAAGAAAGCTCTTCAGTTCAGAGATATTCCTTGGCCTCGGAAATTTAGAGACTGCTTCAACTTTATCTGGATCTGGATGAATTCCATTGGCGTCAACAAGGTGTCCCAAAATCTTTATCCTCCTTGATCCAAAAAGACACTTTTTGTGGTTCAAGCTTAGTCCAGCTTTCTGGATGCAGCTTAATACAAGTTGTAGACGACGTAGATGTTCCTCAAAGGTAGGTGCGTAAACTACGATGTCGTCCAGGTAGCAAAGGCACATGTTCCATTTAAGACTGCCCAGAACACTATCTATCATCCTTTCAAACGTTGCTGGAGCGTTGCAAAGACCGAAAGGCATTACTTGGAATTCATACAGCCCATCTGGAGTGATGAAAGCAGTTTTCTCCCTGTCTTTTTCGTCCACTTCAATCTGCCAATACCCGGACCGAAGATCCATCGTGGAGAAGTAACTAGAGCCAGCTAAACTGTCCAAGGCATCGTCAATGCGTGGCAGCGGGTAAACATCTTTTTTTGTTATCTTATTTAATCGACGGTAATCTACGCAGAATCTCCAGGTCCCGTCTTTCTTTCGAACTAGAATAACTAGAGATGACCAAGGACTTTCAGAGGGCTTCACGATGTGATTTTCAATCATCTTGTTCACTTCATCTTGAATTAGTCGTCGTTCACTTGGTGCTACTCTATAGGGCCGCTGTTTGATAGGAGACTGGTCGCCTGTGTTTATCTTGTGCTTCACAGTACTGGTGGGCTTAATAGGAGTACTCCCAAAGTCAAATATGCCAATAAACTCGTCAAGGCATGAAACAAGCTGTAACCTTTGAATTTCAGACAGCCCTGGATCTAGAGTAAGGTTTATCTTCTGTGACCATTCACGTGACTTTAGCTGCGTTTCTTGTAACTTATCGCTGGATTCAATAAGACTGCAGATATTCCCATTATCATAACTTTCCATGGTGCACATATTCATTCCTGATGGAATCAGTTGCGGCCAAGACGCTCCATTCGCCACCCAAATGCTACCTCGGCCGTGTCGAAATGTAACCAATGAGTTTGGTATAAGAACTTCCTTTCCTAATAATAAGTCCTTAGAAGTTGAGACTAAAACATCTCTAACACCACATATTTCTTCGTTTATCACACTGATCTTCTTTATTGATTTAGGCGGGATGACAAAGTCGTCGGAAGCAAACAATCTCTGGTTTTCCTCCTCTCGAGATTCCAGGACGGAGGTTTCCCCGAGATGGAGTTCATTTCTGCCACAATCAATGACGGCCTCGCTGGCCTTGAAGAAGTCCCATCCAAATATGATGTCATGGCTGCATTCCACCATAACAACGAATTCAAATGAGATATTCAGACCATTAACTTCTATGTTCAGGACACATTTTCCTAGGGTCTCTATTAAATTTTTGTTTGCGGCTTTAAGAATGGGACCTGGTTCTTTGAAGAGAGGTGTCTTTAGTTCGCGTCGAAATTTGTCTGAAATAACAGAAAAGTCGGCTCCTGAATCCACCAATGCTTTAAGCAACCCTTACATCAGATGTCGACATGACCACCACTGAGGAGACCTCTGCATCCTCACCAGCCGCAGTGATTTCAACACTCCCACTGCCTGCACCTCGGCCCGCTGAGCCTATGCTGCCCACTACCTACAGGGAGGAACTGACACCTCCTTTGATGACACCACCGCCTGCGCCTCGGCTCGCTGGGCCAATACCACCCGTCCCCCATGGGGACACGACGACACCGGCCATGACGACACCTCCGTCTCCACTGTCTATGGACAGGCGCTGGAAGATGGCAGGAGACTTAATTCACGGATTGAGTAGTGAAATCGACTTGGAGCACACGTTCCAATCGCAAGTCGACATAGATGACATCGTGAGAGCAGTCCTGTACCCCGGGGATAGGGAGCCCTTCATCAAGCGCCTATCCACTCGGGATAGGTACATCCTCGGTGGATTCATCAGCACCGCCATCTGGCGCGCTCGGGACGCCGATCCCTCTATGCTTGAGAGTATGTCCGAACTCAGGAAGTTATTGCCTGCTTGAGTCCAGTCGACCCTCGGTGAGGACACCGCCTTTGAACTGTAAATAACTCTTCCTACTTAACTCTTTGGAGTTTACCGATTGTCTAAGATGACAATAAATATTGTTTAATTGTCAAAATTGTCACTAAGGTTTTCACATTCTGAGGCATGGGAGAACGGCTGAAACGACGGGCTGGCGACTGGGATTGTCTTCGGGCTGGCGACCTTGCGCGGCTTGGATGTGGGGAAGAGCTCCGGTAGAAGTACGTCGAGGTTTGGGGCGTTACATAGTCGTCGTCGGCGTCATATCTCGGGGGTCGACTCGAAAATCCAACATTTCTTCCTGCTCCGCCATTCCTTGACCTGGCTTCAGCGAAGACCTGTCGTCGTTCCCTACAATAACGGACGACATGTCCGGGTCGTCCGCAGTGGAAGCAGATAGGTTTGTCGTCGTAGGTTCTCCAATGTTCCGTTTTCCTGGGTTGGGTTGGTCGGTCGATATTATAATAGGGCGTTCGTGGTTGTTGTTGTACCACGTTGACTTGTGGTCTGGTAGGTTGTAGAGCACGGCTGACCTCTTCCCTCACAGTCTGTTCCAGGGCGTTCACCTCTCGGAGAGGATTGATCACTTCAGGTGCTGAGAAAACCTTTTGTATCTCTTCTCTAACGATGCGGCGAATTAACGCGGCCAAGTCGTCTGAGTCGTCAACACACGAAATGGGCATTACGTTTGACAACCTGGCGAATTTCGTACGGCCGATCCTGCGCTGCTTGACGGTTGTCAGATGACGGCAAAACTTCAGGATCTCATCTACTGTCTGTATGTATTTCGCCACCAATACCTGGTATGTGTCCTCCGAAATTCCCTTTATAATGTGAGCAACTATCTCACCTTCTTCCATGCGAGGGTTCACCTGGTGGCAGAGACTAAGAATCTCCTGGATGTATGACTCGCTGGATTCCTCGGCCTTCTGTGCTCTTGACTTCAGAACTTCCTCGGCGCGTCGAGCAGAATCCTCTTGCAGTCCGAACACACCGCGGAATGCGTTTTCAAAGCTTCTCCACGAGTTGAGTGATTCTTCGTTATTATCAAACCACCTTCCAGCAGTTCCGTTCAAGTAAAATACGACGTTGGCAAGCTTCATGGTCTCGTCCCATCTGTTGTACTTCGACACTCTCTCGTACTCTTTCAACCACTGTCCAGGGTTTATATTTCCATCTCCAGAAAAGGTAGAAGGATCTCGTTGGCGCTGACAAGGGAGGTAGGATCCGCTAACAGTAGGTCTGTGGTCGTCTTCCATTTCTATTCGTTGTGGCAAAGGTTGAAGAATTGGTTCACGTCCCTGTAGACGTCGACTTCTTCGAAGTTCCGTCACGCTACCCAGAGTCTCCGCCAAAATATGTCGCGGAGATAAATAAAGCAAGGGCAAGTTTGGGGATAATTAATTTATTATAAGCGATATTTATAGGGAGATGGATGAAGTACAACTTACCCAAGTTAAAGTTAATCCTAATGAGGGACGTCAGCTCCCCCCGCCGGCCAGATTCCCCAGAACCCCTCACACCCGGTGTCCAGCGATGATTGACAGACGTCCCATGGGGTCTCTTGTGATTGGGGCCGCTGAGCTTCTTGACATTATCATAATTAATAAGGCGACCTATTCTTTTATAGATCAATTTCCTCCTGGCAAATTTCCATCTACATTGTGGCCATAGATTTAGCCAACCACTTTGCCAGCTAAATATCTCTTCAGCAAATTGTAAAAATTCATTAGATACCATTTGAATCTCATAGGATAAAGTCCATCCTAGGTTAACAAAGTGCATTAGCCCGAAACCATGGTCTATAGGTGGACGCTTCTTAGTTTGCAAAAGCTGGTGCTGTGGCTTTGTCATCAACCCAAGGCTGATTGTTTGCAATGACAGTTGTTGAATTTGAAAGAAAAAATAAATGTGGGGAAGGTCAATCTTACCCAGATTGAAAATAGAGATTCACCAGTTGTGTTTGCACAAGTTGTAGAAATACAATTTAACAAAAATGGCCTAAATATATATTTTATTTTGCTTATCAAAAATAACTGGGCAATAAAAATAAATAAACAGATAAAAAGGGTGATAATCAAATTGGCCAAAAGGTTAGATATATTTAAAATTAGAATAAACAAAACAAGTGATACAAGTTAAATATACATACAAACAAATAACGTAGAGAGCAAAATAACTAGGGGTGGAAAGGCAAAATCTTTTTCAAACAAAGTTTGCAAATACTTATCTAAGCTTCCGTTTTATGAAAAAACAAATCTTGTTTTCAATTCTGTCGATAAATTTGATCAAGAGTTCACTTGAAATAATTCTTCACTTGAGATAATTTTCCAGATTAATTCTTCTGTTCCTTAACAGGAAACTATATCGCAACCCACTTAATTGGTGCGCAATTCTATAACCACGCTCTTCGCGTTCTCTTCTTTGTTTCATTCACACGTGGTTACTCATTCCTTCTGAGGCAGGGAGCTCATATTTCCCCCGGTGCTGCCGTTTGTCCTTTCTTCTTTTTTCTCCCCGTCACCGCGCATAGGTGCTCGCGCATGGGATGGGGGGGCGATGTCTTGTTTGTTTACAAATTTTGCTCCTTCCATTCTTTATTCCTTTCCACCCCTTAAGAGAAAGAGTCAACAAAAATAAAATAAAAATATATATACATAATAATAATAGGGGAAAATCTATAAAGCATACAATTATAAATTATCTATTTTTAACAACAGTCAATAGATGGTGTATGTTTTTTACATTCAACCTAAGAGGCGCCAATGCTTTTATAGATAAATTTCCTCCCGACAAATTTTATATCTATATATATGTATGTAATGAATTGAGAATTCCAGTAGCTTTTGTAGAGATCCTGTCGACTAATGTAATAAGAGATCTTGTCGACTCACTGTAATGATTTGTTGAGTTTGATGTCGACTACTTAAATAATGTTGAAGTCCTGGTAGCTCTTGTTGTACTGTGTTGACCAAGAGGAACAGTCAGGATGTAGAGTTTTCCAGTACCTCTCTGCACCTTGGAAGACCTTTAAAAGTTCTCACAAAATACAGGCAGTCGTGGTCGAGGCAGAGTGGAAAGCTGGGGATATCCATACACAAAAAACGAAGACACAGTTGCACTAAGAAAGTTCTGTTAACAGATAAAAGTTGAGCCGGGAGCGAAAAGATGGAGATAGACGAGTTCTTCCTAACTACATGTTGGATGAGATCGACATAACATACGACCGACGCGGCTTGCACTAAGGGTGAACTAAACTAAACTGAACTGAACTGAACTGAGCTGTCAAGAGACTGTAAGGTGATGATTTATAGGTTAAAGACGGGGCGACCTTATGTGACAGGGGCGTTTGAGAAAGGGCGCCTTTACCTGTCCAGGTGTGAGAGGGGTCTCTGCATTCCACCACATGTGACAGTGTGGGTGGCCTTGTTTGTGAGAATTGTAAATCGACCTGATTTATGACTTCCATCTTTAGACTTTGTTGTTTTGGCAATACTATGCTCGATCTCTGCTTTAGCTCAACTCTTAAATCTATTACAGATTTTATTTATTCATCCACTTTGTACAAATTACATTACATAGGGCGATGCAATGACACAGATTAATCATGCGCATAATTATTTATAGATGTGTTTCTATATACAACATGACAATCTTATTACAAGTTATATAGACAGTATGGGGTTGTTGGTTTAAATTACCATATGTATATATAAATTTCTACTACGTTATATAGAGTTAAAACTTTAATAAGAATTAGAATTGGCTGTAGTTATATATATGTTCGTAGAACGAGATAATGCTCTAGCTTTATATATATAAAGTTTTTTCTATAAATTATTCACAATCGGTAACAACCTTTTTATTGGAAAACTATGAAACTGAATTTTATTCATGAACTTTATTCATTTATATGTGTGCATTTATATATATTAAATAGACTTATCTAAAACCTGTAGCGTATAGAGTTCATAAATTTGGACTAAATATTATAATAGTAGTTTACTAGTGGTATTTATTGAACCAATATATTAATATATAAATATATATAATATAGGTATTTATTTATAAATATCTTGACACAAATTAATCTGAAATTCTAAATATCAATTCTACATTAACTTCTCAGAATTAAGTCAAAAGTACAAACCAATGTGTATTCCACATTTATTGGAGCTGGTGTTGTGACAAAAGTACTAAAAATTCATTTTTATAGCTATATAGCAAACAGGATATCTAATTATTTATCATCTTATATCTGACTCAGAAATGTAAATACTATTTTGTAGAGAGAATAGATGTGAATTTATTGTAATGGAATAATATATCTCAAAATACTTTCATTCCAGAAAATATGAAATAATTATTTTTGTTACAGTCAAGAAATTGCCAGATGATGTAGATTCATCAGATGAGGTGAGTTAAATATTTTTATTTATGTTTTTAATATCTAATAAAATTAATTTGTTTTATATTGATATAATTTTTAATATTTTGCTAAGGATATATTTTCTCCAAGAATATAACGCCAAATTGAGAAATATCAATATAGAGCCATTTAGAGAGACAATTTATATAAAGCCTTAGTATTTGCCTATTCTGTTTTATGATATACTAGACGTATGACCCGGATTCACCCGAGAATTCCCCTGATTGCAATTTCCTTCATACTGAAAGTACATCAATAATAAATATTAGAAGTGCCATAGAATAGCAATACAGAAGTAACACATAAACTACAGGAAAAAAAGTGTGTGTGATGGCAAAAATTGTATTATATCAGTGTTTAGGTATTTGATTCAATTAATATAGTTGATATAATAATATATATTTATATTATATATAATATAAATGAGTTTTAAAAATTGTAAAAAAAAAATGCATCGGCCGGGAATCGAACCCGGGCCGCCCGCGTGGCAGGCGAGCATTCCACCACTGAACCACCGATGCTTATAAAAAATGGCGATATTTGGGTATTCATTCCATTCTGGATTACTCCGCGTAAAAAAAGTTCTTCAAATGAAAAAAAAAAAAAGAAAAAGCCAAAAATATTAATCAAAATGTAGCCGAAATTTTCCTCAGGTTTATAAAAAGCGACATGCAAAATTTGGTACCAATTGGTTCAGTAGTTTTTGAGTTTATCGCGAAACAGACATTGACTTTTATATATAGAGAGATAAGTAAACATCAATGTTGAGAAGATATAAAAGTTAACAGTGATAAGTTTATTTATAAATTTTCCAGATGAAGAAACTCATCGCTCTTTCTCTCTCTCTGTTAGCTTTTATCACTTCTTAGCAATGATATATCCTGCGATTTCCCCCCTATTGTAAAACATCAATGTATGAATATATATGTAGAAATATTATTCAAATTTGTGAAACATATAAAATCATAGATGAGATCCAAAACATATGTTTCATTATATCTATAAATGGTTAAAAAAGAATAAGGGACACTTTTATAAATCTCTATTCAAACCTCCCCATATTTATTCATAATTTGATCCTTTTATTATTAAAACGATTGTGAGTGAAAGCCTTTCTAATATTATTGAGATTACATTTACACAAGTTCAAGATTTGTTTACCTAAAACTATTCAATTCTTTCTCACAGGCCTTCGAAACAGCGGCACCTCCCTGCACGCCCCGCCAAAGACAAAAACCCGGCGCGAAAAAGTAAGTTTCACCTTAAGGTAATAACTTCAGGTCACTTTGAATAATATATTCCAGGTCCTTGTTTGGATTTGATAAGAAAAGCCCAGTCACGGTGCGCCTTACCAAAGTACGGCACCAATTAAAAAAATTGAAGGCCCAGCTGGAAGCGAAATATGCTGAAGGTAAATATAAAATTCAACCTTTCTAGATTTTCCTTTTTAAAATATAAAAATGATACTAAAACAGATGGAAACCTGAATCTGGAAATTAACAAGAACATAGAGTCACTACCTAAAATAACTTATATGAGGTTGGATTTAACGCCTTCGATTCCTGGAAATTTCGCTGGAAGCTATTTATCAACTCGGGTAAAGTGTATTATACCAATCTGATCAATAAATAATTTTAAGCGGCTCACTGACATTCCTTTTACATGTGTAGACATGCGCTTCACTTACAGTAAAAGCAGTCGCAAACCTTTACCCACTATGATTATCACTATGATAATAATAAACCTTTTCGAACAATTTGACCAATAGACCGCAATTCTTGCAAAGCAAACCACACCAGTGAGTACAAGTAACCAAATGGGATTTTATAGCCCACTTGTAAGTCTAAAGGTAGAACTGCTTTCCACATGTGTTGAAATATGGTGCACTTACAAAAAATAAAATAAAATAAACCAGTCGTAAATACTACCCACAATGATATTAATGGCCTGTATCACGTGTACAATTGTAATAACAAAAACTCTTTTTAGATTCGCCCTTTACAAACATCTAACGAAAATTATTCTTGAAATTAACATTTGAATGTTTCAGATGCAGGGCATTTGCCATCTCCGAGAACGCCGAGCCAGAACAACGGTGAAGCAAGGTAAGATTGAATTTAGGGTTATAAATCAAGATATGACACTAACCTTATTTATCCCAGGACTGTGGTGTCTGGATGCTGCCCCCACTGCCGAAAAGACCTAACCACGTGGCGCCTCCAGAAGGTCTCCAGAAAAATGAAGAGATTGGAGCCTGAGTTGAAGGCCAGGGAATTTGAAGGTAATATATAATTTATTTTGAAATAAAGAATTGTCCATTAAGTAAAATATAGAGTGGTAATCTCAAATGGAAATTCATTTTTTTCAGATGCAATAGGACATATATCATTGCATAAATTGTTGCAACTAACGATATATTCATTGAGTGGAAACGCCACCTTTTATCGAGGGAAAAATAATGTATTTGTTATATGTGAGTTTAATCTAATACATGCCTTCCTTCTTATTTACATATTTTATTTTAGATTTTTATATTTTAAGAAGTATTAAATACCTAATATGAACTCCAAAAATCACAACTTAAATGATAACAAGAAGAAGAATTCGGAAAAAGGATATGAATATAAATGCAATCAAATATAATCTATTCGATATTTCTAAAAAGTATATAATTTTAATGCTATAACTAATGCATATTATTAAAATATTTTTCTACAGACCTACTATATGATGTTTATTGAAAACACATATATATTCAAAAATGTCATTTATGGAGTCAGTATTTCCATTTCAAAATATTCAGAATTGCCATTTATCCAATACAAGAATACAGCTTTCACCTCACACACAAACATTATCTTAAGATCAATAGAAACCTCATTGTCTAACAGAAATTTTTGTGTAAAACTCCAAAGGTGCAGACCAATTAAAATCAAACTATAAAAAGATGGGAATAAAAAGATAAAAAAACTATAAGTGGGTGTGCAAAAGCCCCGCATCATTTGCCTATTAACAATCCTTAACAATTATATAACATTGCTTGAAGCATATATTTGTTTGTATTTTTATAGTCTATGGGGGTTTTTCTATAGTTCATTCAAATACTCTATATATATAATATATTTGTAGCAATTTTTAATAAAGTACAGATTTAGTGCTCCGCCAATTTTTGACATGGCATCATATATTGCAACCTCATAGATTTAATCAGGATGCAGTGAATCCCTTATGCTTCTCATTCTTTCCTAAATATTTGAGTCCAAGCTGTATTTCCTGTTTTATAAAACACTTCTTATCATATGTCACAAACATAGATTAGCATGGCCCTGCGCAAGGATGACACGCATACATTAAGTTTTAGTTCTCTAACATACTCTATTGGATAGTGTATCAACACTTGCTAGTTAACAATAACACATATTTATTAGTATTTCAAACAGAATTATTTGGATAATATAACACTAGTTTTCTGTTATGTAGTTGAATTTACGCTCAATACCTTATAGGTCACTGAATCTTAGGTGTTACTCAATAAAGAACGTGGCATGATAGAGAGGTTTTGTAAGATCTCGCTTCAAATTTAAAACTGTTATCAGATAGGGAAAATTTTATTTAGAAATTTCAAATAAAGAGGGCGAATCATATACAGTGGAAATGTAAAGATTTCATTTTTCCAGTCAAAGGGTATTCGGACAATTATAGCAAGAATTTCCTAAATATTTTATATATGTTTCAGATTTTCCAAGCCTCGGAAAAGCAACTGTTGGGCTATACAACATCGGCAACACTTGCTATATAAATTCAACATTGCAGTGTTTGGCCCATACGGTGCCCGTGCTGAAGGCCTGTTATACAGATTTCAAGCCTGAATATCTCAACCCAAACAGCTTGAGTGGTGGGCAAATCTTGAAGAAATTCAGCATGCTCCTCAAAGATTTATGGTCTGAAGAAAAGCCATTCCGCCCAATAGCAATCCATCAGCAGGTTGGAGTCTTGGAACCAAGGTTCGGAGATCTCACACAGCAAGACTCCATGGAATACTTCGAATTTTTGCTTCAGCAGATCCACGAGGATTTCCAAATTCCAAAAGAATCAACAGAAATGGTGCAAACACTTGATGAAGGGATGTGGCAATCATATCTTACCGCAGAAAAAAGCCCAATAAATGATATGTTTGCTGGGCAAATTGAAAGCAACATTTTCTGCCAATCTTGCAGCTATCATGGCATAAATTATGAAGTTTTCAAGAGCCTTTCTCTGGCCATCCCCACAGACAAGAAAGGCACCAATTTAATGGATTGCTTAACTGAATTTTTGAAGCCTGAAGTCCTTAATGACCACACCTGCTCAACCTGCGAACAAAGAGGATCGCTAAAAACCTATGGAGTCTCTGAATGGCCAACTATTTTGGCATTGCATTTCAAAAGATTTTGTTCCTTCAACATGACCAAAATAGATCGAATGGTAGATTACCCATTGAATTTAGAACTCAGCCAATTGGGAACAAACTGCAAATACAACCTCTTCGCCGTTGTGAACCATCAAGGTACCCTAGAATATGGCCACTATACCGCCTTCTGCAAGCATCCCATCTCAGCCGAATGGTACCAACATGATGACAGAAGAACAAGGCATGTTTCCCAGAAGAACGTCATAACAGCTAAAGCCTACATGCTGTTTTACCAAAGAGCCTAATGGGACATCTCGCCTCAAATCAACAGAAACATCTATAAGGGTAATTCGCTTTCCTAATATAACTTTATAATCCTCTTGAACTCTGAGAGATATTTTATAAAGACTTGGAATCGCCAGAAAAAAATTATTGATTCATTTGTGATATAATATATAGTAAAATTCGTGTTTATATAGTTAGACACTTCGAGAGAACTAAAAATATATTTTGTTCGATTTCAATAAACATATAAATTATTTTTATATATTATGTTATTAAAATACATAATTTACGAATGCATTGGATTCTTTTATTCATTTCAAAACAAAAAAGGGTGAACTTTCATAAAGTTTATTCGAGCTATACCATTATAAAATCGTTATATATTTTTCATTTAGTAATATGTTTTTTAATTAACTTTCTTCTCTTCTTTTTATTCCCAATTTTTATACTTTATACCCCTCTCAGAATAGTTTTAATTGATATTCCTTTCAATGAAATTTATCAATTTCAATATATATATTTTATTTATTTATTTAATTTCTATATCAGATAGTTGGCGCTTTGCGCTCCAGGAACCTGGGTTATAAATATCTCTTTTAATTTATATATATAAATGTATATATATATATTTATTCATATATAAATTCAATTGCCTTCTATCGATAAAATTTGTAACAAATAAATTTACTTTCTTTTAAATAATACCATCAAATATTATCTCTACAGACTTTACAGCAATAATATAAATTATTGAATTAGAGAGCTTGGCTCATCAGTAGTGAACCCTCTCAGCGTATTCTCTAGTTTCTTGTATTCGCGTTATAGCCTGTTGAAGGACGTCATTGTCCGAAAGGTCACAGCTTTCAAATAAAGAAATTCATCGTTTCTACCTTTGTCTCTTTGAACAAAATTGATCTTAGAAACAAAATATATATTTCAAAAATCATTATTCTGTAAATGAATAATAAATATTCTATCACAATATATTGTGTATTATATAATTTAACAAATATATTATGTAAAAAAGTAAATTAACTGAAAACAACGATGTTTACAGATGGGCGCTGAGTGCAAAGCCTCTTCGAAGCAGCAAACCTTCTACATCGACTGCTCGGGCGAAAGGACCACAGAAAATGGTTAGCGTTCATTTCTTTTAACATGAGTATTCGCTAAATGCTTCAAATATAACTTATTTGAAATATTTTTTCATTCTCTAAAAGCATTTTTAAAAGTTAATGTTCAATTTCGTATAAAATGGAATCTAATTTATATATGAAGTGTACTACTCAATTATAATTTGAACATATAATTCATTAGTTTTCGATTATTTAACCTATTAAATATATTTTTATATTATAGATTGTAGAATGTCAAGTATTGGTAAGAGTCACTATTTAATGAATCAAGGGCGGATTTTGGGAGCAAAACCTTTAAGAAAAAAGTTCTGTTGATTCTAAAAAGGGTGCAAATATTTAAATTTTTATAAAAATATCTGTAATATATATTTAAACATAATATATGATTAAAACTAATCTCTTAATATATATAGTTATTTTCGTTATAAGGTATAAAGTTACTTTATAAAAATGCATTATATTTAAACTCTGAGAGCCAGAGTAAAATTTTATCTTCTTGCGTTTATGAGATGCTTATTTCTGGGAAACCTCTCTCCACATTCACCTTAATTAATTTTGCATATCTCCTTTTAATTATGTTCTTATCTTTAGTTTAAAGTTCTATTTGTCTCTAATAAGCTAATGAGATCTACATATTTCTGCAAACTGGGTTTGTTTTTATTCAAATATTAGTATAGTAAAGATTTTTTTTCAACAAAAGGCTTCGAGAGAGACCGTTTTTCTTTTAATTCTTTCTATATCTATCATACGTATAAGTATAAAATAAAATAAAGTTTCCTGAAAAACAATTATTTCTTTATCTGTTCATAATTATCTCTCCATCGAGAGATTTTGAGGAAAATTTTATTGATTTACAATTTGGTGATAGTGGTATTTTTTCCTCTCTCTTTTTTTCACTTCTATCACTTTTATATGGAATATATTTAGTGCCTAAAAATGTATTTTCCGAGAGGATGATATTTATGTACAATAGGGAAACAGCTCTACATTGAAATTGTATTAACAAAGGCATTTAAGAGAATATATTAACTGTCTCAATATGCAAAATAAACTTTCTCTTTAAATTTTTTAATTAATATTTGTGTTGCTTTGTTTTTCAGACATCCAAATCTGGCTGGATCCTTTTCGCCCTATTTTTTATTATTTTTATTTTTACTTTTTTTCTAATATTTTTATTTATATTAATCTCATATATCAAGTTTTTTAAAATCTAAATTCTAACAGGCGCCAATGTATTCAGAGCGCATCATTGGATTTTTTCGATATATTATTTATTTTTCATATATTTGATCCCTAGTCCACATGACACCTTGGCAGTGCAAAGGCAGGGAGAATATGACCAGGAGTCCCTGGTTTCTGAGAGGACCCAGATTGTATGGGTCGTGTATGTTGAGGTGAATAACCTCTGTTTGGGTCAGGGTTCTACTCTGGTGGGCGTAGGAGGGAGCCCACCAGGGGAGGGGGGATCAATGATTCTACCCTCTCGCCCGAGCACTGCCTTTGTGGTTACAGCGAGCATCAAACGGTGCAGAATTCACTGCTTCCTACAGGCAGAATCCTCCAATAACAAATATTGAAGCTACAGCAATATTCTGCCACAAATGTCGCAAAATTGAGTCAGTCAGTGTATGATCATAATGTGGTTGGTATCATGCCAAATGATTGGCCTGTATATTTGTAGGAATCTGAGAATGATAAATCTAGAGATTCACAAGGCATTTCGGGTTGTAAGCAAATATATCACTTATGAAAACGCTCAAGCTTGCAGTTTGCAAATATCACGTCCTATTTTGAGGAGATATATAGGCACGTTCAAGAGAATCCTCAAAATTATTTGAAGGATCTAAATAAAAGTATTTCTATTCGCCTCTCAAAATTATCACAAAAATAACATTTGAAATGCCTTTGATATCAATATTCAGGCTTCTTTAGCAACTTGTTTTATTATTGATTTTAAAGAATGAAACGATTGCTGTGTGCATCAAATGGCAAAATTTTATAATGCAAAATTTATCAACCCAGAAATTACCGTAAAAATATGACTCTAATACAAAATTTAGTGTGCATTATCAGAAAATATACTTTAAATATTTTTTATCGACAAAATATTGTGTGCCTCATATTGATGGGATTGGATCAAATATATGAGTATTTTTAATACTAAATTTGCACTTAAAATGAATTTATATTATTTTTACCGAAATCATATTGAGAAATTTGTTCATTTAATAAAATTTTATTCTGTATTTGGAAGAGAAATAAAAAGTAAAAATGACTAGAGTTTTCATTTATAGATTACAACACATTACATATAGTATGAAACAGATTATTTAATTTGAATAATAAACAAATACATATTTCGTATTTTTTATTTTGAAAAATTATATTTGCATTGAAATGTTAAAATTCTATTATACATATTGTAGCGTGTTGGTTCTATAATACTATTTTCCTTGTTGACATCAACCGTGTAAAATTCTCTACTAACCGCTGCACAGTATGACTGCCATAGATCAGAGTTGAATTCCTTTACTCTGGCAGTAACTGTAAGCCTTATTAGTGGTGAATAGAAAGTCGGGACTCACTACAAGGCCACTAATCTCCTTCTTCTTTCTTATCTCTACTCAAAAATCATATTAGAGTATCAAACCTGTATAGTTTGAGATACTAACTGCTGAGAATGAGTAGAAAGCTCATCAAAGAAGATTTGACATACATAATGATTGGGTGAAGTAATAGCATCTGCTTTTTTCATTAAGACTGGAAGCACTACTCAGTAGCAGGCCGACTTAGCTCCAATATGGAATGGTCACCTCTGAAATGAGGAACAATGCCATGTGCAGTTGCTCCTTACATGGAGTACTGACGCTGCTCATCCTGTATCCCTGGTTCAGAACCCATTACAGGATACTATCAGTTGGGCCAGTTGCGCCCAGATTTTTAGCGAGTTTGTTGCTGCTCCCCCTCTTTTTTTTATCTGGGCCTTGGAGCAACAAAGGTGGAGTTGAGCGACTAATAAATGCTGCAATACTATTGCATACAACAGATAATACAGAATTTTCCAGAGATATACTATATACAATTGGAACAATCAATTGACATCTAGTCAATATTACATTTTGAAAATAAATTAAAAGAATGAGAATATTTGCAATTATTCATAAGTGAGGAAGTCTCCACCACCTTGATATGGTCCTCCTCCAGGCCCAGAATGATGCGAAAACCAAGGTCAGGCTTACCTGAATTAAATAAGCTTAATTATAGATATTTTAATCCTATAGATAATAAAAAGGTATATATAGGATTGAATAACGAATTTATCAAACCAATATACGCCTTTTTATTATCTCAAGATATAAATATGGATTGCTCCATTTTCAGAACAAAAAAAAATATATATATAATACTATTTTTTATAATATTCTTTCTCACTTTATATACATTGGTCCGCAATATTAAAGGAACAACACATGTTTAAGAAAAGGAAAAGTTATATTAAGGGATATATATCAAGTTTTGGTATATTCAAAAGCTTCCATGAATTAAGAGAGTATGTAAAACAGAAAAACAAATAAAGTTGTTCCCAATATGCAAAATACCACCGTCTACGTTGACTCCGCCTCCAGCACGTGCCTGAGTCTTTCTCAAAGCGTCCTAATTTTACGCTCCACTATATTTTTATTGAATCTTTTTGTTTTTTAAAGTTTTCATGGCTTATAGGCAACATTTATATAAAGATAAAAAATGGCAAGCTATTGGAAGGATGGAAGCAGGCCAATCACAGGCAGCAGTAGCAAGATGGCTTGGAGTGACAAGAAACCTTGTCTCAAGGCTTTGGAAAAAATTTCAAACGACGGCTAATGTTACCAGAACACCCGGACAAGGACGGCCAAGGGTCACAAAGTTAAATCAAGACCGTTATTTGAGTCTCCTTGTGCGTAGCAATAGAAGAATGACAGCATCGCATCTACGAAGTGACCTCAATGTAGCTACAGGAGTCTTAGTATCAACTGATACAATACACAGAAGGCTTCACAAGAAGGGCCTCTATGCTCGACGACCCCTAATTTATGTGCCATTGACACCATCTCAAAAGAGAGCAAGGAAACTTTGGTGCAGACAACATGTCGCCTGGAATCTAGATGAATGGAGGCGTGTAATGTTCACTGATGAGTCCAGATTCTCTCTAAACAGCGATTCTCGTCGTGTCTTTGTCTGAAGAGAGGTAGGAACCAGAAATAATTCCCGTAATATGGTTGAAAGGGATCCCTACAGAAGCCAAGGTTTTATGGTCTGGGCTGGAATCTTCTTGGGCGGTCGCACAACACTCCATATTTTTCGGCCAGGAACCCTGAATGTACAGAGGTATCGGGACGAGATCTTGGCAGCATATGTGACGCCTCAAGCATTGGAAATGGGAGAAAACTGTCTTCTAATAGATGATAATGCCCGTCCACATAGGGCTGGTGTGGTCGACACTTTTCTCCAAAACCATGCAAATGCTCGGATGAATTGGCCAGCTCTATCCCCAGACCTAAATCCCATTGAGCATGTATGGGACAACCTAGGACGGCGGATCTCATCCCTCCAACCCCCTCCTAGAAACACTCATGAGCTAGAAACAGCTTTAACACAAGAGTGGGCGTTGATTATACAGGAGCTGATAAACTCCCTAATTCTTAGTATGGGTCACCGATGTAGAGCCTGTCTATCAGTTAAAGGCGATCACACCCCATATTAACAACAATATCCAAGATATTTATGCACTGACTGCAAGAAGATCATTGCTTGACCGGCTAATTTGCATAAAATACATTTTAGAATTCTTTGATTTCGGGTATTCTAATCAATAATGGAATAATAAATTTGTGTATAAAATTTCATTGATAAATGTTCAATAACATTTGAGATAAATGAAAATAATATGTTGTTCCTTTAATTTTGCGGACCAGTGTATATTGTATAGATGGAAATTATGCCGGGAAGATATTGATCTACAAAGACAAAGGTCGCCCATTCTGTCATAATAGATGTCAAAACTAGACCCCATCTATTTACCGTTGCCGCATACTAGCAGCGTCAGATCGGTGACAAAGCCACAACACCAGCTTTGGCAAATTGAGTAGCGTCCACCTAGAGACCATGGTTTCGAGCTAAAGGCTCTCGTCAGCCTAGGGCGGAATTCATTCCATAATCTCACACGAGATATAATGGGACCTTCACAATTTGCCAAATAGGTGTTTTGCTTACAAAATGTCTATTTAATTTGGCAATTTATATTAATTGATATTATTATTTAGAGAGAGAGAGAAATATTAGGAAAAACAAATATCTGGATGACAGAGCAATTTTTTTAAGACAAAGAACTAATCGAAATTTATAAATAGTAGAGAGGCATCAATGGAAACTTATAATGTATAAATATTGTCGATATAATTTAATTTATTATAAGGCATATTTAGACGTTCTTTAAAATAACATCGTTTATTTTTCAAAATATTGATCTCTGGCCCGCGTGTCACAGTGGAATTGCAATTGAAGAACATGTGCAGAATTTTTCATTTTAGATAACTTAGACAATTCAAAACATCTTCATTGACTTCTAGTCAATATTTATAAAAACATCAATATTTACATCTTAATTCATCGATAGAGACTCTGTCAACTTGAGAGTGTTCTGTTCCAGACAAGGTTTTCTTGGTACCACTTGGATCCACTCCAAGGAAATACTTCTAGATGTAGGTTTTAGCAGATGTCAGGATGGTCAGAGCCTGATAATCAACGCCACGTCCAAAAATCCAATAGATCATAGATCATATAGGTCGGCTGTCTTGAGGTGATGGACTTCTGTTCAGGTGGAAGGATTCTACTCTGATGAGCGTGGGAGGGAGTTCACCAGTGGAGAGGGTTTCAACGTTGCATTCTAAGCTATATATTTATGGTGTCACTCATTGTTATATACTTAACATATTTTCGTCAACGAAAACTTAATATTTTGTAATAGCACCATTTTTCAAAATGGGTGTAAAGCAATCCAAAGGTGACTTTGAATATAAATATTCTAGCTGATGACTCTCTAAATAAGTTCAATATTTATGGAAAAAGAAACTACTTTTCATAATCAAGTGCTATCAAATTCTTATTCCGAAAGGGTCTCGGGTTTTAGCTTAAAGTAAATCAAATAATAGTTGAGAGAAAGAGAGAGAGATAATAAGGAAGCTAAATGTTTTTGATATGCTCTATAATATGTTCTTTATTACAAATTCATTTAAGGATTTTTATAACTAAATAAAATTAAAATCAATAGAATTATCTCTCAAATAATAGAGAGAAAGAGAGAAAATTTATTTGCAGGGTGTATATTTAATTTGGATATAACTAGAGAAAATCTATAAAACAACCCAAATATTTAAATAAATATAAACTTCTTTTCTTTAATTAAAATGAAAATAAATATAAAAGTGCATGTTGTTATGCATTTTGATAAATTAATGTTATGGTACTATAAGTGAAAATATGAGAAGAAAAAAAAAAACGTTATTTTAACAAGTGACAGAATATATAAATATAATAATAATAAATATATAATACAAATACAATTATATAAATTTGATATTTTATTTTGAATAATTCATTAATATTTCATAATCATAATATAGTAAAAGGAGAGAGATTTAAATTTGCAATCAAATTCTGTGAAATATGATTGCTTAACTATCAATGCCTCATATGATTAATTTATTTTTAAAAATATATTCCATATCAAAATAGTATAATTTCCAGAACGATCAATATTTCTAGATTTATATTTGATGTTATTTTATTTAAAGTATGATAAGCCCATCTGTGGCTCAGTTCCATAAATAATCCATTTGCTGAAACTTATTAAAAACTTGAAAAATTTCTTCATGAGGATGTTTTTCTATTCGAACTTCTGAAATAAGGTTTTTAATTCTTCTCAAGAACTTTATTATCCATGAATTTATTTGAAAATTTGTTTTCTTTGCAATAATCCATATCAGAGATACATAACTACTTGAAGATCATTATTCATAGTCATTTTGAAAACACAAAATGCATTGTTAAGAGTTTATATAAGATCGAAATATCAAATTAATAATAATATATAGCATATAATAGCAATGCTAATATATAGCATTATATATGATTCAAGATGCCACATCTTCAATGTTCTAATAGAGTTAACGAATATCTTAAAATTTATTTATTCATTTATTTCATTATTGTTAGAAAAATATATTTTTAATTGTTCATAGAACTAAATTTAATTCCATTGTTTCATAATCCCAAAACAAAAAAGATCTATTAACAAAAGACTAACATTCTAATAAAAAATATTTATAATAATTGATATTATACCTAATATATTTTCTTTGATATAGACATCATTTCAGCACACACACATTTTAAATATATTTTTCTACAAGAATTCGAAAAAATATCATTCTAAAACAGTTAGCGTGTGTGTATTTGAAATAGCAATTAAAATATTCAATCTTCAGGATTATAGATATACCTATATCATAAAATTTGTAATTATTATGTTTGTCTATATGTTTCTTATAATACACATAAACATTATCTACAGACCTTACTGTCATGATATATTTTATTAGATGAGAGGGCTTGGCTCATTATGGTGAACCCTACCAGCTGTTACGACAATTTAATCTCTAATACCTATATAATTTTAAAATTCAGTACTGATTTGAAAATACTTTAACTTCCTTTGGAATATGATTTTTCTATTCTAGGAAAGGGGAGGGGTGAAATTAATTATTTGTTTGAGCTTCTCATTTTTTACCTAAATTATCAGTGTAAAAGCGAGTTTCAATCCAAGTACCAATCATATTGATGCCATATCTCATATTTTTGCTAAATGGAATTATACGAAAAAGCGTCATTTTTTATATCTTTAGAAATTAATATTTATACAGAGGCCTTAAATTAACTTGCTTCTGTTTATGTCCATTCACAAATATTTTAATCAATTTTAAATATACTTACAGAGCACATGGAAATCTGAATATTTGAACACTTGTTGAACCTGATGAAAATGCAAGTTAATACATTTCTGATTTCAGGCTTGTTAGGGTGGTTGTGAATGGATATTTTCCAGTTTTTTTCTTTCGAATTTTGTAATTTATTTTATCAGACTTCCAGACAACATAGAGATTAGAAATTTTGAACACGCATTCAGTCCAATTAACAATGAAAGTGTGAACATTTTCAGATTTCTGAGTGGTGGAGCTTACCAGAAAATAACCAATGTTTATATTTTATTTTTAATCCTATATTTTGCACGATATCACCTCGGAACCTGTTGAGAGTTGTGACTTGGTTTTTTTCAGAGATTGTTCAAGACTTCAAAATAATATAAATAAAAATATTCAGGTTCCAATTTAAAACCTCTTCGAAACTACAAAAAAAAAAACTCACAGAAATAAAGCAAACATCAAAGTATGTTATAATTGAGGAATCTGTTTCCAATATATCATCATTAATAAAATTACCTATGATTTTATAAATCAATTTCCTTCTGGCAAAATTTTCATCTATATTTAGCCATAGATTTAGTCCAGCCACTTTGTCAGCTAAACACCTCTCTTGATATCTTTGTGGATCTCATGGCATAAAGTCTGCCCTAGGCTGACGAGTGCCATTAGCCCGAAACTATGGCCTCTAGATGGAAGTTTCTCAGTTTACCAAAGTTAGTGTTGTGGCTTTGTCCCCAATCCGAGGCCGCTAGTTTGCGGCGACAGTCAATAGATGGCGTCTAGTTTTGAAGTTTTTTTGACGAGAGAGGCGACCTATGCTTTATATATCAATTTCCTACCGGAAAAATATCCATCTATATATATGTATATATAATTGTCAAATTACGTTATATAGAGTTAAAACGTTGATAAGAATTAGAATTAACTGCAGTTCTAGGTCTGTTCGTAGAACGGTATAATGCTTTAGCTGTATATATATATATATATATATATATATATATATATATATATATAAAGTTCGGTCTATAAATAAATCACAATGTGTAACAGACTTTTATTGACAAACAATAAAACTGAATTTTATTCATGAACCTTATTCATTTATATATGTGTACATTTAAAAATATTATATAGATTTATCTAAAAACTGTAGTGTATAGGGTTCTGCACATCTTGTACTAAATATTATAATAGTAGTTTACTAGTGGTATTTATTAAACCAATATATTATTATATAAATATATATTAAAAATAAAAAAGGAGTTTCCTGACCACGAGCACATGTGCTTTTTAGATGGCAGAGCGCCATCTAGTGGAGCAAAAATAAACTAAACGTTTATTTAGCTTGCTCCGTGATATTTGGCCAACCCAATATCTTGATAAATCAAGAAAAGCCATCCACGAACGCGTTTCGCGCTGTTGGCGCTCGTCAGCGTGGAGTAGACTGTAACCGCTATTTTCTATTTTTTTCTATTGATTTTTCATAAATATATTTATAATATATGTATTTATTTATAAATATCTTGATAAAATTAATCTGAAATTCTAAATATCAATTCTACATTAACCTTTCTCAGAATTAAGTCAAAAGTACAAACCAATGTGCATTCCACATTCATTAGCACTGGTGTTGTGACAAAAGTATTAGAAATATATTTTTATAGCTATATAGCAAGCAGGATATCTAATTATTTATCACCTTATATCTGAATCAGAAAGGGAAATACTATCTTGGAGAGAGAATAGATGTGAATTTATTGTAATGGAATAATATATCTTAAAATACTTTTCTTTCAGAAAATATGAAATAATTATTTTTGTTACAGTTAAGAAATTGCCCGACGATGACAACTCATCGAATGAGGTGAGTTAATATTTTAATTTATATTTTCAATATCTATTAGTTGATTTGTTTCATATGGAAAAAAAAATATTTTTCAGTATTTTTCTAAGGATATTTTCTCCAAGAATATAACCCTCAATTGAAAAATATCAATATAGAGCCATTTAGAAAGACAGTTTCTATATAGCTTAAGTATTGGTATATTCATTTTTATGATATATAAGTAAACATCGATGTTAAGAAGTTATAAATTCTAACTGTGATGAGTTTCTTTATAAATTTTCTACATAAAGAAACTCATCGCTCTTTCTCTCTAAATCTCTCTCTGTTAGCTTTTATCACTTCTTAGCAATTATATATCCTGAGATTTTCTCCCTATTGTAAAACATCAATGTATGAATATTCATAGAAATAATATTCGAAATTATGAATGCATATATAAAATCATATATAAGATCCTAAACATATGTTTGATTATATATATAAATTGTAGTAAAAGAATATGGGACACTTTTATAAATCTGTATTCAAAGCTCCCCATATTTATTCATAATTTGATTATTTTATTTTTAGAAAAATTGTGACTGAAAGCCCTTCATTCACACAAGTTCAATATTTGTTCACCTTTAACTATTCAATTATTTTCACAGGCTATCCAACCATCGGCACCTCCCTGCACGCCCCGCCAAAGACAAAAACGTGCGAAAAAGTAAGTTTTACCTTACAGTAATAACTTCAGGTCACTTTGAATAACATATTCCAGATCCTGCTTTGGATTTGACAAAAAGAGTCCAGTAACGGTGCGCCTCACCAAGGTCCGGCACCAATTGAAAAAGTTGAAGACCCTGCTGGACGCCAAGGATGCTGAAGGTAAATATAAATTTTGACCTTTAAAGACGACCCTTTCGGAAATATAAAAATGATATATAAACAGATGGAAAACTGATTTGAATCTGTAAATTAACAAGAATATTGATTCAATATCTAAAGTAACTTATATAAGGTTGAATGTGATGCCTTCAATTCCTGGAAATTTCATTGGAAGCGATGTATTAACTCAGATAAAGTGTTTTATACCTATCTGATCAATAAATAATATCAATCGGCTCATTGACACACCTTTCACACTTGTAGACATGTGGTGAATTAGGGTAAAAGCAGTCACCAACTTCTACCCACCATGTTTATCATGGCCTGTACCACGTGTATATTAGGGATAATAATAATGAAAAAAACTTCTCGGACAATTTAACCAATGAACCCCAATTCTTGCAAAACCAACCACACCAGTGAGTACAAGTAACCAAATGGGGTTTTATAGCACACTTGTAAGTGTAAAGGCAGAACTTCTTTTCACATGTGTTGACATGAGGTGCAGTTACAGTAAAGCCAGTCAGTAAATACTACCCACAATGATATTCATGGCCTGTGTCACGTGTACAATGGATAATAATAAAAACTATTTTCAGATTCGCCCTTTGCAACCATCTAACAAAAATAATTTTGATATTAATATTTGAATGTTTAAGATGCAGGGCATTTGCCATCTCCATTAACGCCCAGCCAAGGCAATCGTGGATCAAAGTAAGATTGAATTTAAAGTTATAAATTAAGATATGACACACACTAACCTTGTTTATCCCAGGTTCTTGATACCTGGATGCTGCCCCCACTGCAAAGGCGACCTCACCACGCGGCGCCTCTACAAGGTCTCAAGTAAAATAAAGAGCTTGGAGCCTTTTTTGAAGGCCAGCGAATTTGAAGGTAATATATAATTTATTTTGAAAGAAAGAATTGTCCATCAAGTAAAATATAGAAGGATAATCTTACATGGAAATTCATTTTTCAGATGCAATAGGAGAAATATAATTGCATAAATTGTTGCAATTAACGATATATAAAATAGCGGGGAACTCCAACTTTTATCGTCATAAAAACAATGTATATTTTATAAGTTAGTTTAATATAATATATGCCCTTCTTCTTATTTAAATATTTTATTAAAATTTCTCTATTTCAAGTAGAATTCAATTCATTATATCAACTCCAAAATCACAACTTGAATGAAACGAATCTACACTAGAAGAAAAATTCAGAAAAGGATATAAATATGATTGCGATCAAAAAAACCTTATTCGATATTTCTAAAAAAAATATATAGTTTTGATTCTGTTTTATTTCATATATATATATGATTAAAATCTTTTTCTACAGACATATTTGATATCATTAATTAAAAACACAAATATATTCAAAAATATAATATATGTATTAATTTGCCTTTTATCCAATACAAGAATGCAGCTTTCACCTCATTATCTAACAAGAAATGTGTTTTTAAAATTCAAAAAGGTGCAGATAAATTAAAATCAAACCATAAAAAGTTGACTGTAAGATATGTAGGCAAAACCCCCCGCATCATTTATTTATTAACAATCCTTAAAAATGATATAACAGTGATCGAAGCATATATTTGTTCGTATTTTTATAGTCTTTGAAGCTTTTTATATAGATTATTTAAATACTCTACATATATAATATAATTGTGAGTTTTATCAATGTACTGATTAATTGCTCCGCCAATTTTGGACATGGCATAATATATTGCAACCTTATGGACCTCATGCTTCTAATTATTTCCTAAATATTTGAGCCCAAGCTGTATTTCCTGTTTTATAAAACTCTTCTTATCATATGTCACAAACATACATCAATTTTTAGTTCACACACTTCCTCTATTGGATAGTGTATTAGCCTTCGCTAGTTAACAACAACACATATTCATTAGCTTTTCAAACAAAATTATTGTGATAATATAACTAATGTTTTCTGTTATGTTTTTGAATTTACACTTAATACCTTATAGGTTAGGTGATCTTAGGTTTTACTCAGTAAAGAACGTGGCATGGTAGAGGAGTTTAGTTAGATCTCGCTTAAAATTTAAAACTGTTTTCAGAGAAGGAGAATTTTATTTGGCAAATTCAAATAAAGAGGGCGAATCATATACAGTGAAAATGTAAAGGATTCATTTTTCCAGTCAAAGGATATTCGGACAATTATAGCAAGAATTTCCTAAATACTTTGTATATGTTACAGATTTTCCAAGGCTTGGGAGAGCAACTGTTGGCCTGTACAACATCGGAAACACTTGCTACATAAATTCAACATTGCAGTGTTTGGCCCATACAGTGCCCATGCTGAAGGCCTGCTATAAAGAATTCATACCTGAAGACCTCAACCCAAACAGTTTGAGTGGCGGGAGAATCTTGAAGCAATTTGGTATGCTCCTTAAAGATCTTTGGTCCGAAGAAAAGCCTTTTCGCTCAATTGCAATCCATCAGCAGGTTGGCGTATTGGAGCCACGGTATGGAGATCTGACTCAGCAGGACTCCATGGAGTACTTCGAATTTTTGCTCCAGCAGATCCACGAGGATTTCCATTTACCAGAAGAATCGGCGGAAATGGTGCAAACATCTGATGAAGGGCAAATGATGTGGCAATCATATCTTATTGCTGAAAAAAGCCCCATAATTGACATCTTTGCTGGGCAAATTGAAAGCAACATTTTCTGCCAATCCTGCAGCTACCAAGGCAGAAATTATGAGGTCTTCAAGAGCCTTTCTTTGGCCATTCCCACAGGCAAAAAGGACACCAATTTATTGGATTGCTTGAATGAATTTTTTAAGCCGGAAGTCCTCGATGACCACACCTGCTCAGCCTGCAAACAAAGAGGATCGCTGAAAACCTATGGAGTGGCAAAATGGCCAACTACTTTGGTATTGCATTTGAAAAGATTTCCATCCTTCGACATGACCAAAATAAACCAAATGGTAGATTACCAAGTAAATTTGGAACTCGGCCAATTGGGAACAGATATCAAATATGACCTATTTGCTGCCGTAAACCATCAAGGGACCTTAGAATATGGCCATTATACCGCCTTCTGCAAACATCCCATCTCAGCAGAATGGTACCTACATGATGACAAAAGAACAAGGCATGTTTCCCAAAAGGACGTAGTAACCTCTCAAGCCTACATGCTGTTTTACCAAAAGGCATAATGGGACATCTCGCCTCAAATCGACAAAAACATCTATAAGGGTAATTCGATTTCCTAATATTACTTTTAATCCTATTTAACTCTGAGAGATATTTCATAAAGACTTGGAATCACAAGAAAGGAAATTGTGGATTCATTTGTAATATAAAATATTTTGCGAAATTTGTGTTTAGTTAGAAACTTCTTGAGAACTAAGCAGATATTTTGTTTGTTCTCAATGTAAAAATATAAATTCTTATTTATATATTTTGTTATTAAAAGGCATAATTTATGATTGTGTTGGATTATTCTATTTATTTAAAAAAGGGGGTGAACTTCCATAAACTTTATTTGAGGTATACCATTATAAAATAATAATATATATTTTTCATTTAGAAATATTTCTACGGAAGGCAACTTTGGGGTGTAGTGTGACTTATGGACATAAGTTTTTAGGTCTGTAGAGGCATTTACATATAATTTCAGAGTATTGCTTAAGGCAAATATCTTTCACAAATATGGTTACATAACAAATATATATTAGTAAATCCCAATCATGATTTCAATTGCCATCTATCGAAAATATTTGTGACAAATAAATTTACTGGCAATGTGTTTCTTTTCAATGATATCATCAAATATTATCTCTACATATCCTACTGTAATGATGTAATTTATTAAATGAGAGGTTTTGTTCATCAGTAGTGAACCCTCTCAGCATATCCTCTAGTTTCTTGTATTCGCGTAATCGCCTGTTGAAAGAAGGCATTGTCCAAAAGGTCGCTGCCATAAAATAAAGAAACACGTCGTGTCTGCCTTTGTCTCTTTCAACAAATATTTTCTTAGAAATATATTATATATATTTGAATATATATATATAAATGATACATATTCTATCATAATATATAGTGTATTATATAATTTTACAAAGATAATATGTAAAAAGTTAAATTACTAAAAACAATGATGTTTACAGATGGCCACTGAGTGCAAAGCCTCTTCGAAAGCAGCAAACCTACGACATCGACTGCTCAGGCTAATGGACCCCAGAAAATGGTTAGTATCCGTTTCTTTTAACATAAGTATTCTATAAATGCCCTGAATAAAAATTATTCTAAATATATTATAATTTTTTTTATTCTCTAAAAAAATGTATGATAGTTAATGATCAATTTTGTATATTGGAATCTAATTTATATATGATGTACTAATCAATTATAATTTTAACATATAATTTATTAGTTTTCTGACATTTACCCTACTAAATATATTTTTATATGATTAGATTTTAACATACTGGATAGGTCACTATATTAGAGCAAATGAAGAATATAGGGCGCAAACCCTCCATAAAAAAGGTGCTGGGATTTCTAAAAGGGGTGAAAATATTATTTTTTTTTATAAACAATATCACAGTAATATCAAAAGGTAAGTTCAATAAGTATCGCGACTTTTGTGTTTTTTCAAAAATTATTTATTTATTCATGAATACCTATTTTGTCCCCTTCAAAGTAATCCCCATGAGATATTATACACTTGTGCCAACGGTTTTTCCAATCTTCGAAGCACTGCAAAAAATCATTTTTAAAAATCTTTTTCAGCTCCTCCTTCGATGCCGTCTTTATCTCGTCAAGCGTAGCGTAACGTCGTCCTTTAATGGGCCTCTTCAGTTTAGGGAACAATAAAAAGTCACAGGGGGCCAGTTCTGGGGAATACGGTGGCTGCGGCATCATTAGTGTGTTGATTTTGGCCAAAAAGTCGCGCACAAGCAACGATGTGTTATCGTGGTGCAAAAGCCAATTTTTGTTCTTCCACAAATCTGGGCGTTTCTGGCGGATTGCTTCGCGCAAATTGCGCATAACTTGCAGGTAATAATCCTCATTGACCGTTCTACCCTGTGGCAAGAACTCATGATGCACCACGCCCCTGCAATCGAAGAAAACTGTCAGCAAAACTTTCACATTTGACCGAACTTGGCGCGCTTTTTTCGGTCTTGGTTCGTGCGGCAGCTTCCATTGAGATGATTGAGCTTTGGTTTCCACGTCATAACCATAAACCCACGTTTCGTCACCAGTTATGACCCTCTGGAGCAAATTTGGGTCGTCGCGGACAGAGTCCAACATCTCATTAGCAATGTTCATGCGATGCTGTTTTTGGTCGCAATTGAGCAATTTTGGTACGAATTTCGCGGCGACCCGTCTCATGCCCAAATCATTGATAAAAATCGAATGGCACGAGCCAATCGATATGTTTAGGTCCTCAGAAACTTCTCTAACGGTGATTCGACGATTGGCCAATATCATTTTCTCCACTTCAATAATTTTTTCGTCTGTTGTTGAAGTGCTCGGGCGTCCGGCACACTGTACGTCTTTCACAGCTTCTCGGCCTTCTGAGAACATTTTGTACCACCGATAAACGTTGCTTCGGTCCAAGGTAGCTTCTCTGTATGCCACAGTCAACATTCGGAATGCATCCGCGCACTTAATATCGTTTTTCACACAAAATTTGATACAGGTTCTTTGATCCATTTTTTAATAGGTAAAAATCGAAGACGATCCAAAACACCTGCAAGCAAAGCAGCTGTCAACAATTAAGTGAACATTCAAAATGGCCGAGCTTGTCGGCATAAGTGAGAGACATGAATACCAACATAAAGCCACATAAAGATCGAAATTCGAATATACGTAACCCGCGAAAATTCAAAAGTCGCGATAATTTTTGAACACACCTCGTATAAAATAATATATAATTAAAACTAATCTCTTTTATATATAGTTATTTTAGTTATTAGTTATTGAATTATTCAATAAAAAATGCATTATATTTATACTTTCATTATACGTTCCAGAATAAAAGTTTACACCTTTTAGAATTTATGAGATGTTTTTTTCCGGGAAACCTCTCTCCACATTCACTCTAATTAATTTGCATATCTCATTTTAAATTTTTTCCTTATCTTTTTTTCAAACTATTGTCTCTAATAATCTATATATATATAATGAGATCTAAATATTCTGCAAATTGGATTTGATTTTATGTGAATATTTCAGTTAATATATGTTTGTTTTGGACAAAAGGCTTCAACCCTTTATATCTTTTAATCATTTCTATATCAATCATACTAAAAAGTATAAATTAAAATGAATTTGTCTTAAAAAAAACAATTATTTGTTTATCTGTTCATCATTATCTCTCTATCGAGAGTGATTTTGAATGTAATTAATTTTTAAATTTGAGACAAAATTTTATTGTTCTCCAATTTGTTGATAGTGGTATTTATTCCTCTCTCTTTTTCACACTTCTCTCACTTTTATACGTAATATATTAAAGCCTAAACACTAATTTTGCGAGAGGATGGTATTCAAGTACAATAGGGGAACACCTCTACCTTGAAATTGTATTAAAAAAGGCAGTTAAGAGATTATATGAACTCTATATGTCAAGATAAACTTTCTCTCTAAATTTTATAATTAATCTTTGTGTGCTGCTTTGTTTTTCAGACATCCAATCTGGCCGGATCCTGTTCGCTTAATTTATTTATTATTTTCATTTTTACTATTTCTATTTTTTTTTCAATTTATATTATATAATCATATATCAAGTTTTTTATATCTAAATTCTAACAGGCGCCAATATATTCAAAGCGCTACATTGGATTTTTTCGATTCATTTTTCTTCTTCATATATTTGATCCCAAGCCCACATGTCATGTTGGTAGTGCAACGGCAGGGAGAACAAGGCCAGGGTTTCCTGGTTTCTAAGAGAACCCAGATAATCTGGGGAGTTTTGGTGAGGTGAATAACCTCTGTTTGGGTCAGGGTTCCACTCTGGTGGGCGTAGGAGGGAGCCCACCAGGGGAGGGAGGGATCGCGGATCCTGCCCTCTCGCCCGAGCACTGCCGACGTGGTGACAACGAGAACGAAACGGTGCTGAATTCACTGCTCCTTAATGGCAGATTATTCAAAGAATACAGATGGAGGGTGCAGAAATTTACTGCCATAAATATTCGCAAAATTGAGGAGTAAACCTGGTCAGTTACTGAAATTGTCGCGAGCACAAACAATGCATAGTTTACTTATCCCTTACTGGCAGATTCCTCCAATAACACAGATGGAGACTGCAGCAATTATCTGCAAAAAATAATTGCAAAATTGTGGAGAAGACTTGTAATTCAGTGGATGATCAGTATTTGGTCGGAATCATACCCAATGATTGAATTGAATGTGGATTGGCCTGAGAATGCTGAGAATAATTGGCATGTTCAAAATAAAATTCAAAATTATTTAAAAAGCTTTACATCTTTTCATGTTTACCTCAAAATTATCACAAAAATAATATTTAAAATGCATTTAATACCAATATTTTGGCTTCTTTAAGAAACTTGTTTTGTCATTGATTTGGAAAAATGAAAGGTTTTCTGTGTGCATCAAATAGCCAAATGTTCATAATACAAACATTTTGAACACAAAATATAATAAAACAAAATTTGGCGTACATTACCCTAGAAAATATTTTTTATATATTTCTTTTGTCAATATTTATGTGCCTCACATTGGAGGAAAATGGATCAAATATATAAGTATTTTATAGACTAAAAAGCCTTTGCACTTTTTTTTATAGAAGTTCATATTATTTTAATAAGAACACATATTGAGAAAATTGATCATTTAACAAAATTCAATCTTTATTTTAAAGAGAAAAATAAAAAGTAAAAATGACTAGATTTTTCATTTATAGATTACAACACATATCATTTTGTATGAAACAAATGATTTGATTGAATAATAAACAAATACATATTTTTTTCATATTTTTTATTTTCAAAAATGATATTTGCATTCAAATGCTAAAATTCTATTCAAATTTTGTGTAAAATTCTTTACTAATCGCTGCACAGTATCACATTGATCAGAGTGGATTTACTTTACTCTGGCAGAAACTGTAAGCATTAGCAATGGTGGCTAGAAAGTCAGGACTCACTACAAGGACGACTAATCTTCTTCCTTCTTATCTCTAATCAACAATCATATTAGGGTATCAAACATGTAAAGCTTGAGAGCATGTCTACTGAGAAAGAGTAGAAAGCTCATCAAAGAAGATTTGATATCCATAATGATTGGGTGAAGTAATAGCTTCTGCTTTTGTCATCAAGACTGGGAGCGCTACTCAGTAGCAGGCCGACTTAGCTCCAATATGAAATGGTCGCCTCTGACATAAGTAACAGACACCATGTGCAGCTGCTCCTTTCATTGAGTACAGACGCTGCTCATCCTGTATCTATGGATAAGGAGCACTTACAGGGTACTATCAGTTGGCCCTGTTGAGCCCAGGTTTTTTAGCAAGCTTGTTACTGCTCCCCCTCCTCCTTTTTCATCTGGGCCTGGGACCAGCAAAGGCGGAGTTGGGCGACGAATGAATGTTGTAATACTATTGCATACAACATATAATACAGAATTTTGAAGAAAAAAACAATATACAATTGAAAAATTGAATTGAAATCCATTATTACATTTTGAAAATAAATTAAAATAATAAAAATATTTGCACTCATTCATAAGTGAGGAAGACTCCACCACTTTGATATAGCCCTTTTCCAGATCAGGAGGGGTCTTTTTGGAACTTTCGCATCTCCAGGCCAAGAATGATGCGAAAACCGAGGTCAGGCTAACTTTTATTATAAGGCTTAATTATAGATATTTAAATCTTATTCTTATTATTTAAACATATAAAAATGTATTGTTCTATTTTCAGAACACAAAAATATATATAATACTATTTTAATAATATTCGTTCTTTTACTTTGTACATATTGTATAGATGAAATTTTGCCGGGAAAATATTGATCTACAAAGACAAAGGTCGCCAATTCCGTCAAAATAAATGTATAAACTAGATGTCATCTATGTACCGTTGTCGCAAACTAGCGGCCTCAGACCGGTGACAAAGCCTCAACACCAGCTTTGGCAAACTGAGAAGAGTCCACCTAGAGACTATGGTTTCGAGCTAATGGCTCTCGTCAGCCTAGGGCGGAATTTAATCCATGAGCTCACAAGGGATCTAATGTAACCTTCACAATCTGCCAAAGAGGTGTTCAGCTGACAAAATGTTTTTTCACAAAATGTCTATTCAATTTGGCAATTTATATAAATTGATATTATCATGTAGAGAGAGAGAAATTAGGAAAAAACAAACTTCTGGATGACACATCAATTTTTTTTAAGACACAAGAACAAATCGATATATATAAATAGCAGAGAGGCATCGATGGAAGCTTATAATGTAGATGATATTGTCGCGGAGAGATAATTTAATTCATTATAAGGGTTATTTACCCCTTTTTTAAATAAAATCTTTGTATTTCAAAATATTGATCTCTGGCCCGCGTGGTAGAGTGAGAGTGCAAATGAAGAACATTTCCAGATTTCTTGATTTTAGAGAAATTAAACAATTTAAAACATCTTTATTGACTCATAGTCAATATTTACAAAAACATCAATATTTACACCTTAATTCATCATTGAGCTTTTCGCCATCTTAAGAGAGTCCTCCTTCAGATAAGGTCTTCTTGGTAACTTCCCAGTTCCACCCCGAGGAAATACTTGTAGATGCAGGTTTTAGCAGACGTCAGGATGGTCAGAGCGTCATCATCAATGCCACGTCCAAAATCCAATAGATCATAGATCATATAGGTCGGCTGTCTTGAGGTGATGAACTTCTGTTCAGGTCCCAGGATTTTGCTCTGATGAGCGTAGGAGGGAGTTCACCAGTGGAGAGGGTTCCAACGTCGCATTCTAAGCTATATATTTATGGTGTCACTCATTGTTATATACTTAACATATTTTCGTCAACGAAAACTTAATATTTTGTGATAGCACCATTTTTTTCAAAATGGGTGTAAAGCAATCCAAAGGTGACTTTGAAATTTAAACATTCTAGATGATGACTCTCTAAATAAGTTCAATATTTATGGTTAAAAAACTACTTTTCATAATTAAGTACTATCAAATTCCTATTTCATAAAGGTCTCAGGTTTAAGTTTAGAGTAAATAAAATTATGGTTGAGAGAGAAATAGATAACGAGGAAGCTAAATATTTTCGAGTATTTTATACTATATATGCTTTTTATCATAAATAAAGTTTTATTCAAACAATTTGAATTCATTTATGATTTTATAACTAATTAAAATAAAAATCAATAGAACTATCCATCAAAAGTGAGAGAGAGAAAGAGAAAAAAGATTTTTGCAAGATATATTTGATGTGGATATTCAAATTTGTTTGAACTAGAGAAAAATCTCTATAAAATAACCCAAATATTTAAATAAATTTAACTCTTTTCTTCAATAAAAATGAAAATAAATATAAAAGTGCATATTGTTATGCATTTTGATAATGTAATGGTATTAAGTGAAAATATGAGAAGAAAAAAACGTTATTTTATCAAGTGACAGAATTTATATATATAATAATAATAAATATATAATGTAAATAGAATTATATGAATTTGATATTTTATTTTGAATAATCCATTAATATTTCATAATCATAATATATTAAAATGATAGAGATTCAAATTTGCAATAAAATACTGTGAAATATAATTACTTAACTATCAACCTCCAATGAAAATAATTATAACAAAATTATATGCATGCCTCATATGATTAATTTATTTAAAATATATATATATTCCATATCAAAATAGTATAATTTCCCGAAGGATCATTATTTATAGATATATATTTGATGTTATTTTATTTAAAGTTTGATATGTCCATTTGTGATTCAGTACCATAAATAATTCATTTGCTGAAAATTATTAGAAAACAAGGAATTTATTCAAGCTTCTGAATAGAGTTTATAATTTTTTCCACGATCTTTAAATTATCAATTTTTATTTACTAATTTATTTGAAAGTTTGTTTTCTTTGCAATAATCCATATCAGAGATACAACTTCTCGAAGATCTTTATTTATCATCATTTTCTTCAACGCAAAATGCATTGTTAAGATTTTAAAATCGAAATATCAAATTAATAATAATATATAGCATATAATAGCAATGCTAATATATAGCAATATATATGAATCAAGATGCCACATCTTCAATTTTCTAATATATTTTACTTATATCTTAAAATTTATCTATTCATTAATTTCATTATTGTTAGAAAAAAAAAAAATTTTTAATTGTTCATAGAACTAAATTTAATTCCATTGTTTCATAATCCCATCACAAAAAAGATCTATTAATAAAAGACTAACATTCTAATAAAAATATTTATATTAATTAAAATTATATAGTTAATAAATCTTCTTTGATATAGACAATATACCAGCAAACACACATCTTTTGAATATATTTCTACAGGAATTCTAAAATATCTCGTTCTATAAACAGTTAAGGTGTGTGTACTCTTAAGCAATAAATATAAACATACCTGGGTCATAAAATTTGTAATTCCTTTTTGTCTATGTGTTTTTTTTTAATAAAATATATAAACAAAATATTTCTATAGAACTAACTGTCATGATAAAATTTATTAGATGAGAGGGCTTGGTTCATTAATGGTGACCCAACCAGCTGTTATGACAATTCAAACTCGAATACAAATACCTGTACCTATATATGTTTGAAATTTAGTACCGATAGACCAAAACAATTTAACTTCCTATGGAATATGATTTTTCTATTCTGGTGGGGGGGGGGGGGGGGGGGGGAGGTGTTAAGTACCAATAAATTTGATGCCATACTCTTATCTTTGGTATATGAATTTATACAGAGAAGGGTATTTTTATATATATTTAGAAAAAATTGTTTTTAATCAGTAGCCTTGAATTAACTTGCTTCCATGTATGTCCTTCTAAAAATATTTTAATCGAATTCAAATATACTTACAGAGTACGTAGAAATCTGAATATTTGAACACTTGTTTGAACTTGATGACAATACAAGTTTACACATTTCAGATTTCAGTCTTGTCAAGGTGGAGTTTTGAATGGATATTTTCCAAATTGCTTTTCGAATTTTGTAATTTAATTCTATTATGCTTCCGGACCACATAGAAGTGTGAAATATTGAACACTAGGTCAGTCCAACTAACTATGCAGGGGTAAATAATTTCAGACTTGTGAGTGGTGGGCTTGATCATAAATTAACCAATGTTTTTACCTTTTAAATTTTTTATGTCACACGTTATCAAATTGGAATCTGTTGGGAGTTGTGATTTTATTTTCTTTCAGAGATTGTTCAAAACTTCAAAGGAGTAAAAAGCAAAATATTCAGGTTTCTATCTAATACATCCTTGGCATTTCCAGCAAAACCTTACAAATATCATGCAAATATCAAAGTATGTTATAATTCAGGAATCTGTTTTCAATATATCATCATTAATAAGGCGACCTATTATTTTATAGAAAAATAAATAAATTGTGGCCATATATTTAGTCCAGCCACTTTTTCAGCTAAAACATCTCTGGAGGAATGTGAATATTCCATTTGATAACTTTGTGAATCTCTTGGAATAAAGTCCACCTTTAGCTGACGAGCGCCATTAGCCCGAAACCTAAATGGAAGCTTTTCAGTTTTCCAAAGCTGGTATTGTGGCTTTGTCCCCGATCCGAAGCCGCTAGTTTGCGGCGATGGTCAATAGATGGGGTCTAGGTTTGACGTTTATTTTGACGGAAAGGCGCCCTATGCTTTTATATATCAATTTCCTTCCGGCCAAATATTCTTCTATATATCTAAATGTCAACATACGTTATATATAGGTAGTACTTTAATAAAATTATAATTGACTGTAGTTCTAGATCAGTTCGTAGAACAGGATAATATTTTAGGTTTTATTATATACAAGGTTCGGCCTATAGGTCCCAACCTTTATTATATTGACAAACTATAAAACTGGATTTTATTCATTTATATGTGTGCATTTTATATATTACATAGATTTATCTAAAACTGTAGTGTATAGGGTTCTGCACTCAACTTGTACGAAATATTACATATAATAGTATTATTATATAAAATAGATACAATATATATATTCATTTTTAAAATATGTTGACACTATTAAACTTAAAATTCTTAATTAAAATTCTACATTAACTCTTCAGAATTAAGTCAAAAGTACAAACCAATGTGCATTCAAAATTTATTAGAGTGATGTTGTGGCAAAGTATTAAAATATATATTTTTATAACTTTATTGAAAGCAGGATATCTAATTACTTATCACCTTATATCTGAATCAGAAATGAAAATACTATCTTGTAGAGAGAATAGATGAGAGTTTATTGTAATGGAATAATACATTTCAAAATACTTTTATTCCAGAAAATATGAAACCATTATTTTTGTTACAGTTAAGAAATTGCCTGACGATGAGGAATCATCAAATGAGGTAAGTTGAATATTTTATTTATGTTTTCAATATCTGATAAATGATTTTTATTATATAAAAATATCTAAATTTTTTTCTAAGGATATTTTCTCCCTGATATAACCTAATTGAGAAATATCAATATAGAGCCATTTTTAGAAAGACAATTCTATATAGCTTAAGTATTTGCCTATTCAATTTTATGATATATAAGGAAACCTCAATGTTAAGAAGATATAAATGCTAACAGTGATGAGTTTTTTTATAAATTTTCTTTATAAATAAACTCGTCGCTCTTTCTCTCTCTGTGTTAGCTTTTATCACTTCTTAGCTATGATATATCATGCTATTTCCCCCTAATGTAAAACAGGATTGGATAAATATTTTGAAATAATATTCAAATTTATGAATTCATATATAAAATCATAGATAAGAGCCAAAACATATGTTTAATTATATATATATAAATGGTAGAAAAAGAATGGAGGAAAGTTTTATAAATCTCTATTCGTACCTCCCCCAATTTATTCAAAATTTGATTATTTTATTTTTAGAATGATTGTGACTGAAAGCCTTTATGATATAATTAAGACTATATTCAAACAGGTTCAAGAATTGCTTATCTAAAACTATTCATTTCTTTCTCACAGGCCCTTGAACCACCGACTCCTCCCTGCACGCCCCGCTTCAAACAAAAGCGCAGCTCAAAAAAGTAAGTTTTTCCTTAGGGTAATAACTTCAGGTCACTTTGAGTAATATATTTCAGATCCTGCTTTGGATTGGACAAGAAGAGCCCAGTAACAGTGCGACTTACCAAAGTGCGGCACCAATTGAAGAAATTGAAGGCCCAGCTGGACGCAGAGGCTGCTAAGGGTAAATATAAAATTCAACCTTTCTAGATTATCCTTTTCAAAATATAAAAATGACACGTAAACAAATGGAACGTTGATTTTAATATGTAAACTAACAATAAAATATATTCAATATATAAAATAAATTATATGAGGTTGAATGTGATGCCTTCGAAGCGTGGAAATTTTTCTGGAGCTATGTATCAACTAAGGTGAAGTGTATTATACCCATCTATTCAAAAATAATATCAATTGGCTCACTGGCACTACTTTTCACGTGTAGTCATGTTGTTGGGAATAGAATGTTAATTTTCTTATAGATTTATATTTTTATAAATATGGTTAGACTCGTGTGGTTTCTCGGCCCGCTCTCGAGAGGTCTACGCCTTGGTTGATACCTGCCTTAGACACATCCGCGGATTTGACTTCTTGGGAATCGCTCTTCTCTACCTTTGAGATTCCACGGTTTTTTTTCCTCCCCTGGACCAGAATAAGAGACTTCGGGCGTCTGGGCGCCTTGGTTCCACATCCAGCACTTTCTCTTTATCTGCTTCAGAGGCATTCAAAAAACCAGCAGCCGTGGGCAGGGGATTCCTCTCATTTCTTCGATACTTCACGATAGAGCTTTGTGACTGAGGGTGCTCATTTGATGGTTGGCCGGCTGTTATTTCGTCCCGCGTGCCGAACGTGCTTTCTAATGCAATCAATTGTCTCTCCAAAAATTCAATCAAATCTCCAAGAGAAAAAGCTCCTGTGAATTCCCGGTGTAATTCAAGCTTTAAGTCTGATGGCAATAGCTTGAGGAGTAAAGGGCACAATAAGTTACCGTAGCTTTCAACGACAACACCCAATGACTCCAAACTTCTAATCTGCACCAGGATTCTGCCGTACAATTCTCTGAAAGCCCCCACGTCCTTTGTCACTCTAAGTGGTTTCAAGGCCAAGAGGTTGTTCATATGCACGTCGATCAACCTTTCCCTTTTTCCGAAGCGTTTCTTCAACAATTCAACGGCCTTATCGTAATTTTCCTCAGATAGGCAAAATCCTTCCACAGTTTGGGCCGCCGTTCCACCCAAGTAGGCTTTAAGATAGTTAAATTTATCTATCTTGGTCAAGTATTCATTCTTATTGATTGATGAATCGAAGGCATTCCAAAAATTTAACCACTGGCTAATTTCCCCGTAGAATCTTTCCATTGTTAATTTGGGTAACTTAACCATCCCAGTTAGAGTCGGTCGACTGATTTCTCCTGGATATTCCTTCTTCGTGGCAGTTGCAGTTTCCCTCTGCATTCCTTCCGCTACCACCAGACTTCTTTTCTTTAGCAAATATTTCCACGCCACGGCCTTTTCCCGGTATTCCTCTACCATCTTTAGATCTTTCTCTAGATCTTTGATGTCAATCAGCTTACCGATTTCTTCGTCTACCCGCCTCAGTTCTTCGTAGACATCCGAAAGCTGCCCCAGCAGTTCCTCGTGGTCACACTCCTTGTGCACGTCATATTCCTCTATTCTTTTCCCGTACTTGGATAAAGACGTGCGGAGTATGGTTCTCTTCTTCTTGAGTCTCTCTAGCGCTTCTTCTCTTTCCATCTTCTGATCCAAAATGGTTCCAAATATAGGCACGGCTTTCTCCTCGCGTCCCGGCTGGGATGCCAAATGTCGCGTTCAGCGGCGTAGCGCCCAGGCTCTATTTTGCCCAGACGCCCGAAGTCTCTTATTCTGGTCCAGGGGAGGTAAAAAACCGTGGAATCTCAAAGGTAGAGAAGAGCGATTCCCAAGAAGTCAAATCCGCGGATGTGTCTAAGGCAGGTATCAACCAAGGCGTAGACCTCTCGAGAGCGGGCCGAGAAACCACACGAGTCTAACCAGTCAACATAATAGTTTATTTTTTGTCACGAATATATATACATATAAATATTTACATATGACAAATATGTTTCTTATAATGGATTAAATTTACATATATTTAGAAAATATAAATCTATAAGAAAATTAACATTCTATTCCCAACATACTCCCACCTTGAGTTTTTTCTACAGAAACTCAACCAATAGTTGGGAAATGACCGTTCATTCCAGTTCTTTAGGATTGGGCTATCTTCGTAGGGTCTTTACTGGCTTCTCCTCGGGAGCCTCCCCGGCGTGGTTCCGACTGTATACTCCTCAAGGTACTCCCCCGATCGGCGGGTATCTCTAAATTGTAGAGCCGTTGAACCGGCCTAATCTGGACGCCCTTGCTGGTTCTTAACTTGGCGACCCTCACAGGTCCATCTCGGCCAGGGTAGACCTCCACAACTCTCGCCAAAGGCCAATTGATTCGCTTAGCATTATCTTGTCCAATCAACACCAGATCTCCCACCTTGATAGGTCTTGTCTTCGAGCGTCTTCTAGTCTCTTGCCTTAAGAAGCCAAAATACTCCGTCCGGAATCTCTTCCGCAGATCTTCTCTTAACCTTTGTCTAAATCGGTATCTCTTCTGAAGACTAGCCCTTTCAATAGAGTCCAGATCTGGAACTCCTATTTCTTTGAGGTCGTGCAAGAACAAGGCAGGGGTTAATGGACGTGAGTTCATCAAAGACTCTGTGTCACAGATAATGGTGTAAAGTTCCTCAAATTCCAAACGAGCTTGACCAAGAATCTTCCTAAGGAGTTGTTTCAGCAAACCAATCAATCTTTCCAGATCTTGTCTCCTACTTATTTTAGTTTTGACCCTCAACAATCCCAAAGAATCGCAGCATAACTTGAAATCCTTCAACCTCTTGTCCTCTGGTCCAGTGAAGGATTCCCGTTGGATAACTCTCACCAGCATCAGTTCCGCCCTTTTAATTTCATTCACAGTAAGATCACCTTTCACTCGCTGACCTATTGTTCCTCTCGCATTTGTTAAAAACCGGTTCATCCAGGCAGTTACTCTCAATATCTTGTAGTAGTTTGAAAAGCGATAGTAGTACTGATCTTTTTTCCCTTTCAATACATGTTGATGTTAAAACAATCTTTCTCTTTTCCGAGTTCACAATATCTGGGTCAGGGTATATTTCCCTATGGGGCCAATCTCTTCTTGGTCTTCTCAACCAACTCGGGCCCTCCCACCACTTCGATCTCTCCAGAGAATCGGCTAAGCACCCCCGTGATGGTAAATCCGCTGGATTCAAACATCCTGGTACACGACACCAATCCTCTGTCTCACTGAGAGATCGGATCTCCATAACTCGATTCATTACAAAAGTCGCCCAGTTATCTTCCATTGCAATTTCTGGAACCTCTTGAGAACATTGAGCTTTACATCCTGAAGAATCAGGATCTTATGCCGAGGCATCGTCTTTAGGCTTAGAGGTATCGTCTGAAGGCCCAGAGGTATCGTCTGCAGGCCTACAGCAGTCATAGGACTCTGAACTCTTCCTTAGAGATCTCAAACCACTCAATATAATAGTCCTATGATCTACAGGATTCGCAATCCTTTCCGGTCTAGCACTTTCACCAGACTTTCTGGAGACTTGTCTCCCAAATTAAGACCTTTTCGCTGGAGTAGGCACTTGCCCCTTTGGAGAACTGGCCGGAGTATATAACATTGGAGTTACTGCAGCTCCAGAAACAGTTTCCTTCGATACAAGTCACATTCCATTGCTTGGAAGATATTTGCCAATTGAACCTTTTCCTATTGGCTCTCTCCTCACATAGGTGATCTGGACAGTGCAACCCTGCTTAGAAAGCGTTTCACCTTCTCCAACCATGCATCATCATTCAACCATTTACTTTTCTTCCGGATTTAGAGGCACGGGCACTCAACCAAAATCGTCTACAACGATTTCCCGCTCAAAACCATCAGTTGTCCATCTTTTTTTTTTTCCAAAGAAATTTGATGTAGTCCCAATCATTATCTCTGATGGCGATCATCTGGAAATATCTTTTCAGGTCGGCCACAACTCCGAACTTATTCCTCCGAAGCTTTATCCTTATCTCAGGGATTCTTCTCAGCAGACTGTGTATCCTCTTCATATATCGCTTCAACGAGAATCCGTTTCGTCCTCGATAGGAAGCGCCGTCTTTCGCTGGCCGTACAGGCGCAGCCCTGGAGTCACACCCACATACAGGGCGATCAGGCAAATAGTATCCCTTTACTTTAAATTCCGCATCTCCTATCTGTCCTGCTTCCATCAATTTACTCGATGCTGGAATTCTGACAACTCTTTCCTCAATATCATCATTGGACTCAGCCTCACCATCTGCAATCTCCACTTGATCCGCGCCTTCAGCTACCGCTTTAGAGTTGCTCACCGATTCACAAGCCTCAATTGCAGTTCCAGAATCCTCCACTTCATTATCCTTGGTTTCAGCTTCAGAATCCTTTACTCCGTCGCCCTTAGGCTCATTTTCAGAGTCTTGTACTCCGTCTTCCTTAGGCTCATTACCTTGTTCTGCATATGGCCTTTCTGCCATCCTTAAATCGGTACCTTGTTTTACATAGAGCAGCTTCACTTCTTCGGTATTCTTTGAATCCATTCCTTGTTCCACATCCAGCACTTTCTCTTTATCTGCTTCAACGGATTCTTTCTCAACTTCAGCCCTATTACTTTCATCAACCTCTACAACAGACTTCTTCTTGACTTGAGCCTTTTCACCGTCTTCAGCACAGCGCTCTCTTACTACTTGAGCCTTATTACTTTCTTCAACAGCAATCTGCTTGGATGGCTCCTTTACCATTTGCTCGGATGATACCACCATCTCAGCATCTTCCTTAATAGAAGCTGGATCAACTCCTTTCATCAGGGTAACTCCGACAACACTTGGCTTCTCACTCATCCCGATTTCCAAACTGCTCCCATCGCAGATCCTCATATCCATTCCTTGTTCCACATCCAGCACTTTCTCTTTATCTGCTTCAGAGGCATTCAAAAAACCAGCAGCCGTGGGCAGGGGATTCCTCTCATTTCTTCGATACTTCACGATAGAGCTTTGTGACTGAGGGTGCTCATTTGATGGTTGGCCGGCTGTTATTTCGTCCCGCGTGCCGAACGTGCTTTCTAATGCAATCAATTGTCTCTCCAAAAATTCAATCAAATCTCCAAGAGAAAAAGCTCCTGTGAATTCCCGGTGTAATTCAAGCTTTAAGTCTGATGGCAATAGCTTGAGGAGTAAAGGGCACAATAAGTTACCGTAGCTTTCAACGACAACACCCAATGACTCCAAACTTCTAATCTGCACCAGGATTCTGCCGTACAATTCTCTGAAAGCCCCCACGTCCTTTGTCACTCTAAGTGGTTTCAAGGCCAAGAGGTTGTTCATATGCACGTCGATCAACCTTTCCCTTTTTCCGAAGCGTTTCTTCAACAATTCAACGGCCTTATCGTAATTTTCCTCAGATAGGCAAAATCCTTCCACAGTTTGGGCCGCCGTTCCACCCAAGTAGGCTTTAAGATAGTTAAATTTATCTATCTTGGTCAAGTATTCATTCTTATTGATTGATGAATCGAAGGCATTCCAAAAATTTAACCACTGGCTAATTTCCCCGTAGAATCTTTCCATTGTTAATTTGGGTAACTTAACCATCCCAGTTAGAGTCGGTCGACTGATTTCTCCTGGATATTCCTTCTTCGTGGCAGTTGCAGTTTCCCTCTGCATTCCTTCCGCTACCACCAGACTTCTTTTCTTTAGCAAATATTTCCACGCCACGGCCTTTTCCCGGTATTCCTCTACCATCTTTAGATCTTTCTCTAGATCTTTGATGTCAATCAGCTTACCGATTTCTTCGTCTACCCGCCTCAGTTCTTCGTAGACATCCGAAAGCTGCCCCAGCAGTTCCTCGTGGTCACACTCCTTGTGCACGTCATATTCCTCTATTCTTTTCCCGTACTTGGATAAAGACGTGCGGAGTATGGTTCTCTTCTTCTTGAGTCTCTCTAGCGCTTCTTCTCTTTCCATCTTCTGATCCAAAATGGTTCCAAATATAGGCACGGCTTTCTCCTCGCGTCCCGGCTGGGATGCCAAATGTCGCGTTCAGCGGCGTAGCGCCCAGGCTCTATTTTGCCCAGACGCCCGAAGTCTCTTATTCTGGTCCCGGGGAGGAAAAAAACCGTGGAATCTCAAAGGTAGAGAAGAGCGATTCCCAAGAAGTCAAATCCGCGGAAGTGTCTAAGGCAGGTATCAACCAAGGCGTAGACCTCTCGAGAGCGGGCCGAGAAACCACACGAGTCTAACCAGTCAACATAATAGTTTATTTTTTGTCACGAATATATATACATATAAATATTTACATATGACAAATATGTTTCTTATAATGGATTAAATTTACATATATTTAGAAAATATAAATCTATAAGAAAATTAACATTCTATTCCCAACATACTCCCACCTTGAGTTTTTTCTACAGAAACTCAACCAATAGTTGGGAAATGACCGTTCATTCCAGTTCTTTAGGATTGGGCTATCTTTACTGGCTTCTCCTCGGGAGCCTCCCCGGCGTGGTTCCGACTGTATACTCCTCAAGGTACTCCCCAGATCGGCGGGTATCTCTAAATTGTAGAGCCGTTGAACCGGCCTAATCTGGACGCGCTTGCTGGTTCTCAACTTGGCGACCCTCACAGGTCCATCTCGGCCAGGGTAGACCTCCACAACTCTCGCCAAAGGCCAATTGATTCGCTTAGCATTATCTTGTCCAATCAACACCAGATCTCCCACCTTGATAGGTCTTGTCTTCGAGCGTCTTCTAGTCTCCTGCCTTAAGAATCCAAAATACTCCGTCCGGAATCTCTTCCGCAGATCTTCTCTTAACCTTTGTCTAAATCGGTATCTCTTCTGAAGACTAGCCCTTTCAATAGAGTCCAGATCCGGAACTCCTATTTCTTTGAGGTCGTGTAAGAACAAGGCAGGGGTTAATGGACTAAGATCTTCGACATCTTCAGACATGTAAGTCAATGGACGTGAGTTCATCAAAGACTCTGTGTCACAGATAATGGTGTAAAGTTCCTCAAATTCCAAACGAGCTTGACCAAGAATCTTCCTAAGGAGTTGTTTCAGCAAACCAATCAATCTTTCCAGATCTTGTCTCCTACTTATTTTAGTTTTGACCCTCAACAATCCCAAAGAATCGCAGCATAACTTGAAATCCTTCAACCTCTTGTCCTCTGGTCCAGTGAAGGATTCCCGTTGGATAACTCTCACCAGCATCAGTTCCGCCCTTTTAATTTCATTCACAGTAAGATCACCTTTCACTCGCTGACCTATTGTTCCTCTCGCATTTGTTAAAAACCGGTTCATCCAGGCAGTTACTCTCAATATCTTGTAGTAGTTTGAAAAGCGATAGTAGTACTGATCTTTTTTCCCTTTCAATACATGTTGATGTTAAAACAATCTTTCTCTTTTCCGAGTTCACAATATCTGGGTCAGGGTATATTTCCCTATGGGGCCAATCTCTTCTTGGTCTTCTCAACCAACTCGGGCCCTCCCACCACTTCGATCTCTCCAGAGAATCGGCTAAGCACCCCCGTGATGGTAAATACGCTGGATTCAAACATCCTGGTACACGATACCAATCCTCTGTCTCACTGAGAGATCGGATCTCCATAACTCGATTCATTACAAAAGTCGCCCAGTTATCTTCCATTGCAATTTCTGGAACCTCTTGAGAACATTGAGCTTTACATCCTGAAGAATCAGGATCTTATGCCGAGGCATCGTCTTTAGGCTTAGAGGTATCGTCTGAAGGCCCAGAGGTATCGTCTGCAGGCCTACAGCAGTCATAGGACTCTGAACTCTTCCTTAGAGATCTCAAACCACTCAATATAATAGTCCTATGATCTACAGGATTCGCAATCCTTTCCGGTCTAGCACTTTCACCAGACTTTCTGGAGACTTGTCTCCCAAATTAAGACCTTTTCGCTGGAGTAGGCACTTGCCCCTTTGGAGAACTGGCCGGAGTATATAACATTGGAGTTACTGCAGCTCCAGAAACAGTTTCCTTCGATACAAGTCACATTCCATTGCTTGGAAGATATTTGCCAATTGAACCTTTTCCTATTGGCTCTCTCCTCACATAGGTGATCTGGACAGTGCAACCCTGCTTAGAAAGCGTTTCACCTTCTCCAACCATGCATCATCATTCAACCATTTACTTTTCTTCCGGATTTAGAGGCACGGGCACTCAACCAAATCGTCTACAACGATTTCCCGCTCAAAACCATCAGTTGTCCATCTTTTTTTTTTTTCCAAAGAAATTTGAGGTAGTCCCAATCATTATCTCTGATGGCGATCATCTGGAAATATCTTTTCAGGTCGGCCACAACTCCGAACTTATTCCTCCGAAGCTTTATCCTTATCTCAGGGATTCTTCTCAGCAGACTGTGTATCCTCTTCATATATCGCTTCAACGAGAATCCGTTTCGTCCTCGATAGGAAGCGCCGTCTTTCGCTGGCCGTACAGGCGCAGCCCTGGAGTCACACCCACATACAGGGCGATCAGGCAAATAGTATCCCTTTACTTTAAATTCCGCATCTCCTATCTGTCCTGCTTCCATCAATTTACTCGATGCTGGAATTCTGACAACTCTTTCCTCAATATAATCAATGGACTCAGCCTCACCATCTGCAATCTCCACTTGATCCGCGCCTTCAGCTACCGCTTTAGAGTTGCTCACCGATTCACAAGCCTCAATTGCAGTTCCAGAATCCTCCACTTCATTATCCTTGGTTTCAGCTTCAGAATCCTTTACTCCGTCGCCCTTAGGCTCATCTTCAGAGTCTTGTACTCCATCGCCCTTAGGCTCATTTTCAGAGTCTTGTACTCCGTCTTCCTTAGGCTCATTACCTTGTTCTGCATATGGCCTTTCTGCCATCCTTAAATCGGTACCTTGTTTTACATAGAGCAGCTTCACTTCTTCGGTGTTCTTTGAATCCATTCCTTGTTCCACATCCAGCACTTTCTCTTTATCTGCTTCAACGGATTCTTTCTCAACTTCAGCCCTATTACTTTCATCAACTTCTACAATAGACTTCTTCTTGACTTGAGCCTTTTCACCGTCTTCAGCACAGCGCTCTCTTACTACTTGAGCCTTATTACTTTCTTCAACAGCAATCTGCTTGGATGGCTCCTTTACCATTTGCTCGGATGATACCACCATCTCAGCATCTTCCTTAATAGAAGCTGGATCAACTCCTTTCATCAGGGTAACTCCGACAACACTTGGCTTCTCACTCATCCCGATTTCCAAACTGCTCCCATCGCAGATCCTCATATCCATTGTCAATTTGGGTAACTTAACCATCCCAGTTAGAGTCGGTCGACCGATTTCTCCTGGATATTCCTTCTTCGTGGCAGTTGCAGTTTCCCTCTGCATTCCTTCCGCTACCACCAGACTTCTTTTCTTTAGCAAATATTTCCACGCCACGGCCTTTTCCCGGTATTCCTCTACCATCTTTAGATCTTTCTCTAGATCTTTGATGTCAATCAGCTTACCGATTTCTTCGTCTACCCGCCTCAGTTCTTCGTAGACATCCGAAAGCTGCCCCAGCAGTTCCTCGTGGTCACACTCCTTGTGCACGTCATATTTCTCTATTCTTTTCCCGTACTTGGATAAAGACGTGCGGAGTATGGTTCTCTTCTTCTTGAGTCTCTCTAGCGCTTCTTCTCTTTCCATCTTCTGATCCAAAAGGGTTCCAAATATAGGCACGGCTTTCTCCTCGCGTCCCGGCTGGGATGCCAAATGTCGCGTCAGCGGCGTAGCGCCCAGGCTCTATTTTGCCCAGACGCCCGAAGTCTCTTATTCTGGTCCAGGGGAGGAAAAAAACCGTGGAATCTCAAAGGTAGAGAAGAGCGATTCCCAAGAAGTCAAATCCGCGGATGTGTCTAAGGCAGGTATCAACCAAGGCGTAGACCTCTCGAGAGCGGGCCGAGAAACCACACGAGTCTAACCAGTCAACATAATAGAAACATATTTGTCATATGTAAATATTTATATGTATATATATATTCGTGACAAAAAATAAACTATTATGTTGACTGGTTAGACTCGTGTGGTTTCTCGGCCCGCTCTCGAGAGGTCTACGCCTTGGTTGATACCTGCCTTAGACACATCCGCGGATTTGACTTCTTGGGAATCGCTCTTCTCTACCTTTGAGATTCCACGGTTTTTTTCCTCCCCTGGACCAGAATAAGAGACTTCGGGCGTCTGGGCAAAATAGAGCCTGGGCGCTACGCCGCTGAACGCGACACATGTAGTGCACTTAGAGTAAAAGCAGTCGTCAAATTCTACCCTCCATGATTATCATGACCTGTACCACGTTATACTCTGGATAATAATAATTAAAACCTTTTCGGACAATTTAACCAATGGAACACAATTCTTGCAAAGTACAATTCTACCATTGAGTGCAAATAACCAAACGGCGGTTTCTAGCACACTTGTAAGTGTAAAAGTATAACTGCTTTCCACATATATAGACATGTGGTGCACTTGCAGTAAAAACAGTTGTTAACTATTAACCAACATGATTATAATTGTCTCTACCACGTGTACTATGGATAATATTAAAAATTATTTTTAGACGCGCCCTTTTCAATGGCTATATGAAAAGTATATCAAAACGATAAGGTCAGAAAAGTGACTCATTCTTTATCATCACTAGTAAAGTTTCAATTAGGGTGATGTTATGGTGCATTGTTTTGATGTATAATTAAAGGGAGACGTGCCTCTTTTGGTACATGGATATTATCCTCTTGAAACTTTATGTTGCATACATTTCTGAATATTTTCTAGAGATATTCTTTCCTTATGGTACCTGTCACCCACAGCCTGCCAGTTTTGTTGCTTCTGACCTGTTATATTGTGGAATTCTATCAAGGTTTACCTCTCAGAGTCTTGAAAGTAATCCCAGCAGTATTTCTAGCAGCATAGAGAGAGGATTTTCATCGTAGCATATATATAGAGACAATATCTTCTTGGTGGAAAGCCTTGCCTTAGACCTGGCACTGGAGTCAGCCGCAGAAAATGTAGTTCATGGTATCCATGTTCTACTCGGCCAGAGCTATATAACACTATGGAACATATAGTTAAGCAAAGTAATATTGATGCTAAATTTCTGGTTAATAAACAATGCATTATGGAGAGAATAAACTTTTTTAAAAATAGTTTATTATCATCCCTAGTACACGTGGTACAGGCTCTGATAACCATGTTGGAGAGTAAAAACCTATTTTATTGCAAGTACACCACGAGTTTACACATATGGAAAGCAGTTCGACTTTTTTACCTAAATTTGTATCAGAGTACGCTTGATTACTTGCACATACTGGTAGAGTTGGAATTTGGCAAGAATCGGAGCTAGTAAAGCACCTTTTCATTTTCAAAAAAGTTCCCAATGCGTATACCAATCCCAAGTCGTGGCTCTCTGATATATAAGGTTTTTACCACTCATCCTCCTTTCATCAATCAACTGAAAATATATTATGAATAAATATTTGAATGTTTTATTCTCAGATGCAGCACATTTGCCATCTCCAACAACGCCCAGCCAGAACAACGGTGGAGCAAGGTAAGATTAGATTTAAGGTTATAAATATGGATATGGATATGAAACTAACCTTGTTTATCCCAGGACTTTCTTGACCGGATGCTGCCCACATTGCAAGAGCGACTTCACCACGCGGCGCCTCCAGAAGGTCTCTAGCAAAATAAAAAGCTTGGAGCCAGAATTGAGGGCCAGGCAATTTGAAGGTAAGAAATAATATATTTTGAAAGAAAGAATTGCTCATCAAGTAAAATATAGAGGGTAATGCCACATGGAAATTCATTTTTAGATGTAATAAAACATATATCTTTGCATAAATTGTTGCAACTAGCGATATATTAGTGAGAACGCCAACTTTTATCGGGGTAAAAACAATGGATTTGTTATATGTAAGTTCAAAATAATATATGCCCTACTGTTTATTTACATATTTGATTGGGGATTTATTTATATTAAGAAGAATTCAAATTATTATATCAACTCCAAAATCACAACTTGAATGATTAAGAATCTACACTAGAAGAAGAATTCAGAAAAGGATATAAATATGAATGCCATAAAATAAATATATTCAATATTTTCGAAATATATAATTTTAACGCTATTTTTATTACATATATATGATTAAAATCTTTTTCACACAAATATATTCAAAAATGTCATTTATGGATTCATTATTTCCATTTTAAAATATTCAGATTTGCCTTTTATCTAATACCAGAATGCAGCTTTCACCTCATTCTCTAACAAGAAGTGTTTTTTTTTTAATTCCAAGGGTTTCAGACAAATTAAAATCAAACCATAAAAGCCGAGACTGTAAGATGTGGGTGCAAAACCCGCATCATTTGCCTATTAACAATCCTTAACAATGATATAACAGTGCTCGAAGCATATATTTGTTTGTATTTTTATAGTCTATGAAGGTTTTCTATAGTTTATATAAATACTCTATATAGATAATATAATTAAAGCAATTATCATTAAAATACAGATTTATTATTCCGCCAATTTTGGACATGGCATCATTTATTGCAACCTTATGGACTTAATCAGGATGCAGTTAATCCCTCATGCTTCTCATTCTTTCTTAAACATTTCAGTTCTGATCTGTGATATATTATTACTCTACTCTGTATTATTGATCATCATCTTGTAAACAACAATATACGTATAATCGAATTGTAAAAAGAATAAAATAATTATAGTAGCTTAAAAATAGTGTATCTTTCATTTATCTATATATATATATATATATATAAAGTGCAATTTCTTACAAAATAATTTTCACCATTAATATTTAACAATTAATAGAAACGTATCAAATGGCGACGAAGAATTAACGTAAGTATGGCCACCACTAATTTAAATTATCCAAGGTTTCGTGAAGGTGAAGATCTAAATTGTTATTTGGAACAATTAGAAGAATGTTTTAAATTGAACAAAACATTAGAAGCAGACAAAGTATCTGTGTTATTAACGTCTATTGATGTTAATGTTTATAAGACTTTGCGCGATTTGTTGGTACCCAGAAGGCCAAGTGACCTTAAATATAAAGATTTAGTAGAGGTTTTAACCAACCATTTATATCCAATAAAAAATAAGCACTATGAAAGATATTTATTTCACAAGATTGTACAAAAAGAAAGTGAGCCTGTGGGAAAATGTGTTTTGAGGCTTAAATCTCAGGCAGACAAGTGCAAATTTACTGACATAAATGAAAATTTGTGTGATCAATTTGTAAGTGGTTGCTTCGATGAAGCTACGCTTAAAAGGCTGCTAAGTGAACCTTTTTTAACGTTTGATAGTGCAATAAATATTGCAAATTCTGTAGAGGCAGCGAAGTCACAAGTAAATTTGATGAAAAATCCTGGTCATGATATTGATAAGTTGAAAGCTAGATCTAAAAATTTTAAATTCCCATGTAAATACAATAATCCTTGCAAAATTTGTGGAAAGTCTAACCACGATACGAAGTTATGCAAATTTAAAAATGCTCAATGTTATATTTGCCAATAAGAAAGGGCACATTGCTCCAGTATGTTGGAATAAAAAATCGGCCCAAAATTCTGGAATGAATAAACCCAATCTGAATAAATTGAATACTATTCAGTGCAACACATTAGAAAACGCACCAAAAATATTGGTAAATGTTAAAATTGAAGATGCAGACACTATAATGGAGGGTTGACACTGGTGCAGACGTGTCTGTAGTTTCAAAGAAATTTTTTCTTACAAATCTCAAAAATGTCACTCTAGAGAAATACAGTGGACATTTGAAAGTTTTTCAGGAAATATGATACCAGTTTTTTGGAAAATGCTTGGTAAATGTTAGTTACAAAAACTATCAGGAAAAACTACCCCTAATTGTGACAGGCCAGTTTAATAACCAAACGCCGCTACTGGGCAGAAATTGGATAAGAATTTTAAAAACTGATTGGCCCAATTGCGTTTTTGATATCTGTAATAATATAAATGTAATTTCAAATTTAGAACTGTTTTTAGAAGTATATAAGAGAGTATTTGAAAATAAAGATTTACCAATTCAGGGCATTAAAGGTTCAATATCATTGAGGCCAAATGCTAAGCCCAAATTTTTTAAATTTAGACCCAGTACCCTTTTCCATTAAGAGAAGATAGACAAAGAACTAGACAGACTTGAAAAAAGTCAAATAATTGAAAAGGTTAATGCTAGTGATTGGTCTACGCCTTTAGTAACGGTAATAAAGTCAAATGGAGAACTACGTTTGTGTGGTGATTTTAAAATACTTTGAATAATTGCATTGAAGATGAGAAATATCCATTACCTACTATAGAAACTATGTTGGGAAATCTAGGAGGAAACAAGATTTTTACCAAATTGGATCTCTCCTCCGCATATCATCAAATTGAAATGGATGAAGCATCAAAAAATCTGCTAGTGGTATCTACCCATAGAGGACTTTACCGATATAATAGATTGCCTTTTGGCATCAGTCCAGCTTCAGCCATTTTCCAGAGGTGTATGGACAGCCTTTTTCATGATGTTCCCAACACGGTGATATACTTAGATGATATTTTCATTGGTTCTAAAGATGAACAAGAACATTACAGAATTTTAAAAATGATCTTCGATAAATTGAAAGAGCTAAATTTTCACCCTTAATAAAGAAAAATGCTTATTTTTAAAAAAGACATTTGTTTTCTAGGTCTTATTATAAATGAAGATGGTGTTAGACCAGATTCAAAGAAATTGGAAGCATTAGAAAGGTGTAAAAAGCCTTTCGACAAACTTCATTGAAGAGCTTTCTAGGGATGTTGAGCTTCTATTTAAAATACATACCTAATATGTCAACCTTGACTGGTCCTCTTTATCAACTCCTAAAGAAGGACAATCGTTGGAAATGGTCTAGCCAATGCGAAAAGGCATTTCTGAATTTGAAGTTAACTCTATTAAATTCTCAGGCGCTTATTCACTATTCAATGAAGCTTCATTAACTTTAACCTGTGATGCATCTGCCTATGGCATAAGTGGGGTCTTGTGTCATATTGTGGAAGGGGAAGAGAAGCCAACACCTTTGTTTCCAGAACATTGTCAAGTGCAGAAGTCAAATACTCTCAGACTGAGAAAGAAGCACTTGCTATTGTGTTTGCAACTTCCAAACTGAGACAATACTTGTTTGGGAGAAAATTTGTGTTAAAGAGTGATCATAAAGCTTTAACGACTGTTTTTGGAAACAAAAGACTTCTTCCGCCTTTAATTGCAAATCGCTTGCATAGGTGGGCTTTAGAGTTGTCAAATTTCGATTTCGATATTAGATATACAAATAAAGATACCATGCTCTGCGCGGATGCATTTTCAAGACTTCCACTTGAGGAAATAAATTCAAGGGAAGACAACATTGATTTGGTGACACATGATATATCATTTTTAAATGTAACTCCATTGGACCACCTCATTATTGAAGAAGAAACCAATAAAGATCCGGTTTTAAAATAAGCTCAAGGAATATCTATTAGAAGACCCTCAGTTAGCAAAAAAGGATGAAACAATGAAACCATTCCTTTCAAAATTGGAAAATTTTTCTGTACTGCAGGGATGCATTTTTGTTGATTCTAGGGCAGTGATTCAAGAACCTGTCAAGATCAAATGTTGAAGTTACTTCATCAAAGTCATATAGGAATCAATCGCATGAAATCTCTAGCCAGATCTTCGGTTTGGTGGCCAAAAATGGATAGTCAAATTGAAGAGTTTGTGAAGGAATGTTCTCCCTGTATGCATCATCAGACAGCTCCTCCCGCTGAGAACACACCTTGGCCCAGGACTAACCAACCGTGGCAGCGAGTTTCATGTTGACCATTTTTATTTCAGAGGTGATTGTTATTTATTAGTAGTAGATGCAAATTCAAATTGGATTGAAGTATTTCCAGTTAGAGGTACTACTTCGCAAGAAAATATTAAGCTTCTACGGGAGTGTTTCGCCAGGTATGGATTACCGCAATGCTTAGTGTCTGACAATGGCCCCCCCCTTCAATTCGATTGAATTAAGGAGTTCTTACGGAAAAATAATGTATACCACTTAACCTCGCCAGCATATAATCCCTCGTCTAATGGAATTGCTGAAGTTTCGGTAAGAATAATTAAAAAAATCTCTGGAAAAGTCGTTGGAAGAATCTCCAAACTCAAATATGGACTGTATTTTACAAAATGTTCTGTTTAATTATAGAAATACGCCTACCTCTTTAAATTTTATAATTAATCTTTGTGTGCTGCTTTGTTTTTCAGACATCCAATCTGGCCGGATCCTGTTCGCTTTTTTTATTTATTATTTTCATTTTTACTTTTTCTATTTTTTTTTCAATTTATATTATAATCATATATCAAGTTTTTTATATCTAAATTCTAACAGGCGCCAATATATTCAAAGCGCAGCATTGGATTTTTTTCGATTTATTTTTCTTCTTCATATATTTGATCCCTAGACCACATGACACGTTGGTAGTGCAAAGGCAGGGAGAACAAGGCCAGGGTTTCCTGGTTTCTAAGAGAACCCAGATAGTCTGGGGAGTTTTGGTGAGGTGAATAACCTCTGTTTGGGTCAGGGTTCCACTCTGGTGGGCGTAGGAGGGAGCCCACCAGGGGAGGGGGGATCTGGATCCTGCCCTCTCGCCCGAGCACTGCCGACGTTGGTGACAACGAGAACGAAACGGTGCAAATTCACTGCTCCTTAATGGCAGATTATTCAAAGAATACAGATGGAGGGTGCAGAAATTTACTGCCATAAATATTCGCAAAATTGAGGAGTAAACCTGGTCAGTTACTGAAATTGTCGCGAGCACAAACAATGCATAGTTTACTTATCCCTTACTGGCAGATTCCTCCAATAACACAGATGGAGTGTGCACAATTATCTGCAAAAAATAATTGCAAAATTGTGGAGAAGACTTGGCCATTCAGTGGATGATCAGTATTTGGTCGGAATCATACCCAATGATTGAATTGAATGTGGATTGGCCTGAGAATGCTGAGAATAATAGGCATGTTCAAAATAAAATTCAAAATTATTTAAAAGCTTTACATCTTTTCATGTTTACCTCAAAATTATCACAAAAATAATATTTAAAATGCATTTAATACCAATATTTTGGCTTCTTTAAGAAACTTGTTTTGTCATTGATTTGGAAAAATGAAAGGTTTTCTGTGTGCATCAAATAGCCAAATGTTCATAATACAAACATTTTGAACACAAAATATAATAAAACAAAATTTGGCGTGCATTACCCTAGAAAATATTTTTTTCTATATTTCTTTTGTCAATTTTTATGTGCCTCACATTGGAGGAAAATGGATCAAATATATGAGTATTTTATAGACTAAAAAGCCTTTGCACTTTTTTTATAGAAGTTCATATTATTTTAATAAGAACACATATTGAGAAAATTGATCATTTAACAAAATAATCTTTATTTTAGAAATAAAAGTAAAAATGACTAGATTTTTCATTTATAGATTACAACACATATCATTTTGTATGAAACAAAGATTTGATTGAATAATAAACAAATACATATTTTTTTCATATTTTTTATTTTCAAAAATGATATTGCATTCAAATGCTAAAATTCTATTCAAATTTTGTGTAAAATTCTTTACTAATCGCTGCACAGTATCACATTGATCAGAGTGGATTTACTTTACTCTGGCAGAAACTGTAAGCATTAGCAATGGTGGCTAGAAAGTCAGGACTCACTACAAGGACGACTAATCTTCTTCCTTCTTATCTCTAATCAACAATCATATTAGGGTATCAAACATGTAAAGCTTGAGAGCATGTCTACTGAGAAAGAGTAGAAAGCTCATCAAAGAAGATTTGATATCCATAATGATTGGGTGAAGTAATAGCTTCTGCTTTTGTCATCAAGACTGGGAGCGCTACTCAGTAGCAGGCCGACTTAGCTCCAATATGAAATGGTCGCCTCTGACATAAGTAACAGACACCATGTGCAGCTGCTCCTTTCATTGAGTACAGACGCTGCTCATCCTGTATCTATGGATAAGGAGCACTTACAGGGTACTATCAGTTGGCCCTGTTGAGCCCAGGTTTTTTAGCAAGCTTGTTACTGCTCCCCCTCCTCCTTTTTCATCTGGGCCTGGGACCAGCAAAGGCGGAGTTGGGGACGAATGAATGTTGTAATACTATTGCATACAACATATAATACAGAATTTTGAAGAAAAAAACAATATACAATTGAAAAATTGAATTGAAATCCATTATTACATTTTGAAAATAAATTAAAATAATAAAAATATTTGCACTCATTCATAAGTGAGGAAGACTCCACCACTTTGATATAGCCCTTTTCCAGATCAGGAGGGGTCTTTTTGGAACTTTCGCATCTCCAGGCCAAGAATGATGCGAAAACCGAGGTCAGGCTAACTTTTATTATAAGGCTTAATTATAGATATTTAAATCTTATTCTTATTATTTAAACATATAAAAATGTATTGTTCTATTTTCAGAACACAAAAATATAATAACTATTTTAATAATATTCGTTCTTTTACTTTGTACATATTGTATAGATGAAATTTTGCCGGGAAAATATTGATCTACAAAGACAAAGGTCGCCAATTCCGTCAAAATAAATGTATAAACTAGATGTCATCTATGTACCGTTGTCGCAAACTAGCGGCCTCAGACCGGTGACAAAGCCTCAACACCAGCTTTGGCAAACTGAGAAGAGTCCACCTAGAGACTATGGTTTCGAGCTAATGGCTCTCGTCAGCCTAGGGCGGAATTTAATCCATGAGCTCACAAGGGATCTAATGTAACCTTCACAATCTGCCAAAGAGGTGTTCAGCTGACAAAATGTTTTTTCACAAAATGTCTATTCAATTTGGCAATTTATATAAATTGATATTATCATGTAGAGAGAGAGAAATTAGGAAAAAACAAACTTCTGGATGACACATCAATTTTTTTTAAGACACAAGAACAAATCGATATATAAAATAGCAGAGAGGCATCGATGGAAGCTTATAATGTAGATGATATTGTCGCGGAGAGATAATTTAATTCATTATAAGGGTTATTTACCCCTTTTTTAAATAAAATCTTTGTATTTCAAAATATTGATCTCTGGCCCGCGTGGTAGAGTGAGAGTGCAAATGAAGAACATTTCCAGATTTCTTGATTTTAGAGAAATTAAACAATTTAAAACATCTTTATTGACTCATAGTCAATATTTACAAAAACATCATATTTACACCTTAATTCATCATTGAGCTTTTCGCCATCTTAAGAGAGTCCTCCTTCAGATAAGGTCTTCTTGGTAACTTCCCAGTTCCACCCCGAGGAAATACTTGTAGATGCAGGTTTTAGCAGACGTCAGGATGGTCAGAGCGTCATCATCAATGCCACGTCCAAATCCAATAGATCATAGATCATATAGGTCGGCTGTCTTGAGGTGATGAACTTCTGTTCAGGTCCCAGGATTTTGCTCTGATGAGCGTAGGAGGGAGTTCACCAGTGGAGAGGGTTCCAACGTCGCATTCTAAGCTATATATTTATGGTGTCACTCATTGTTATATACTTAACATATTTTCGTCAACGAAAACTTAATATTTTGTGATAGCACCATTTTTTTCAAAATGGGTGTAAAGCAATCCAAAGGTGACTTTGAAATTTAAACATTCTAGATGAACTCTCTAAATAAGTTCAATATTTATGGTTAAAAAACTACTTTTCATAATTAAGTACTATCAAATTCCTATTTCATAAAGGTCTCAGGTTTAAGTTTAGAGTAAATAAAATTATGGTTGAGAGAGAAATAGATAACGAGGAAGCTAAATATTTTCGAGTATTTTATACTATATATGCTTTTTATCATAAATAAAGTTTTATTCAAACAATTTGAATTCATTTATGATTTTATAACTAATTAAAATAAAAATCAATAGAACTATCCATCAAAAGTGAGAGAGAGAAAGAGAAAAAAGATTTTTGCAAGATATATTTGATGTGGATATTCAAATTTGTTTGAACTAGAGAAAATCTCTATAAAATAACCCAAATATTTAAATAAATTTAACTCTTTTCTTCAATAAAAATGAAAATAAATATAAAAGTGCATATTGTTATGCATTTTGATAATGTAATGGTATTAAGTGAAAATATGAGAAGAAAAAAACGTTATTTTATCAAGTGACAGAATTTATATATATAATAATAATAAATATATAATGTAAATAGAATTATATGAATTTGATATTTTATTTTGAATAATCCATTAATATTTCATAATCATAATATATTAAAATGATAGAGATTCAAATTTGCAATAAAATACTGTGAAATATAATTACTTAACTATCAACCTCCAATGAAAATAATTATAACAAAATTATATGCATGCCTCATATGATTAATTTATTTAAAATATATATATATTCCATATCAAAATAGTATAATTTCCCGAAGGATCATTATTTATAGATATATATTTGATGTTATTTTATTTAAAGTTTGATATGTCCATTTGTGATTCAGTACCATAAATAATTCATTTGCTGAAAATTATTAGAAACAAGGAATTTATTCAAGCTTCTGAATAGAGTTTATAATTTTTTCCACGATCTTTAAATTATCAATTTTTATTTACTAATTTATTTGAAAGTTTGTTTTCTTTGCAATAATCCATATCAGAGATACAACTTCTCGAAGATCTTTATTTATCATCATTTTCTTCAACGCAAAATGCATTGTTAAGATTTTAAAATCGAAATATCAAATTAATAATAATATATAGCATATAATAGCAATGCTAATATATAGCAAATATATGAATCAAGATGCCACATCTTCAATTTTCTAATATATTTTACTTATATCTTAAAATTTATCTATTCATTAATTTCATTATTGTTAGAAAAAAAAAAAATTTTTAATTGTTCATAGAACTAAATTTAATTCCATTGTTTCATAATCCCATCACAAAAAAGATCTATTAATAAAAGACTAACATTCTAATAAAAATATTTATATTAATTAAAATTATATAGTTAATAAATCTTCTTTGATATAGACAATATACCAGCAAACACACATCTTTTGAATATATTTCTACAGGAATTCTAAAATATCTCGTTCTATAAACAGTTAAGGTGTGTGTACTCTTAAGCAAAAAATAAACATACCTGGGTCATAAAATTTGTAATTCCTTTTTGTCTATGTGTTTTTTTTTATAAAATAAAACAAAAATTTCTATAGAACTAACTGTCATGATAAAATTTATTAGATGAGAGGGCTTGGTTCATTAATGGTGACCCAACCAGCTGTTATGACAATTCAAACTCGAATACAAATACCTGTACCTATATATGTTTGAAATTTAGTACCGATAGACCAAAACAATTTAACTTCCTATGGAATATGATTTTTCTATTCTGGTGGGGGGGGGGGGGGGGGGGGTGTTAAGTACCAATAAATTTGATGCCATACTCTTATCTTTGGTATATGAATTTATACAGAGAAGGGTATTTTTATATATAGAAAAAAAATTGTTTTTAATCAGTAGCCTTGAATTAACTTGCTTCCATGTATGTCCTTCTAAAAATATTTTAATCGAATTCAAATATACTTACAGAGTACGTAGAAATCTGAATATTTGAACACTTGTTTGAACTTGATGACAATACAAGTTTACACATTTCAGATTTCAGTCTTGTCAAGGTGGAGTTTTGAATGGATATTTTCCAAATTGCTTTTCGAATTTTGTAATTTAATTCTATTATGCTTCCGGACCACATAGAAGTGTGAAATATTGAACACTAGGTCAGTCCAACTAACTATGCAGGGGTAAATAATTTCAGACTTGTGAGTGGTGGCTTGATCATAAATTAACCAATGTTTTTACCTTTTAAATTTTTTATGTCACACGTTATCAAATTGGAATCTGTTGGGAGTTGTTGATTTTATTTCTTTCAGAGATTGTTCAAAACTTCAAAGGAGTAAAAAGCAAAATATTCAGGTTTCTATCTAATACATCCTTGGCATTTCCAGCAAAACCTTACAAATATCATGCAAATATCAAAGTATGTTATAATTCAGGAATCTGTTTTCAATATATCATCATTAATAAGGCGACCTATTATTTTATAGAAAAATAAATAAATTGTGGCCATATATTTAGTCCAGCCACTTTTTCAGCTAAAACATCTCTGGAGGAATGTGAATATTCCATTTGATAACTTTGTGAATCTCTTGGAATAAAGTCCACCTTTAGCTGACGAGCGCCATTAGCCCGAAACCTAAATGGAAGCTTTTCAGTTTTCCAAAGCTGGTATTGTGGCTTTGTCCCCGATCCGAAGCCGCTAGTTTGCGGCGATGGTCAATAGATGGGGTCTAGGTTTGACGTTTATTTTGACGGAAAGGCGCCCTATGCTTTTATATATCAATTTCCTTCCGGCCAAATATTCTTCTATATATCTAAATGTCAACATACGTTATATATAGGTAGTACTTTAATAAAATTATAATTGACTGTAGTTCTAGATCAGTTCGTAGAACAGGATAATATTTTAGGTTTTATTATATACAAGGTTCGGCCTATAGGTCCCAACCTTTATTATATTGACAAACTATAAAACTGGATTTTATTCATTTATATGTGTGCATTTTATATATTACATAGATTTATCTAAAACTGTAGTGTATAGGGTTCTGCACTCAACTTGTACGAAATATTACATATAATAGTATTATTTATATAAATAGATACAATATATATTCATTTTTAAAATATGTTGACACTATTAAACTTAAAATTCTTAATTAAAATTCTACATTAACTCTTCAGAATTAAGTCAAAAGTACAAACCAATGTGCATTCAAAATTTATTAGAGTGATGTTGTGGCAAAGTATTAAAATATATATTTTTATAACTTTATTGAAAGCAGGATATCTAATTACTTATCACCTTATATCTGAATCAGAAATGAAAATACTATCTTGTAGAGAGAATAGATGAGAGTTTATTGTAATGGAATAATACATTTCAAAATACTTTTATTCCAGAAAATATGAAACCATTATTTTTGTTACAGTTAAGAAATTGCCTGACGATGAGGAATCATCAAATGAGGTAAGTTGAATATTTTATTTATGTTTTCAATATCTGATAAATGATTTTTATTATATAAAATATCTAAATTTTTTTCTAAGGATATTTTCTCCCTGATATAACCTAATTGAGAAATATCAATATAGAGCCATTTTTAGAAAGACAATTCTATATAGCTTAAGTATTTGCCTATTCAATTTTATGATATATAAGGAAACCTCAATGTTAAGAAGATATAAATGCTAACAGTGATGAGTTTTTTTATAAATTTTCTTTATAAATAAACTCGTCGCTCTTTCTCTCTCTGTGTTAGCTTTTATCACTTCTTAGCTATGATATATCATGCTATTTCCCCCTAATGTAAAACAGGATTGGATAAATATTTTGAAATAATATTCAAATTTATGAATTCATATATAAAATCATAGATAAGAGCCAAAACATATGTTTAATTATATATATATAAATGGTAGAAAAAGAATGGAGGAAAGTTTTATAAATCTCTATTCGTACCTCCCCCAATTTATTCAAAATTTGATTATTTTATTTTTAGAATGATTGTGACTGAAAGCCTTTATGATATAATTAAGACTATATTCAAACAGGTTCAAGAATTGCTTATCTAAAACTATTCATTTCTTTCTCACAGGCCCTTGAACCACCGACTCCTCCCTGCACGCCCCGCTTCAAACAAAAGCGCAGCTCAAAAAAGTAAGTTTTTCCTTAGGGTAATAACTTCAGGTCACTTTGAGTAATATATTTCAGATCCTGCTTTGGATTGGACAAGAAGAGCCCAGTAACAGTGCGACTTACCAAAGTGCGGCACCAATTGAAGAAATTGAAGGCCCAGCTGGACGCAGAGGCTGCTAAGGGTAAATATAAAATTCAACCTTTCTAGATTATCCTTTTCAAAATATAAAATGACACGTAAACAAATGGAACGTTGATTTTAATATGTAAACTAACAATAAAATATATTCAATATATAAAATAAATTATATGAGGTTGAATGTGATGCCTTCGAAGCGTGGAAATTTTTCTGGAGCTATGTATCAACTAAGGTGAAGTGTATTATACCCATCTATTCAAAAATAATATCAATTGGCTCACTGGCACTACTTTTCACGTGTAGTCATGTTGTTGGGAATAGAATGTTAATTTTCTTATAGATTTATATTTTATAAATATGGTTAGACTCGTGTGGTTTCTCGGCCCGCTCTCGAGAGGTCTACGCCTTGGTTGATACCTGCCTTAGACACATCCGCGGATTTGACTTCTTGGGAATCGCTCTTCTCTACCTTTGAGATTCCACGGTTTTTTTCCTCCCCTGGACCAGAATAAGAGACTTCGGGCGTCTGGGCGCCTTGGTTCCACATCCAGCACTTTCTCTTTATCTGCTTCAGAGGCATTCAAAAAACCAGCAGCCGTGGGCAGGGGATTCCTCTCATTTCTTCGATACTTCACGATAGAGCTTTGTGACTGAGGGTGCTCATTTGATGGTTGGCCGGCTGTTATTTCGTCCCGCGTGCCGAACGTGCTAATGCAATCAATTGTCTCTCCAAAAATTCAATCAAATCTCCAAGAGAAAAAGCTCCTGTGAATTCCCGGTGTAATTCAAGCTTTAAGTCTGATGGCAATAGCTTGAGGAGTAAAGGGCACAATAAGTTACCGTAGCTTTCAACGACAACACCCAATGACTCCAAACTTCTAATCTGCACCAGGATTCTGCCGTACAATTCTCTGAAAGCCCCACGTCCTTTGTCACTCTAAGTGGTTTCAAGGCCAAGAGGTTGTTCATATGCACGTCGATCAACCTTTCCCTTTTTCCGAAGCGTTTCTTCAACAATTCAACGGCCTTATCGTAATTTTCCTCAGATAGGCAAAATCCTCCACAGTTTGGGCCGCCGTTCCACCCAAGTAGGCTTTAAGATAGTTAAATTTATCTATCAGGCGTCAAGTATTCATTCTTATTGATTGATGAATCGAAGCATTCCAAAAATTTTAACCACTGGCTAATTTCCCCGTAGAATCTTCCATTGTTAATTTGGGTAACTTAAACCATCCCAGTTAGAGTCGGTCGATGATTTCTCCTGGATATTCCTTCTTCGTGGCAGTTGCAGTTTCCCTCTGCATTCCTTCCGCTACCACCAGATTCTTTTCTTTAGCAATATTTCCACGCCACGGCCTTTTCCCGGTATTCCTCTACCTCTTTAGATCTTTCTCTAGATCTTTGATGTCAATCAGCTTACCGATTTCTTCGTCTACCCGCCTCAGTTCTTCGTAGACATCCGAAAGCTGCCCCAGCAGTTCCTCGTGGTCACACTCCTTGTGCACGTCATATTCCTCTATTCTTTTCCCGTACTTGGATAAGACGTGCGGAGTATGGTTCTCTTCTTCTTGAGTCTCTCTAGCGCTTCTTCTCTTTCCATCTTCTGATCCAAAATGGTTCCAAATATAGGCACGGCTTTCTCCTCGCGTCCCGGCTGGGATGCCAAATGTCGCGTTCAGCGGCGGCGTAGCGCCCAGGCTCTATTTTGCCCAGACGCCCGAAGTCTCTTATTCTGGTCCAGGGGAGGTAAAAAAACGTGGAATCTCAAAGGTAGAGAAGAGCGATTCCCAGAAGTCAAATCCGCGGATGTGTCTAAGGCAGGTATCAACCAAGGCGTAGACCTCTCGAGAGCGGGCGAGAAACCACACGAGTCTAAACCAGTCAACATAATAGTTTATTTTTTTAGTCACGAATATATATACATATAAATATTTACATATGACAAATATGTTTCTTATAATGGATTAAATTTACATATATTTAGAAAATATAAATCTATAAGAAAATTAACATTCTATTCCCAACATACTCCCACCTTGAGTTTTTTCTACAGAAACTCAACCAATAGTTGGGAAATGACCGTTCATTCCAGTTCTTTAGGATTGGGCTATCTCGTAGGGTCTTTACTGGCTTCTCCTCGGAGCCTCCCCGGCGTGGTTCCGACTGTACTCCTCAAGGTACTCCCCCGATCGGCGGGTATCTCTAAATTGTAGAGCCGTTGAAACCGGCCTATATCTGGACGCCCTTGCTGGTTTCTTAACTTGGCGACCCTCACAGGTCCATCTCGGCCAGGGTAGACCTCCACAACTTCGCCAAAGGCCAATTGATTCGCTTAGCATTATCTTGTCCAATCAACACCAGATCTCCCACCTTGATAGGTCTTGTCTTCGAGCGTCTTCTAGTCTCTTGCCTTAAGAAGCCAAAATACTCCGTCCGGAATCTCTTCCGCAGATCTTCTCTTAACCTTTGTCTAAATCGGTATTCTTCTGAAGACTAGCCCTTTCAATAGAGTCCAGATCTGGAACTCCTATTTCTTTGAGGTCGTGCAAGAACAAGGCAGGGGTTAATGGACGTGAGTTCATCAAAGACTCTGTGTCACAGATAATGGTGTAAAGTTCCTCAAATTCCAAACGAGCTTGACCAAGAATCTTCCTAAGGAGTTGTTTCAGCAAACCAATCAATCTTTCCAGATCTTGTCTCCTACTTATTTTAGTTTTGACCCTCAACAATCCCAAAGAATCGCAGCATAACTTGAAATCCTTCAACCTCTTGTCCTCTGGTCCAGTGAAGGTTTCCCGTTGGATAACTCTCACCAGCATCAGTTCGCCCTTTTAATTTCATTCACAGTAAGATCACCTTTCACTCGCTGACCTATTGTTCCTCTCGCATTTGTTAAAAACCGGTTCATCCAGGCAGTTACTCTCAATATCTTGTAGTAGTTTGAAAGCGATAGTAGTACTGATCTTTTTTCCCTTTCAATACATGTTGATGTTAAAACAATCTTTCTCTTTTCCGAGTTCACAATATCTGGGTCAGGGTATATTTCCCTATGGGGCCAATCTTTCTTGGTCTTCTCAACCAACTCGGGCCCTCCCACCACTTCGATCTCTCCAGAGAATCGGCTAAGCACCCCCGTGATGGTAAATCCGCTGGATTCAAACATCTGGTACACGACACCAATCCTCTGTCTCACTGAGAGATCGGATCTCCATAACTCGATTCATTACAAAAGTCGCCCAGTTATCTTCCATTGCAATTTCTGGAACCTCTTGAGAACATTGAGCTTTACATCCTGAAGAATCAGGATCTTATGCCGAGGCATCGTCTTTAGGCTTAGAGGTATCGTCTGAAGGCCCAGAGGTATCGTCTGCAGGCCTACAGCAGTCATAGGACTCTGAACTCTTCCTTAGAGATCTCAAACCACTCAATATAATAGTCCTATGATCTACAGGATTCGCAATCCTTTCCGGTCTAGCACTTTCACCAGACTTTCTGGAGACTTGTCTCCCAAATTAAGACCTTTTCGCTGGAGTAGGCACTTGCCCCTTTGGAGAACTGGCCGGAGTATATAACATTGGAGTTACTGCAGCTCCAGAAACAGTTTCCTTCGATACAAGTCACATTCCATTGCTTGGAAGATATTTGCCAATTGAACCTTTTTCTATTGGCTCTCTCCTCACATAGGTGATCTGGACAGTGCAACCCTGCTTAGAAAGCGTTTCACCTTCTCCAACCATGCATCATCATTCAACCATTTACTTTTCTTCCGGATTTAGAGGCACGGGCACTCAACCAAAATCGTCTACAACGATTTCCCGCTCAAAACCATCAGTTGTCCATCTTTTTTTTTCCAAAGAAATTTGAGGTAGTCCCAATCATTATCTCTGATGGCGATCATCTGGAAATATCTTTTCAGGTCGGCCACAACTCCGAACTTATTCCTCCGAAGCTTTATCCTTATCTCAGGGATTCTTCTCAGCAGACTGTGTATCTTCATATATCGCTTCAACGAGAATCCGTTTCGTCCTCGATAGGAAGCGCCGTCTTTCGCTGGCCGTACAGGCGCAGCCCTGGAGTCACACCCACATACAGGGCGATCAGGCAAATAGTATCCCTTTACTTTAAATTCCGCATCTCCTATCTGTCCTGCTTCCATCAATTTACTCGATGCTGGAATTCTGACAACTCTTTCCTCAATATCATCAATGGACTCAGCCTCACCATCTGCAATCTCCACTTGATCCGCGCCTTCAGCTACCGCTTTAGAGTTGCTCACCGATTCACAAGCCTCAATTGCAGTTCCAGAATCCTCCACTTCATTATCCTTGGTTTCAGCTTCAGAATCCTTTACTCCGTCGCCCTTAGGCTCATTTTCAGAGTCTTGTACTCCGTCTTCCTTAGGCTCATTACCTTGTTCTGCATATGGCCTTTCTGCCATCCTTAAATCGGTACCTTGTTTTACATAGAGCAGCTTCACTTCTTCGGTGTTCTTTGAATCCATTCCTTGTTCCACATCCAGCACTTTCTCTTTATCTGCTTCAACGGATTCTTTCTCAACTTCAGCCCTATTACTTTCATCAACTTCTACAACAGACTTCTTCTTGACTTGAGCCTTTTCACCGTCTTCAGCACAGCGCTCTCTTACTACTTGAGCCTTATTACTTTCTTCAACAGCAATCTGCTTGGATGGCTCCTTTACCATTTGCTCGGATGATACCACCATCTCAGCATCTTCCTTAATAGAAGCTGGATCAACTCCTTTCATCAGGGTAACTCCGACAACACTTGGCTTCTCACTCATCCCGATTTCCAAACTGCTTCCATCGCAGATCCTCATATCCATTCCTTGTTCCACATCCAGCACTTTCTCTTTATCTGCTTCAGAGGCATTCAAAAAACCAGCAGCCGTGGGCAGGGGATTCCTCTCATTTCTTCGATACTTCACGATAGAGCTTTGTGACTGAGGGTGCTCATTTGATGGTTGGCCGGCTGTTATTTCGTCCCGCGTGCCGAACGTGCTTTCTAATGCAATCAATTGTCTCTCCAAAAATTCAATCAAATCTCCAAGAGAAAAAGCTCCTGTGAATTCCCGGTGTAATTCAAGCTTTAAGTCTGATGGCAATAGCTTGAGGAGTAAAGGGCACAATAAGTTACCGTAGCTTTCAACGACAACACCCAATGACTCCAAACTTCTAATCTGCACCAGGATTCTGCCGTACAATTCTCTGAAAGCCCCACGTCCTTTGTCACTCTAAGTGGTTTCAAGGCCAAGAGGTTGTTCATATGCACGTCGATCAACCTTTCCCTTTTTCCGAAGCGTTTCTTCAACAATTCAACGGCCTTATCGTAATTTTCCTCAGATAGGCAAAATCCTTCCACAGTTTGGGCCGCCGTTCCACCCAAGTAGGCTTTAAGATAGTTAAATTTATCTATCTTGGTCAAGTATTCATTCTTATTGATTGATGAATCGAAGGCATTCCAAAAAGTTAACCACTGGCTAATTTCCCCGTAGAATCTTTCCATTGTTAATTTGGGTAACTTAACCATCCCAGTTAGAGTCGGTCGACTGATTTCTCCTGGATATTCCTTCTTCGTGGCAGTTGCAGTTTCCCTCTGCATTCCTTCCGCTACCACCAGACTTCTTTTCTTTAGCAAATATTTCCACGCCACGGCCTTTTCCCGGTATTCCTCTACCATCTTTAGATCTTTCTCTAGATCTTTGATGTCAATCAGCTTACCGATTTCTTCGTCTACCCGCCTCAGTTCTTCGTAGACATCCGAAAGCTGCCCCAGCAGTTCCTCGTGGTCACACTCCTTGTGCACGTCATATTCCTCTATTCTTTTCCCGTACTTGGATAAAGACGTGCGGAGTATGGTTCTCTTCTTCTTGAGTCTCTCTAGCGCTTCTTCTCTTTCCATCTTCTGATCCAAAAGGGTTCCAAATATAGGCACGGCTTTCTCCTCGCGTCCCGGCTGGGATGCCAAATGTCGCGTTCAGCGGCGTAGCGCCCAGGCTCTATTTTGCCCAGACGCCCGAAGTCTCTTATTCTGGTCCCGGGGAGGAAAAAAACCGTGGAATCTCAAAGGTAGAGAAGAGCGATTCCCAAGAAGTCAAATCGCGGAAGTGTCTAAGGCAGGTATCAACCAAGGCGTAGACCTCTCGAGAGCGGGCCGAGAAACCACACGTCTAACCAGTCAACATAATAGTTTATTTTTTGTCACGAATATATATACATATAATATTTACATATGACAAATATGTTTCTTATAATGGATTAAATTTACATATATTTAGAAAAATATAAATCTATAAGAAAATTAACATTCTATTCCAACATACTCCCACCTTGAGTTTTTTTCTACAGAAACTCAACCAATAGTTGGGAAACGACCGTTCATTCCAGTTCTTTAGGATTGGGCTATCTTTACTGGCTTCTCCTCGGGAGCCTCCCCGGCGTGGTTCCGACTGTATACTCCTCAAGGTACTCCCCAGATCGGCGGGTATCTCTAAATTGTAGAGCCGTTGAACGGCCTAATCTGGACGCCTTGCTGGTTTCTCAACTTGGCGACCCTCACAGGTCCATCTCGGCCAGGGTAGACCTCCACAACTCTCGCCAAAGGCCAATTGACTCGCTTAGCATTATCTTGTCCAATCAACACCAGATCTCCCACCTTGATAGGTCTTGTCTTCGAGCGTCTTCTAGTCTCCTGCCTTAAGAATCCAAAATACTCCGTCCGGAATCTCTTCCGCAGATCTTCTCTTAACCTTTGTCTAAATCGGTATCTCTTCTGAAGACTAGCCCTTTCAATAGAGTCCAGATCGGAACTCCTATTTCTTTGAGGTCGTGTAAGAACAAGGCAGGGGTTAATGGACTAAGATCTTCGACATCTTCAGACATGTAAGTCAATGGACGTGAGTTCATCAAAGACTCTGTGTCACAGATAATGGTGTAAAGTTCCTCAAATTCCAAACGAGCTTGACCAAGAATCTTCCTAAGGAGTTGTTTCAGCAAACCAATCAATCTTTCCAGATCTTGTCTCCTACTTATTTTAGTTTTGACCCTCAACAATCCCAAAGAATCGCAGCATAACTTGAAATCCTTCAACCTCTTGTCCTCTGGTCAGTGAAGGATTCCCGTTGGATAACTCTCCCAGCATCAGTTCCGCCCTTTTAATTTCATTCACAGTAAGATCACCTTTCACTCGCTGACCTATTGTTCCTCTCGCATTTGTTTAAAAACCGGTTCATCCAGGCAGTTACTCTCAATATCTTGTAGTAGTTTGAAAAGCGATAGTAGTACTGATCTTTTTTCCCTTTCAATACATGTTGATGTTAAAACAATCTTTCTCTTTTCCGAGTTCACAATATCTGGGTCAGGGTATATTTCCCTATGGGGCCAATCTCTTCTTGGTCTTCTCAACCAACTCGGGCCCTCCCACCACTTCGATCTCTCCAGAGAATCGGCTAAGCACCCCCGTGATGGTAAATCCGCTGGATTCAAACATCCTGGTACACGATACCAATCCTCTGTCTCACTGAGAGATCGGATCTCCATAACTCGATTCATTACAAAAGTCGCCCAGTTATCTTCCATTGCAATTTCTGGAAACCTCTTGAGAACATTGAGCTTTACATCCTGAAGAATCAGGATCTTATGCCGAGGCATCGTCTTTAGGCTTAGAGGTATCGTCTGAAGGCCCAGAGGTATCGTCTGCAGGCCTACAGCAGTCATAGGACTCTGAACTCTTCCTTAGAGATCTCAAACCACTCAATATAATAGTCCTATGATCTACAGGATTCGCAATCCTTTCGGTCTAGCACTTTCACCAGACTTTCTGGAGACTTGTCTCCCAAATTAAGACCTTTTCGCTGGAGTAGGCACTTGCCCCTTTGGAGAACTGGCCGGAGTATATCATTGGAGTTACTGCAGCTCCAGAAACAGTTTCCTTCGATACAAGTACATTCCATTGCTTGGAAGATATTTGCCAATTGAACCTTTTTCTATTGGCTCTCTCCTCACATAGGTGATCTGGACAGTGCAACCCTGCTTAGAAAGCGTTTCACCTTCTCCAACCATGCATCATCATTCAACCATTTACTTTTCTTCCGGATTTAGAGGCACGGGCACTCAACCAAAATCGTCTACAACGATTTCCCGCTCAAAACCATCAGTTGTCCATCTTTTTTTTTTTCCAAAGAAATTTGAGGTAGTCCCAATCATTATCTCTGATGGCGATCATCTGGAAATATCTTTTCAGGTCGGCCACAACTCCGAACTTATTCCTCCGAAGCTTTATCCTTATCTCAGGGATTCTTCTCAGCAGACTGTGTATCCTCTTCATATATCGCTTCAACGAGAATCCGTTTCGTCCTCGATAGGAAGCGCCGTCTTTCGCTGGCCGTACAGGCGCAGCCCTGGAGTCACACCCACATACAGGGCGATCAGGCAAATAGTATCCCTTTACTTTAAATTCCGCATCTCCTATCTGTCCTGCTTCCATCAATTTACTCGATGCTGGAATTCTGACAACTCTTTCCTCAATAATCAATGGACTCAGCCTCACCATCTGCAATCTCCACTTGATCCGCGCCTTCAGCTACCGCTTTAGGTTGCTCACCGATTCAAGCCTCAATTGCAGTTCCAGAATCCTCCACTTCATTATCCTTGGTTTCAGCTTCAGAATCCTTTACTCCGTCGCCCTTAGGCTCATCTTCAGAGTCTTGTACTCCATCGCCCTTAGGCTCATTTTCAGAGTCTTGTACTCCGTCTTCCTTAGGCTCATTACCTTGTTCTGCATATGGCCTTTCTGCCATCCTTAAATCGGTACCTTGTTTTACATAGAGCAGCTTCACTTCTTCGGTGTTCTTTGAATCCATTCCTTGTTCCACATCCAGCACTTTCTCTTTATCTGCTTCAACGGATTCTTTCTCAACTTCAGCCCTATTACTTTCATCACTTCTACAATAGACTTCTTCTTGACTTGAGCCTTTTCACCGTCTTCAGCACAGCGCTCTCTTACTACTTGAGCCTTATTACTTTCTTCAACAGCAATCTGCTTGGATGGCTCCTTTACCATTTGCTCGGATGATACCACCATCTCAGCATCTTCCTTAATAGAAGCTGGATCAACTCCTTTCATCAGGGTAACTCCGACAACACTTGGCTTCTCACTCATCCCGATTTCCAAACTGCTCCCATCGCAGATCCTCATATCCATTGTCAATTTGGGTAACTTAACCATCCCAGTTAGAGTCGGTCGACCGATTTCTCCTGGATATTCCTTCTTCGTGGCAGTTGCAGTTTCCCTCTGCATTCCTTCCGCTACCACCAGACTTCTTTTCTTTAGCAAATATTTCCACGCCACGGCCTTTTCCCGGTATTCCTCTACCATCTTTAGATCTTTCTCTAGATCTTTGATGTCAATCAGCTTACCGATTTCTTCGTCTACCCGCCTCAGTTCTTCGTAGACATCCGAAAGCTGCCCCAGCAGTTCCTCGTGGTCACACTCCTTGTGCACGTCATATTTCTCTATTCTTTTCCCGTACTTGGATAAAGACGTGCGGAGTATGGTTCTCTTCTTCTTGAGTCTCTCTAGCGCTTCTTCTCTTTCCATCTTCTGATCCAAAAGGGTTCCAAATATAGGCACGGCTTTCTCCTCGCGTCCCGGCTGGGATGCCAAATGTCGCGTTCAGCGGCGTAGCGCCCAGGCTCTATTTTGCCCAGACGCCCGAAGTCTCTTATTTGGTCCAGGGGAGGAAAAAAACCGTGGAATCTCAAAGGTAGAGAAGAGCGATTCCCAGAAGTCAAATCCGCGGATGTGTCTAAGGCAGGTATCAACCAAGGCGTAGACCTCTCGAGAGCGGGCCGAGAAACCACACGAGTCTAACCAGTCAACATAATAGAAACATATTTGTCATATGTAAATATTTATATGTATATATATATTCGTGACAAAAAATATAAACTATTATGTTGACTGGTTAGACTCGTGTGGTTTCTCGGCCCGCTCTCGAGAGGTCTACGCCTTGGTTGATACCTGCCTTAGACACATCCGCGGATTTGACTTCTTGGGAATCGCTCTTCTCTACCTTTGAGATTCCACGGTTTTTTTCCTCCCCTGGACCAGAATAAGAGACTTCGGGCGTCTGGGCAAAATAGAGCCTGGGCGCTACGCCGCTGAACGCGACACATGTAGTGCACTTAGAGTAAAAGCAGTCGTCAAATTCTACCCTCCATGATTATCATGACCTGTACCACGTTATACTCTGGATAATAATTAAAACCTTTTCGGACAATTTAACCAATGGAACACAATTCTTGCAAAGTACAATTCTACCATTGAGTGCAAATAACCAAACGGCGGTTTCTAGCACACTTGTAAGTGTAAAAGTATAACTGCTTTCCACATATATAGACATGTGGTGCACTTGCAGTAAAAACAGTTGTTAACTATTAACCAACATGATTATAATTGTCTCTACCACGTGTACTATGGATAATATTAAAAATTATTTTTAGACGCGCCCTTTTCAATGGCTATATGAAAAGTATATCAAAACGATAAGGTCAGAAAAGTGACTCTTCTTTATCATCACTAGTAAAGTTTCAATTAGGGTGATGTTATGGTGCATGTTTTGATGTATAATTAAAGGGAGACGTGCCTCTTTTGGTACATGGATATTATCCTCTTGAAACTTTATGTTGCATACATTTCTGAATATTTTCTAGAGATATTCTTTCCTTATGGTACCTGTCACCACAGCCTGCCAGTTTTGTTGCTTCTGACCTGTTATATTGTGGAATTCTATCAAGGTTTACCTCTCAGAGTCTTGAAAGTAATCCCCAGCAGTATTTCTAGCAGCATAGAGAGAGGATTTTCATCGTAGCATATATATAGAGACAATATCTTCTTGGTGGAAAGCCTTGCCTTAGACCTGGCACTGGAGTCAGCCGCAGAAAATGTAGTTCATGGTATCCATGTTCTACTCGGCCAGAGCTATATAACACTATGGAACTATAGTTAAGCAAAGTAATATTGATGCTAAATTTTCTGGTTAATAAACAATGCATTATGGAGAGAATAAACTTTTTTAAAAATAGTTTATTATCATCCCTAGTACACGTGGTACAGGCTCTGATAACCATGTTGGAGAGTAAAAACCTATTTTATTGCAAGTACACCACGAGTTTACACATATGGAAAGCAGTTCGACTTTTTTACCTAAATTTGTATCAGAGTACGCTTGATTACTTGCACATACTGGTAGAGTTGGAATTTGGCAAGAATCGGAGCTAGTAAAGCACCTTTTCATTTTCAAAAAAGTTCCCAATGCGTATACCAATCCCAAGTCGTGGCTCTCTGATATATAAGGTTTTTACCACTCATCCTCCTTTCATCAATCAACTGAAAATATATTATGAATAAATATTTGAATGTTTTATTCTCAGATGCAGCACATTTGCCATCTCCAACAACGCCCAGCCAGAACAACGGTGGAGCAAGGTAAGATTAGATTTAAGGTTATAAATATGGATATGGATATGAAACTAACCTTGTTTATCCCAGGACTTTCTTGACCGGATGCTGCCCACATTGCAAGAGCGACTTCACCACGCGGCGCTCCAGAAGGTCTCTAGCAAAATAAAAAGCTTGAGCCAGAATTGAGGGCCAGGCAATTTGAAGGTAAGAAATAATATATTTGAAAGAAAGAATTGCTCATCAAGTAAAATATAGAGGGTAATGCCACATGGAAATTCATTTTTAGATGTTAATAAAACATATATCTTTGCATAAATTGTTGCAACTAGCGATATATTAGTGGAACGCCAACTTTTATCGGGGTAAAAACAATGGATTTGTTATATGTAAGTTCAAAATAATATATGCCCTACTGTTTATTTACATATTTGATTGGGGATTTATTTATATTAAGAAGAATTCAAATTATTATATCAACTCCAAAATCACAACTTGAATGATTAAGAATCTACACTAGAAGAAGAATTCAGAAAAGGATATAAATATGAATGCCATAAAATAAAATATATTCAATATTTTCGAAATATATAATTTTAACGCTATTTTTATTACATATATATGATTAAAATCTTTTTCACACAAATATATTCAAAAATGTCATTTATGGATTCATTATTTCCATTTTAAAATATTCAGATTTGCCTTTTATCTAATAAGAATGCAGCTTTCACCTCATTCTCTAACAAGAAGTGTTTTTTTTTTAATTCCAAGGGTTTCAGACAAATTAAAATCAAACCAAAAAGCCGAGACTGTAAGATGTGGGTGCAAAACCCGCATCATTTGCCTATTAACAATCCTTAACAATGATATAACAGTGCTCGAAGCATATTTGTTTGTATTTTTATAGTCTATGAAGGTTTTCTATAGTTTATATAAATACTCTATATAGATAATATAATTAAAGCAATTATCATTAAAATACAGATTTATTATTCCGCCAATTTTGGACATGGCATCATTTATTGCAACCTTATGGACTTAATCAGGATGCAGTTAATCCCTCATGCTTCTCATTCTTTCTTAAACATTTCAGTTCTGATCTGTGATATATTATTACTCTACTCTGTATTATTGATCATCATCTTGTAAACAACAATATACGTATAACGAATTGTAAAAAGAATAAAATTAATTATAGTAGCTTAAAAATAGTGTATCTTTCATTTATCTATATATATATATATATTAAAGTGCAATTTCTTACAAAATAATTTTCTCCATTAATATTTAACATTAATAGAAACGTATCAAATGGCGACGAAGAATTAACGTAAGTATGGCCACCACTAATTTAAATTATCCAAGGTTTCGTGAGGTGAAGATCTAAATTGTTATTTGGAACAATTAGAAGAATGTTTTAAATTGAACAAAACATTAGAAGCAGACAAAGTATCTGTGTTATTAACGTCTATTGATGTTAATGTTTATAAGACTTTGCGCGATTTGTTGGTACCCAGAAGGCCAAGTGACCTTAAATATAAAGATTTAGTAGAGGTTTTAACCAACACATTTATATCCAATAAAAAATAAGCACTATGAAAGATATTTATTTCACAAGATTGTACAAAAAGAAAGTGAGCCTGTGGGAAATGTGTTTTGAGGCTTAAATCTCAGGCAGACAAGTGCAAATTTACTGACATAAATGAAAATTTGTGTGATCAATTTGTAAGTGGTTGCTTCGATGAAGCTACGCTTAAAAGGCTGCTAAGTGAACCTTTTTTAACGTTTGATAGTGCAATAAATATTGCAAATTCTGTAGAGGCAGCGAAGTCACAAGTAAATTTGATGAAAAATCCTGGTCATGATATTGATAAGTTGAAAGCTAGATCTAAAAATTTTAAATTCCCATGTAAATACAATAATCCTTGCAAAATTTGTGGAAAGTCTAACCACGATACGAAGTTATGCAAAATTTAAAAATGCTCAATTTATATTTGCAATAAGAAAGGGCACATTGCTCCAGTATGTTGGAATAAAAAATCGCCCAAAATTCTGGAATGAATAAACCCAATCTGAATAAATTGAATACTATTCAGTGCAACACATTAGAAAACGCACCAAAAATATTGGTAAATGTTAAAATTGAAGATGCAGACACTATAATGGAGGTTGACACTGGTGCAGACGTGTCTGTATTTCAAAGAAATTTTTTCTTACAAATCTCAAAAATGTCACTCTAGAGAAATACAGTGGACATTTGAAAAGTTTTTCAGGAATTATGATACCAGTTTTTGGAAAATGCTTGGTAAATAGTTAGTTACAAAAACTATCAGGAAAAACTACCCCTAATTGTGACAGGCCAGTTTAATAACCAAAACGCCGCTACTGGGGCAGAAATTGGATAAGAATTTTAAAAAACTGATTGGCCCAATTGCGTTTTTGATATCTGTAATAATATAAATGTAATTTCAAATTTAGAACTGTTTTTAGAAGTATATAAGAGAGTATTTGAAAATAAAGATTTACCAATTCAGGGCATTAAAGGTTCAATATCATTGAGGCCAAATGCTAAGCCCAAATTTTTTAAATTTAGACCAGTACCCTTTTCCATTAAAGAGAAGATAGACAAAGAACTAGACAGACTTGAAAAAAGTCAAATAATTGAAAAGGTTAATGCTAGTGATTGGTCTACGCCTTTAGTAACGGTAATAAAGTCAAATGGAGAACTACGTTTGTGTGGTGATTTTAAAATACTTTGAATAATTGCATTGAAGATGAGAAATATCCATTACCTACTATAGAAACTATGTTGGGAAATCTAGGAGGAAACAAGATTTTTACCAAATTGGATCTCTCCTCCGCATATCATCAAATTGAAATGGATGAAGCATCAAAAATCTGCTAGTGGTATCTACCCATAGAGGACTTTACCGATATAATAGATTGCCTTTTGGCATCAGTCCAGCTTCAGCCATTTTCCAGAGGTGTATGGACAGCCTTTTTCTTGATGTTCCCAACACGGTGATATACTTAGATGATATTTTCATTGGTTCTAAAGATGAACAAGAACATTACAGAATTTTAAAAATGATCTTCGATAAATTGAAAGAGCTAAATTTCACCCTTAATAAAGAAAAATGCTTATTTTTAAAAAAAGACATTTGTTTTCTAGGTCATATTATAAATGAAGATGGTGTTAGACCAGATTCAAAGAAATTGGAAGCATTAGAAAGGTGTAAAAAGCCTTTCGACAAAACATCATTGAAGAGCTTTCTAGGGGATGTTGAGCTTCTATTTAAAATACATACCTAATATGTCAACCTTGACTGGTCCTCTTTATCAACTCCTAAAGAAGGACAATCGTTGGAAATGGTCTAGCCAATGCGAAAAGGCATTTCTGAATTTGAAGTTAACTCTATTAAATTCTCAGGGCGCTTATTCACTATTCAATGAAGCTTCCATTAACTTTAACCTGTGATGCATCTGCCTATGGCATAAGTGGGGTCTTGTGTCATATTGTGGAAGGGGAAGAGAAGCCAATCACCTTTGTTTCCAGAACATTGTCAAGTGCAGAAGTCAAATACTCTCAGACTGAGAAAGAAGCACTTGCTATTGTGTTTGCAACTTCCAAACTGAGACAATACTTGTTTGGGAGAAAATTTGTGTTAAAGAGTGATCATAAAGCTTTAACGACTGTTTTTGGAAACAAAAGACTTCTTCCGCCTTTAATTGCAAATCGCTTGCATAGGTGGGCTTTAGAGTTGTCAAATTTCGATTTCGATATTAGATATACAAATAAAGATACCATGCTCTGCGCGGATGCATTTTCAAGACTTCCACTTGAGGAAATAAATTCAAGGGAAGACAACATTGATTTGGTGACACATGATATATCATTTTTTAAATGTAACTCCATTGGACCACCTCATTATTGAAGAAGAAACCATATTAAGATCCGGTTTTAAATAAGCTCAAGGAATATCTATTAGAAGACCCTCAGTTAGCAAAAAAGGATGAAACAATGAAACCATTCCTTTCAAAATTGGAAAATTTTTCTGTACTGCAGGGATGCATTTTTGTTGATTCTAGGGCAGTGATTCCAAGAACCTGTCAAGATCAAATGTTGAAGTTACTTCATCAAAGTCATATAGGAATCAATCGCATGAAATCTCTAGCCAGATCTTCGGTTTGGTGGCCAAAAATGGATAGTCAAATTGAAGAGTTTGTGAAGGAATGTTTCTCCCTGTATGCATCATCAGACAGCTCCTCCCGCTGAGAACACACCTTGGCCCAGGACTAACCAACCGTGGCAGCGAGTTCATGTTGACCATTTTTATTTCAGAGGTGATTGTTATTTATTAGTAGTAGATGCAAATTCAAATTGGATTGAAGTATTTCCAGTTAGAGGTACTACTTCGCAAGAAAATATTAAGCTTCTACGGGAGTGTTTCGCCAGGTATGGATTACCGCAATGCTTAGTGTCTGACAATGGCCCCCCCTTCAATTCGATTGAATTTAAGGAGTTCTTACGGAAAAATAATGTATACCACTTAACCTCGCCAGCATATAATCCCTCGTCTAATGGAATTGCTGAAGTTTCGGTAAGAATAATTAAAAAATCTCTGGAAAAGTCGTTGGAAGAATCTCCAAACTCAAATATGGACTGTATTTTACAAAATGTTCTGTTTAATTATAGAAATACGCCTACCTCTTTAAATTTTATAATTAATCTTTGTGTGCTGCTTTGTTTTTCAGACATCCAATCTGGCCGGATCCTGTTCGCTCTTTTTTTATTTATTATTTTCATTTTTACTTTTTCTATTTTTTTTCAATTTATATTATACAATCATATATCAAGTTTTTTTATATCTAAATTCTAACAGGCGCCAATATATTCAAAGCGCAGCATTGGATTTTTTTCGATTTATTTTTCTTCTTCATATATTTGATCCCTAGACCACATGACACGTTGGTAGTGCAAAGGCAGGGAGAACAAGGCCAGGGTTTCCTGGTTTCTTTGAGGACCCAGATAGTCTGGGGAGTTTTGGTGAGGTGAATAACCTCTGTTTGGGTCAGGGTTCCACTCTGGTGGGCGTAGGAGGGAGCCACCAGGGAGGGGGGGATCTAGGATCCTGCCCTCTCGCCCGAGCACTGCCGACGTGGTGACAACGAGAACGAAACGGTGCTAATTCACTGCTACTTAATGGCAGATTATTCAAAGAATACAGATGGAGGGTGCAGAAATTTACTGCCATAAATATTCGCAAAATTGAGAGTAAACCTGGTCAGTTACTGAAATTGTCGCGAGCACAAACAATGCATAGTTTATTTATCCCTTACTGGCAGATTCCTCCAATAACACAGATGGAGTGTGCAGCAATTATCTGCAAAAAATAATTGCAAAATTGTGGAGAAGACTTGGCCATTCAGTGGATGATCAGTATTTGGTCGGAATCATACCAATGATTGAATTGAATGTGGATTGGCCTGAGAATGCTGAGAATAATAGGCATGTTCAAAATAAAATTCAAAATTATTTAAAAAGCTTTACATCTTTTCATGTTTACCCTCAAAATTATCACAAAAATAATATTTAAAATGCATATAATACCAATATTTTGGCTTCTTTAAGAAACTTGTTTTGTCATTGATTTGGGAAAAATGAAAGGTTTTCTGTGTGCATCAAATAGCCAAATGATCATAATACAAACATTTTGAACACAAAATATAATAAAACAAAATTTGGCGTGCATTACCCTAGAAAATATTTTTTTTCTATATTTCTTTTGTCAATTTTTATGTGCCTCACATTGGAGGAAAAATGGATCAAATATATGAGTATTTTATAGACTAAAAAGCCTTTGCACTTTTTTTATAGAAGTTTATATTATTTTAATAAGAACACATATTGAGAAAATTGATCATTTAACAAAATTCAATCTTTATTTTAAAGAGAAAAATAAAAGTAAAAATGACTAGATTTTTCATTTATAGATTACAACACATAACATTCTGTATGAAACAAATTATTTGATTGAATAATAAACAAATACCTATTTTTTTCATATTTTCTATTTTCAAAAATGATATTTGCATTCAAATGCTAAAATTCTATTCAAATTCTGTGTAAAATTCTTTACTAATCGCTGCACAGTATCACATTGATTAGAGTGGATTTACTTTACTCTGGCAGAAACTGTAAGCATTAGCAATGGTGGCTAGAAAGTCAGGACTCACTACAAGGACGACTAATCTTCTTCCTTCTTATCTCTAATCAACAATCATATTAGGGTATCAAACATGTAAAGCTTGAGAGCATGTCTGCTGAGAAAGAGTAGAAAGCTCATCAAAGAAGATTTGATATCCATAATGATTGGGTGAAGTAATAGCTTCTGCTTTTGTCATCAAGACTGGGAGCGCTACTCAGTAGCAGGCCGACTTAGCTTCAATATGAAATGGTCGCCTCTGACATAAGTAACAGACACCATGTGCAGCTGCTCCTTTCATTGAGTACAGACGCTGCTCATCCTGTATCTATGGATAAGGAGCACTTACAGGGTACTATCAGTTGGCCCTGTTGAGCCCAGGTTTTTTAGCAAGCTTGTTACTGCTCCCCCCTCCTCCTTTTTCATCTGGGCCTGGGACCAGCAAAGGCGGAGTTGGGCGACGAATGAATGTTGTAATACTATTGCATACAACATATAATACAGAATTTTGAAGAAAAAAACAATATACAATTGAAAAATTGAATTGAAATCCATTATTACATTTTGAAAATAAATTAAAATAATAAAAATATTTGCACTCATTCATAAGTGAGGAAGACTCCACCACTTTGATATAGCCCTTTTCCAGATCAGGAGGGGTCTTTTTGGAACTTTCGCATCTCCAGGCCAAGAATGATGCGAAAACCGAGGTCAGGCTAACTTTTATTATAAGGCTTAATTATAGATATTTAAATCTTATTCTTATTATTTAAACATATAAAAATGTATGTTCTATTTTCAGAACACAAAAATATATATAATACTATTTTAATAATATTCGTTCTTTTACTTTGTACATATTGTATAGATGAAATTTTGCCGGGGAAAATATTGATCTACAAAGACAAAGGTCGCCAATTCCGTCAAAATAAATGTATAAACTAGATGTCATCTATGTACCGTTGTCGCAAACTAGCGGCCTCAGACCGGTGACAAAGCCTCAACACCAGCTTTGGCAAACTGAGAAGAGTCCACCTAGAGACTATGGTTTCGAGCTAATGGCTCTCGTCAGCCTAGGGCGGAATTTAATCCATGAGCTCACAAGGGATCTAATGTAACCTTCACAATCTGCCAAAGAGGTGTTCAGCTGACAAAATGTTTTTTTCACAAAATGTCTATTCAATTTGGCAATTTATATAAATTGATATTATCATGTAGAGAGAGAGAAATTAGGAAAAAACAAACTTCTGGATGACACATCAATTTTTTTTAAGACACAAGAACAAATCGATATATATAAATAGCAGAGAGGCATCGATGGAAGCTTATAATGTAGATGATATTGTCGCGGAGAGATAATTTAATTCATTATAAGGGTTATTTACCCCTTTTTTAAATAAAATCTTTGTATTTCAAAATATTGATCTCTGGCCCGCGTGGTAGAGTGAGAGTGCAAATGAAGAACATTTCCAGATTTCTTGATTTTAGAGAAATTAAACAATTTAAAACATCTTTATTGACTCATAGTCAATATTTACAAAAACATCAATATTTACACCTTAATTCATCATTGAGCTTTTCGCCATCTTAAGAGAGTCCTCCTTCAGATAAGGTCTTCTTGGTAACTTCCCCAGTTCCACCCCGAGGAAATACTTGTAGAATCAGGTTTTAGCAGACGTCAGGATGGTCAGAGCGTCATCATCAATGCCACGTCCAAAATCCAATAGATCATAGATCATATAGGTCGGCTGTCTTGAGGTGATGAACTTCTGTTCAGGTCCCAGGATTTTGCTCTGATGAGCGTAGGAGGGAGTTCACCAGTGGAGAGGGTTCCAACGTCGCATTCTAAGCTATATATTTATGGTGTCACTCATTGTTATATACTTAACATATTTTCGTCAACGAAAACTTAATATTTTGTGATAGCACCATTTTTTTCAAAATGGGTGTAAAGCAATCCAAAGGTGACTTTGAAATTTAAACATTCTAGATGATGACTCTCTAAATAAGTTCAATATTTATGGTTAAAAAACTACTTTTCATAATTAAGTACTATCAAATTCCTATTTCAAAAGGTCAGGTTTAAGTTTAGAGTAAATAAAATTATGGTTGAGAGAGAAATAGATAACGAGGAAGCTAAATATTTTCGAGTATTTTATACTATATATGCTTTTTATCATAAATAAAGTTTTATTCAAACAATTTGAATTCATTTATGATTTTATAACTAATTAAAATAAAAATCAATAGAACTATCCATCAAAGTGAGAGAGAGAAAGAGAAAAAAGATTTTTGCAAGATATATTTGATGTGGATATTCAAATTTGTTTGAACTAGAGAAAAATCTCTATAAAATAACCCAAATATTTAAATAAATTTAACTCTTTTCTTCAATAAAAATGAAAATAAATATAAAAGTGCATATTGTTATGCATTTTGATAATGTAATGGTATTAAGTGAAAATATGAGAAGAAAAAAACGTTATTTTATCAAGTGACAGAATTTATATATATAATAATAATAAATATATAATGTAAATAGAATTATATGAATTTGATATTTTATTTTGAATAATCCATTAATATTTCATAATCATAATATATTAAAATGATAGAGATTCAAATTTGCAATAAAATACTGTGAAATATAATTACTTAACTATCAACCTCCAATGAAAATAATTATAACAAAATTATATGCATGCCTCATATGATTAATTTATTTAAAATATATATATATTCCATATCAAAATAGTATAATTTCCCGAAGGATCATTATTTATAGATATATATTTGATGTTATTTTATTTAAAGTTTGATATGTCCATTTGTGATTCAGTACCATAAATATTCATTTGCTGAAAATTATTAGAAAACAAGGAATTTATTCAAGCTTCTGAATAGAGTTTATAATTTTTTCCACGATCTTTAAATTATCAATTTTTATTTACTAATTTATTTGAAAGTTTGTTTTCTTTGCAATAATCCATATCAGAGATACAACTTCTCGAAGATCTTTATTTATCATCATTTTCTTCAACGCAAAATGCATTGTTAAGATTTTAAAATCGAAATATCAAATTAATAATAATATATAGCATATAATAGCAATGCTAATATATAGCAATATATATGAATCAAGATGCCACATCTTCAATTTTCTAATATATTTTACTTATATCTTAAAATTTATCTATTCATTAATTTCATTATTGTTAGAAAAAAAAAATTTTTTAATTGTTCATAGAACTAAATTTAATTCCATTGTTTCATAATCCCATCACAAAAAAGATCTATTAATAAAAGACTAACATTCTAATAAAAATATTTATATTAATTAAAATTATATAGTTAATAAATCTTCTTTGATATAGACAATATACCAGCAAACACACATCTTTTGAATATATTTCTACAGGAATTCTAAAATATCTCGTTCTATAAACAGTTAAGGTGTGTGTACTCTTAAGCAATAAATATAAACATACCTGGGTCATAAAATTTGTAATTCCTTTTTGTCTATGTGTTTTTTTTTTTAATAAAATATATAAACAAAATATTTCTATAGAACTAACTGTCATGATAAAATTTATTAGATGAGAGGGCTTGGTTCATTAATGGTGACCCAACCAGCTGTTATGACAATTCAAACTCGAATACAAATACCTGTACCTATATATGTTTGAAATTTAGTACCGATAGACCAAAACAATTTAACTTCCTATGGAATATGATTTTTCTATTCTGGTGGGGGGGGGGGGGGGGGGGGGGGGGGGGAGGTGTTAAGTACCAATAAATTTGATGCCATACTCTTATCTTTGGTATATGAATTTATACAGAGAAGGGTATTTTTATATATATTTAGAAAAAATTGTTTTTAATCAGTAGCCTTGAATTAACTTGCTTCCATGTATGTCCTTCTAAAAATATTTTAATCGAATTCAAATATACTTACAGAGTACGTAGAAATCTGAATATTTGAACACTTGTTTGAACTTGATGACAATACAAGTTTACACATTTCAGATTTCAGTCTTGTCAAGGTGGAGTTTTGAATGGATATTTTCCAAATTGCTTTTCGAATTTTGTAATTTAATTCTATTATGCTTCCGGACCACATAGAAGTGTGAAATATTGAACACTAGGTCAGTCCAACTAACTATGCAGGGGTAAATAATTTCAGACTTGTGAGTGGTGGGCTTGATCATAAATTAACCAATGTTTTTACCTTTTAAATTTTTTATGTCACACGTTATCAAATTGGAATCTGTTGGGAGTTGTGATTTTATTTTCTTTCAGAGATTGTTCAAAACTTCAAAGGAGTAAAAAGCAAAATATTCAGGTTTCTATCTAATACATCCTTGGCATTTCCAGCAAAACCTTACAAATATCATGCAAATATCAAAGTATGTTATAATTCAGGAATCTGTTTTCAATATATCATCATTAATAAGGCGACCTATTATTTTATAGAAAAATAAATAAATTGTGGCCATATATTTAGTCCAGCCACTTTTTCAGCTAAAACATCTCTGGAGGAATGTGAATATTCCATTTGATAACTTTGTGAATCTCTTGGAATAAAGTCCACCTTTAGCTGACGAGCGCCATTAGCCCGAAACCTAAATGGAAGCTTTTCAGTTTTCCAAAGCTGGTATTGTGGCTTTGTCCCCGATCCGAAGCCGCTAGTTTGCGGCGATGGTCAATAGATGGGGTCTAGGTTTGACGTTTATTTTGACGGAAAGGCGCCCTATGCTTTTATATATCAATTTCCTTCCGGCCAAATATTCTTCTATATATCTAAATGTCAACATACGTTATATATAGGTAGTACTTTAATAAAATTATAATTGACTGTAGTTCTAGATCAGTTCGTAGAACAGGATAATATTTTAGGTTTTATTATATACAAGGTTCGGCCTATAGGTCCCAACCTTTATTATATTGACAAACTATAAAACTGGATTTTATTCATTTATATGTGTGCATTTTATATATTACATAGACTTATCTAAAACTGTAGTGTATAGGGTTCTGCACTCAACTTGTACGAAATATTACATATAATAGTATTATTATATAAAATAGATACAATATATATATTCATTTTTAAAATATGTTGACACTATTAAACTTAAAATTCTTAATTAAAATTCTACATTAACTCTTCAGAATTAAGTCAAAAGTACAAACCAATGTGCATTCAAAATTTATTAGAGTGATGTTGTGGCAAAGTATTAAAATATATATTTTTATAACTTTATTGAAAGCAGGATATCTAATTACTTATCACCTTATATCTGAATCAGAAATGAAAATACTATCTTGTAGAGAGAATAGATGAGAGTTTATTGTAATGGAATAATACATTTCAAAATACTTTTATTCCAGAAAATATGAAACCATTATTTTTGTTACAGTTAAGAAATTGCCTGACGATGAGGAATCATCAAATGAGGTAAGTTGAATATTTTATTTATGTTTTCAATATCTGATAAATGATTTTTATTATATAAAAATATCTAAATTTTTTTCTAAGGATATTTTCTCCCTGATATAACCTAATTGAGAAATATCAATATAGAGCCATTTTTAGAAAGACAATTCTATATAGCTTAAGTATTTGCCTATTCAATTTTATGATATATAAGGAAACCTCAATGTTAAGAAGATATAAATGCTAACAGTGATGAGTTTTTTTATAAATTTTCTTTATAAATAAACTCGTCGCTCTTTCTCTCTCTGTGTTAGCTTTTATCACTTCTTAGCTATGATATATCATGCTATTTCCCCCTAATGTAAAACAGGATTGGATAAATATTTTGAAATAATATTCAAATTTATGAATTCATATATAAAATCATAGATAAGAGCCAAAACATATGTTTAATTATATATATATAAATGGTAGAAAAAGAATGGAGGAAAGTTTTATAAATCTCTATTCGTACCTCCCCCAATTTATTCAAAATTTGATTATTTTATTTTTAGAATGATTGTGACTGAAAGCCTTTATGATATAATTAAGACTATATTCAAACAGGTTCAAGAATTGCTTATCTAAAACTATTCATTTCTTTCTCACAGGCCCTTGAACCACCGACTCCTCCCTGCACGCCCCGCTTCAAACAAAAGCGCAGCTCAAAAAAGTAAGTTTTTCCTTAGGGTAATAACTTCAGGTCACTTTGAGTAATATATTTCAGATCCTGCTTTGGATTGGACAAGAAGAGCCCAGTAACAGTGCGACTTACCAAAGTGCGGCACCAATTGAAGAAATTGAAGGCCCAGCTGGACGCAGAGGCTGCTAAGGGTAAATATAAAATTCAACCTTTCTAGATTATCCTTTTCAAAATATAAAAATGACACGTAAACAAATGGAACGTTGATTTTAATATGTAAACTAACAATAAAATATATTCAATATATAAAATAAATTATATGAGGTTGAATGTGATGCCTTCGAAGCGTGGAAATTTTTCTGGAGCTATGTATCAACTAAGGTGAAGTGTATTATACCCATCTATTCAAAAATAATATCAATTGGCTCACTGGCACTACTTTTCACGTGTAGTCATGTTGTTGGGAATAGAATGTTAATTTTCTTATAGATTTATATTTTTCTAAATATGGTTAGACTCGTGTGGTTTCTCGGCCCGCTCTCGAGAGGTCTACGCCTTGGTTGATACCTGCCTTAGACACATCCGCGGATTTGACTTCTTGGGAATCGCTCTTCTCTACCTTTGAGATTCCACGGTTTTTTTCCTCCCCTGGACCAGAATAAGAGACTTCGGGCGTCTGGGCGCCTTGGTTCCACATCCAGCACTTTCTCTTTATCTGCTTCAGAGGCATTCAAAAAACCAGCAGCCGTGGGCAGGGGATTCCTCTCATTTCTTCGATACTTCACGATAGAGCTTTGTGACTGAGGGTGCTCATTTGATGGTTGGCCGGCTGTTATTTCGTCCCGCGTGCCGAACGTGCTTTCTAATGCAATCAATTGTCTCTCCAAAAATTCAATCAAATCTCCAAGAGAAAAAGCTCCTGTGAATTCCCGGTGTAATTCAAGCTTTAAGTCTGATGGCAATAGCTTGAGGAGTAAAGGGCACAATAAGTTACCGTAGCTTTCAACGACAACACCCAATGACTCCAAACTTCTAATCTGCACCAGGATTCTGCCGTACAATTCTCTGAAAGCCCCCACGTCCTTTGTCACTCTAAGTGGTTTCAAGGCCAAGAGGTTGTTCATATGCACGTCGATCAACCTTTCCCTTTTTCCGAAGCGTTTCTTCAACAATTCAACGGCCTTATCGTAATTTTCCTCAGATAGGCAAAATCCTTCCACAGTTTGGGCCGCCGTTCCACCCAAGTAGGCTTTAAGATAGTTAAATTTATCTATCTTGGTCAAGTATTCATTCTTATTGATTGATGAATCGAAGGCATTCCAAAAATTTAACCACTGGCTAATTTCCCCGTAGAATCTTTCCATTGTTAATTTGGGTAACTTAACCATCCCAGTTAGAGTCGGTCGACTGATTTCTCCTGGATATTCCTTCTTCGTGGCAGTTGCAGTTTCCCTCTGCATTCCTTCCGCTACCACCAGACTTCTTTTCTTTAGCAAATATTTCCACGCCACGGCCTTTTCCCGGTATTCCTCTACCATCTTTAGATCTTTCTCTAGATCTTTGATGTCAATCAGCTTACCGATTTCTTCGTCTACCCGCCTCAGTTCTTCGTAGACATCCGAAAGCTGCCCCAGCAGTTCCTCGTGGTCACACTCCTTGTGCACGTCATATTCCTCTATTCTTTTCCCGTACTTGGATAAAGACGTGCGGAGTATGGTTCTCTTCTTCTTGAGTCTCTCTAGCGCTTCTTCTCTTTCCATCTTCTGATCCAAAATGGTTCCAAATATAGGCACGGCTTTCTCCTCGCGTCCCGGCTGGGATGCCAAATGTCGCGTTCAGCGGCGTAGCGCCCAGGCTCTATTTTGCCCAGACGCCCGAAGTCTCTTATTCTGGTCCCGGGGAGGAAAAAAAACCGTGGAATCTCAAAGGTAGAGAAGAGCGATTCCCAAGAAGTCAAATCCGCGGAAGTGTCTAAGGCAGGTATCAACCAAGGCGTAGACCTCTCGAGAGCGGGCCGAGAAACCACACGAGTCTAACCAGTCAACATAATAGTTTATTTTTTGTCACGAATATATATACATATAAATATTTACATATGACAAATATGTTTCTTATAATGGATTAAATTTACATATATTTAGAAAATATAAATCTATAAGAAAATTAACATTCTATTCCCAACATACTCCCACCTTGAGTTTTTTCTACAGAAACTCAACCAATAGTTGGGAAATGACCGTTCATTCCAGTTCTTTAGGATTGGGCTATCTTTACTGGCTTCTCCTCGGGAGCCTCCCCGGCGTGGTTCCGACTGTATACTCCTCAAGGTACTCCCCAGATCGGCGGGTATCTCTAAATTGTAGAGCCGTTGAACCGGCCTAATCTGGACGCGCTTGCTGGTTCTCAACTTGGCGACCCTCACAGGTCCATCTCGGCCAGGGTAGACCTCCACAACTCTCGCCAAAGGCCAATTGATTCGCTTAGCATTATCTTGTCCAATCAACACCAGATCTCCCACCTTGATAGGTCTTGTCTTCGAGCGTCTTCTAGTCTCCTGCCTTAAGAATCCAAAATACTCCGTCCGGAATCTCTTCCGCAGATCTTCTCTTAACCTTTGTCTAAATCGGTATCTCTTCTGAAGACTAGCCCTTTCAATAGAGTCCAGATCCGGAACTCCTATTTCTTTGAGGTCGTGTAAGAACAAGGCAGGGGTTAATGGACTAAGATCTTCGACATCTTCAGACATGTAAGTCAATGGACGTGAGTTCATCAAAGACTCTGTGTCACAGATAATGGTGTAAAGTTCCTCAAATTCCAAACGAGCTTGACCAAGAATCTTCCTAAGGAGTTGTTTCAGCAAACCAATCAATCTTTCCAGATCTTGTCTCCTACTTATTTTAGTTTTGACCCTCAACAATCCCAAAGAATCGCAGCATAACTTGAAATCCTTCAACCTCTTGTCCTCTGGTCCAGTGAAGGATTCCCGTTGGATAACTCTCACCAGCATCAGTTCCGCCCTTTTAATTTCATTCACAGTAAGATCACCTTTCACTCGCTGACCTATTGTTCCTCTCGCATTTGTTAAAAACCGGTTCATCCAGGCAGTTACTCTCAATATCTTGTAGTAGTTTGAAAAGCGATAGTAGTACTGATCTTTTTTCCCTTTCAATACATGTTGATGTTAAAACAATCTTTCTCTTTTCCGAGTTCACAATATCTGGGTCAGGGTATATTTCCCTATGGGGCCAATCTCTTCTTGGTCTTCTCAACCAACTCGGGCCCTCCCACCACTTCGATCTCTCCAGAGAATCGGCTAAGCACCCCCGTGATGGTAAATACGCTGGATTCAAACATCCTGGTACACGATACCAATCCTCTGTCTCACTGAGAGATCGGATCTCCATAACTCGATTCATTACAAAAGTCGCCCAGTTATCTTCCATTGCAATTTCTGGAACCTCTTGAGAACATTGAGCTTTACATCCTGAAGAATCAGGATCTTATGCCGAGGCATCGTCTTTAGGCTTAGAGGTATCGTCTGAAGGCCCAGAGGTATCGTCTGCAGGCCTACAGCAGTCATAGGACTCTGAACTCTTCCTTAGAGATCTCAAACCACTCAATATAATAGTCCTATGATCTACAGGATTCGCAATCCTTTCCGGTCTAGCACTTTCACCAGACTTTCTGGAGACTTGTCTCCCAAATTAAGACCTTTTCGCTGGAGTAGGCACTTGCCCCTTTGGAGAACTGGCCGGAGTATATAACATTGGAGTTACTGCAGCTCCAGAAACAGTTTCCTTCGATACAAGTCACATTCCATTGCTTGGAAGATATTTGCCAATTGAACCTTTTCCTATTGGCTCTCTCCTCACATAGGTGATCTGGACAGTGCAACCCTGCTTAGAAAGCGTTTCACCTTCTCCAACCATGCATCATCATTCAACCGTTTACTTTTCTTCCGGATTTAGAGGCACGGGCACTCAACCAAAATCGTCTACAACGATTTCCCGCTCAAAACCATCAGTTGTCCATCTTTTTTTTTTTTCCAAAGAAATTTGAGGTAGTCCCAATCATTATCTCTGAATGCGATCATCTGGAAATATCTTTTCAGGTCGGCCACAACTCCGAACTTATTCCTCCGAAGCTTTATCCTTATCTCAGGGATTCTTCTCAGCAGACTGTGTATCCTCTTCATATATCGCTTCAACGAGAATCCGTTTCGTCCTCGATAGGAAGCGCCGTCTTTCGCTGGCCGTACAGGCGCAGCCCTGGAGTCACACCCACATACAGGGCGATCAGGCAAATAGTATCCCTTTACTTTAAATTCCGCATCTCCTATCTGTCCTGCTTCCATCAATTTACTCGATGCTGGAATTCTGACAACTCTTTCCTCAATATAATCAATGGACTCAGCCTCACCATCTGCAATCTCCACTTGATCCGCGCCTTCAGCTACCGCTTTAGAGTTGCTCACCGATTCACAAGCCTCAATTGCAGTTCCAGAATCCTCCACTTCATTATCCTTGGTTTCAGCTTCAGAATCCTTTACTCCGTCGCCCTTAGGCTCATCTTCAGAGTCTTGTACTCCATCGCCCTTAGGCTCATTTTCAGAGTCTTGTACTCCGTCTTCCTTAGGCTCATTACCTTGTTCTGCATATGGCCTTTCTGCCATCCTTAAATCGGTACCTTGTTTTACATAGAGCAGCTTCACTTCTTCGGTGTTCTTTGAATCCATTCCTTGTTCCACATCCAGCACTTTCTCTTTATCTGCTTCAACGGATTCTTTCTCAACTTCAGCCCTATTACTTTCATCAACTTCTACAATAGACTTCTTCTTGACTTGAGCCTTTTCACCGTCTTCAGCACAGCGCTCTCTTACTACTTGAGCCTTATTACTTTCTTCAACAGCAATCTGCTTGGATGGCTCCTTTACCATTTGCTCGGATGATACCACCATCTCAGCATCTTCCTTAATAGAAGCTGGATCAACTCCTTTCATCAGGGTAACTCCGACAACACTTGGCTTCTCACTCATCCCGATTTCCAAACTGCTCCCATCGCAGATCCTCATATCCATTGTCAATTTGGGTAACTTAACCATCCCAGTTAGAGTCGGTCGACCGATTTCTCCTGGATATTCCTTCTTCGTGGCAGTTGCAGTTTCCCTCTGCATTCCTTCCGCTACCACCAGACTTCTTTTCTTTAGCAAATATTTCCACGCCACGGCCTTTTCCCGGTATTCCTCTACCATCTTTAGATCTTTCTCTAGATCTTTGATGTCAATCAGCTTACCGATTTCTTCGTCTACCCGCCTCAGTTCTTCGTAGACATCCGAAAGCTGCCCCAGCAGTTCCTCGTGGTCACACTCCTTGTGCACGTCATATTTCTCTATTCTTTTCCCGTACTTGGATAAAGACGTGCGGAGTATGGTTCTCTTCTTCTTGAGTCTCTCTAGCGCTTCTTCTCTTTCCATCTTCTGATCCAAAAGGGTTCCAAATATAGGCACGGCTTTCTCCTCGCGTCCCGGCTGGGATGCCAAATGTCGCGTTCAGCGGCGTAGCGCCCAGGCTCTATTTTGCCCAGACGCCCGAAGTCTCTTATTCTGGTCCAGGGGAGGAAAAAAACCGTGGAATCTCAAAGGTAGAGAAGAGCGATTCCCAAGAAGTCAAATCCGCGGATGTGTCTAAGGCAGGTATCAACCAAGGCGTAGACCTCTCGAGAGCGGGCCGAGAAACCACACGAGTCTAACCAGTCAACATAATAGAAACATATTTGTCATATGTAAATATTTATATGTATATATATTCGTGACAAAAAATAAACTATTATGTTGACTGGTTAGACTCGTGTGGTTTCTCGGCCCGCTCTCGAGAGGTCTACGCCTTGGTTGATACCTGCCTTAGACACATCCGCGGATTTGACTTCTTGGGAATCGCTCTTCTCTACCTTTGAGATTCCACGGTTTTTTTCCTCCCCTGGACCAGAATAAGAGACTTCGGGCGTCTGGGCAAAATAGAGCCTGGGCGCTACGCCGCTGAACGCGACACATGTAGTGCACTTAGAGTAAAAGCAGTCGTCAAATTCTACCCTCCATGATTATCATGACCTGTACCACGTTATACTCTGGATAATAATAATTAAAACCTTTTCGGACAATTTAACCAATGGAACACAATTCTTGCAAAGTACAATTCTACCATTGAGTGCAAATAACCAAACGGCGGTTTCTAGCACACTTGTAAGTGTAAAAGTATAACTGCTTTCCACATATATAGACATGTGGTGCACTTGCAGTAAAAACAGTTGTTAACTATTAACCAACATGATTATAATTGTCTCTACCACGTGTACTATGGATAATATTAAAAATTATTTTTAGACGCGCCCTTTTCAATGGCTATATGAAAAGTATATCAAAACGATAAGGTCAGAAAAGTGACTCATTCTTTATCATCACTAGTAAAGTTTCAATTAGGGTGATGTTATGGTGCATTGTTTTGATGTATAATTAAAGGGAGACGTGCCTCTTTTGGTACATGGATATTATCCTCTTGAAACTTTATGTTGCATACATTTCTGAATATTTTCTAGAGATATTCTTTCCTTATGGTACCTGTCACCCACAGCCTGCCAGTTTTGTTGCTTCTGACCTGTTATATTGTGGAATTCTATCAAGGTTTACCTCTCAGAGTCTTGAAAGTAATCCCCAGCAGTATTTCTAGCAGCATAGAGAGAGGATTTTCATCGTAGCATATATATAGAGACAATATCTTCTTGGTGGAAAGCCTTGCCTTAGACCTGGCACTGGAGTCAGCCGCAGAAAATGTAGTTCATGGTATCCATGTTCTACTCGGCCAGAGCTATATAACACTATGGAACATATAGTTAAGCAAAGTAATATTGATGCTAAATTTTCTGGTTAATAAACAATGCATTATGGAGAGAATAAACTTTTTTAAAAATAGTTTATTATCATCCCTAGTACACGTGGTACAGGCTCTGATAACCATGTTGGAGAGTAAAAACCTATTTTATTGCAAGTACACCACGAGTTTACACATATGGAAAGCAGTTCGACTTTTTTACCTAAATTTGTATCAGAGTACGCTTGATTACTTGCACATACTGGTAGAGTTGGAATTTGGCAAGAATCGGAGCTAGTAAAGCACCTTTTCATTTTCAAAAAAGTTCCCAATGCGTATACCAATCCCAAGTCGTGGCTCTCTGATATATAAGGTTTTTACCACTCATCCTCCTTTCATCAATCAACTGAAAATATATTATGAATAAATATTTGAATGTTTTATTCTCAGATGCAGCACATTTGCCATCTCCAACAACGCCCAGCCAGAACAACGGTGGAGCAAGGTAAGATTAGATTTAAGGTTATAAATATGGATATGGATATGAAACTAACCTTGTTTATCCCAGGACTTTCTTGACCGGATGCTGCCCACATTGCAAGAGCGACTTCACCACGCGGCGCCTCCAGAAGGTCTCTAGCAAAATAAAAAGCTTGGAGCCAGAATTGAGGGCCAGGCAATTTGAAGGTAAGAAATAATATATTTTGAAAGAAAGAATTGCTCATCAAGTAAAATATAGAGGGTAATGCCACATGGAAATTCATTTTTAGATGTAATAAAACATATATCTTTGCATAAATTGTTGCAACTAGCGATATATTAGTGAGAACGCCAACTTTTATCGGGGTAAAAACAATGGATTTGTTATATGTAAGTTCAAAATAATATATGCCCTACTGTTTATTTACATATTTGATTGGGGATTTATTTATATTAAGAAGAATTCAAATTATTATATCAACTCCAAAATCACAACTTGAATGATTAAGAATCTACACTAGAAGAAGAATTCAGAAAAGGATATAAATATGAATGCCATAAAATAAAATATATTCAATATTTTCGAAATATATAATTTTAACGCTATTTTTATTACATATATATGATTAAAATCTTTTTCACACAAATATATTCAAAAATGTCATTTATGGATTCATTATTTCCATTTTAAAATATTCAGATTTGCCTTTTATCTAATACCAGAATGCAGCTTTCACCTCATTCTCTAACAAGAAGTGTTTTTTTTTTAATTCCAAGGGTTTCAGACAAATTAAAATCAAACCATAAAAAGCCGAGACTGTAAGATGTGGGTGCAAAAACCCGCATCATTTGCCTATTAACAATCCTTAACAATGATATAACAGTGCTCGAAGCATATATTTGTTTGTATTTTTATAGTCTATGAAGGTTTTCTATAGTTTATATAAATACTCTATATAGATAATATAATTAAAGCAATTATCATTAAAATACAGATTTATTATTCCGCCAATTTTGGACATGGCATCATTTATTGCAACCTTATGGACTTAATCAGGATGCAGTTAATCCCTCATGCTTCTCATTCTTTCTTAAACATTTCAGTTCTGATCTGTGATATATTATTACTCTACTCTGTATTATTGATCATCATCTTGTAAACAACAATATACGTATAATCGAATTGTAAAAAGAATAAAATAATTATAGTAGCTTAAAAATAGTGTATCTTTCATTTATCTATATATATATATATATAAAGTGCAATTTCTTACAAAATAATTTTCACCATTAATATTTAACAATTAATAGAAACGTATCAAATGGCGACGAAGAATTAACGTAAGTATGGCCACCACTAATTTAAATTATCCAAGGTTTCGTGAAGGTGAAGATCTAAATTGTTATTTGGAACAATTAGAAGAATGTTTTAAATTGAACAAAACATTAGAAGCAGACAAAGTATCTGTGTTATTAACGTCTATTGATGTTAATGTTTATAAGACTTTGCGCGATTTGTTGGTACCCAGAAGGCCAAGTGACCTTAAATATAAAGATTTAGTAGAGGTTTTAACCAACCATTTATATCCAATAAAAAATAAGCACTATGAAAGATATTTATTTCACAAGATTGTACAAAAAGAAAGTGAGCCTGTGGGAAAATGTGTTTTGAGGCTTAAATCTCAGGCAGACAAGTGCAAATTTACTGACATAAATGAAAATTTGTGTGATCAATTTGTAAGTGGTTGCTTCGATGAAGCTACGCTTAAAAGGCTGCTAAGTGAACCTTTTTTAACGTTTGATAGTGCAATAAATATTGCAAATTCTGTAGAGGCAGCGAAGTCACAAGTAAATTTGATGAAAAATCCTGGTCATGATATTGATAAGTTGAAAGCTAGATCTAAAAATTTTAAATTCCCATGTAAATACAATAATCCTTGCAAAATTTGTGGAAAGTCTAACCACGATACGAAGTTATGCAAATTTAAAAATGCTCAATGTTATATTTGCAATAAGAAAGGGCACATTGCTCCAGTATGTTGGAATAAAAAATCGGCCCAAAATTCTGGAATGAATAAACCCAATCTGAATAAATTGAATACTATTCAGTGCAACACATTAGAAAACGCACCAAAAATATTGGTAAATGTTAAAATTGAAGATGCAGACACTATAATGGAGGTTGACACTGGTGCAGACGTGTCTGTAGTTTCAAAGAAATTTTTTCTTACAAATCTCAAAAATGTCACTCTAGAGAAATACAGTGGACATTTGAAAAGTTTTTCAGGAAATATGATACCAGTTTTTGGAAAATGCTTGGTAAATGTTAGTTACAAAAACTATCAGGAAAAACTACCCCTAATTGTGACAGGCCAGTTTAATAACCAAACGCCGCTACTGGGCAGAAATTGGATAAGAATTTTAAAAACTGATTGGCCCAATTGCGTTTTTGATATCTGTAATAATATAAATGTAATTTCAAATTTAGAACTGTTTTTAGAAGTATATAAGAGAGTATTTGAAAATAAAGATTTACCAATTCAGGGCATTAAAGGTTCAATATCATTGAGGCCAAATGCTAAGCCCAAATTTTTTAAATTTAGACCAGTACCCTTTTCCATTAAAGAGAAGATAGACAAAGAACTAGACAGACTTGAAAAAAGTCAAATAATTGAAAAGGTTAATGCTAGTGATTGGTCTACGCCTTTAGTAACGGTAATAAAGTCAAATGGAGAACTACGTTTGTGTGGTGATTTTAAAATACTTTGAATAATTGCATTGAAGATGAGAAATATCCATTACCTACTATAGAAACTATGTTGGGAAATCTAGGAGGAAACAAGATTTTTACCAAATTGGATCTCTCCTCCGCATATCATCAAATTGAAATGGATGAAGCATCAAAAAATCTGCTAGTGGTATCTACCCATAGAGGACTTTACCGATATAATAGATTGCCTTTTGGCATCAGTCCAGCTTCAGCCATTTTCCAGAGGTGTATGGACAGCCTTTTTCATGATGTTCCCAACACGGTGATATACTTAGATGATATTTTCATTGGTTCTAAAGATGAACAAGAACATTACAGAATTTTAAAAATGATCTTCGATAAATTGAAAGAGCTAAATTTCACCCTTAATAAAGAAAAATGCTTATTTTTAAAAAAAGACATTTGTTTTCTAGGTCATATTATAAATGAAGATGGTGTTAGACCAGATTCAAAGAAATTGGAAGCATTAGAAAGGTGTAAAAAGCCTTTCGACAAAACATCATTGAAGAGCTTTCTAGGGATGTTGAGCTTCTATTTAAAATACATACCTAATATGTCAACCTTGACTGGTCCTCTTTATCAACTCCTAAAGAAGGACAATCGTTGGAAATGGTCTAGCCAATGCGAAAAGGCATTTCTGAATTTGAAGTTAACTCTATTAAATTCTCAGGCGCTTATTCACTATTCAATGAAGCTTCCATTAACTTTAACCTGTGATGCATCTGCCTATGGCATAAGTGGGGTCTTGTGTCATATTGTGGAAGGGGAAGAGAAGCCAATCACCTTTGTTTCCAGAACATTGTCAAGTGCAGAAGTCAAATACTCTCAGACTGAGAAAGAAGCACTTGCTATTGTGTTTGCAACTTCCAAACTGAGACAATACTTGTTTGGGAGAAAATTTGTGTTAAAGAGTGATCATAAAGCTTTAACGACTGTTTTTGGAAACAAAAGACTTCTTCCGCCTTTAATTGCAAATCGCTTGCATAGGTGGGCTTTAGAGTTGTCAAATTTCGATTTCGATATTAGATATACAAATAAAGATACCATGCTCTGCGCGGATGCATTTTCAAGACTTCCACTTGAGGAAATAAATTCAAGGGAAGACAACATTGATTTGGTGACACATGATATATCATTTTTAAATGTAACTCCATTGGACCACCTCATTATTGAAGAAGAAACCAATAAAGATCCGGTTTTAAATAAGCTCAAGGAATATCTATTAGAAGACCCTCAGTTAGCAAAAAAGGATGAAACAATGAAACCATTCCTTTCAAAATTGGAAAATTTTTCTGTACTGCAGGGATGCATTTTTGTTGATTCTAGGGCAGTGATTCCAAGAACCTGTCAAGATCAAATGTTGAAGTTACTTCATCAAAGTCATATAGGAATCAATCGCATGAAATCTCTAGCCAGATCTTCGGTTTGGTGGCCAAAAATGGATAGTCAAATTGAAGAGTTTGTGAAGGAATGTTCTCCCTGTATGCATCATCAGACAGCTCCTCCCGCTGAGAACACACCTTGGCCCAGGACTAACCAACCGTGGCAGCGAGTTCATGTTGACCATTTCTATTTCAGAGGTGATTGTTATTTATTAGTAGTAGATGCAAATTCAAATTGGATTGAAGTATTTCCAGTTAGAGGTACTACTTCGCAAGAAAATATTAAGCTTCTACGGGAGTGTTTCGCCAGGTATGGATTACCGCAATGCTTAGTGTCTGACAATGGCCCCCCCTTCAATTCGATTGAATTTAAGGAGTTCTTACGGAAAAATAATGTATACCACTTAACCTCGCCAGCATATAATCCCTCGTCTAATGGAATTGCTGAAGTTTCGGTAAGAATAATTAAAAAATCTCTGGAAAAGTCGTTGGAAGAATCTCCAAACTCAAATATGGACTGTATTTTACAAAATGTTCTGTTTAATTATAGAAATACGCCTACCTCTTTAGATAAGCCTCCTGTAGAACGTCTCCTAAGTTATGTGCCTAGAACATTTGTAAATTGCTTGAACTCTGAATTTATCCAGAAGACTTTTGGGAGAAATGAGTGTGGAAGGCGACATTTTCAAGTTGGAGATAAAGTGCTGTTTACAAGAGTAATACAAAATAGGCGCAAATGGTTCAAGGCCCAGGTGATACGACGACTAGGTTACAATGTTTATCTAGTAAAGAACCTAAAAGGCACATTTAAAGTGCATGTCAATCAGATGAGGACAGGTTCAGATACCAAATATGCTGAAGATTCTGATTGGACCTTGGACAACGCTGGAGCAGGACCTCACCGACTGGAACAAGACCCTCAAATTTCCACGTCACCTCCACCTAGGAGATCTACCCAACCTCGATGCCCTCCTTGCCGGTTTTCTCCAACTATGAACAATATAAGGAAGGAGGAATGATCTGTGATATATTATTACTCTACTCTGTATTATTGATCATCATCTTGTAAACAACAATATACGTATAATCGAATTGTAAAAAGAATAAAATAATTATAGTAGCTTAAAAATAGTGTATCTTTCATTTATCTATATATATATATATAAAGTGCAATTTCTTACAAAATAATTTTCACCATTAATATTTAACAATTAATAGAAACGTATCAAGTTCAAGCTGTATTTCTTGTTTTATAAAACACTTCTTATCATGTGTCAAGGGCAATACATCAATAATTAGTTCACACACTCCCTTTATTGAATAGTGTATTAGCACTCGCTAGTTAACAATAACACATATTTATTAGCTTTCCAAACAAAATTATCGGAATAATATAACATTCGTTTTCTGTTATGTTGTTGAATTTACGCTTAATACCTGTTGTATTCCAATTGATTACACACAGCGCTCAACGTTAATTATACTTTAATTAACTACAAGGTAAAAGGAATATATATAGATTAAAAAGTAAACATGGGGAAAAGAGAAAAGAATAAGTCTCGTGGCCACGCGGCCTCGCCTGGGTTACATCCACAGGTAGTGACGTCAGAGCTCCAGGGTTGCCGAGCCAGCAATCTCCTCCCTCGAAGTGACCTCCTATTCATGGATCACTTCGCCGCTTAAGAGTCTCGAACGATGAAGTTCGTGTAGGTTTCTCCCCTTATTTGCTTCAGTACTGAGGAGTTCAATTGAGTTCTGAGCATTTCTCTGGTTCCTTAGGATCATTGGATGAGATCGAGTAGGAGAAGGCTTTACAGTATCTTCATTATGGCTGTCCTCTTCTGTAGGTGTCACGTCTTCTTGATCTAATAAAGACACTGGATTCTCTTCAATCTCCCGTTGAGTCCCATAGCTGTAGTGTTCAACTGATGGAAGCTCCTCCCGGTTGCTGTCGTTCCTCGATACATCACTCTCTTTGAAGACACAGTCCCGAGATTCCACCACTTTCTTCATCTCAGGAATCCACACTCTGTAGCCACGTCCTCTGAGTGCATATCCCACAAGGTTACCTTTGACTGCTCTCCTTTCGAGTTTGGATTTACGGACTTGTCTTGGAATATGGACAAATACTTGACAGCCAATAGCTCTTAGGTGTTTAAGACTAGGCTTGTTCCCTGTCCACAGTTCATATGGCGTACTTTCACCATTGTGATTGTTGAGAACTCTGTTTCTGACATAGGCTGCGGTGTAAGTCAGCTCCGCCCAGGAAGCCTTTGGCAGACCACTTCCAGATATAGTGCTCCTGACAAGATCTAGGAGTGTCCTATTCATTCTTTCTGCCACACCATTCTGTTGAGGTGTATACTTCATAGTGTGTTCATGAACTATTCCGACGCTCGTGCAGAAAGTGTCCCATTCTTTGGAACAAAATTCCAAGCCATTATCCGTACGTATTCGTTTTAGTTTCCGGCTGGTTTGTTTCTCAGATTCTTGAATCCACTCTTTGACTTTTCCCAGGGTTCCGCCTTTGTTTTTCAGGAAAAATACACTTGTATATCTCGTAGATTCATCAATGATGGTTAAGACGTACTTGGCTCCTCCCCAGCTCAATACGTCGAGTGGACCCATCAAGTCCGCATGCACCAAGTCCAACGGCATGATTTCTTTTTCCTCCTTGTGTGAGTGTTGAAGGAATGGCAGACGGTAAGACTTGCCGATCAAGCAGTCTTCGCACTTTTCTGGCTTTGCCGGGCTGCAATTAAGTCCTCTTACGCTTTGGTTCTTGGCCATCTTTGCTATCGTATATGCATTTACATGCATCAGCCTTTTGTGCCAAAGTTCCAGTGTAAGCTCTTCCTTGCATTCAGATGCAAGAGAAACATGATCATTCTGATCTATCTGAGAGGATGAGGTAGTCTGGACGTAGTAAAGTCTACCCAGCTTCTTTCCTTCTATCAAGAGTTTACCTTTCATGTCCATAATGTGGCAACCACTCCTGTTGAAGACAACCTTTCTACCGTTTTCTATCATTTGGCGTACAGACAGAACACTGTGACGCATATCTGGAACATACAAGGTGTTCTGGGCAACCATATTGCTGGCATCTCCCTTGTGTCCAACAATATTGGCACTGACAGTACCGATACCACATGCTTCTATAGAAGAGCCATTCGCAATAGTGATGGAATTCATATTGCTTGTGCACTCTTTCAGACATGTGAAGTAATCTCTCTTGGGAGTCATATGGTGCGTCGCTCCAGAATCTATGATCCAGGTCTCGGCGGTAGCTCCAAACAAAATGTTGCACATTGCCGACATATTTACGCCTTTGTTTTGGTCAAACCTCTTTGGTCTTTGTTCATTCTTTCCTTTCTTCCTGCATTCCCTTGCATAATGGCCTTTACCTCCACATTTGAAACAAACAACCTTTGCTTTAAATTGTTTTTCTGTTTCAATGGGCTTCGAAGAGGCATTAACGACCATGGCACCCACATCTTTTGGTAGATTAGACGAACGCCTTTCTGCTTCTGCCAACAGCCGTCTTTTAACTGTGGCGGTCGTGAAGTCTGAATCAGGCAAGTTACATATGGTTGAGACAACGATGTCCCAATCCTCTGGTAATCCACCCAAAAGAACCATAGCCAAATCGCCATCATCAATTTTGTCGCCAATTTGGGCCAGTTCGTTTACAATGTAGTTTATCTTCCCCATATACCCTTCCATATTGCTGTGCTGAGTCAACCTTTCGCCATATAACTGCCTTCTTAGTTGTACGGCTCGATATCTACTATCCTTTGGTGCGTATAATTTTTCCAGTTCCTCCCAGACCTCTTTCGGAGTATTCAAATGTTGAACATGCAATTGTTGTTCATCATTAATCCCGAGGCAAATTTTTGCAAACGCCTTACCCTCCCGCGACAAAAAAAGTTTTGTTGCAACAAGGTCACTAGGGTCAGGCTTAGCCTCTCCTGGATTGATCAAACTCCACAAATCGTTTTCGATTAGAACGAGTTTCATCTGGAAGCTCCAGCTGGAGTAATTAGCACCATTTAATTTTGTAATCGTTGTGTTTGCCATTTTACAAAATATTTGGTAAGTAGAAAAAAGGATGTTTCAAGTAATCAAAGGAAATTTGTTTACTCACGTTTTAGGCCTTGCGCTTCTTCAGTATGACGTTTTAGGTCTTGCGCTTCTTCAATTTCACGTTTTAAGCCTTGCGCGTCTTCAGTCTCATAATCTTTGTTGTATTCCAATTGATTACACACAGCGCTCAACGTTAATTATACTTTAATTAACTACAAGGTAAAAGGCATATATATAGATTAAAAAGTAAACATGGGGAAAAAGAGAAAAGAATAAGTCTCGTGGCCACGCGGCCTCGCCTGGGTTACATCCACAGGTAGTGACGTCAGAGCTCCAGGGTTGCCGAGCCAGCAATAATATATAGGATTTATTTTTCCAGTGAGAGGAAATTCGGACAAATATATAACAAGAAATTCTTAAATCATTTTTATATGTTACAGATCTTCCTAACCTCGGAAAAGCAACTGTTGGCCTATACAACATTGGAAACACTTGCTACATTAATTCAACCTTGCAGTGTTTGGCCCATACAGTGCCTATCCTAAAGGCATACTATAAAGACTTCAAGCCTGAAGAACTCAATCTGAATAGCTTAAGTGGCGGGAATATTTTGAAGAGATTTGGCTTGCTCCTCAATGATCTTTGGACGGAAGAAAAGCCATTCCGCCCAATAGCAATCCATCAGCAGGTTGGCGTCTTGGAGCCACGATATGGAGATCTGAGCCAGCAGAACTCCATGGAGTACTTCGAATTCCTGATCCAACAGATCCACGAGGATTTCCATAGACCAGAAGAATCGGCCGAAATGGTGCAAACACCTGATGAAGGGCAAATGATGTGGCAATCATTTCTTATTGCAGAGAAAAGCCCCATTAATGACATCTTTGCTGGGCAAATTGAAAGCAACGTTTTCTGCCAATCCTGCAGCTACCATGGCAAATATTATGAGATTTTCAAGAGCCTTTCATTGCCTATCCCTGGAGACAAAAGGTACACCAATTTAATGGATTGCTTAACTGACTTTTTTGAGCCTGAAGTCCTCGATGACCACACCTGCTCAACCTGCAAACAAAGAGGATCGCTGAAAACCTATGGAGTCTCAAAATGGCCAACTATTTTGGTATTGCATTTCAAAAGGTTTTCATCCTTCAGCATGACCAAAATAGATCAAATGGTAGATTACCCAGTGAACTTGCAACTCAGCCAATTGGGAACAGACTACAAATACAATCTCTTCGCCGTTGTGAACCATCAAGGTACCCTAGAATATGGCCACTATGCCGCCTTCTGCAAGCATCCCATCTCAGCCGAATGGTATCAACATGATGACAGAAGAACAAAGCATGTTTCCCAAAAGGACGTCATAACAGCTAAAGCCTACATGCTGTTTTACCAAAGAGCCTAATGGGATATCTCGCCTCAAATCAACAAAAACATCAATAAGGGTAATTCGCTTTCCTAATATAACTTTATAATACTATTGAACGCTGAGAGATATTTTATAAAACTTGGAATCACCAGAAAAGAAATTATTGATTCATTTGTAATATATAATATATTGTAAAATTTGTGTTTAGTTAGACACTTCGAGAGAACTATAAATATATTTTGTTTGATATCAATAAAAAATATAAATTCTTTTTATATATATTATGTTATTAAAATACATAATTTACGTATGCCTTGAAATATTTTATTTATTTCAAAACAAAAAAGGGTGAACTTTCATAATGTTTATTTGAGCTATACCATTATAAAATAGTTATATATTTTTTTCATTTAGTAATATGTTTTTTAAATGATTTTCTTCTCTTTTTTTTATTCCTAATTTATACACTTTATACTTTTCCGAATAGTTTTAATTTATTATTCCTTTTAATGAAAATTATCATTTTCAATATATATATATTATTTATTTATTTAATTTCTATACCAGATAGTTGGCGCTTTGCGCTCCAGGAACCTGGTTTATAAATATCTCTTTTAATTTATATATAAATGTATATATATATTTATTTATTTATAAATTCAATTGCCTTCTATCGATAAAATTTGTAACAAATAAATTTACTGGAAATGTATTTCTTTTCAATAATACCATCAAATATTATCTCTACAGACTTTACAGCAATAATATAAATTATTGAATTAGAGAGCTTGGCTCATCAGTAGTGAACCCTCTCAGCGTATTCTCTAGTTTCTTGTATTCGCGTTATAGCCTGTTGAAGCACGTCATTGTCCGAAAGGTCACAGCTTTCAAATAAAGAAATTCATCGTTTCTACCTTTGTCTCTTTGAACAAAAATGATCTTAGAAACAAAATATATATTTCAAAAATCAATATTCAGTAAATGAATAATAAATATTCTATCACAATATATAGTGTATTATATAATTTAACAAATATATTATGTAAAATAGTAAATTAACTGAAAACAACGATGCTTACAGATGGGCGCTGAGTGCAAAGCCTCTTTGAAGCAGCAAACCTTCTACATCGACTGCTCAGGCGAAAGGACCACAGAAAATGGTTAGCGTTCATTTCTTTTAACATAAGTATTCGTTAAACGCTTTGAATATAACTTATTTGAAATATATTTTTCATTCCCTAAAAGCATTTTCAAAAGTTAATGTTCAATTTCGTATAAAATGGAATCTAATTTATATATGAAGTGTACTAATCAATTATAATTTAGACATATAATTCATTAGTTTTCGGAAATTTAACCTATTAAATATATTTTTATATTATAGATTGTAGACTGTCAAGTATTAGTAAGAGTCACTATTTAATGAATCAATGGCGTATTTGGGAGCAAAACCTTTATGAAAAATGTTCATTTAATTCTAAAAAGGGTGCAAATATTTATTTTTTTTATTAAAATATCTGTAATATATATTTAAACATAATATATAATTAAAACTAATCTCTTAATATATAGTTATTTTCGTTATAAGGTATTAAAGTTACTTTATTAAAATGCATTATATTTAAACTCTGAGAACCAGAGTAAAATTTTATCTTCTTACGTTTATGAGATGTGTTTTTCCGGGAAACCTCTATCCACATTCACTCTAATTAATTTTGCATATCTCCTTTCAATTATTTCCTTATTTTTAGTTTAAAGTTATATTTGTCTCTAATAAGCTAATGAGATCTATACTTTTCTACAAATTGGATTTGATTTTATTTGCTTTAAAAAGTTGTGACATTATTTTTTTCAACAAATGGCTTCGAGGGAGAGAGAGACCGTTTTTTCTTTCAATTCTCTCCCTTTTATATGTAATATCTTTAAAGCCTAAAAACTAATTTTGCCAAAGGTTATGGTATTTATGTACAATAGGGGAACACATCTACTTTGAAATTGTATTTAAAAAGGCAGTTAAGTGAATATATTAACTCTCTCTATATGCCAAAAAAAAACTTTCTCTTTAAATTTTATAATTAATCTTTGTGTGCTGCTTTGTTTTTCAGACATCCTAATCTGGTCGGATCCTGTTCGCCATATTTTTAAAATTATTTTTGATTTTTACTTTTTTTTTTTATTTAATTTATATTAATCGTATATATCAAGTTTTTTTAAATTTAAATTCTAAAAGGCGCCAATATATTCCAAGCGCACCATTGGATTTTTCAATTTATTTATTTTTCAAATTTTTCATATATTTGATCCCTAGACCACATGACACGTTGGTAGTGCAAAGGCAGGGAGAACAAGGCCAGGAGTCCCTGGTTTCTAAGAGGGCCCAGATTGTCTGGGGAGTTTTGGTGAGGTGAATAACCTCTGTTTGGGTCAGGGTTCCACTCTGGTGGGCGTAGGAGGGAGCCCACCAGGGGAGGGAGGGATCGCGGATCCTACCCTTTCGCCCGAGCACTGCCGACGTGGTGACAGCAAGCACCAAACGGTGCAGAATTCACTGCTCCTTAATGGAAGATTCTTCAAAGAATACAGATGGAGGGTACAGAAATTCACTGCAATAAATATTCGCAAAATTGAGGAGCAAACTTGGTCAGTTACTGAAATTGTCGCGAGCACAAACGATGCAGAATTTACTTATCCCTTACTGGTAGATTTCTCCAATAACACGATGGAGACTGCAGAAATTATCTGCAAAAAAATAATTGCAAAATTGAGAAGATTGGCCATTCAGTGGATGATCAGTATTTGGTCGGAATCATACCCAATGATTGAATTGAATGGGGATTAGCCTGAGAATGCTAATAATAGGCTTGTTCAAGAAAAAGTTTCACATTTTTTTCATGTTCACCTCAAAATTATGACAAAAATAATTTTTGAAATGCATTTAATACCAATATTTTGGCTTCTTTAAGCAACTTGTTTTGTTATTGATTTGGAAAAATGAAAGGTTTCCGTGTGCATCAAATAGCCAAATGTTCATAATACAAAATATTTGAACAAAAAATATAATAAAACAAAATTTGGCGTGCATTACCCTTCTTTTGTTAATATTTTTGTGCCTCACATTGGCGGAAAATGGATCAAATCTATGAGTATTTTATATACTAAAACCTTTTGCACCTTTCCAATCGAATTTATATTATTTTTACTCTGGATACATATTGAGTAATTTGATAATTTAACAAAATTGATCTTTTTTTGTGGAAGAGAAAAATAAAAGGTAAAAATGACTAGAGTTTTCATTTATAGATTACAACACATTACATATAGTATGAAACAAATTATTTGATCGGAATAATAAACAAATACGTCTTTTTCCTATTTTTGATTTTTACACAATGATATTTAAATATATATGCTAATATCCTTTTATACATATTGTCGCGAACTGGTTCTATTACTAGTATACTATTTTTTCATGGTACATCAACCATGTAAAGTTATTTAATAAACGCTGCACAGTATGACTGCCATTGATAAGAGTGGATTTATTTTACTCTGGCATTAACTGTCAGCCTTATCAGTGATGGCAAGATAGTAGAGATTCACCATAAGGGCGACTAATCTTCTTTCTTATCTCCACTCAATCATATCAGTGTATCAAGCCTGTAGAGCTGGAGATGATGTCTACAGGGGATGAGTAGATCTTATCAAAAGAGATTTGATATCCATAATGATTGGGTAAATAACGCGTCTGCTTTCGTTATTAAGACTGGGAACACTACTCAGAAGCAAGTCGACTTAGCTCCAACATGAAATAGTCGCCTCTGAAATGAGGTACAGACGCAATGTGCAGCTACTCCTAACATTGAGTACAGACTCATCCTGTTTCCCTGGATTAGGAGTTCTTACAGGCTACTATCAGCCGAGCCAGCTGAGCCCAGGTTTTTTAACAAGCTTGTTACTGCTCCCTCTCCTTCTCTTTCATCTGGGACCAGCAAGGGCGGATTTGGGCGACTAATAAATGTTGCAATACTATTGCATTCAACATATAATACAGAATTTTGCTGAGAAAAACTGTTTACAATTGAAACAATTCAATTGACATCTAGTCAATATTTCTAAATTAATTTAAAAGAATGAGAATATTTGCAATGATTTATAAGTGAGGAAGGCTCCACTACCTTGATATGGTCCTCCTCCTGACCAGAAGTGTGTCTTTTTGGATCTTTCGCATCTTCAGGTCCAGAATGATGCGAAAACCAAGGTCAGGCTTACTTGTATAATACAGGTTTAATTATAGATATTTAAATCCTATTCATTTAATATATAAAGATATAAATCTGGATTGCTCTATTTTTCAGAACAATATATATATAATACTATTTTAATAATATTATTTCTTACTTTATTCATATTGTACTAGCCGAATGACCCGGGCAACGCCCAAGTTTCACCCGATTAAATGTTTTCATTCAAATACTATTCGTTACAATTATAAATTGGCGCCGTGGATGTTACTCTTGTAAAACGTCCCGCTCCAAACTTTGTGTCAGAGAAGCGATATTTTTATAAAGAGATGATCTGGCTTTGTGTCTTCTGCTCGAATGAATGTTTTTATGTTAGAATTTTACTCCTGCACACTAAAAATAACCTGGCTTCACCCGTGGTCTCAGCCTTTTGGAAATTTTCCTGATATAATTTTGTATCTGATAATCAAACATGATACAGCAATATTATCATCATCATTTTCTGACTAAAAAAACAACTATTTTTGCCCAGAACCTGTCAATATTAAATTTTTATTGGCTAAAAATCCGATAAATATATTTTCCAGATTTTTCTCTATGTCCTGTCAAAACACGTTTTACATGTACATTAGGTCAGCTGATATTACCTCCCATCTTTACCGCTAGAGGCGCTGCTTGCGAGAGAAAAGGCAAATTTGCAACGCAATTTGCAAATAACTCGAAGAATATTCGGGATAGAGACCTGAAATTTTCACTATAAGTTTTTCAGATTCTACTCTATATACTGTTAAAATTTCAGTCAGGTTAGTTACGTATTGTGGACATGTATAGCCGACATAGATACCCACATACATACATACATACACTGACTTTTATATATATAGGGATAGATGGAACCTTTACCAGGAAGATATTGATCTACAAGGGCAAAGGTCGCTGATACCGCCAAAATATATGTCAAAACTAGACGCCATCTATTAACCATTGCCATAAACTAGCGGCCTCAGATCGGTGAAAAAGCCACAACCCAGTTTTGACAAACTGAGAAACTACCACCTAGAGACTGGTTTCGGGCTAATGGCTCTCGTCAGCCTAGGGCAGATTTATTCCATAAGCTCACAAGGGATCTAATGGAACCTTCACAATCTGCCAAAGAGGTGTTTAGCTGACAAAATGTTTTTCTTTTTCACAAAATGTATATTCAATTTCGCAATTTATATTAATTGATATTATCATGTAGAGAGAGAAAAATTAGGGAAAAAACAAACTTCTGTATGACACATTTATTCAATCGATATTTATAAATAGCAGAGAGGCATTGATGGAAGCTAATAATGTATATTGTCGTGGAGTGATAATTTAATTTATAAAGGTTATTTACACCTTTAAAATACAATCGTTTGTTTTTCAAAATATTGATCTCTGGCCCGCGTGGTACAGTGGGAGTGAAAATAAAGAACATGCCATGAATTCTTGATTTTAGAGATCTTAGGCAATTTAAAACATCTTTATTAACTCCTTGTCAATATTTAAAAAAACATCAATATTCACATCTTCATTCTTTGATAAAGGCTCTGTCACCTTGGGAGTGCTCTCCTTCAGACAAGGTCTTCTTGGTAACTTCCCAGTTCCACTCCAAGTTAATACTTGTAGATGCAGGTTTTAGCAGACGTCAGGATGACCAGAACATCATCAATGTCACGTCAAAAAATTCAATAGATCATAGATCATATAGGTCGGCCGTCTTGAGGTGATGAACTTCTGTTCAGGTCCCAGGATTCTACTCTGATGAGTGTGGGAGGGAGTCCACCAGTGGAGAGGGTTCCAACGTCGCATTCTAAGCTATATATTTATGGTGTCACTCATTGTTATATACTTAAAATATTTTCGTCAACGAAAACTATATATTTTATGATAGCACCATTTATTCAAAATGGGTGTAAAACAATCTAAAGGTGATTCTGAAATTTCAAATATTCTAGCTAATGACCCTCTAAATTTAACGATATTGAATGGAAAACGAATCTACTTTTCATAACAAAGTACTATCAAATTCCATTTTAGAAAGAGTCTGGGTCTTTAGTTTAAAGTAAATAAAATTATAGTTGAGAGAGAGAGAGAGATAACGAGGAAGCTAAATATTTTGGAAAATATTATATATGCTCTTTATCATAAATATATTCTATGCAAATAATTTGAATTAATTTATGATATTTATAACTAATTTAAAAATTATCAAGAGAGAATTAGCTTTTAAGAGAGAAAATGATAAAGAGAGAGATACAAAAAAATTGATTCGAGGATATATATTTCATTTGGATGTTCAAATTTGTTTGAAAGAGAAAAATCTATGAAATAACCTAAATATTTAAATAAATATAAATTTTTCCATCATAAATGAAAGGAATTATAAAAGTGAATATACATATGCAATTTGATGACTTAATTTCATGGTACTAAGTGAAAATATGAAAAGTAAAAACATTCTTTTTTTTCAAGTTACAAAAGATTTATAAACATAATATTAAATATATAATGCAGATAGAATCAAATTTGATATTATATTTAAAATAATTCATTAACTTTCATGATCATGATATATTAAAATGATAAAGATATAAATTTGCAATCAATTTATGTGAAATATGAGCGCTTAACTATCAACACTTCCAATAAAATTAATAATAAAATTATAAAAATATATATATGCATGCATTATATTTATAATTTATTTTTTAAAATTATATTTTCATATCAAAATAGTATAATTTGAAGAGCGATAATTATTTATAGATTTATATCGAATGTTATTTTATTTAAGTTTGATAAGACCATTTGTGACTCAGTACCATAAATAATCCATTTGCTGAAAATTATTAGGAAATTTAAGGAATTTCTTCAAGCTTCTGAATAAAGTTTATAATTCTTTCCAGGATCTTTGAATTATCAATTTTTATCTACTAATTTATTTGAAAATTTGTTTTCTTTGCAATAATCCATATCAGAGATACAACTTCTTGAAGATCTTTATTCATCATCATTTTCTTCAACGCAAAATGCTTTGTTAAGAGTTTAAAATCGAAATGTCAAATTAATAATATATAGCATATAATATCAATGCTAATATATTGCAATATATATGAATCAAGATGCCACATCTTAAATGTTCTAATAAAGTTAACGAATATCTTAAAATTTATCCATTCATTTATTTCATTATTGTTAGAAAAAGATATTTTTAATTGTTCATAGAACTAAATTTAATTCCATTGTTTCATAATCCCATCACGAAAAAAGATCTATTAACAAAAGACTAACATTCTAATAAAAATATTCATATTAATTGATATTATATCTAATATATTTCTTTGATATAGACATTATATCAGCACACACATATTTTAAATATATTTCTACAGGAATTCGAAAATATATCATTCTAGAAACAGTTAAAGTGAATGTACTTGAAATAGCAATTAAAATATTCAAACTTCAGGATTATAGATATACCTATGTCATGAAATTTGTAATTCTTATTTTTGTCTAAATGTTTCTTATAATACATATAAAAAAATTATCTACAGACCTTACTGCCACATTTTATTAGATGAGAGGGCTTGGCTCATTATAGTGAAATCTACAGGCTGTTACGACAATTAAATCTATAATAGGTATATATTTTTGAAATTTAGTCAATAATCTCGATACCATTTCTCATATCTTTGGTAAATGGAATTATACGAAGAGGGATAATTTTTTTTATATCTTTAGAAGAAATTACTTTTCATACAAAAGCCTCAAATTAACTTGCTTTAATGCATTTCCACCCACAAATATTTTTAGCAGTTTTGAATATACTTAAAGAGTATGTAGAAATCTGAATATTTTAACACTTTTTTGAACCTGATGACAATGCAAGTTGATATATTTCAGATTTCAGACTTAAAATGTCGTTAATGAATATTTTCCAAATTGCTTTTCGAATTTTGTAATTCAATTTTATCAGGCTTCCAGACCACATAGAGATTAGAAATTTGGAACACTCGCTTAGTCCAATTAACAATGCAAGTGTAAACATTTTAAGACTTCTGTGAGTAGTGGGGTTGAACAGAAATTAACCTAAGTTTATATTTCCTTCTAAATCGTATGTTCTGCACAATATCAACTCAGAAAATGTGAAGAGTTGTGAATTATTGTTTTCAAAAATTGTTCAAATTTTAATAGGAGTAAAATGCAAAATATTCAGGTTCCTATCTAATACATCTTTGGCATTGCCAGAAAAAACTCACAAAAATCATGCGAATATTAAAATATGTTATAATTCAGGAATCTGTTTACGATATATTGTCATTAAAAGAGAGACTTATGCTTTTATAGATCAATTCCCTTTTGGCAGAATTTTCATCTATATTTTGGCCATAGATTTAGTCCAGCCACTTTCTCGGCTAAACACCTCTCTGTCTTAGTGTGAAGATCCCATTTGAATGTTTTGAGGATCTCATGGAATAAAGTCCGCCCTAGGCTGACGAGGGCCATCAGCCCAAAACCATGGCCTCTAGACGGACACTTCTTAGTTTGCCAAAGCTGGTGTTGTGGCTTTGTCACCTATCCAAGGACGCTAGTTTGCGGCGACTAGATAGCGTCTTTTGACGTTTGTTTTGACAAGAAAGGCGCCCTGTGCTTTTATAGATCAAGTTCCTCCCGGAAAAATATCCATCTATATATATGTATATATAAATGTACATTATATAGGGGTAATACTTCAATAAGAATTAGAATTGACTGTAGTTCTAGATCTGTTCGTAGAACAGGATAATGTTTTAGGTTTCAATATATAAAAGGTTCGGTCTATGAACAATTCACAATCGGTAACAGCCTTTTTATTAACAAACAATAAAACTGATTTTTTTTTCATAAACTTCATTCATTTATATGTGTTCATTTATATATTTTATATAGACTTATTTGAACGCGCTATAGCGTATAGGGATTTGCATATATCTGGTAGTATTTATTATTATAATAGTAGTTTATTTGTGGAATATTTTAAACCAATCTAGTAATTTATAAATAGATACTATATATGTATTAAATTTTGAAAATATCTTGATAAAAATTAATCTAAATTTCTTAATTTTATTTTACATTAACTTCTCAGAATTTAGTCAAAGTACAAACCAATGGGATTCCACATTTATTAGAGCTTGTTTTGTGACAAAGTATTATAAATATATTTTTATAGCTATATAGCAAGCAGGATATCTTTTTTTTATCAACTTATATCTGAATCAGAAATGGAAATATTATCTTGGAGAGAGGATTTACGTAAATGTATTATAATAGCATAATATATCTTGAAATACTTTCATTTCAGAAAATATAAAATAATTAATTTTGTTACAGTCAAAAAATTGCCCGACGATGAGGAATCATCCTATGAGGTGAGTTGTGAATATTTTTATTTATATTTTCAATATATAATAAATGATTTGTAGTATATAAAAATGTTTAGAATTTTTGCTAAGGATATTTTCTCCTAGATATAACTTGATTGAGAATAATATCAAAATAGAGCCATTTAGAAAAATAATTTCTAATTAGCTTAAAATTTACATATTCATTTTCATGATATATAAGTAAACATCAATGTTGAGAAGATATAGATGATAAAGGTAATGAGTTACTTTAACCATTTTCTACATAAAGAAACGCATCGCTCTTTCTCTCTCTATGTTAGCTTTATCATTTCTTAGCAATGATATATCATGCTATTTTCCCCTATTGTAAAACATGATTGGATAAATATTTAGAAATAATATTCGAAATTATGAATCCATATATAAAATCATAGATAAGATCCAAAACATATGTTTCATTATATGTATAAATGCTAGATAAAATGGGGGAAAGTTTTATAAATCTCTATTCAAACCTCCCCATAGGTTTTCATAGTTAAATAATTTTATTTTTTGAAAATATTGTGAGTGAAAGCCTTTCTGATATAATTGAAACTACATTCACACAAGTTTAAGATTTGTTTACCTAAAACTATTCAATTTTTTCTCACAGGCCATCGCACCAGCGGCACCTCCCTCCACGCCCCGTCTCAAACAAAAGCGCAGCGTAAAAAAGTAAGTTCTACCTTAAGGTAATAACTTCAGGTCACGTTGAGTAATATATTCCAGGTCATCCTCTGGATTTGACAAGAAGAGCCCAGTAACGGTGCGTCTCACCAAAGTCCGGCAACATTTGAAAAAATTGAAGGCCCGGCTGGATGCAAAAGATGCTGAAGGTAAATATAAAATTTGACATTTTTTGACGATCCTTTTTAAAATATTAAAATTATACATAAACAGATGGAAAGCCGATTTGAATCTGTAAATTAACAATAACATAGCGTCACTACCTAAAATAACTTATATGAGGTTGAATTTGACGCCTTCGATTCCTGGAAATTTCGCTGGAAGCGATGTATCAACTCAGGTAGAGTGTATTATACCGATCCTATCCAAAATAATTTCAATTGGCTCTCACTAACACTACTTTACACGTGTAGACATGTGGTGCACTTAGAGTAAAATCAGTCCCCAACTTCTACCCACTATGTTTATCATGACCTGTACCACGTGTATATTAGGGATAATAATAATGAAAAAAACTTCTCGGACAATTTAACCAATGAACCCCAATTCTTGCAAAGCCAACCACACCAGTGAGTACAAGTAACCAAACGGGGTTTTATAGCACATTTGTAAGTGTAAAAATAGAACTGCTTTCCACATGTGTTGAAATATGGTGAACTTACAGTAAAACCAGTCGTTAAATACTACCCACAATGATATTCATGGCCTGTATCACGTATACACAATGGATAATAATAAAAACTATTTTCAGATTCGCCCTTTGCAACCATCTAACAAAAATAATTTTGATATTAATATTTGAATGTTTAAGATGCAGGGCATTTGCCATCTCCATTAACGCCCAGCCAAGGCAATCGTGGATCAAAGTAAGATTGAATTTAAAGTTATAAATTAAGATATGACACTAACCTTGTTTATCCCAGGTTCTTGATACCTGGATGCTGCCCCCACTGCAAAGGCGACCTCACCACGCGGCGCCTCTACAAGGTCTCAAGTAAAATAAAGAGCTTGGAGCCTTTTTTGAAGGCCAGGGAATTTGAAGGTAATATATAATTTATTTTGAAAGAAAGAATTGTCCATCAAGTAAAATATAGAGGTATAATCTTACATGGAAATTCATTTTTCAGATGCAATAGGAGAAATATAATTGCATAAATTGTTGCAACTAACGATATATAAAATAGCGGGGAACTCCAACTTTTATCGTCATAAAAACAATGTATTTTTTATAAGTGAGTTTAATATAATATATGCCCTTCTTCTTATTTAAATATTTTATTAAAATTTCTCTATTTCAAGTAGAATTCAATTCATTATATCAACTCCAAAATCACAACTTGAATGAAACGAATCTACACTAGAAGAAAAATTCAGAAAAGGATATAAATATGATTGCGATCAAATAAACCTTATTCGATATTTCTAAAAAATATATAGTTTTGATTCTGTTTTATTTCATATATATATATGATTAAAATCTTTTTCTACAGACATATTTGATATCATTAATTAAAAACACAAATATATTCAAAAATATAATATATGTATTAATTTGCCTTTTATCCAATACAAGGATGCAGCTCTTTCACCTCATTATCTAACAAGAAATGTGTTTTTAAAATTCAAAAAGGTGCAGATAAATTAAAATCAAACCATAAAAAGTTGACTCTAAGATATGTAGGCAAAACCCCCCGCATCATTTATTTATTAACAATCCTTAAAAATGATATAACAGTGATCGAAGCATATATTTGTTCGTATTTTTATAGTCTTTGAAGCTTTTTATATAGATTATTTAAATACTCTATACATATATAATATAATTGTGAGTTTTATCAATGTACAGATTAATTGCTCCGCCAATTTTGGACATGGCATAATATATTGCAACCTTATGGACCTCATGCTTCTAATTATTTCCTAAATATTTGAGCCCAAGCTGTATTTCCTGTTTTATAAAACACTTCTTATCATATGTCACAAACATACATCAATTTTTAGTTCACACACTTCCTCTATTGGATAGTGTATTAGCCTTCGCTAGTTAACAACAACACATATTCATTAGCTTTTCAAACAAAATTATTGTGATAATATAACTAATGTTTTCTGTTATGTTTTTGAATTTACACTTAATACCTTATAGGTTAGGTGATCTTAGGTTTTACTCAGTAAAGAACGTGGCATGGTAGAGGAGTTTAGTTAGATCTCGCTTAAAATTTAAAACTGTTTTCAGAGAAGGAGAATTTTATTTAGCAAATTCAAATAAAGAGGGCGAATCATATACAGTGAAAATGTAAAGGATTCATTTTTCCAGTCAAAAAGGATATACGGACAATTATAGCAAGAATTTCCTAAATACTTTGTATATGTTACAGATTTTCCAAGGCTTGGGAGAGCAACTGTTGGCCTGTACAACATCGGAAACACTTGCTACATAAATTCAACATTGCAGTGTTTGGCCCATACAGTGCCCATGCTGAAGGCCTGCTATAAAGAATTCATACCTGAAGACCTCAACCCAAACAGTTTGAGTGGCGGGAGAATCTTGAAGCAATTTGGTATGCTCCTTAAAGATCTTTGGTCCGAAGAAAAGCCTTTTCGCCCAATTGCAATCCATCAGCAGGTTGGCGTATTGGAGCCACGGTATGGAGATCTGACTCAGCAGGACTCCAATGAGTACTTCGAATTTTTGCTCCAGCAGATCCACGAGGATTTCCATTTACCAGAAGAATCGGCGGAAATGGTGCAAACATCTGATGAAGGGCAAATGATGTGGCAATCATATCTTATTGCTGAAAAAAGCCCCATAATTGACATCTTTGCTGGGCAAATTGAAAGCAACATTTTCTGCCAATCCTGCAGCTACCATGGCAGAAATTATGAGGTCTTCAAGAGCCTTTCTTTGGCCATTCCCACAGGCAAAAAGGACACCAATTTATTGGATTGCTTGAATGAATTTTTTAAGCCGGAAGTCCTCGATGACCACACCTGCTCAGCCTGCAAACAAAGAGGATCGCTGAAAACCTATGGAGTGGCAAAATGGCCAACTACCTTGGTATTGCATTTGAAAAGATTTTCATCCTTCGACATGACCAAAATAAACCAAATGGTAGATTACCAAGTAAATTTGGAACTCGGCCAATTGGGAACAGATATCAAATATGACCTATTTGCTGCCGTAAACCATCAAGGGACCTTAGAATATGGCCACTATACCGCCTTCTGCAAGCATCCCATCTCAGCAGAATGGTACCTACATGATGACAAAAGAACAAGGCATGTTTCCCAAAAGGACGTAGTAACCTCTCAAGCCTATATGCTGTTTTACCAAAAGGCATAATGGGACATCTCGCCTCAAATCGACAAAAACATCTATAAGGGTAATTCGCTTTCCTAATATTACTTTTAATCCTATTTAACTCTGAGAGATATTTTATAAAGACTTGGAATCACAAGAAAGGAAATTGTGGATTCATTTGTAATATAAAATATTTTGCGAAATTTGTGTTTAGTTAGAAACTTCTTGAGAACTAAGCAGATATTTTGTTTGTTCTCAATGTAAAAATATAAATTCTTATTTATATATTTTGTTATTAAAAGGCATAATTTATTATTGTGTTGGATTATTCTATTTATTTAAAAAAGGGGGTGAACTTCCATAAACTTTATTTGAGGTATACCATTATAAAATAATAATATATATTTTTCATTTAGAAATATTTCTACGGAAGGCAACTTTGGGGTGTAGTGTGACTTATGGACATAAGTTTTTAGGTCTGTAGAGGCATTTACATATAATTTCAGAGTATTGCTTAAGGCAAATATCTTTCACAAATATGGTTAATAACAAATATATATTAGTAAATCCCAATCATGATTTCAATTGCCATCTATCGAAAATATTTGTGACAAATAAATTTACTGGCAATGTGTTTCTTTTCAATAATATCATCAAATATTATCTCTACATATCCTACTGTAATGATGTAATTTATTAAATGAGAGGTTTTGTTCATCGGTAGTGAACCCTCTCAGCATATCCTCTAGTTTCTTGTATTCGCGTAATCGCCTGTTGAAAGAAGGCATTGTCCGAAAGGTCGCTGCCATAAAATAAAGAAACACGTCGTGTCTACCTTTGTCTCTTTCAACAAATATTTTCTTAGAAATATATTATATATATTTAAATATATATATTTATATAAATGATACATATTCTATCATAATATATAGTGTATTATATAATTTTACAAAGATAATATGTAAAAAGTTAAATTACTAAAAACAATGATGTTTACAGATGGCCACTGAGTGCAAAGCCTCTTCGAAAGCAGCAAACCTACGACATCGACTGCTCAGGCTAATGGACCCCAGAAAATGGTTAGTATCCGTTTCTTTTAACATAAGTATTCTATAAATGCCCCGAATAAAAATTATTCTAAATATATTCTCATTTTTTTCATTCTCTAAAAAAATGTATGATAGTTAATGATCAATTTTGTATATTGGAATCTAATTTATATATGATGTACTAATCAATTATAATTTTAACATATAATTTATTAGTTTTTTGACATTTACCCTATTAAATATATTTTTATATGATTAGATTTAACATACTGGATAGGTCACTATATTAGAGCAAATGAAGAATATAGGGCGCAAACCCTCCATAAAAAAGGTGCTGGGATTTCTAAAAGGGGTGAAAATATTAATTTTTTTATAAACAATATCACAGTAATATCAAAAGGTAAGTTCAATAAGTATCGCGACTTTTGTGTTTTTTCAAAAATTATTTATTTATTCATGAATACCTATTTTGTCCCCTTCAAAGTAATCCCCATGAGATATTATACACTTGTGCCAACGGTTTTTCCAATCTTCGAAGCACTGCAAAAAATCATTTTTAAAAATCTTTTTCAGCTCCTCCTTCGATGCCGTCTTTATCTCGTCAAGCGTAGCGTAACGTCGTCCTTTAATGGGCCTCTTCAGTTTAGGTAACAATAAAAAGTCACAGGGGGCCAGTTCTGGGGAATACGGTGGCTGCGGCATCATTAGTGTGTTGATTTTGGCCAAAAAGTCGCGCACAAGCAACGATGTGTTATCGTGGTGCAAAAGCCAATTTTTGTTCTTCCACAAATCTGGGCGTTTCTGGCGGATTGCTTCGCGCAAATTGCGCATAACCTGCAGGTAATAATCCTTATTGACCGTTCTACCCTGTGGCAAGAACTCATGATGCACCACGCCCCTGCAATCGAAGAAAACTGTCAGCAAAACTTTCACATTCGACCGAACTTGGCGCGCTTTTTTCGGTCTTGGTTCGTGCGGCAACTTCCATTGAGATGATTGAGCTTTGGTTTCCACGTCATAACCATAAACCCACGTTTCGTCACCAGTTATGACCCTCTAGAGCAAATTTGGGTCGTCGCGGACAGAGTCCAACATCTCATTAGCAATGTTCATGCGATGCTGTTTTTGGTCGCAATTGAGCAATTTTGGTACGAATTTCGCGGCGACCCGTCTCATGCCCAAATCATTGATAAAAATCGAATGGCACGAGCCAATCGATATGTTTAGGTCCTCAGAAACTTCTCTAACGGTGATTCGACGATTGGCCAATATCATTTTCTCCACTTCAATAATTTTTTCGTCTGTTGTTGAAGTGCTCGGGCGTACGGCACACTCTACGTCTTTCACAGCTTCTCGGCCTTCTGAGAACATTTTGTACCACCGATAAACGTTGCTTCGGTCCAAGGTAGCTTCTCCGTATGCCACAGTCAACATTCGGAATGCATCCGCGCACTTAATATCGTTTTTCACACAAAATTTGATACAGGTTCTTTGATCCATTTTTTAATAGGTAAAAATCGAAGACGATCCAAAACACCTGCAAGCAAAGCAGCTGTCAACAATTAAGTGAACATTCAAAATGGCCGAGCTTGTCGGCATAAGTGAGAGACATGAATACCAACATAAAGCCACATAAAGATCGAAATTCGAATATACGTAACCCGCGAAAATTCAAAAGTCGCGATAATTTTTGAACACACCTCGTATAAAATAATATATAATTAAAACTAATCTCTTTTATATATAGTTATTTTAGTTATTAGTTATTGAATTATTCAATAAAAAATGCATTATATTTATACTTTCATTATACGTTCCAGAATAAAAGTTTACACCTTTTAGAATTTATGAGATGTTTTTTTCCGGGAAACCTCTCTCCACATTCACTCTAATTAATTTGCATATCTCCTTTTAAATTTTTTCCTTATCTTTTGTTCAAACTATTGTCTCTAATAATCTATATATATAATGAGATCTAAATATTCTGCAAACTGGATTTGATTTTATGTGAATATTTCAGTTAATATATGTTTGTTTTGGACAAAAGGCTTCAACCCTTTATTTCTTTTAATCATTTCTATATCAATCATACTAAAAAGTATAAATTAAAATGAATTTGTCTTAAAAAACACAATTATTTGTTTATCTGTTCATCATTATCTCTCTATCGAGAGTGATTTTTAATGTAATCAATTTTAAAATTTGAGACAAAATTTATTGTTCTCCAATTTGTTGATAGTGGTATTTATTTCTCTCTCTTTCTCCCACTTTTCTCACTTTTATACGTAATATATTTAAAGCCTAAACACTAATTTTGCCGGAGGATGGTATTCAAGTACAATAGGGGAACACCTCTACCTTGAAATTATATTAACAAAGGCAGTTAATATGCACTCTATATATCAAGATAAACTTTCTCTCTAAATTTTATAATTAATCTTTGTGTGCTGCTTTGTTTTTCAGACATCCAATCTGGCCGGATCCTGTTCGCCTTATTTTATTTATTATTTTTATTTTTTCTATTTTTTTTTTCAATTTATATTATATAATCATATATCAAGTTTTTTATATCTAAATTCTAACAGGCGCCAATATATTCAGAGCGCATTATTGGATTTTTTCGATTCATTTTTCTTCTTCATATATTTGATCCCTAGCCCACATGTCACGTTGGTAGTGCAAAGGCAGGGAGAACAAGACCAGGGTTTCCTGGTTTCTTTGAGGACCCAGATAGTCTGGGGAGTGTTAGTGAGGTGAATAACCTCTGTTTGGGTCAGGGTTCCACTCTGGTGGGCGTAGGAGGGAGCCCACCAGGGGAGGGGGGGATCTAGGATCCTGCCCTCTCGCCCGAGCACTGCCGACGTGGTGACAACGAGAACGAAACGGTGCTAAATTCACTGCTCCTTAATGGCAGATTATTCAAAGAATACAGATGGAGGGTGCAGAAATTTACTGCCATAAATATTCGCAAAATTGAGGAGTAAACCTGGTCAGTTACTGATATTGTCGCGAGCACAAACAATGCATAGTTTACTTATCCCTTACTGGCAGATTCCTCCAATAACACAGATGGAGACTGCAGCAATTATCTGCAAAAAATAATTGCAAAATTGTGGAGAAGACTTGGCCATTCAGTGGATGATCAGTATTTGGTCGGAATCATACCCAATGATTGAATTGAATGTGGATTGGCCTGAGAATGCTGAGAATAATATAATATATAAAATAATATAATATAAAATATATAATATTTAAAATGCATTTAATACCAATATTTTGGCTTTTTTAAGAAACTTGTTTTGTCATTGATTTGGAAAAATGAAAGGTTTTCTGTGTGCATCAAATAGCCAAATGTTCATAATACAAACATTTTGAACACAAAATATAATAAAACAAAATTTGGCGTGCATTACCCTAGAAAATATATTTTTCTATTTTTCTTTTGTCAATATTTATATGCCTCACATTGGAGGAAAATGGATCAAATATATGAGTATTTTATAGACTAAAAAGCCTTTGCACTTTTTTATAGAAGTTCATATTATTTTAATAAGAACACATATTAAGAAAATTGTTCATTTAACAAAATTCAATCTTTATTTTAAAGAGAAAAATAAAAAGTAAAAATGACTAGATTTTTCATTTATAGATTACAACACATAACATTTTGTATGAAACAAATTATTTGATTGAATAATAAACAAATACGTATTTCATATTTTTTATTCTCAAAAATGATATTTGCATTCAAATGCTAAAATTCTATTCAAATTCTGTGTAAAATTCTTTACTAATCGCTGCACAGTATCACATTGATCAGAGTGGTTTTACTTTATTCTGGCAGAAACTGTAAGCATTAGCAATGGTGGCTAGAAAGTCAGGACTCACTACAAGGACGACTAATCTTCTTCCTTCTTATCTCTAATCAACAATCATATTAGGGTATCAAACATGTAAAGCTTGAGAGCATGTCTGCTGAGAAAGAGTAGAAAGCTCATCAAAGAAGATTTGATATCCATAATGATTGGGTGAAGTAATAGCTTCTGCTTTTGTCATCAAGACTGGGAGCGCTACTCAGTAGCAGGCCGACTTAGCTCCAATATGAAATGGTCGCCTCTGACATAAGTAACAGACACCATGTGCAGCTGCTCCTTTCATTGAGTACAGACGCTGCTCATCCTGTATCTATAGATAAGGAGCACTTACAGGGTACTATCAGTCGGCCCTGTTGAGCCCAGGTTTTTTAGCAAGCTTGTTACTGCTCCCCCTCTCCTTTTTCATCTGGGCCTGGGACCAGCAAAGGCGGAGTTGGGCGACGAATGAATGTTGTAATACTATTGCATACAACATATAATACAGAATTTTGAAGAAAAAAAAAACAATATACAATTGAAAAATTGAATTGAAATCTATTCATTATTACAATTTGAAAATAAATTAAAAGAATAAAAATATTTGCACTCATTCATAAGTGAGGAAGACTCCACCACCTTGATATAGTCCTCTTCCAGACCAGGAGGGGTCTTTTTGGAACTTTCGCATCTCCAGGCCCAGAATGATGCGAAAACCGAGGTCAGGCTAACTTTTATTATAAGGCTTAATTATAGATATTTAAATCTTATTCTTATTATTTAAACATATAAATATGTATTGTTCTATTTTCAGAACACAAAAATATATATAATACTATTTTAATAATATTCGTTCTTACTTTGTACATATTGTATAGATGAAATTTTGCCGGGAAAATATTGATCTACAAAGACAAAGGTCGCCAATTCCTTAATAATTATATATACAGTTACGAGCGTCATGGCCTCTGTCACGGTTTGCCGGCGCCCTCCTATTGGTCGGCTACGATCACGCCACCTTTGACCCCCCCCCCCATCATTTGGTGCCGCCAATGCGCGAGACACTTCTGTCACCGTTTGCTTTTGGTTCAGTGATAGAATGCTCGCCTGCCACGCGGGCGCCCCGGGTTCGATTCCCGGCCGATGCATTTTTTTTTTACAATTTTTAAAACACATTTATATATTATAGTGGCGGGCGCCCCGGGTTCGATTCTCGGCCGATGCAAATTTTTTACAATTCTTAAAACTCATTTATATATTATACAAGAATGACATCCACGGCGCCAATATATAATTGTAACGAATAGTATTTTAATAAAAGCATTTAATCGGGTAAACCCCGGGCGTTGCCGGGGTCATTCGACTAGTAGATGTATAAACTAGATGTCATCTATGTACCGTTGTGGCAAACTAGCGGCCTCAGACCGGTGACAAAGCCTCAACACCAGCTTTGGCAAACTGAGAAAAGTCCACCTAGAGACTATGGTTTCGAGCTAATGGCTCTCGTCAGCCTAGGGCGGAATTTAATCCATGAGCTCACAAGGGATCTAATGAAACTTTCACAATCTGCCAAAGAGGTGTTTAGCTGACAAAATGTTTTTTTTTCACAAAATGTATATTCAATTTGGCAATTTATATTAATTGATATTATCATGTAGTGAGAGAAAAATTAGGAAAAAACAAACTTCTGGATGACACATCAATTTTTTTTAAGACACAAGAACAAATCGATATATATAAATAGCAGAGAGGCATCGATGGAAGCTTATAATGTAGATGATATTGTCGCGGAGAGATAATTCAATTCATTATAAGGGTTATTTACACCTTCTTTAAAATACAATCTTTGTATTTCAAAATATTGGTCTCTGGCCCGCGTGGTAGAGTGAGAGTGCAAATGAAGAACATTTCCAGATTTCTTGATTTTAGAGAAATTGAACAATTTAAAACATCTTTATTGACTCCTAGTCAATATTTACAAAAACATCAATATTTACACCTTAATTCATCATTGAGCTCTTCGCCATCTTGAGAGAGTCCTCCTTCAGATAAGGTCTTCTTGGTAACTTCCCAATTCCACCCCGAGGAAATACTTGTAGATGCGGGTTTTAGCAAACGTCAAGATAGTCAGAGCGTCATCATCAATGCCACGTCCGAAATCCAATAGATCATAGATTATATAGGTCGGCCGTCTTGAGGTGATGAACTTCTGTTCAGGTCCCAGGATTCTACTCTGATGAGCGTGGGAGGGAGTTCACCAGTGGAGAGGGTTTCAACGTCGCATTCTAAGCTATATATTTATGGTGTCACTCATTGTTATACATAAAATATTTTCGTCAACGAAAACTTAATATTTTGTGAAAGCAACATTTATTTTCAAAATGGGTGTGAAGCAATCAAAAGGTGACTTTGTAATTTTAAATATTCTAGCTGATGACTCTCTAAATAAGTTCAATATTTATGGGAAAAGAAACTACTTTTCATAATTAGGTACTATCAAATTCTTATTTCAACAGAATCTCAGGTTTAAGTTTAAAGTAAATAAAATTATGGTTGAGAGAAAAATAGATAACGAGGAAGCTAAATATTTTCGAGTATTTTATACTATATATGCTCTTTATCATAAATAAAGTTTTTTTCAAACAATTCAAATTCATTTATGATTTTATAACTAATTAAAATAAAAATCATAAGAACTATCCCTTAAAAGTGAGAGAGAAAGAGAAAAAATATTTTTGCAGGATATATATTTAATTTGGATATACGAATTTGTTTGAACTAGAGAAAAATCTATAAAACAACCCAAATATTTAAATAAATTTATATCTTTTTTTTTTAATTAAAATGAAAATAAATATAAAAGTGCATGTTGTTATGAATTTTGATAAATTAATGTTATGGTACTAAGTTAAAATATAAGAAAAAACGTTATTTTAACAAGTGACAGAATATAAAAATATAATAATAATAAATATATAATACAAATAGAATTATATGAATTTGATATTTTATTTTGAATAATCCATTAATATTTCATAATCATAATATAATACTAGTAAAATGATATATTTTAAATTTGCAATAAAATTCTGCTAAATATGATTGCTCAACTATCAAACTCCAATGAAAATAATTATAACAAAATTATATGCCTGCCTCATATGGCTAATTTATTGTAAAAATATATTCCATATCAAAATAGTATAATTTCCAGAACGATCATTATTTCTAGATTTATATTTGATGTCATTTTATTTAAAGTTTGACAAGTCCATTTGTGATTCAGTACCATAAATAATCCATTTATTGATACTTATTAAAAACTCGTGGAATTTCTTCATGAGGATGTTTTTCTATTAAAGCTTAGAAATAAAGTTTTTCATTCTTCTCAATATCTTTGATTCATCAATTTTTATACACGGATTTATTTGAAAATTTGTTTTCTTTGCAATACTCCATATCAGAGATACAACTTCTTGAAGATCATCATTCAACATTTTCCTCAACGCAAAATGCATTGTTAAGAGTTTAAAATCGAAATATCAAATTAATAATAATATATAGAATTATAATAGCAATGCTAATATATAGCAATATATATGAATCAAGATGCACATCTTCAATGTTCTAATAAAGTTAACGAATATCTTAAAATTTATCTATTCATTAATTTCATTATTGTTAGAAAAAATATATTTTCAATTGTCAATAGAAATAAATTTAATAATTCCATTGTTTTATAATCCCTTCACGAAAAAAGATCTATTAACAAAAGAAATAACATTTTAATAAAAATTATTTTTGTTGATTGATATTATAAACCTAATATATTTTATTTGATATTGACATTATATCAGCACACACATATTTCAAAAATAAATTACTACAGAAATTCTAAAATATCTCGATCCAAAATAGTTAAAAGGTGTGTACTCTTAAGCAAATAAAATATTTCAAATTCAGGATTATAAATATACCTGGGGCATAAAATTTGTAATTCTTATTTTGTCTATATGTTTCTTATAATACATATCAACAAAATTATATCTACAGACTTTACTGTCATGATAAATTTTATTAGAGGGATTGGCTTTATTAATGGTTAACCCTACACGCTGTTACGACAATTTAATCTATAATACCTATATATTTTTGAAATTTAGCACCAATTTGGAAAAACTTTAACTTCCTTTAGAATATGATTTTTCTATTCTAGTTGGGGGTGGAATCAATTATATAGGTTGAGTTTTTCATTATTTGCCTAATTCATCAGTGTAAAAGCGCAGTTTTATTCCAAGTACCAATCAACTCGATGCCATTTCTCACATCTTTGTTAAATAGAATTGTACGAAGAAGGATAATTAATTTCATATCTTTAGAAGAAATCAATTTATTATACAAAATCCTTAAATTAACTTGCTTCCATGTATGTCCGTCCACAAATATTGTAAGCAATTGTAAATATACTTACAGAGCAGGTAGCATCTATATATATAAACACTTTTTTGAACCTGATGACAATGCAAGTTGACAAATTTTCAGACTTCAAACTTGTTAGGGTTATATTTTCCAAATTGCCTTTCAAATTTTGCTATTTAATTTCATTATACTTCTAGACCACAAAGAAGTGTGAAATATTGAACACTAGCTCAGTCCAACTAACAATGCAAGGGTAAATTAGAAATTAACCAATGTTTATATTTCCTTTTAAATTGTATATGTTGCAAGATATCAAATTGGAATCTTTAGGGAGTTGTGACTTGAGATTTTCAGAGATTGTTCAAAACTTCAAAGGAGTAAAAAGCAAAAAATTGAGGTTCCTACCTAAATAATCATTGGTATTACCAACAAAAACTCACAAAAATTAAGCAAATATTAAAATATGTTATAATTCAGGAATCTGTTCTCAATATATCATCATTAATAAGGCGACTTATGCTTTTATAGATCAATTTCCTTCCAGCAAAATTTTCATCAATATTTTGGCTATAGATTTAGTCCAGCCACTTTGTCAGCTTAACACCCCTCTGGCGGGATGAGAAGTTTCTATTTGATAACTTTGTGGATCTCTTGGAATAAAGTCCACCCTTGGCTGACGAGCGCAATTAGCCCGAAACCACGGTCTCTAGGTGAACGCTTCTCAGTTTGCTAAAGTTGGTGTTGTGGCTTTGTCACTGATATGTGCCTTAGTTTACGGCGACAGTCAATAGATGGCGTCTAGTTTTGACGTTTATTTTGAAAAGAAAGGCACCCTGTGCTTTTATAGATCAAGTTCCTCCCGGCAAAATATTCATCTATATATATGTATATATAAATGTCAACGTACGTTATATAGGTAGAACTTTAATAAGAATTAGAATTGACTGTAGTTCTAGATCAGTTCGTAGAACAGGATAATGTTTTAGGTTTCATTATATACAAGGTTCGGTCTATAAATAATTCTCTATTTGTGACAACCTTTTTATTGAAAAACTATAAAACTGAATTTTATTCATAAACTTTATTCATTTATATATATAAAAATAGACATGATATAGCCACGTTTGGAATGTAGAAAGAGAGATTAAGAGGAACGTGGTGAGTTTCTTTATTGAGCAGTATACAAGCTTTCGGACGTCAGCCGTCCTTCATCAGGTATTGACATGAATGAGAAGGAGATGCTATATATATAAGCGACAGTTTAGCATAAGAAATATTAAACAAGGAATAAAAGATTAAAATGTGAAATTTGCATGCCAGTAGTAAAAACATTTGAAAAGTGTACAATATATAGATTTAAGAGAATCTGCATACCTAGGATGAAGGGAAAAAGGCGGAAAACTAGAGGCGAGGACTAAAGCAAGAATAAAAATAAAAATAAGAAACAGCGGAATAAAGATAAAGTTAAAAGTTACGAAGGTGTATCTGTTGGTATAGAATAAAAAGCAGAATATTGGGGCGGGAGGTCAATCTTTCTGTTAAGGCTAGGGGTAGTATTGGAAACAAGGGCTTCAAGAACTAAGCGTTGGTATTTGTTTACTATATCGCTATAAACGGGGGTTGTATTGTCGAGATTGAAGGAATGTCCGGACTCGGCGATATGTTGGTATATGAGCGATTTTTTGTCTTTCAAGCGGATGTTGCGGGCCTCTCCTCGCCTCTAGTTTTCCGCCTTTTTCCCTTCATCCTAGGTATGCAGATTCTCTTAAATCTATATATTGTACACTTTTCAAATGTTTTTACTACTGGCATGCAAATTTCACATTTTAATCTTTTATTCCTTGTTCAATATTTCTTATGCTAAACTGTCGCTTATATATATAGCATCTCCTTCTCATTCATGTCAATACCTGATGAAGGACGGCTGACGTCCGAAAGCTTGTATACTGCTCAATAAAGAAACTCACCACGTTCCTCTTAATCTCTCTTTCTATATATAAAAATAAAAAAGGCATCTCCTGACCACGAGCACATGTGCTTTTTAGACGGCACAGCGCCATCTAGTGGAGCAAAAATAAACTAAACGTTTATTTAGCTTGCTCCGTGATATTTGGCCAACCCAATTTCTTGATTTATCAAGAAAAGCCATCCACGAACGCGTTTCGCGCTGTTGGCGCTCGTCAGGGTGGAGAAAGCTGTAACCACTGCGACCAAAAAATATTTTTGGTTCCAATGGCTTCCTGAGAAATCAGAAAATGGTTATTTAAGGCCAAATTTGCGTAAAGACGCTTAACACATGTGTTAAGCGTCTTTTTTATTGTTTTTTCATTTATATATGTGTACATTCATATATATTATGTAGACTTATCTAAAAAATGTAGGAAAACTTGTACGAAATATTACATTTAATAGTATTATTATAACAAAGATAAAATATATGTATTTATCTTTTAAAATATGTTGAGAAAAATCATTAAAAATTCTTATTTAACTCTTAATTAAAATTCTATATTAACTTCTCAGAATTAAGTCAAAGTACAAACCAATGTGCATTTCACATTTATTAGATCTGGTTTTGTGACAAAATAATTTTAAAATATTTTTTTATAGCTATATAGCAAGCAGGATATCCAATTATTTATCACCTTATATCTGATTCAGAAATGAAAATACTATTTTGTAGAGAGAATAGATGTGAATTTATTGTAATGGAATAATATATCTCAAAATACTTTTATTCAAGAAAATATGAAATAATTATTTTTGTTACAGTCAAGAAATTGCCCGAAGATGAAGATTCATCAGCTGCGGTGAGTTGAATATTTTTTTTCTATTTATATTTTCAATATCTAATAAAATTGATTTGGTTTGTATTGAAAATGTTTAGTATTTTGCTATGGATGTTTTCTCCAAAAATATAACCCCCAATTAAGAAATATCAATATAGAGCCATTTAGAAAGACAATTCTATATAGCTTAAGTATTTGCCTATTCATTTCATGATATATAAGTAAAATTCAATGTTAAGAAGTTATAAATGCTAACTGTGATAAGTTTCTTTATAAATTTTCTACATAAAGAAACACGTCGCTCTTTCTCTCTCTATGTTAGCTTTTATCACTTCTTAGCTATGCTATATTCTGAGATTCCCCCCTATTGTAAAACATCAATGTATGAATATTTATGAATGATATTTGAAATTGTGAGTCCATATATAAAAAATAGATAAGATCCAAAACATATGTTTCATTATATTTATAAATGGTAGAAAAGACTGGGGGAAGGTTTTATAAATTTCTATTAAAACCTCCCCATATGTGTGTATTCATAGTTAGATAATTTTATTTTTTGAAAATATTGTGAGTGAAAGCCTTTCTGGTATTATTGAGACTACATTTCCACAAGTTCAAGATTTGTTTACCTAAAACTATTCAATTATTTTCACAGGCCATCCAACCACCGGCACCTCCTTGCACGCCCCGGCTAAAACAAAAGCGCAGCAGTAAAAAGTAAGCTTTCTCTTAAGGTAATAACTTCAGGTCACGTTGAGTAATATTTTCCAGGTCCTGCTTTGGATTTGATAAGAAGAGCCCTGTAACGCTGCGTCTTACCAAAGTGCGGCGCGAATTGAAAAAATTAAAGGCTCAGCTGGACGCAGAACACGCTGAAGGTAAATATAAAATTCAACCTTTCTAGATAATCCTTTTTAAAACATAAAAATGACACACAAACAGATGGAAAGAAGATTTGAATCTGTAAACTAACAAGAAAATAGTGTCAATATCCAAAATAACTTATATGAGGTTGAATTTGCCGCCTTCGATTCATGGACATTTTGCTGGAAGCGATATATAAACTCACGTAAAGTGTATCTTCCCGATCTGATAAAAAATAATATCAATCGGCTCTCACTGACACTACTTTACACGTGTAGACATGTGGTGCACTTAGAGTAAAAGCAGCCGCTAACTTCTACCCACCTTGTTTATCATGGCCTGTACCACGTGTGTACAGCCACGTTGGGTAGTAAACGACTTTTTTATTGTAAGTACACCATAAATCTACACATATCGGAGCTATTGAGGCACCTTTTCATTTTTAAAAAAAGTGCCCAATGCGGGATTCGATCCCAAGTCGTATCTCTCTAAAATCTAAGGTTTTCACCAATCATCCTCCAACTTTATTTCATCCATCAACTGAAAATATATTTTTAATAAATATTTGAATGTTTCATTCTCAGATGCAGCGCATTTGCCTTCCCCGAGAACGCCCAGCCAAAACAACGGTGGAGAAAAGTAAGATTAAAATTAAGGTTATAAATTGAGATATGGCACTAACCTTGTTTATGCCAGGACCTTGGTGACTTCATGCTGCCCCCACTGCAAAAAGGACATCATTACTCGGCGCCTCCAGAACGTCTCTAAAAAAATAAAGAGATTGGAGCCTGAATTGAGGGCCAGGCAATTTGAAGGTAATATATAATTTGTTTTGAATGAAAGAATTACCCATCAAATACAATATAAAGGGTAATGCTACATGAGAATTCAATTTTAGATGTAATAGGGAAAATATAATTGCATATATTTTTGCAACTAACAATATATTAATTGGCTGGGAACAGCTATTTTAATTGAGGTAAAAACAATATATTTGTTATATGTGAGTTTAATCTAATATATGCCCTCCTTCTTATTTACATATTTTATTATGGATATATCTATTTTAAGAAGAATTAAACTCTCAATAACAACTCCAAAATCACAACTTTAATGATAATTTTAGAGAAAACCCAGCCACATCAACCAATGATTTATTTAACTCTCGACATTTCAGTGATCTGCTGTCATTCTCCTCAGGCGAATTGTACCATGATGTTCCTACACTAAAATAATCCAGAAAAAAAATATATATATGAAAGCAATAAAATAAAATCTATTCGATATTTCTGAAAATATATAATTTTATCGCTATTTTTATTGCATATATTTATTTTTAAAAAAGGCATATCCAGACCAGGAGCACATGTGCTTTACAAATAGCAGAGTGCTATCTAGTGGAACAAAAATCAACTAAACAATGTTTGAGCCTGTTCTCTGTTATCAATGTTTAGTTGATTTCTGTTCCACCAGATGGCGCACTGCCTTCTGAAAAGCACATGTGCTCTTGGTCAGGATATGCCATTTTTATTTTTAATATTAACAGCTGACCTTTATATTATTTTTCACATATATATATGATTAAAATATTTTTCTACAGACCTATTTGATATTTTTTACTAAAACACAAATATATTCATAGTTGTAATTTATGCGGTCATTATATGCATTTAGACTAGAATGCATTATCTAACAAGAAATGTGTTTTTAAAATTCAAAGGGGTGCAGAAAAATTAAAATCAAACCATAAAAATCGAGACTGTAAGATGGGTGTGCAAAAACCCCGCATTATTTGCCTATTAACAATCCTTTACAATGATATAACAGTGCTCGAAGCATATATTCTTTTGTATTTTTATAGTCTTCGAAGCTTTTTCTATAGTTCATTCAAATTCTCTATATAGATAATATAATTGTAGTAAGTTTTATTACATTACAGTTTTATTGGACTGCCAAATTTTGACATGGCATCATATATTGCAACCTTATGGATTAATCAGGATTCAGTGAATCCCTCATGCTTCTCATTCTTTCCTAAAACATTTGAGTCCAAGCTGTATTTCCTGTTTTATAAAACACTTCTTATCATATGTCACAAACATACATTAAGTTTTAGTTCTCAAACATACTCTATTTGATAGTGTATTAGCACTTGCTATTTAACAACAACACATATTTATTAGTATTTCAAACATATTTTTGGTAGAAAATAACTGTAGTTTTCTGTTATATTTTTGAATTTACACTTAATACCTTATAGGTCACGCGATCTTAGGTGTTACTCAGTAAAGAACGTGGCATGATAGAGGAGTTTAGTTAGATCTCGCTTCAAATTTAAAACTTTTATCAGATAGGATAAATTTAATTTGGAAATTTCAAATTAGGGGTGCAAATCATATACAATTAAAACATAAATAATTCATTTTTCCAGTGAAAGGATATTCGGACAAATATAGCAAAAATTCTTAAATTTATTGTATATGTTACAGATCTTCCAAGCCTTGGAAAAGCGACTGTTGGCCTATACAACATCGGCAACACTTGCTACATAAATTCTACATTGCAGTGTTTGGCCCATACCGCGCCTATCCTCAAGGCCTGCTATAGGAATTTTAGGCCGGAAGAACTTAATTCAAATAGTTTAAGTGGCGGGCAAATCTTGAAGAAATTTGGCTCGCTCCTCAAAGATCTTTGGTCTGAAGAAAAGCCATTCCGCCCAATAGCAATCCATCAGCAGGTTGGAATTCTTGGAGCCACGATTCGGAGATCTGACCCAGCAGGACTCCATGGAGTACCTCGAATTCTTGGTCCAGCAGATCCACGAGGATTTCCAGATACCAGAAGAATCAACCGAAATGGTGCAAACACCTTATGAGGGGATGTGGCAATCATATCTTACCGCAGAAAAAAGCCCCATAAATGACATGTTTGCTGGTCGAATTGAAAGCAACATTTTCTGCCAATCCTGCAGCTATCATGGCAAAATTATGAGATTTTCAAGAGCCTTTCTTTGGCCATCCCCACAGACAAGAAAGACACCAATTTAATGGATTGCCTAAATGAATTTTTGAAGCCTGAAGTCCTCAATGACCACACCTGCTCAACGTGCAAACAAAGAGGATCGCTGAAAACCTATGGAGTCTCTGAATGGCCAACTATTTTAGTATTGCATTTCAAGAGATTTTGTTCCTCCAACATGACCAAAATAAACCAAATGGTAGATTATCCATTGAAATTGGAACTCAGCCAATTGGGAAATAATCTCAAATACGACCTATACGCAGTGATAAAACATCAAGGTACCCTAGAATATGGCCACTATACCGCTTACTGCATGCATCCCATCTCAGCTGAATGGTACAAATATGACGACAAAAGAACAAGTCATGTTTCCCAAAGGGACGTCGTAACCGCTCAAGCCTACATGTTGTTTTACCAAAAAGGCTAAAGAGTCATCTCGCCTCAAATCAACAAAAATATCTCTAAGGGTAATTCGCTTTCCTAATATAACTTTATAATCCTATTGAACTCTGAGAGATATTTTATAAAGACTTGGAATCACAAGAAAAAAAAATTATTGATTCATTGTATTATATAATATGTTGTAATATTTGTGCTTAGTTAGAAACTTTTTGAGAAATAAAAAGATATTCTGTTTGTTTTCAATTAAAAATATAAATTCTTATTCATATATTATTAAAAACATAATTTATGATTGCGTTGGAATTTTTTATTTATTTCAAAACAAAAAAGAATTGAACTTTCATAAAGTTTATTTGAGCTATACCATTATAAAATAAATATATATTTTTTTTCATTTAGTAATATTTTTTAAATAACTTTCTTCTCTTCTTTTTATTCTCAATTTATATACTTTATACTTCTCCAAATAGTTTTAATTTATCATTTCTTTCAATGAAAATTATCATTTTAAATAAATATATTATTATTTATTTATTCAATTTCTATACCAGGTAATTGCCGCTTTGCGCTCCAGGATCTAGGTTATAAATATCTCTCTTAATTTCAATATATATGTATATAAATATTTATTTATCTATAAATTCAATTGCCATTTATTGATAAAATTTGTAACAAATAAATTTACTGGAAATGTATTTTTTTTTCAATAATATTGTAGTGATGAAATAAATAGCAAGGCAATTAAGAACAATTTAATAAGCTAGAGAAAATTATATGAAGTTTATACAGATTGTTTATATGAGAGCAAAGAAAATAAGCACTAGCGCAAGCGCGGAAAAGAATCACTGGCGCGGCGCGTGCGTTCGCGCGAGGGTTCGCCTGGAACAACCCGGCGCTGGCACGAGCTTAGCTTACTGATCCATGAAGTCGGCCCATGCTACAATATCATCAAATATTATCTCTACAGACCTTGCTGCAATGATATATGTTATTGAATGAGAGAGCTTGGCTCATCAGTAGTGAACCCTCAAGGTATACTTTAGTTTCTTGTATTCGCCTTATAGCCTTTGAAAGACGTCATTGTCCGAAATTTCGCAGCTTTCAAATAAAGAAACACGTCGTGTCTACCTTTGTCTCTTTCAAAAAATATTTTCTTAGTAACAAAATAATATTGAAAAAAAAATTCTATAGATGAATAATAAATATTCTATCACAATACATATAGTGTATTATGTAATTCCACAAAGATATTATGTAAAAAAGTAAAATTACTAAAAACAACGATGTTTACAGATGGCCGCCGAGTGCAAAGCCTCGTTGAAAGCAGCAAACCTTCGACATCGACTGCTCAGGCGATAGGACCCCAGAAAATAGTTAGTATTCATTTCATTTAACATAAGTATTCTCTAAACGCTTTAAATACAACTTATTTCGAAATATATTCTTATTTTTCCATTCTCTAAAAGCATTTTCAAAAGTTTTTTTCAATTTTGTATATTGGAATCTTATTTATTTATGTCATATACTAATCAATTATAATTTGAATATATAATTTATTAGTTTTCGGACAGTGTACCTACTAAATATATTTCTATATAATTGTTTGAACTGTAAAGTACTGAGTAGAATCGCTATATAATGAGCAAAGGGCGGATTTTGGGAGCAAAACCTTCATGGAAAAGGTGCTGTGAATTTTTAAAATGATGCAAATATTTTATTTTTTATATATGAAAAATATCTATAATATATATATATATATATATATATAAATAATATAACATCAAAACTAATCAATATATTTTTTTTTTCATATATTAGTTATTAAATTATTTGATGAAAATGTTAATATTTATACTCTCATTATATGTTCCAGAGTAGAAGTTTGCACCTTATAGCATTTATGATATGTTTTTTCTGGTAAACCTCTCTCTACATTCACCAAATTAATTTTTCATATCTGATTTTCAATTATGTCCTTTTGTCTCTAATAATCTAATGAAATCTAAATATTTGTGACTTGATTTGTTTTTATTCAAATATTTCAGTTAAAATGCGTTTGTTTTCGTCAAAAGGTTTAAAGGGTTTTTTTTCTTTTTTAATCCTATCGATATCTATCAAACAGGAAAGTATGAATTGAAATGATTTTGTCTGAAAAAAACAATTATTTGTTTATCTGTTCATAATTATCTCTTTATAGAGAGTGATTTAAATATAAATCATTTTAAAATTTTGAGGCAAAATTTTATTTTTCTCCAATTTGATGATTGTGGTATTTTTATTCTCACTTTCATTCACTTCTCTTACTTTTATATGTAATACATTTAAAACCTAAAAACTGTAATTTTGCGAGCGGATGGTATTCAAGTACAATAGGAGAACACCTCTACCTATAAATTGTTATAACAAAGGCAGTTAAGTGACTATATTAACTTTTTCTATATGTCAAAATAAATTTTCTCTATAAATTCTTTAATTAATCTTGTGTGCTGCTTTGTTTTTCAGAGATCCAAATCTGGCCGGATCCTGCCTGCCCTATTTAATTTATTTTTTTATTTTTACTTTTCTAATATTTTTAAAATTCATATTAATCCTATATATCGAGTTTTTTAAAAATCTAAATTCTAACAGGCGCCAATATATTCAAGGCGCATCATTGCATTTTTTTTCAATTATTATTATTTTTATATATTTGATCCCTAGCCCACACGTCACATTGGTAGTGCAACGGCAGGGAGAACAAGGCCAGGGTTTCCTGGTTTCTGAGCGGACCCAGATAGTCTGGATGGTTTTGGTGAGGTGAATAACCTCTGGGTGGGTCAGGGTTTTACTCTGGTGGGCGTAGGAGGGAGCCCACCAGGGGAGGGAGGGATCGCGGATCCTGCCCTCTCGCCGGAGCACTACCGACGTTGTGACAGCTATCACCGAACGATGCAGAATGTTCTGCTTCCAACAGGCCGATCCAACCAATTCCGTGCAACAAATAATTGCAAAATTGATTAATAGACTTGCTCAGTCAATGAAAGTTTCTTGAGCACCAAATGGTGCAGAATTCACTGCGCTCCCTACTGGTAGATTCCCCAAAAAACAAAGATGGCTGCAGCAATTTTCTGCCACAAATAATTGCAAAATTAAGCGAGATATTGGATGATTATTATGTGGTTAGTATCAAATATATGATAGAAATGATTGTGGGCTGGCTTATATATTATATAGGAATCTGAAAATGAGAAATCTGAAAAATAACAGGGCATTTAGGGCTGTGGGCATATATAGCACTTATGAGAAAGTCCAAGCTTACAGTCTGCAAATACCACGCCCTATATTGAAGAGATTTATAGGCATGTTCTAGAGAACTCTCAAAATTATATTAAAAGCTTTATATAATTTTTGTTCACCTCAAAATTATCACAGAAATAACATTTGATATGCTTTGATAGCAATATTTTGGCTTCTTTAAGCAATTTGTTTCTGATTAAGTGATTTGAGAGAACGAAATGTTTGCTGCGTGCATCAAATGGCCAAATTTCTAAAATGCTAAATTAGTGAACCTAAAATATCATGAAAATATGACCCTAGAACAAATTTTGTGCGCCTTACTAGAAAATATCTCTATTGAAAATAATTTTTGTGCCTCATATTGATAGAAAATGGATCAAATATATGAGTATTTTTATTACAGAATTTTGACCTTTATTGAATATAAATATTTTTAACCAATAGGTCATGGAGAAATTTCATCATTTATCAAAAATTTATCTTTATTTGAAAGAGAAAAATAAATAGTAAAAATGACTAGAGTTTTCCTTTATAGATTACAACACATTACAAATAGTATGAAACAAATTATTTGATTGGAATAATAAACAAATACCTCTTTTTCCTATTTTTGATTTTTACACAATGATATTTAAATATTAATTTTCCGTTCGCCATTACTCTTCATGTTTCACCTTTCCATACTTCATCCTTAAAGTTAGAAATGTCGCTATTTCTCTTTGAAAATAAATTTCGATTTTTATAAAAGAAACATTCGCGGTATAAATTGCAATTTTCGTTTTACAATCATCAGCCGCGTTATATTGTATTTTAAATGTTACTTTAAGTATTAGTTACGAGCGGAAAAATACGTCCAGGGTAGCCGAGTGGACAAGGCACCTGCCCGGTAAGCAGAAGGGTGTGGGTTCGATTCCCGCCCCTGGACACTTTTTATTTTTTTCCGTTCGCCATTACTCTTCATGTTTCACCTTTCCATACTTCATCCTTAAAGTTAGAAATGTCGCTATTTCTCTTTGAAAATAAATTTCGATTTTTATAAAAGAAACATTCGCGGTATAAATTGCAATTTTCGTTTTACAATCATCAGCCGCGTTATATTGTATTTTAAATATTTAAATATATATGCTAATATCCTATTATACATATTGTCGCGGACTGGTTCTATTACTAGTATACGATTTTTTATGGTTGACATCAACCATGTAAAGTTCTCTACTAAACGCTGCACAGTATGACTGCCATTGATAAGAGTGGATTTATTTTACTCTGGCAGTAACTGTCAGCCTTATCAGTGATGGCAAGAGAGTAGAGATTCACCATAAGGGCGACTAATCTTCTTTCTTATCTCCACTCACTCATATCAGTGTATCAAGCCTGTAGAGCTCGAGATGATGTCTACTGGGGATGAGTAGATCTTATCAAAGGAGATTTGATATCCATAATGATTGGGTGAAGTAATAGCGTCTGCTTTTGTCATTAAGACTGGGAGCACTACTCAGAAGCAGGCCGACTTAGCTCCAATATGGAATCTTCGCCTCTGAAATGAGGTACAGACGCAATGTGCAGCTACTCCTAACATGGGGTACAAACGCTGCTCATCCTGTATCCCTGGATTAGGAGTTCTTACAGGCTACTATCAGCCGAGCCAGCTGAGCCCAGGGTTTTTAACAAGCATGTTGGCTTCCTCTCCTTCTTTTTCATCTGGGACCAGCAAGGGCGGATTTGGGCGACTAATAAATGTTGCAATACAATTGCATTCAACATATAATACAGAATTTTGCTGAGAAAAACTGTTTACAATTGAAACAATTCAATTGACATATAGCCAATATTACATTTTGAAAATAAATTAAAAGAATGAAAATATTTGCAATGATTCATAAGTAAGGAAGACTCCACCACCTTGTTATGGTCCTCTTCCAGACCAGAAGCGAGTCTTGGGGAACTTCCGCAACTACAGGTCCAGAATAATGCGAAAACCAAGGACAGGCTTACTTGTATTATACAGGCTTAATTATAGATATTCAAATCCTATTCTTTTTAATATATAAAGATATGAATCTGGATTGCTCTATTTTCAGAACAATATATATATAATACTATTTTAATAATATTATTTCATACTTTATTTATATTGTATAGATGGAATCTTTGCCGGGAAGATATTGATCTACAAGGGCAAAGGTCGCTGATATTGTCAAAATATATGTCAAAACTAGACGCCATCTATTAACCATTGCCGTAAACTAGCGGCCTCATTTCGGTGACAAAACTACAACGCCAGATTTAGCAAACTGAGAAGCGTCCACCTAGAGACTATGGTTTCGAGCTAAAGGCTCTCGTCAGCCTAGGGCGGAATTCATTCCATAATCTCACAAGAGATATAATTGGACCTTCACAATTTGCTAAATAGGTGTTTTGCTAACAAGATGGCTTTTTACAAAATGTCTATTTAATTTGGCAATTTATATTAATTGATATTATCATGTAGAGAGAGAGAAATTTTAGGAAAAACAAACTTCTGGAAGACAGCAAATATTTTAAGAAACAAGAACTAATCGAAATTTTATAGATAGCAGAGAGGCATCGATGGAAGCTTATAATGTATAATATATTGTCGCGGAGAGATAATTCAATTTATTATAAAGGTTATTTGCTCCTTCTTTGAAATACAATAATTTATTTTCAAAATATTGATCTCTGGCCCACATGGTGCAGTGGGAGTGCAAATGGAGAACCTGTCCGGAATTTCAAATTTTAGAGATCTTTGGAAATTTAGAACATCTTTATTGACTCTTAGTCAAAATTTACAAAAAAAAGAACATCAATATTCACATCTTCATTCATCGATAGAGGTTCTTGCTATCTTAAGAGTGTCCTCCTCCAGACAAGGTTTTCTTGGTACCTTCCAAATTCCACTCCAAGAAAATACTTGTAGATGCAGGTTTTAATAGATTTCAACATGGTGTGAGCCTCATCATTAATGCCACGTCAGAAAATCTAATAGATCATAGATCATATAGGTCGACTGTCTTGAGGTGATGAACTTTTGTTCAGGTCGAAGGATTCTACTCTGATGAGAGTGGGAGAGAGTCCATCAGTGGAGAGGGTTTCAACGTTGCAATCTAAGCTATATATTTATGTCACTCATTGTTATATACTTAATAAATTTTCGTCAACGAAAACATAATATTTTGTGATAGCACCATTTATTCGAAATGGGTGTAAAGCAATCCAAAGGTGACTTTGAAAATTTAAATATTCTAGCTGATGACTCTCTAAATAAGTTCAATATTTATGGGAAAATAAACTACTTTTCATAATTAGGTACTATCAAATTCTTATTTCAAAAGGGTCTCAGGTTTAAGTTTAAAGTAAATAAAATTATGGTTGAGAGAGAAATAGAAAACGAGGAAGCTAAATATTTTCGAGTATTTTATACTATATATGCTCTTTATCATAAATAAAGTTTTATTCAAACAATTTGAAATCATTTTTGATTTTATAACTAATTAAATACAAAGTCAATAGAACTATTCATCAAAAGTGAGAGAGAAAAAGAAAATAAAGGTTTTTGCAGGATTTATATTTAATTGGTTATTCAAATTTGTTTGAACTAGAGAAAAATCTATAAAACAACCCAAATATTTAAATAAATTTATATCTTTTCTTTAATAAAAATGAAAATAAATATAAAAGTGCATGTTGTTATGCATTTTGATAAATTAATGTTATGGTACTAAGTAAAAATATGAGATGAAGAAAAAAACGTTATTTTATCAAGTGACAGAATATACACATAATATGTATAAATATATATGTATAAAAATATAATAAAAATAAATATATAATACAAATAGAATTATATAAATTTGATATTTTATTTTGAATAATCCATCAAAATGATATTCATGCCTCATATGACTAATTTTTTTTTTTTGAATATATTGCATATCAAAATAGTATAATTTCCAGAACGATCATTATTTATAGATTTATATTTTATGTTATTTTATTTAAAGTTCAATAAGTCCATTTGTGATTCAGTACCATAAATAATCCATTTGCTGAAATTATTAGAAAACATAAGAATTATTTTCAAGCATCTGAATAAAGTTTATAATTCTTTCCAAGATCTTTGAATTATCAATTTTTATCTGCTAATTTATTTGAAAATTTGTTTTCTTTGCAATAATCCATATCGGAGATATACTTCTTGAAGATCTTTATTCATCATCATTTTCTCTCAACGCAAAATGCATTGTTAAGAGTTTAAAATCGAAATAATAAATTAATAATAATATATAGCATATAATAGCAATGCTAATATATAGCAATATATATATGAATCAAGATGTCACATCTTCAATGTTCTAATAAAGTTAACGAATATATTGAAATTTATCTATTCATTGATTTCTTTATTGTTAAAAAGATATTTTTGATTGTTCATAGAACTAAATTTAATTCCATTGTTTCATAATCCCATCACAAAAAAAAAAAGATCTATTAACAAAAGACTAACATTCTAATAAAAATATTTATATTATTTTATATTATATACCTAATAAATTTCTTTGATATAGACATTATATCAGCACACACACATTTTTGAAATATATTTCTACAGGAATTCGTAAATATATCATTCTAGAAACAGTTATGGTGTGTGTACTTAAAATAGCAATTAAAATATTTTATCTTCAGGATTATAGATATACCTGGGTTATAAAATTTGTAATTCTTATGTTTGTCTATATTTGTCTATATAATAAACATAAAAAATATCTATAAAGTAGGTTGAAATCCTCTGAAGAATATAAGTAATAGAATCAAAGCATGCGAGGATGCGTATCTTATTAGTTTTAATAAAGGCGAGCTTTCGGGCTAATAACCCTTCTTCAGGACATCATATCTGACTGATCTTGCATCTTATATACATATCCATATTGACAAAAATCAGCTTATATACAAAATTATATACGTTTGATTTTTGTATATAAGCTGATTTTTGTCAATATGGATATGTATATAAGATGCAAGATCAGTCAGATATGATGTCCTGAAGAAGGGTTATTAGCCCGAAAGCTCGCCTTTATTAAAACTAATAAGATACGCATCCTCGCATGCTTTGATTCTATTACTTATAAAAATTATCTACAGACCTTACTGTCATGATTTTATTAATTGAGAGTGCCTGGTTCATTATGGTGAACCCTACCAGCTGTTATGACAATTTAATCTATAAAACCTATACATTTTCGAAATTTAGTATCGATTTGGGAACACTTTAACTTCCTTTGGAATATGATTTTTATATTCTAGTTAGGGGAGGGGGATGGAATCAATTATATCTGTTGAGCTTCTATTTTTTTTTTTGGCTAGATTATCAGTGTAAAAGCACAGTTTTAAACCAAGCACAAATCATTTTGATGTCATTTATAATATCCTTGGAAAGTGGAATTATACAGAGAAGAATACATTTTTTTATATCTCTCTTTAGACGAAATCAATTTTATACAAAATCTTTAAATTAACTTGCTTCCATGAATGTCCATCCACAAATATGGTAAGCAATTTTAAATATACTTACAGAGCAGGTAGCATCTATATATATAAACACTTTTTTGAACCTTTCAACTACGTTATATAGAGTTAAAACTTTAATAAGAATTAGAATTGACTGTAGTTATATATATGTTCGTAGAACGAGATAATGCTCTAGCTTTATATATATAAAGTTTTGTCTATAAATGATTCACAATCGGTAACAACCTTTTTATTGGAAAACTATGAAACTGAATTTTATTCATGAACTTTATACATTTATATGTGTGCATTTATATATATTATATAGACTTATCTAAAACCTGTAGCGTATAGAGTTCATAAATTTGGACTAAATATTATAATAGTAGTTTACTAGTGGTATTTATTGAACCAATATATTAATATATAAATATATATAATATAGGTATTTATTTATAAATATCTTGACACAAATTAATCTGAAATTCTAAATATCAATTCTACATTAACTTCTCAGAATTAAGTCAAAAGTACAAACCAATGTGCATTCCACATTTATTGGAGCTGGTGTTGTGACAAAAGTACTAAAAATTCATTTTTATAGCGATATAGCAAGCAGGATATCTAATTATTTATCATCTTATATCTGACTCAGAAATGGAAATACTATTTTGTAGAGAGAATAGATGTGAATTTATTGTAATGGAATAATATATCTCAAAATACTTTTATTCCAGAAAATATGAAATAATTATTTTTGTTACAGTCAAGAAATTGCCAGATGATGTAGATTCATCAGATGAGGTGAGTTAAATATTTTTATTTATGTTTTTAATATCTAATAAAATTAATTTGTTTTATATTGATATATAATTTTTAATATTTTGCTAAGGATATTTTCTCCAAGAATATAACGCCAAATTGAGAAATATCAATATAGAGCCATTTAGAGAGACAATTTCTATAAAGCCTTAGTATTTGCCTATTCTGTTTTATGATATACTAGACGTATGACCCGGATTCACCCGAGAATTCCCCCGATTGCAATTTCCTTCATACTGAAAGTACATCAATAATAAATATTAGAAGTGCCATAGAATAGCAATACAGAAGTAACACATAAACTACAGGAAAAAAAGTGTGTGTGATGGCAAAAATTGTATTATATCAGTGCTTAGGTATTTGATTTAATTAATATAGTTGATATAATAATATATATTTATATTATATATAATATAAATGAGTTTTAAAAATTGTAAAAAAAAAATGCATCGGCCGGGAATCAAACCCGGGCCGCCCGCGTGGCAGGCGAGCATTCCACCACTGAACCACCGATGCTTATAAAAAATGGCCATATTTGGGTATTCATTCCATTCTGGATTACTCCGCGTAAAAAAAAAGTTTTTCAAATGAAAAAAAGAAATAGCCAAAAATACTAATCAAAATGTAGCAGAAAATTTTCCTCAGGTTTATAAAAAGCGACATGCAAAATTTGGTACCAATTGGTTCAGTAGTTTTTGAGTTTATCGCGAAACAGACAGACAGACATTGACTTTTATATATAGAGAGATAAGTAAACATCAATGTTAAGAAGTAATAAAAGTTAACAATGATAAGTTTATTTATAAATTTTCCAGATGAAGAAACTCATCCCTCTTTCTCTCTCTCTGTTAGCTTTTATCACTTCTTAGCAATGATATATCCTGCGATTTCCCCCCTATTGTAAAACATCAATGTATGAATATACAAGGTATGTCCCATAAGTTCCCGGACTGGGTCCATAAAAAAAAAGGTAAGATTTTTTTTTTAATTTTTTATTAAAACTTTTCAAAGTAATCCCCCCTTGCTTCAACGCACCAGCGCCATCGTTTCTCCCAATTGTCGAAACAGTTTTTATAAGCCTCTTTTGGAATGCTCTTCAATGCTAACGGCGATTTTTATATTATGTCATCCCTGGTGTCAAAATGTCTTCCTTTCAGAACTGCTTTAAGTTTGGGGAACAGGAAAAAGTCATTTGGTGCGATGTCTGGGAAATAGGGTGGTTGAAGTAGGATTTGTGTCCCGTTTTTCGCCAAAAAGCTAGTCATCAAGTGCGCTGTGTGAGGGCGAGCATTGTCATGGTGTAGGATTCAGCCACCATTAGTCCATTTTTCTGGCATTTTTTTTCGAATCGCTTCCCTTAGATGGCGAAGAATGTCCAAATACATTTCCTTAATAACCGTTTGGCCTGCAGGAAGATACTCGTGATGAACAATGCCCTTGTTATCCAAAAAAGCGACCAGCAACACCTTGTTTCTGGATTTCAATATCCTGGATTTTTTTGGTCTAGGCTCACCCTGACCTCTCCACTCGGCATGTTGACGCTTGGTTTCAGGGTCATAGTCATAGACCCATGTCTCGTCGCCTGTGATTATCTTGTCTTTCCATTCCGGATCCGTTCTTGTCATTTCCAACATGTTCTCACAGGTTGCAAGCCGACACAGTTTTTGCTCATTAGTGAGGAATCTTGGGATGAATTTTGCAGGAGTCTTTTTGAGCTTCAAATCTTTGGTTACGATCCTTCCAATCGTTGTTTTAGAGATGCCTGTGTCTTGCTCTAGCTCCAGCAAAGTGGTTCGAGGATTTTCTTTTATCAAATCGGTGATTTTTTGCACATTTTGGGCGTTCTTGCCGAGGATCATCTTCAATAGAAATTCTGCCAGCTTTAAATCTAGAATGTCATTCAAAAACAGTTGTTCTTTTTGGGGGGTCATTGGGGAATTCTTTATTAGGCATTTTAAAAGTTTCGGTTGCTGATATTTGAAGTTTCACACAAATTTCTATGCAAATCCTCTGCTTCAATTTTTGTTCCATCGTAAAATCGCCACAGCGCAAGGTGTAACCTTTAAATAAATTAGAATAACTTTGGCGCACGCGCACGTACCGTTTCGATATTGGTACCACCGTGTTGCCAGATATTTTTTCTATAATAAACTGTCAAATTTATTTACATTTTTCATTTATTTATTTTTTATGGACCCAGTCCGGGAACTTATGGGACATACCTTGTATATGTAGAAATATTATTCAAATTTGTGAAACATATAAAATCATAGATGAGATCCAAAACATATGTTTCATTATATGTATAAATGGTTAAAAAAGAATAAAAGACACTTTTATAAATCTCTATTCAAAACCCCCCATATTTATTCATAATTTGATCCTTTTATTATTAAAACGATTGTGAGTGAAAGCCTTTTTAATATTATTGAGATTACATTTATACCAGTTCAAGATTTGTTTACCTAAAACTATTCAATTCTTTCTCACAGGCTATCGAAACAGCGGCACCTCCCTGTACGCCCCGCCAAAAACAAAAACGCGGCGCGAAAAAGTAAGTTTCACTTTAAGGTAATAACTTCAGGTCACTTTTAAAAATATATTCCAGGTCCTTGTTTGGATTTGATAAGAAAAGCCCAGTCACGGTGCGCCTTACCAAAGTACGGCACCAATTAAAAAAATTGAAGGCCCAGCTGGACGCGAAATATGCTGAAGGTAAATATAAAATTCAACCTTTCTAGATTTCCCTTTTTAAAATATAGAAATGATACTAAAACAGATGAAACGCTGAATCTGGAAATTAACAAGAACATAGAGTCACTACCTAAAATAACTTATATGAGGTTGGATTTAACGCCTTCGATTCCTGGAAATTTCGATGGAAGCTATTTATCAACTCGGGTAAAGTGTATTATACCAATCTGATCAATAAATAATTTTAAGCGGCTCACTGACATTACTTTTCACATGTGTAGACATGAGCTTCACTTACAGTAAAAGCAGTCGCAAACCTTTACCCACTATGATTATCATGGCCTGTAGTACGTTAACTAGAGATAATAATAAACCTTTTCGAACAATTTGACCAATAGACCGCAATTCTTGCAAAGCGAACCACACCAGTGAGTACGAGTAACCAAACGGGATTTTATAGCACACTTGTAAGTCTAAAGGTAGAACTGATTTCCACATGTGTTGAAATATGGTGCACTTACAAAAATATAATAATAACCCAGTCGTAAATACTACCCACAATGATATTAATGGCCTGTATCACGTGTACAATTATAATAACAAAAACTCTTTTCAGATTCGACCTTTACAAACATCTAACGAAAATTATTTGAATGTTTCAGATGCAGGGCATTTGCCATCTCCGAGAACGCCGAGCCAGAAAAACGGTGAAGCAAGGTAAGATTGAATTTAGGGTTATAAATTAAGATATGGCACTAACCTTGTTTATTCCAGAACTGTGGTGTCTGGGTGCTGCCCCCATTGCAAAGGCGACCTCATCACGCGGCGTCTCCAGAAGGCCTCCAGAAAAATGAAGAGATTGGAGCCTGAGTTGAAGGCCAGGGAATTTGAAGGTAATATATAGTTTATTATGAAAGGAACAATTGCCCATCAAGTAAAATATAGAGGGCAATGCCACATGGAAATTATTTTTTTAGATGCAATAGGACATATATCATTGCATAAATTGTTGCAACTATCGATATATTAATTATAATAATATATTAATATATGAAATCCAACTTTTATCGGCCTAAAAACAATGTATTTTTATATATGTGAGTTTAACATAATATATGCCTTCCTTTTGAATTACCTATTTGATTATGAATATCTCTATTTTAAAAAGAATTTAATTCCTTATATCAACTCCAAAATCATAAATTGAATGATAACGTTACCTACACTAGAAGAAAAATTCAGAAAAGGATATAAATATGAATGCGATAAAATATAATCTATTTGATATTTCTAAAAAGTATAAAATTTTAACGCTATTTTCATAATGAATATAATTAAAATCTTTTTCTACAGACCTATTCAATATAATTTACTAAGAACACAAATATATTCAAAATGTCATTTATGGAGTCACTATTTCCATTTTAAAATATTCAGAATTGCCATTTATCCAATACAAGAATGCAACTTTCACCTCATTATCTAACAGAAATTTTTGTGTAAAATTCCAGGGGTGCAGACAAATTAAAATCAAACCATAAAAAGCCGAGATGTGAGATAGGTGTGCGAAAACCCCGCATCATTTGCCCATTTACAATCCTTAACAATAATATAACAGTGCAGGAAGCATATATTTTTTTGACTTTTATAGTCTTTGAAGCTTTTTCTATAGTTTATTCAAATACTCTATATAGATAATATAATTGTAGCAATTTTTATTAAAGTACAGATTTATATATTGCTCCGCCAATTTTGGACATTGCATCATTTATTGTAACCCTTATGGACTTAATCAGGATGCAGTGAATCCCTCATGCTTCTCATTCCTTCTAAACATTTCATTCCAAGCTGTATTTCTTGATTTATAAAACACTTCTTATCATATGTTACAAACATACATCAATTTTCAGTTCACACACTCCCTCTATTAGATAGTGTATTAGCGCTCGTTAATTACCAAAAAACACATATTTATTAGCATTTCAAACATATTTATCAGGGGAATATAACATTAGGCTTCTGTTATGTTTATAAATTTACACCTAATTCCTTATAGGACACGCGATCTTAGGTGTTACTCAGTAAAGAACGTGGCATGATATAGAGTTTAGTTAGATCTCGCTTCAAATTTAAAACTTTTATCAGATAGGATAAATTTTATTTGGCAATTTCAAATTGGGAGGGTAATTTATATACAATGAAGTAATAAAGGATTTACTTTTCCAGTGAGAGGAAATTCGGACAAATATATAAATTATGCAAATTCGGGCAAAAATATAAATATATAAATATATAAATTATTTTTATATGTTACAGATATTCCAAGCCTTGGAAAATCAACTGTTGGCCTATACAACATTGGAAACACTTGCTACATAAATTCAACCTTGCAGTGTTTGGCCCATACCGCGCCTATCCTGAAGGCCTGCTATAAAGATTTCAAGCCTGAAGAACTAAATCTAAATAGCTTGAGTGGCGGGAATATTTTGAAGAGATTTGGCTTGCTCCTCAATGATCTTTGGAGGGAAGTAAAGCCATTCCGCCCAATAGCAATCCATCAGCAGGTTGGAGTCTTGGAGCCACGATTTGGAGATCTGACGCAGCAGGACTCCATGGAGTACTTCGAATTTTTGATCCAGCAACTCCACGAAGATTTCCAAAGACCAGAAGGAACAATAGAAATGTTGCAAACAACTGACGAAGGACAAATGATGTGGAAATCATATCTTATCACAGAAAAAAGCCCCATAAACGACATGTTTGCTGGTCAAATTGAAAGCAACATTTTCTGCCAATCTTGCAGCTATCATGGCAGGAATTATGAAGTTTTCAAGAGCCTTTCTTTGGCCATCCCCACAGACAAAAAAGGCACCAATTTAATGGATTGCTTAAATGAATTTTTGAAGCCTGAAGTCCTTAATGACCACACCTGCTCAACCTGCGAACAAAGAGGAGCTTTAAAAACCTATGGAGTCTCTGAATGGCCAACTGTTTTGGTATTGCATTTAAAAAGATTTTCCTCATTCAACATGACCAAAATAGACCAACTAGTAGATTACCCATTGAACTTGGAACTTAGCCAATTGGGAACTAATCTCATTTACAACCTATTCGCTGTGCTAAACCATCGAGGTACCCTAGAATATGGCCACTATACCGCCTTCTGCAAGCATCCCATCTCAGCAGAATGGCAACAATATGATGACAAAAGAACACGGCATGTTTCCCAGAAGGACATCGTAACTGCCAAAGCCTACATGCTGTTTTACCAAAAAGCATAATGGGACATCTCGTCTCAAATCAACAAATAATCTATAAGGGTAATTCGCTTTCCTAATATAACTTTATAATCCTATTGAACTCTGAGAGATATTTTACAAAGACTTGATATCCCCAGAAAGGAAATTGTTGATTTCTTTGTAATATAAAATATTTTGTGAAATTTGTGTTTAGTTAGAAACTTCCTGAGAACTAAAAAGATATTTTGCTTGATTTCAATTGAAATATAAATTCTTATTTATATATTATCTTATTAAAATACATAATTTACGATTGCATTGGATTTCTTTTTTTTTTTTTTCAAAATAAAAATGGAACTTTCATATACTCTACTTGAGCTGCACCATTATAATATAGTAATATATATTTTTTACTCAGTAATATGTTTTCTAGATAACTTTTTTCTCTTCCCTCATTCCTTATTCATATACTTTATATTCTTTTCAGAATAGTTTTAATTTATCATTTCTTTTAATGTAAATGATCATTTTCAGTATATATATTATTCATTTAATTTTATCCCGGGTAGTTGGCGCTCTGCGCTCCAGGAACCTGGGTTATGAATAACTCTTTTAATTTCTATTTAAAAAAAAAAATATATATATATATATATATATAATTTCAATTGCCATCTATCAATAAAATTTATAACAAATAAATTTACTGGCAATATGTTTCATTTCAAAATTATCAAAAATGATCTCTAGTGACCTTATTGAAATAATATAATTTATTGAATCAGAGGTCTTGACTAATCAGTAGTGAAACCTCTCAGCGATTTCGCCATATTAATCTCTAAACCGCTTTATTATTGTATTCTATTGGTTTAAGATATACCCTGCATTTTCTATTGAAGGCAGCTTAGAGTAACTTAGTGAACCTATGGGCATAGGCTTATAGCTCTGTAGAGGCACATAGCAAAGCTCTTCCGCAAATATTATTTCATAACAAATATATCAGTTAATCAAATCAATAAATTCAATAGCCCTCTATCGAAAAAATTCCAACAAATAATTTTACTGGCAATGTGTTTCTTTTCAATAATATAATCAAATATTATCTCTACAGGCCTTACTGCAATGATATTAGTTATTGAATTAGAGCTTGGCTCATCAGTAGTGAACACTCTCAGAATATTCTCTAGTTTCTTGTATACGCGTAATATCCTGGTGAAAGACCCCATTGTCCGAAAGGTCGCAGCTTTCAAATAAAGAAACACGTCGTGACTACCTTTGTCTCTTTCAAAAAATATGTTCTTAGTAATTGTTGAAAATATAAAATTCTATAGATAAATAATAAATATTCTATCACAATACATATAGTGTATTATGTAATTTCACAAAGATAAAAATGCAAAAGATAAATTATTAAAAACAACGATGTTTACAGAGGGCAGCCAATTGCAAGCCTGTTCGAAAGCAGCAAACATTCAACATCGACTGCTCAGGCGAACGGACCCCAGAAAATGGTTAGTATTAATTTATTTTAACATAAGTATTCTCTAAATGCCCTAAATAAAAATTATTCAAAATATATTCTCGTTTTTTTCTTTCTCTAAGAGCATTTTCAAAAGTTAATGTTCAATTTTGCATATTGGAGTCTAATTTATATATGATGTACTAATCAATTATAATTTTAACATATGACTTATTAGTTTTCTGACATTTAACCTACTGAATATATTTCGATATGATTAGACTGTTAAATACTGGGAACGGTCACTATATTAGAGAAAATGGCGGATTTTGGGCGCAAACCTTTATGAAAAAAGTACTGGGAATTCTAAAAGGGGTGTAAATATAATATTTTTTATAGGCAAAAAATACAGTAATATATATATATAATATATAATTAAAATTATTCTCCTTATATATAGTTTTTTCAGTTATTAGTTATTGAATTATTTAATAAAAATGTATTATATTTATACTCTCATCATGTTCCAGAGTAAAAGTTTATCTTCTTGCATTTATAAGATGTTTATTTCCAGGAAACCTCTTTCCACATTCACTCTAATTGATTTTGCATATCTTCTTTTAAATTATGTCCTCATCTTTAGTTTAAAGTTCTATTTGTCTCTTATAATCTAATGAGATCTAAATATTCCTGAAAACGAATTTAATTTCATTTAAATATTTCAGTTGAGATGTATTTATTTTTACGACTTCAAGAAAGCCGGTTTTTCTTTTAATTCTTTCTATATCTATCATACATATAAGTAAAAAATAAAATGAAGTTTCCTGAAAAAAACAATTATTTCTTTATCTGTTCATCATTATCTCTCCATCGAGAGATTTTGAGGCAAAATTTTATAGATTCATAATTTGGTGATAATGGTATTTTTCCTCTCTCTTTCTTTCAATACTCTCACTTTTATATGCAATATATTTAAAGCCTAAAAACTTATTCTGAGAGAGGATGATATTTATGTACAAAAGGGGAACACCTCTACCTTGAAATTGTATTAAAAAAGGCAGTTAAGAGATTCACCTACTTCCTGTTTTAGTTAAGAGATTATATGAACTCGATGTCAAGATAAAATTTCTCTCTGAATTTTATAATTAATCTTTGTGTGCTGCTTTGTTTTTCAGAGATCCAAATCTGGCCGGATCCTGTTCGTCCTATTTTATTATTTTTTATTTTTACTTTTTTTTCCAATATTTTTACTTATATTAATCTTATATATCTAGTTTTTTTAAATCTAAATTCTAACAGGCGCAACTATATATTCAAAGCGCATTATTGGATTATTTGCGATTTTTATTTATTTTTCACATATTTGATCCCTAGTCCACAAGTCACTTTAGCAGTGCAAAGGCAGGGAGAACAAGACCAGCAGTCCCTGGTTTCTGTGAAGACCCAGTTAGTCTGGGAAGTGTTGTTGAGGTGAATAACCTCTGTTTGGGTCAGGGTTCTACTCTGGTGGGCGTAGGAGGGAGCCCACCAGGGGAGGGGGGGATCGCGGATCCTTACCTCTCGCCCGAGCACTGCCGACGTGGTGACGCGTGCATCAAATGGTGCAGAATTCCTCGCTCCTCATACTGGGAGATTCCGCCAATAACAAAGATGGCGGGGGAAGATATTTTCTGCAACAAATGGTCGCAAAATTGAGCCAGTCAGTGAATGATCCTGAGTAATCTGAGAATGAGGAATCAACTCACTCACAGGACATTCAGAGCTGAAGCCTATATAGCACTTATGAGAGCGCTAGAACTTGCAGTTTGCGAATACTACGCCCTATTCTGAGGAGATTAATAGGCATGTTCAAGAGAATCCTCGAAATTAGGTAAAAAACTCTAAATATTTTTTTAATATTTGCCTCTCAAAATTATCACAAAAATAACATTTGAAATGCCTTTGATACCAATATTTAGGCTTCTTTAAGCCTAAAGTTTCTTGGCCCAAATTTCCATAATAGAAATATTTTGAACCAAAATATAAAAAAATATGACTTTAAAATAAAATTTGACTTCCAATTCCAGAAAATATTTTTTTGACAATTTTTTTGTGTTTCATATAGGTGGAATACGGATCAAATACATAAGTATTTCAAATACTAAATTTTGCATATTTATTGGAATATTATTATTTTTACCAAGACTTAATTCAGAAATTTGATCATTAAAAAAATTATTCTGTATTTGGAAGCGAAAAATAAAAAGTAAAAATGACTAGAGTTTTCATTTATAGATTACAACACATAACATATAGTATGAAACAAATTATTTGATTGGAATAATAAACAAATACCTATTTCGTTTTTTCTGATTTTGAAAAATATTTGCATTCAAATGCTAATATTCTATTATACATATTGTCGCGTGTTGGATCTATAATACTGTTTTTTTTTTCTGGTTTACATCAACCAAGTAAAATTCTCTACTAACCGTTGAACAGTATGACTGCCATTTAATAAAGCCATTTATTTTACTCTGGCAGTAACTGTAAGCCATATCAATGTTGGCAAGAGAGTAGAGTCTCACCATAAGGGCGACTAATCTTCTTTTTCTTTCTTATCTCTACTCAGCAATCATTTTAGGATATCAAACCTGGAGATCTTAAGATGCCCTCTGCTGAGAATGAGTAGAAGCTTAACAAAAAAAAAGATTTGACAACCATGATGATTGGGTGAAGTAATAACGTCTGTTTTGTCATTAAGAGTGGGAGCGCTACTCAGTAGCAGGTCAACTTAGCTCCAATATGGAATGGTCGCCTATGACATGAGGATCAGACGCCATGTGCAGCTGTTGCTAACATGGGGTACAGACGCTGCTCATCCTGTATCTCTGAATCAGGAGTTCTTACAGGGTACTATCAGTCGGGCCAGTTGACCCCAAGTGTTTTATCAAGCTTGTTACTGCTCTCCTCCTCCATTTTTATCTGGGCTTAGGACCAGCAAAGGCTTAATTGGTCGACTAATAAATGTTGCAACACTATTTAAAACAACATATAATACCGAATTTTTCACAGGAAACTATTTATAATTGCAACAATTCAATTGGCATCTAGTCAATTTTACATTTTAAAAATAAATTTAAAAGATGAAAATTTTTGCAATGATTCATAAGTGAGGGAGGCTCCACCACCTTGAAATGGTCCTCCTCCAGACCAGGAGGGTGTCTTTTTGGAACTTCCGCATCTCCAAGCCGAGAATGATGCGAAAACCAAGGTGAGGCTAACTTTGATTATACAGGTTTAATTATAGATATTTGAATTCTATTTTCTAAAGATATAAATATGAATTTCTCTATTTTCAGAACAAAATATATATATAATTCTATTTTCAATAATATTCTTTCTTACTTTATATATTTTGTATAGATGTGAAGCTGTGTGTGTGTGTGAAAAACAATTATTTCTTTATCTGTTTCTAATTATCTCTCCATCGAGAGATTTAGATAAATATTTTATTGATTTACAATTTGGTGATAGTGGTATTTTTTCCTCTCTCTTTTTTCACTTCTATCACTTTTATATGGAATATATTTAATGCCTAAAAATGTATTTTCCGAGAGGATGATATTTATGTACAATAGGGGAACAGCTCTACCTTGAAATTGTATTAACAAAGGCAGTTAAGAGAATATATTAACTCTCTCAATATGCAAAATAAACTTTCTCTTTAAATTTTATAATTAATATTTGTGTTGCTTTGTTTTTCAGACATCCAAATCTGGCTGGATCCTTTTCGAACTATTTTTTTATTATTTTTATTTTTACTTATTTTCTATTATTTTATTTATATTAATCTCATATATCATTTTTTTTAAATCTAAATTATAATAGGCGCCAATATATTCAGAGCGCATCATTGTATTTTTTCGATATATTATTTATTTTTCATATATTTAATCCCTAGTTCACGTGTCACATTGGTAGTGCAAAGGCAGGGAGAACAAGACCAGTGTTTACTGGTTTCTGAGAGGACCCAGATTGTATGGGTCGTGTATGTTGAGGTGAATAACCTCTGTTTGGGTCAGGGTTCTACTCTGGTGGGCGTAGGAGGGAGCCCACCATGGGAGGGGGGGATCAATGATCCTACCCTCTCGCCCGAGCACTGCCTATGTGGTTACAGCGAGCATCGAACGGTGCAGAAGTCACTGCTTTCTACCGGCAGAATCCTCCATGTTGAAGTTTGAGATTGAATCAAGGAATAAAAGGATTATTTATTAAACAAAGTAACTTAAAACAAGATGTTAAAGTAGCAAAATTTTAAAGGCAAGTATATGTAGGAAGGCGAGAGACAAAGACTATATATATTGACGTCGACCGCAGCGCCGCCGCGGCCGTTGATTGGTCGATCCCCCAATGCTCCACGCCAATTTTGATCGCTATTCCAACACTCCCTCTCGATCCAAAATGTTCAGTAGACCTCTTAAGTAGTGGAATTTGTTTCGTGGAAGAGGTTTAGTCATTATATCAGCTAGCTGTTCTGAGCTGCAAACATGATGCACTTTAAGTTCACCTTCTTCATGTTTGGATCTAATGAAGTGGTAGCGAACATCAATATGTTGCGTTCGTTTGTGGAATACTGGATTTTCAACAAGTTTTATTGCTGCTTGGTTGTCGATATAAAGTTCAGTTTCTTTAGTAATATCACAGCCGATGCCCTGTAGAAGTCTTCTGATCCAAATCAATTCCTTGGCAGCACTGCAGGCAGCGATGTATTCACTTTCGGTGGTTGAAAGTGCGATAATTGGTTGTCGTTGGCTTGCCCAAGAAACAGTTCCTCCGTTCATCATGAAGGCATAACCAGTCGTACTTTTTCTGGAGTCAACATCACGAGCAAAATCACTATCAGAGTAGCCAACAAGTTGGTCTTGTCCAGTGAAGAAAATTCCCATGTGTGGAGTGCCTTTCAGATAACGGAAAATATTCTTCACTGTTGTACAATGTGCAGGTCCTGGATATTCTAGGAATTTACTCACTTGTGAAACTGCATAAGTGATATCTGGACGTGAAACACATGATGCAAACATAAGGGATCCAACAGCTTCTCGAAAAGGGAATTTAGGCATCTTTTCCTTTTGTTCTGGAGTAGGACAGTCCTGCTTTGTTAAGATGACAGAAGGATCCATAGGCACCGAAGCAGGAATACAGTCAGCCATATTAAATTTACTCAAAATTTTGTCAATATATGATGACTGGTGAATGAAAATACTTGCCCTATCTTCTGACTGCTCTATTTGTAGCCCAACAAAAAAGTTAACACTTCCAGATGTAATATCAAATGCGTGTTCTAACTCATCCATAATAATAGCTATTGCCTCTTTATCTTTAGATAGAATAATTCCATCATCAACATAGAGAGCTAAGATAACATTTGAATCATTGTGTGTTCCAATGAAAATGCACGGGTCGGCGTCTGATGTTTTGAAATTATGGCTATACAAAAAATTGGTAAATTTCTTATTCCAATTTCTAGAAGATTGTCTCAGATCATACAGACTTTTATGTAATCTATAGCAGCTATTATCATCTCTTGTAGCCTTCTGGTTGTTCAAGATAAACAAGTTCCTCTAATTCGCCATTGAGAAAAGCTGTCTTTACATCGAATTGCTTAAGAAACATCCTTTCAGAAGCAGCGTGTGATAAAAGAATGCGTAACGAATCATACCAGACTACTGGGCTAAACGTATCGAAATAGTCAACATTTTTGATTTGAGAATAGCCTTTTGCAACTAATCTGGCTTTGAACCGTTGAATTGTACCATCGGACTCCGTTTTAATTTTATAAACCCATTTACAACCGATAGGTTTATGACCATCTGCCAAACGTTCTAAAGTCCATGTTTTATTTTTATTTAATGCATCAATCTCTTCATCCATGGCTAATTTCCATCTTTCTGAATCTGAACTTGTTATTGCATCTATGTAATATATCCTAAGTTATTACACTGCAATATTTGATGTATTACACTGTTGTAGAATCCTGTCGACTTAACCGTTCTGTGACAATATCGTTGCGGAATTTCTTGTTGTTCGATGAGAATGGTGAGATTTGGTTGAAACGCAGTCGTTTGAGTGGAAGTTGAAGCATACAGTTAGGAATAATCAGGACACGTGATGGGGTTTGAAAATAAAAGGCAACTGGGTTGGAGGAAAGAAAGCTTGAGAAGGCGGAGCGGGTGTTGATTGTTAATTATCTGATCACATGGTGGTGATTGTACTTAGCTACGGGATGAGCAGAGGGAGAGAGGTCCAGAGCCGATGTCACCTCGTTGGGAGCGAAGGAGCAACTACATAGGTGTTGTTCCTATGGGAGCGAAAGCACTACCGACTATTCTTGCTTCTCGATTTAACACCACGAGTTGTCTTCCTTCCCATTGGTCGAAGGATGGAACGTGCCCGTTTTTCTATTGGTTGACCTATTTAGGGGATACTTTCTAATTGGTCCTGCGGCTTTCTTTGATGGAAGATACGTCCGCCTGGTCGGGAAGTATTGTGTTAGCTCGACTCTTGTTACTTCCGCGGTTATCAAATACGTCCGGTCTTGCTCCGGAAATATTGGGCGTCTCTCAAACTTTTATAACTTCTGCGGATACCAGATACGTCCGGCCTTGTCAGGAAGTATTGACTGTACAAGTTATTTATAATTGGGCCCGCTTGAAGCCTGCTTCCTATGTCTTGTTGCTACTTTCTTTCCTCCAGTTACCTTATTCTTTATTAAATCTTTGAAAATCATACATTGTACATGCATAGTGGGTCGGGGGTGCATACAATTATATACAAATTATGACAGATGCGCCCCCTACATGTGAAGAATTCAAGAAGGGGTTAGCCTGAGAGAATTCTGTAAAGTAAAAAATAATTTTGTGGGAAAATTAGTTGTGGTTATTGAGAGTCTATATACAAGCATTGGTGGCGATATAAGAAGTAAAATAGAATGGTGTTGATGATATAGGTTGAGTATAATTAATAGAAATCAAAAATTTTTTTAATTGTAAGAAATCAAAATGAATGCTATGGTACATAGTGGATTTAAAAAAAGAAAATGCGCCTAACTAATTTCTACTCGAAATTGGAAAAAATTCGAGGGAGTTCTATTAGGGCTTTTGAGAAATCAAAAATAATATAAAAATAAAAAGTTGGACGAAATCAAAGTAAATGCTTGGTTGCATGGTGAGAAAAAAAAATGCTTTGTTGCATGGTGAAAAAGAAAAGTGTTTGTTGCATGGTAAAAAAGAAATGCCTAATTATATTTTACTCGAAATTGGGAATGGAAATCGAGGGATTTTATTAGGGCTTTTGAGAAATCAAAAAATAAAAATGAAAAGTTGGAAGAAATCAAAGTAAATGTTTGGTTGCATGGTGAGAAAAAAAATGCTTTGTTGCATGGTGAAAAAAAAAAGGAAAGATGCCTAACCATATTCTACTCGAAATTGGAAATGGAAATCGAGGGAATTCTATTAGGTCTTTTGAGAAATCAAAAAATAAAAATAAAAATAAAAGTTGGAAGAAATCAAAGTGAATGTTTGGTGCATGGTGAGAAAAAGGAAAAATGCCTAATTATATTTTACTCGAAATTGGGAATGGAAATCGAGGGATTTTTATTAGGTCTTTTGAGAAATCAAAAAATAAAAATAAAAATAAAAAGTTGGAAGAAATCAAAGTGAATGCTTGATGCATGGTGAAAAAAAAAAGGAAAAATGCCTAACCATATTCTACTCGAAATTGGAAATGGAAATCCAGGGAATTTTATTAGGGCTTTTGAGAAATCAAAAAATAAAATAAAAAGTTGGAAGAAATCAAAGTAAATGCTTGGTTGCATGGTGGGGAAAAAAAATGTTTTGTTGCATGGTGAAAAAAAAATGTTTTGTTGCATGGTGGAAAAAAAAAGGAAAAGAGAGAATGTTTTTGTAAATAAAAATAAAATATAATATCTAATTTTAAAAGAAAACCAATGAGTTTTCGTTGATTTGAAACTATGATAATATAAACTAATTGGTAAATAAAATGATAATTAATGATTAAAAGTGATAATAAGTTGAATAAATTGATAAATTGATTAAATATTTACATTTTTAATTGAGAGAAAATAATGAAAATGATTAATATGAAAAATAAGGTGTATTGGTTTGAACCCTTTTGTATCTACATGCCCTATAAATTTTTTGATTGCTCAATTATGCCCTATAAATTTTTTGTCTTTGTGTGTGTTGTGAAAAATGTTAGAAGTCTGTAAAGTAATTATGATTACTTATAATAGGAATATGAACTCATTTAAATGTGTGTGCGTGTACCTTGTTTGATTTTCGAATGACAGTCGATTTGATTACATTGTAAAAGTCGATGCGCAGGCTTGAATTGGAATCCAAGATTGGTGGCATAGAGAGAGGAATCTGTGCGGGGAAGCGGTGACCGATCTAAAAATTACCCTCCCAGGTTTGCAAGTAATTGGATCCGGAAGTGGGGGAACTACGTTTCCTGTCCGCCTAATTGATTTTGTGTGCGGCATATTTTGTGTACGGCTGGACGATTATTTTTAGAGGGATGGGTATCACGGGAAATGGGGAAAAGATCTATAAATATATTTGAAGATATTCCGCAACAGTACAATTCGTTTTTAAATTTAAAGATTAGTTAAAATGGTAGGTATAAATTGTACATAATAGAAAAAGATTTATTTATACTATTGTAAAATCTTTGTAAATATTATTTGATTTTTTATATATATTTTTGTTTTATAATTTCTCATTATAAATATTTAAATAATTTATTTAAAAGAACATAGTCTTTTGTGAGTTAAATATTTGTTTTTGACTCGTGCTTTAGATGTGTACAAAATTTCGAATATCGCGTGAGAACGCCCTTGCAGCCTTAGAATAATTTCTAACGCTTTGCCTAATGTTTTAATTTTTGTTCGCTCCTGACGAGGACAAAAGATTTTTGTCGAAACGTCGAGACAATAAAAAGATTCACTGGCCGAAGTGTCTTTTATTTCAAGAAATATGAATGCCGGCCAGGCAGCCTCTATCTTTACGAAGTATATGTAGGAAGGCGAGAGACAAAGACTATATATATTGACGTCGACCGCAGCGCCGCCGCGGCCGTTGATTGGTCGATCCCCCAATGCTCCACGCCAATTTTGATCGCTATTCCAACACTCCAAAAACAAATATTGAGGCTGCAGCAATTTTCTGCCACAAATGGTCGCAAAATTGAGTCAGTCAGTGTATGATCATAATGCAGTTGGTATCATGCCAAATGATTGGCCTGTATATTTGTAGGAATCTGAGAATGATAAATCTAGAGATTCACAAGGCATTTCGGGTTGTAAGCAAATATATCACTTATGAGAACGCTCAAGCTTGCAGTTTGCAAATATCACGTCCTATTTTGAGGAGATATATAGGCACGTTCAAGAGAATCCTCAAAATTATTTGAAGGATCTAAATAAAAGTATTTCTATTCGCCTCTCAAAATTATCACAAAAATAACATTTGAAATGCCTTTGATATCAATATTCAGGCTTCTTTAGCAACTTGTTTTATTATTGATTTTAAAGAATGAAACGATTGCTGTGTGCATCAAATGGCAAAATTTTATAATGCAAAATTTATCAACCCAGAAATTACCGTAAAAATATGACTCTAATACAAAATTTAGTGTGCATTATCAGAAAATATACTTTAAATATTTTTTATCGACAAAATATTTTGTGCCTCATATTGATGGGATTGGATCAAAATATATGAGTATTTTAAATACTAAATTTGCACTTAAAATGAATTTATATTATTTTTACCAAAATCATATTGAGAAATTTGTTCATTTAATAAAATTTTATTCTGTATTTGGAAGAGAAAATAAAAAGTAAAAATGACTAGAGTTTTCATTTATAGATTACAACACATTACATATAGTATGAAACAGATTATTTAATTTGAATAATAAACAAATACATATTTCGTATTTTTGATTTTGAAAAATGATATTTGCATTGAAATGTTAATATTCTATTATACATATTGTAGCGTGATGGTTCTATAATACTATTTTTCTGGTTGCCATCAACCGTGTAAAATTCTCTACTAACCGCTGCACAGTATAACTGCCATAGATCAGAGTTGAATTCCTTTACTCTGGCAGTAACTGTAAGCCTTATTAGTGGTGACTAGAAAGTCGAGACTCACTACAAGGCGACTAATCTTCTTCTTCTCTCTTATCTCTACTCAAAAATCATATTAGAGTATCAAACCTGTAGAGTTTGAGATGCTAACTGCTGAGAATGAGTAGAAAGCTCATCAAAGAAGATTTGACATACATAATGATTGGGTGAAGTAATAGCATCTGCTTTTTTCATTAAGACTGGAAGCACTACTCAGTAGCAGGCCGACTTAGCTCCAATATGGAATGGTCGCCTCTGAAATTAGGAACAATGCCATGTGCAGTTGCTCCTTAGATGGAGTACTGACGCTGCTCATTCTGTATCCCTGGTTCAGAACCCATTACAGGATACTATCAGTTGGGCCAGTTGCGCCCAGGTTTTTTAGCGAGTTTGTTGCTGCTCCCCCTCTTTTTTTTTTATCTGGGCCTTGGAGCAACAAAGGTGGAGTTGAGCGACTAATAAATGCTGCAATACTATTGCATACAACAGATAATACAGAATTTTCCAGAGAAATACTATATAAAATTGGAACAATCAATTGACATCTAGTCAATATTACATTTTGAAAATAAATTAAAAGAATGAGAATATTTGCAATTATTCATAAGTGAGGAAGTCTCCACCACCTTGATATGGTCCTCCTCCAGGCCCAGAATGATGCGAAAACCAAGGTCAGGCTTACCTGAATTAAATAAGCTTAATTATAGATATTTTAATCCTATAGATAATAAAAAGGTATATATACGATTGAATAATGAATTTATCGAACCAATATACGCCTTTATATTATCTCAGAATATAAATATGGATTGCTCCATTTTCAGAACAAAATATATATATATATATATATAATACTATTTTTAATAATATTCATTCTCACTTTATATACATTGGTCCGCCATATTAAAGGAACAACACATGTTTAAGAAAAGGAAAAGTTATATTAAGGGATAAATATCAAGTTTTGGTATATTCAAAAGCTTCCATGAATTAAGAGAGTATGTAAAACAGAAAAACAAATAAAGTTGTTCCCAATATGCAAAATACCACCGTCTACGTTGACTCCGCCTCCAGCGCGTGCCTGAGTCTTTCTCAAAGCGTCCTAATTTTACGCTCCACTATATTTTTATTGAACCTTTTTGTTTTTCAAAGTTTTCATGGCTTATAGACAACATTTATCACAAGATAAAAAATGGCAAGCTATTGGAAGGATGGAAGCAGGCCAATCACAGGAAGAAGTAGCAAGATGGCTTGGAGTGACAAGAAACCTTGTCTCAAGGCTTTGGAAAAAATTTCAAACGACAGCTAATGTTACCAGAACACCCGGACAAGGACGGCCAAGGGTTACAAAGTTAAATCAAGACCGTTATTTGAGTCTCCTTGTGCGTAGCAATAGAAGAATGACAGCATCGCAACTACGAAGTGACCTCAATGTAGCTACAGGAGTCTTAGTATCAACTGATACAATACACAGAAGGCTTCACAAGAAGGGCCTCTATGCTCGACGACCCCTAATTTGTGTGCCATTGACACCACCTCAAAAGAGAGCAAGGAAACTTTGGTGCAGACATCATGTCGCCTGGAATCTAGATGAATGGAGGCGTGTAATGTTCACTGATGAGTCCAGATTCTCTCTAAACAGCTATTCTCGTCGTGTCTTTGTCTGGAGAGAGGTAGGAACCAGAAATAACCCCCGGAATATGGTTGAAAGGGATCCCTACAGAAGCCAAGGTTTTATGGTCTGGGCTGGAATCTTCTTGGGCGGTCGCACAACACTCCATATTTTTCGGCAAGGAACCCTGACTGGACAGAGGTATCGGGACGAGATCTTGGCAGCATATGTGACGCCTCAAGCATTGGAAATGGGAGAAAACTTTCTTTTAATGGATGATAATGCCCGTCCACATAGGGCTGGTGTGGTCGACACTTTTCTCCAAAACCATGCAATTGCTCGGATGAATTGGCCAGCTCTATCCCCAGACCTAAATCCCATTGAGCATGTATGGGACAACCTAGGACGGCGGATCTCATCCCTCCAACCCCCTCCTAGAAACACTCATCAGCTAGAAACAGCTTTAACACAAGAGTGGGCGTTGATTCTACAGGAGCTGATAAAATCCCTAATTCTTAGTATGGGTCACCGATGTAGAGCCTGTCTATCAGTTAAAGGCGATCACACCCCATATTAACAACAATATCCAAGATATTTATGCACTGACTGCAAGAAGATCATTGCTTGACCGGCTAATTTGCATAAAATACATGTTAGAATTATTTGATTTCGGGTATTCTAATCAATAATGGAATAATAAATTTGTGTATAAAATTTCATTGATAAATGTTCAATAACATTTGAGATAAATGAAAAAAATATGTTGTTCCTTTAATTTTGCGGACCAGTGTATATTGTATAGATGGAAAGTTTTCCTGGGAAGATATTGATCTACAAAGACAAAGGTCGCCCATTCTGTCATAATAGATGTCAAAACTAGACCCCATCTATTTACCGTTGCCGCATACTAACAGCGTCAGATCGGTGACAAAGCCACAACACCAGCTTTGGCAAATTGAGAAGCGTCAACCTAGAGACCATGGTTTCGAGCTAAAGGCTCTCGTCAGCCTAGGGCGGAATTCATTCCATAATCTCACAAGAGATATAATGGAACCTTCACAATTTGCCAAATAGGTGTTTTGCTGACAAAATGGCCTTTTTTACAAAATGTCTATTTAATTTGGCAATTTATATTAATTGATATTATTATTTAGAGAGAGAGAGAAATATTAGGAAAAACAAATATCTGGATGACAGAGCAATTTTTTTAAGAAAAAGAACTAATCGAAATTTATAAATAGTAGAGAGGCATCAATGGAAACTTATAATGTATAAATATTGTCGAGATAATTTAATTTATTATAAGGCATATTTAGACGTTCTTTAAAATAACATCGTTTATTTTTCAAAATATTGATCTCTGGCCCACGTGTCACAGTGGAAGTGCAATTGAAGAACATGTGCAGAATTTTTCATTTTAGATAACTTAGACAATTCAAAACATCTTCATTGACTTCTAGTCAACATTTAAAAAAAAAAATCAATATTTACATCTTAATTCATCGATAGAGACTCTGTCAACTTGAGAGTGTTCTGCTCCAGACAAGGTTTTCTTGGTACCACTTGGATCCACTCCAAGGAAATACTTCTATATGTAGGTTTTAGCAGATGTCAGGATGGTCAGAGCCTGATAATCAACGCCACGTCCAAAAATCCAATAGATCATAGATCATATAGGTCGGCTGTCTTGAGGTGATGGACTTCTGTTCAGGTCGAAGGATCCTACTCTGATGAGCGTGGGAGGGAGTCCACCAGTGGAGAGGGTTTCAACGTTGCATTCTAAGCTATATATTTATGTCTTCATTGTTATATACTTAACATAATTTCGTTAACAAAAACTTAATATTTTGTAATAGCACCATTTTTCAAAATGGGTGTAAAGCAATCCAAAGGTGACTTTGAATATAAATATTCTAGCTGATGACTCTCTAAATAAGTTCAATATTTATGGAAAAAGAAACTACTTTTCATAATCAAGTGCTATCAAATTCTTATTCCGAAAGGGTCTCGGGTTTTAGTTTAAAGTAAATAAAATAATAGTTGAGAGAAAGAGAGAGAGATAACAAGGAAGCTAAATGTTTTTGATATGCTCTATAATATGTTCTTTATTACAAATTCATTTAAGATTTTTATAACTAAATAAAATTAAAATCAATAGAATTATCTCTCAAATAATAGAGAGAAAGAGAGAAAATTTATTTGCAGGGTGTATATTTAATTTGGATATAACTAGAGAAAAATCTCTCTCTATAAAACAACCCAAATATTTAAATAAATATAAACTTCTTTTCTTTAATTAAAATGAAAATAAATATAAAAGTGCATGTTGTTATGCATTTCGTTAAATTAATGTTATGGTACTAAGTGAAAATATGAGAAGAAAAAAAAACGTTATTTTAACAAGTGACAGAATATATATAAATATAATAATAATAAATATATAATACAAATACAAATATATAAATTTGATATTTTATTTTGAATAATTCATTAATATTTCATAATCATAATATAGTAAAAGGAGAGAGATTTAAATTTGCAATCAAATTCTGTGAAATATGATTGCTTAACTATCAATGCCTCATATGATTAATTTATTTTTAAATATATATTCCATATCAAAATAGTATAATTTCCAGAACGATCAATATTTCTAGATTTATATTTGATGTTATTTTATTTAAAGTATGATAAGCCCATCTGTGGCTCAGTTCCATAAATAATCCACCTTTGCTGAAACTTATTAAAAACTTGAAAAAATTCTTCATGAGGATGTTTTTCTATTCGAACTTCTGAAATAAGGTTTTTAATTCTTCTCAAGAACTTTATTATCCATGAATTTATTTGAAAATTTGTTTTCTTTGCAATAATCCATATCAGAGATACACAACTACTTGAAGATCATTATTCATAATCATTAAAAAAACACAAAATGCATTGTTGAGTTTATATAAGATCGAAATATCAAAATAATAATATATAATAGCAATGTGCTAATATATAGCATTATATATGATTCAAGATGCCACATCTTCAATGTTCTAATAGAGTTAACGAATATCTTAAAATTTATTTATTCATTTATTTCATTATTGTTAGAAAAATATATTTTTAATTGTTCATAGAACTAAATTTAATTCCATTGTTTCATAATCCCAAAACAAAAAAAAAGATCTATTAACAAAAGACTAACATTCTAATAAAAAATATTTATAATAATTGATATTATACCTAATATATTTTCTTTGATATAGACATCATTTCAGCACACACACATTTTAAATATATTTTTCTACAAGAATTCGAAAAAATATCATTCTAAAACAGTTAGCGTGTGTGTATTTGAAATAGCAATTAAAATATTCAATCTTCAGGATTATAGATATACCTATATCATAAAATTTGTAATTATTATGTTTGTCTATATGTTTCTTATAATACACATAAACATTATCTACAGACCTTACTGTCATGATATATTTTATTAGATGAGAGGGCTTGGCTCATTATGGTGAACCCTACCAGCTGTTACGACAATTTAATCTATAATACCTATATAATTTTAAAATTCAGTACTGATTTGGAAATACTTTAACTTCCTTTGGAATATGATTTTTCTATTCTAGTTAGGGGGAGGGGTGAAATCAATTATATCGGTTGAGCTTCTCATTTTTTGCCTAAATTATCAGTGTAAAAGCGGTTTCAATCCAAGTACCAATCATCTCGATGCCATATCTCATATCTTTGGTAAATGGAATTATACGAAAAGGCGTCATTTTTATATATCTTTAGAAGTTAATATTTATGCAGAGGCCTTAAATTAACTTGCTTCTGTGTATGTTCGTCCACAAATATTTTAATCAATTTTAAATATGCTTACAGAGCACATAGAAGTCTGAATATTTAAACACTTGTTTGAACCTGATGACAATGCAAGTTAATACATTTCTGATTTCAGGCTTGTTAGGGTGGTTGTGAATGGATATTTTCCAATTTTTTTCTTTCGAATTTTGTAATTTATTTTATCAGACTTCCAGACAACATAGAGATTAGAAATTTTGAACACGCATTCAGTCCAATTAACAATGAAAGTGTGAACATTTTCAGATTTCTGAGTGGTGAGGTTGACCAGAAAATAACCAATGTTTATATTTTATTTTTAATCCTATATTTTGCAAGATATCACCTCGGAACCTGTTGAGAGTTGTGACTTGTTTTTTTTTTTTTCAGAGATTGTTCAAGACTTCAAAATAATATATAAATAAAAATATTCAGGTTCCAATTTAAAACCTCTTCGAAACTACAAAAAAAAACTCACAGAAATAAAGCAATCATCAAAGTATGTTATAATTCAGGAATCTGTTTCCAATATATCATCATTAATAAAATTACCTATGATTTTATAAATCAATTTCCTTCTGGCAAAATTTTCATCTATATTTAGCCATAGATTTAGTCCAGCCACTTTGTCAGCTAAACACCTTTCTTGATATCTTTGTGGATCTCATGGCATAAAGTCTGCCCTAGGCTGACGAGTGCCATTAGCCCGAAACTATGGCCTCTAGATGGAAGTTTCTCAGTTTACCAAAGCTGGTGTTGTGGCTTTGTCCTCAATCCGAGGCCGCTAGTTTGCGGCGATGGTCAATAGATGGCGTCTAGTTTTGAAGTTTTTTTGACGAGAGAGGCGACCTATGCTTTATATATCAATTTCCTATACGGGAAAAAATATCCATCTATATATATGTATATATAAATGTCAAATTACGTTATATAGAGTTAAAACGTTGATAAGAATTAGAATTAACTGCAGTTCTAGGTCTGTTCATAGAACGGTATAATGCTTTAGCTGTATATATATGTCATAGATGTAAATCCTTGTACATATTATTTTATTAATAATCTGTTTAAAATAACTCTGTTATTCTTGGCCACTAGATGGCGCCACCTAAAATATAAATAGATTGTTTTGTTTTTTAGTAAAGGTTAGGTAAGTTAGATTTTATTTTATATAAATATTTAAATAGTGATATAGAATTAAATGTTAAAATTCTATATTTACTTAAAATTAATATAATCTTTTTGCTCAAAGAGTTCAACAATAAACTTCTTGAGGCTGATTTTCTCTTTTTTAATTAAATTCAAGACGACTGCACCTTCAACTTTAACAAATCATTTTTTGGATTTACATAGTTTTGTAACAGTTAGTCGACAGGATGCAGCACGCAGACTTGAAGCACTTCCTGTCGGCTTATATTATATTTTTAAAAATGATTGAGAGTTTCTGCTTGATATTTGATTCATGTTGAGGATTATTGTAATGGTGGTGCAGTCGTGGCAAAAACCTTGAAAATATGAAAATAAAAATGGTTTTGATCAGAAATTGTTTTATTTGAGCTAAAGTAATATATAAGAACATAATTTGATTAAAGTACTGCCTGGATTAAGGCGTAAGAATAAGAAAGATGAAAAACAAAAGAATATTTACATAATTACATATGGTTTGAGCCGGCCATTGGGGAACAACAACAACGAGTTTTTATAGGGGAAGCATGACCTCTGGCGGTCGATTTAACAGAGTATTTGGAGATCTATGAAATATAATTTTAAATAAAATAATATTTTAATATAACATATATATATATATATATAGTGTAAAAACTATATAATAAAAATATAATAGTGATTCTATATTTAAAATTTAAAGAGTAAACTGATAAGAATGATAATTTATATCAAGTAGATTTGATTAGATTAGCAAGCTAAATCTAAATTAATTATAAAAATAAATAGTTGTTTAGTTTTATAGTTTAGTTTTGTATTAAAATTATCTTTATTTCTTTGATTATTTAAATTCAAATTATAAAATTTGTAAATTGTTATTAATTAATAGAGAGAGAGAAAAAAAAATCCTTTACTTCTTACACATCATCCATATATATTTATAATTAATAACAATAAAATTTAACAACGTAACGTCTTTTGCAGTCGGCTTTTACACGTCATTTAGACATACTCTAATTTGTATATAGAATAATAGAAGTGAGAATATATTTAATATTATAATTTTTAGTAGTTAGAGAGAAGAGAGAAAGACAGAACCATGCACTTTTATTCAAACTAATAATAAGAAAAAAAATTTTTGTAAAGAAGGTAGATAAGATTGTTAGTATATATATATATATATTTTTATAATTTTATATTTTATCCTTTTTTTATATGGTTTTTTATTTTTTTTATTTTATAATATAAATATATCTAGTTGTATTTAGTAATAAATCTATAATATGAATTAACTTTTGTTATAAGTTTGGTTATTATGTTTTGAAACCCTAATGGTAGACCAGACATATACAAACAAATTTTAAAATGAATTGATTAATGGAAAGAGAGATCTGCTTGACCGGAGATTTTCAAATAGAAATCAAGCGACATTTCACTCCTGCTCTATTATGTCATATAACTCTCTTAGACCGTTTTATATGTGTTAATATTAAGTTGTTTTAGTGAAACATTTATATACACAAATCCAACAAACGTAAGTGTTAAGAAATTCTAACTGTAACCTACCTCGTCTGTGACGAGTTCCTCTGTAAACAGCTATTTCTGGATAACATCTGTTGCGGGGGGGACTCGTGTTCCTCCCTTTAAATTTAGATTGTTTTCTCAGAAATTTCAGAATAATAGGACAACTGAAGAAGAAAGAAAATAGTTAAGGGAAGAAAGCCAATCTTTATAATCTTTACAGTTAGTTATATTAATATAACTGATTCAACCATTATTTATCTTTCAATATTCCTTTAAAAAGGCAAATTATTAGATGATTAAGAAAGCTATTATTTTTGAAAATTCATTTTTATTTAATTTCCATTTTCCTCCCCAGAAATTGGAGATTAAATAAAATGAATTCTATACAATATTACTTTAAAAATCTTGTAAAAAATCTTCAAATTAGTTATATAATTTAAGTTTAATTAACTGTTGAAGATTATAAATTTGTATTAGTTATTATTGAGAGAAATTATAGAAAGTTGATTTAATAAATGGATACTTCCATTTATTTTTTTAAAAGTATTTTATAATTGATATACTGTTGAAATATTTTACTTGTCTAATACTAAATTTGTTTTTAATAAATTCCATGTTTAAATTTTTAACATCTTCTATGAAATTTTCTAATATATTATTTATTCTATAAAATCTTAGAAACTGACCAAAATATATACCTTTACAGCAATTTAATGATATATTAAAATTTATATTACAGTATTTTATAATATTGGAATTATAATTACTTTTTTATTATAAATTTTAATAGCATTATTTGTAAGGTTTATATTTAGGTCTATAAAGTTAACTTTTTTGTTTCTATTAATTTTTTCATTGTTCTTAAGTTTCAAGTATTTAGGATATATTTCAGGTATTATGTTTTTAAACTGTGGGTTATTAAATATAATAATGTCATCTACAAAACGGAACATTTGCCAATTAACATTATTTTGTAGAAAGTATTCTCTTTCGTACCAGAATAGTATTAGATTGGCTAATAAAGGACTTGATGAAGTTCCCATGGGAACGCCTTCTGATTGAATGTATATTTTATTTTTAATTTCTATATAGTTAAAATTTAAAAATGTTTCCAGTAGAGTTTTTGCTGTTTTAAGATCTAATTTAATTGTTTTATATCTGTTATGAATAATTTTAATGTAGAAAGTTTTGTCATTAATGAATTCATTAAATAAATTGGTTATTTTATTATTTAGATCTCTTAAATTTATTTTAGAATATAGGTCCTCAAAATCAAATGTGTGTACTGTTTCAATGTTTGTCCAATTGTGTTCATTAAATAGTTAATGATTTTTTTATTTGAGTCGATAAATTTATAATTATATTTATTAGTTAATTTATTTATAATAAATTGTAGTGTTGAAGCTAATTGTATATCAATGTTTTTTATAACTGAATTTATACCAGATGTGATAGTTCTGAAAGAAATTGGTTTTTTGTGTAGTTTAGGAATTATATAGAACTTTGGTATGTTTGGATTTTTGTAGTAATTATAAATTTTTAGTGAATTTTCAACGTTTTTGATGTCTTTTTTTTATTTTTGTGGCTGTAGTTCTCGCAAAAGTGTATTTATGATTATTATCAATTTCCTTTTTTAGTGTATCGTGGTATAGATTTTTACAAATTATAGATAAGTTATTGGAACATTTATCTATAGGAGTGATAATAAATTCCTTCTGTAATTTAATTATATTTTCTTTAAAAGAAGGAATATCTGAATTAGGTTTTGTGTATTTAAGTGTATTATTATAATAATTTATAATTTCCTTTTTAATATTATGTTTCCATTCCAGAAAAGTAAATTCTGGAATACTGTATTTTATACTAATTTTATTTATGAAAATATCTATATCTTTTAATATAGATTTAATTGTATTATTATAATTTTGTTTAATTTGAGGTATATATTTATACCCTTTATTTAAAATATCCTGATATTCTGGATTTAAAAAAGAAAAATTGCTAGTTAATATATTACCTGAGAGCTTATATCTATCAATATAGTTGTTGCAATTACATTTAATTTTTTTAAAATTTGCCAAATTATTAATAAATTGGTTATAATTGCAAACTAAACTACCTATATTTTTGTTGTATCTCCAGATTGTTTTAAAATTTAAATTTTTTATAGGGAAAAGATTATTGATGTTTTGGTTATTAAAAATATCGTTAAATTTAATATGATTAAATAAATTGTTATTAAATTTAATGATAATATTAATGTTATTAGTAGATTGTTTAATTTTTCTGTATTTAAAGATGTCGTGTGTGATATCTATTAATCTGTTAGTCAGATTATGAATTTTAATATATTCTATAAGTTTGATAAATTTATTATTATTTAGTTTAAATAATGTTTTAATAAATTTATCGATGAATTGTTAGTATACATTTGTTTTGGGTCCAGTAATTCTTCAAATACAATGTAACCTAATTTATTGGTAGTTTTACCTCTAGTTTTATTAGGTTTAGTTTTAAATTCATTTTTTTGTATTTGCAGCTGATTTCATAAGTTGAAATTTCTTCTGTTTGTGGTTTGTATGTGTAGTTTAATTCGTCATTAAGTCCATAAGGGAATAATGTGTTGTGTTTATAAATGTAGTTGTTTTCTAATAATAGTCGTTGTTTTTTGTTTTGACATATGTCTAGTATCTCTATCTTAAAGTTGTTAAAAGTATGTAATTGATTGTGTTCTTTCATATATATATTACCAATTGATTTTTTAGCGTGGTTTCTATGTAGGTTCATTCGTATATTTAATGGATTACATGTTTGTCCTATATATGATAGTTGACAAATTTGGCATGTTAATTTATAAATAGTATTTACTAATTTACAACTAGTCGTTTGAAATGTGTCATGGTTCTTAAGAGAGGGACAAGTTTGACAATTCTTTCTTAGGCAATTTTTAGCGAGTTTTAATTAACATAAAAGAGGTGCTAACCCTAATATGTTTGTAGTTTTTTTTTAGTTTTTTAGTTTGTTATTCTTATGAATTTTTTTTTTAAATATATTTTTCTTAATTGTTTTTGTGGTGATTAAATTTTTAATAAAATGAATATTTAATCTATAAAAATATAGATATTACTGTTTGTTATCTGTTATATTTTTAAGATAACTAATAAAAAACATCTTTAAACTAACTAAACACTGAAAAAAACAAAAGTTCTGAAGTTATTATTTCTAAAATTACTTTTATAATTTACTTTTTCATAATCAAATAATAAAAGATAATTAAAATCTGTATGGAGTTTTATTTATATTAGAATTTCTAATATAATTTAATTTGTATATTATATTATATATAAAAATATATCATAGAGCAAGCTCATATGAATTAATATAGTGTAAAAACTATATAATAAAAATATAATAGTGATTCTATATTTAAAATTTAAAGAGTAAACTGATAAGAATGATAATTTATATCATCTAGTGGAGAAAAAATAAACTAAACGTTTATTTAGCTTGCTCCGTGATATTTGGCCAACCCAATATCTTGATAAATCAAGAAAAGCCATCCACGAACGCGTTTCGCGCTGTTGGCGCTCGTCAGCGTGGAGCTAGTTTCTATTTTTTTTCTATTGATTTTTCATCAATATATTTATAATATATGTATTTATTTATAAATATCTTGATAAAATTAATCTGAAATTATAAATATCAATTCTACATTAACTTCTCAGAATTAAGTCAAAAGTATAAACCAATGTGCATTCCACATTCATTAGCACTGGTGTTGTGACAAAAGTATTAGAAATATATTTTTTATAGCTATATAGCAAGCAGGATATCTAATTATTTATCACCTTATATCTGAATCAGAAAGGGAAATACTATCTTGGAGAGAGAATAGATGTGAATTTAGTGTAATGGAATAATATATCTTAAAATAATTTTCTTCCAGAAAATATGAAATAATTATTTTTGTTACAGTCAAGAAATTGCCCGACGATGACAACTCATCGAATGAGGTGAGTTTAATATTTTAATTTATATTTTCAATATCTATTAGTTGATTTGTTTCATATTGAAAAAAATATATTTTTCAGTATTTTTCTAAGGGTATTTTCTCCAAGAATATAACCCTCAATTGAAAAATATCAATATAGAGCCATTTAGAAAGACAATTCTATATAGCTTAAGTATTGGTATATTCATTTTATGATGTATAAGTAAACATCAATGTTAAGAAGATATAAATGCTAACTGTGAAAAGTTTCTTTATAAATTTTCTACATAAAGAAATCTTCGCTCTTTCTCTCTCAATCTCTCTCTCTGTTAGCTTTTATCACTTCTTAGCAATAATATATCCTGAGATTTCACCCCTATTGTAAAACATCAATGTATGAATATTCATAGAAATAATATTCGAAATTATGAATGCATATATAAAATCATATATAAGATCCTAAACATATGTTTAATTATATATATAAATTGTAGTAAACGAATATGGGACACTTTTATAAATCTGTATTCAAAGCTCCCCATATTTATTCATAATTTGATTATTTTATTTTTAGAAATATTTTGACTGAAAGCCCTTCATTCACACAAGTTCAATATTTGTTCACCTATAACTATTCAATTATTTTCACAGGCTATCCAACCACCGGCACCTCCCTGCACGCCCCGCCAAAGACAAAAACGCGCGAAAAAGTAAGTTTTACCTTACAGTAATAACTTCAGGTCACTTTGAATAACATATTCCAGATCCTGCTTTGGATTTGACAAAAAGAGTCCAGTAACTGTGCGCCTCACCAAGGTCCGGCACCAATTGAAAAAGTTGAAGACCCTGCTGGACGCCAAGGATGCTGAAGGTAAATATAAATTTTGACCTTTAAAGACGACCTTTTTGAAATATAAAAATGATATATAAACAGATGGAAAGCTGATTTGAATCTGTAAATTAACAAGAATATTGATTCAATATCTAAAGTAACTTATATAAGGTTGAATGTGATGCCTTCAATTCCTGGAAATTTCATTGGAAGCGATGTATCAACTCAGATAAAGTGTTTTATACCGATCTGATCAATAAATAATTTCAATCGGCTCATTGACACACCTTTCACACTTGTAGACATGTGGTGAATTAGGGTAAAAGCAGTCACCAACTTCTACCCACCATGTTTATCATGACATTTATCGGATAATTTAACCAATGAATCCCAATTCTTGCAAAGCCAACCACACCAGTGAGTACAAGTATCCAAACGGGGTTTTATAGCACACTTGTAAGTGTAAAGGCAAAACTGCTTTTCACATGTGTTGACATGTGGTGCATTTACAGTAAAACCAGTCGTTAAATACTACCCACAATGATATTCATGGCCTGTATCATGTGTACAATGGATAATAATAAAAACTCTTTTCAGATTCGCCCTTTGTACCATCTAACAATTTTTTTTTTTAATTTAAATTTGAATGTTTAAGATGCAGGGCATTTGCCATCACCAACAACGCCCAGCCAAGGCAATAGTGGATCAAAGTAAGATTGAATTTAAAGTTATAAATTAAGATATGGCACTAACCTTGTTTATCTCAGGTTCGTGGTACCTGGATGCTGCCCCCACTGCAAAAGCGACCTCACCGCGCGGCGCCTCTACAAGGTCTCAAGCAAAATTAAGAGCTTGGAGCCTGAATTGAAGGCAAGAGAATTCGAAGGTGAGAAATAATTTATTTTGAAAAAAATAATTTGCTATCAAGTAAGATATAGAGGAGAAATGCCACATTGAAATTCATATTTAGATGTAATAGGGCATATATCATTGCATTAATTGTTGCAATTACCGATATATTAATTGGCTGGGAACGCCAACCTTTATCGAGGTAGAAACAATGTATTTGTTATTTGTGAGTTTATTAAAATATATTTCCTCCTTCTTATTTACATATTTTATTATGAATTTATCTTTTTCCTATCCTAATATCAACTCCAAAAACACAACTTGAATGATAACGTTCTTACACTAGAAGAAAATTTCAGAAAAAGGATATACATATGAATGCGATCAAATAGATCCTCATCGATATTTCTAAAAGGTATACAATTTTAACGCTATTTCTAATGCATTTAATTAATTTTTCATACAGACCTACTCTATAATGTTTATTAAAAACACAAATATATTCGAAAATGTCATTTATGCAGTCATTATTTACATTTAAAAATATTTATATTTGCCTTTTATAAAATACAAGAATGCAGCTCTCTCTTTCACCTCATTATCTAACAAGAAACGTGTTTTTAAAAATCCGAGAGGTGTAGACAAATTGAATCAAATCATAAAAGTCGAGACTGTGAGAAGCGAGTTAAAAAAAACCCGCATTATTTTCCTATTAACAATCCTTAATAATAATATAATAGTGCTCGAGGCATATATTTATTTTGTATTTTTATAGTATTCGAAGATTTTACTATAGTGATTTCAAATACTCTATATAGATAATATAGTTGTAGTGAGTTTTATCAATGTACAAATTCATTGCTCCGCCAATTTTTGACATGGCATCATATATTGCAACCTTATGAATTTAATCAGGATTCAGTGAATCCCTCATGCTTCTCATTCTTTCCTAAAACATTTGAGTCCAAGCTGTATTTCCTGTTTTATAGAACACTTCTTATCATATGTCACAAACATACATCAATTTTTAGTTCACACACTTTTTCTATTGTATAGTGTATTAGCACTCGCTTGTTAACAATTACACATATTTATTAGTTTTTCAAACAAATTTATTGGGAGAATATAACTGTAGTTTTCTGTTAGGTTTTTGAATTTACACCTAATGCCTTATAGGTCACGCGATCTTAGGTTTTACTCAATAAAGAACTTGGCATGATAGAGAGTTTAGTTAGATCTTGCTTAAAATTTAAAACTTTTATCAGATAGGATAAATTTTATTTGGAAATTTCAAATAAAGAGGGCGAATAATACACAGTGAAAATGTAAAGGATTCATTTTTCCAGTCAAAAAAAAAAAGAATATTTGGACAATTATAGCAAGAATTTCTTAAATATTTTGTATATGTTACAGATCTTCCAAGCCTTGGAAAATCAACAGTTGGCCTATACAACATCGGAAACACTTGCTACATAAATTCAACATTGCAGTGTTTGGCCCATACAGTGCCAATGCTGAAGGCCTGCTATGGAGAATTCAAGCCTGAAGACCTTAACCAAAACAGTTTAAGTGGTGGGCAAATCTTGAAGAAATTTAGCATGCTCCTTAAAGATCTTTGGTCTGAAGATAAACCTTTCCGCCCAATTGCAATCCATCAACAGGTTGGCGTCTTGGAGCCACGGTATGGAGATCTGACCCAGCAGGACTCCATGGAGTACCTAGAATTTTTGCTCCAGCAGATCCACGAGGATTTCCAAAGACCTGAAGAAAACACCGAAATGGAGCAAACAATTGATGAAGGGCAAATAATGTGGCAAGCCTATCTTATTGCAGAAAAAAGCCCCATAATTGACATGTTTGCTGGTCAAATCGAAAGCAACATTTTCTGCCAATCTTGCAGTTACCAAAGAACAAATTATGAGGTTTTCAGGAGCCTTTCTTTGGCCATCCCCACAGACAAGAAGGACACTAATTTAATGGATTGCCTTAATGAATTTTTGAAGCCTGAAGTCCTTGAAGACCACACCTGCTCAATTTGCAAACAAAGAGGATCCTTAAAAACCCATGGAGTTTCTAAATGGCCAACTATTTTGGTATTGCATTTCAAAAGATTTTCATCCTTCAACATGACCAAAATAGACCAAATGGTAGATTACCCATTGAACCTGGAGCTCAGTCAATTGGGAACAGACTGCAAATACGATCTCTTCGCAGTTGTGAATCATCAAGGTACCCTAGACTATGGCCATTATACCGCCTTCTGCATGCATCCCATCTCAGCCGAATGGTACCAACATGATGACAGAAGAACAAGGCATGTTTCCCAAAAGGACGTCGTAACTGCTAAGGCCTACATGCTGTTTTACCAAAGGGCATAATAGGACATCTCGCCTCAAATCAACAAAAACATCAATAAGGGTAATTCGCTTTCCTAATATAACTTTATAATCCTATTGAACTCTGAGAGATATTTTATAAAACTTGGAATCACAAGAAAGGAAATTATTGATTCATTTGTAATTTATAATATATTGTAAAATTTGTGTTTAGAGTTAGAAACTTCCTGAGAACTAAAAAGATATTTTGTTTGGTTTCAATGAAAATATAAATTCTTATTCATATATTATGCTATTAGAAAACATAATTTATGATTGCGTCAGTTTCTTTCATTTATTTCAAAGCAAAAAAAAAAGAGTGAACTTTCATATACTTTACCAGAGCTGCACCATTATAAGATAGTAAATTATATATTTTTTACTTAGTAATATGTTTTTTAAATAACTTTCTTCTCTTCTTTTTATTCCCAATTTTTATACTTTATACTTTTCAGAATAGGTTTAATGAACCTTTCCAATTATCATTTTTAATATATATCATTTATTTATATACCAGATAGTTGGCGCTTTGCGCTCCAGGAACCTATGTAATTTCACAAAGATATTATGTAAAAAGGTAAAATTACTAAAAACAACGATGTTTACAGAGGGCAGCCAAGAGCAAGCCTGTTTGAAAGCAGAAAACCTTTAACATCGACTGCTCAGGCGAAAGGACCCCAGAAAATAGTTAGTATTCATTTATTTTAACATAAGTATTTTTAAATGCTTTAAATATAACTGATTAGAATTTTTTCATTCTCTAAAAGCATTTATAAAGGTTAATGTTCAATTTTGTACATTGTAATCTAATTTATATATGATGTACTAATCAATTATAATTTGATCATATAATTTACTAGCGGATGTACCCGGCTTCGCCCGTGTTTTACCCGAGTAAAGGTTTGTCTAACGAATCTCTCGATAAAGTGAACATTTTTTCCCGGTCCCTTGAAAAATACTCGATAAGTTGAATAAAATCAATATTAATCGGTACCCGAGTAAAGGTCTGTCTAACGAACATTTGTTAAAACAATTCTCTATAAACTTATTAAAAAAAATAGATATATTTTGATAATTTGAAACTGATAAAGTGATCATTTTTTCCCGGTCCCTGTGTGCCGTGTCATTCTGAATTTTGTCTTTCCTAATTTTCTACATTACAAAATCATTGTTTTATCTAGTGAACATTTTTTCCCGGTCCCTTGAAAAATACTCGATAAGGTTGAATAAATTCATGGTCGTTTATGGAAGATGGACGAAGTTCCCGGAGGTCATCTTGGGCAAGCTCCCGCGAGGCTTTTTTTCTTGTCTACTTGGCATAGCTGTGTCACCAACTCTGCCCTGATTGGTCGGGGTGGGGCAGACCCAAGGTCATCAGGAGCAGCAAACCTAAGCCTATCTCCGTTTCAATGGTGGCGCTGCTTGCGAGTTAAAGCTACAAATCTGCAAATAACTCTAAGGATATTAAAGATATTCAAGATATTATTTTTCGTAAACCTTTCCGGGGACATGCCTAATAATATCCCAAATTTTCACGGCGATTGGATGTATGGTTTTTGAATCCATAGAGGACACACACACACACACAGACAGACAGACATTCAATTTTATATATATAGATTATTCAAGTCTTCGTGAGAGACCATTTTTTCTTCTTTAATTCTTTCTATATCTATCATACGAATAAGTAAAAAAGGAAATGAATTTTCCTGAAAATTATTTCTTTATCTGTTCATCATTATTTTCATTGAATAATTTTTAAATTAATTTTAATATTTTGAGGCAAAATTTTATTTATTTCCAATCTAGGGATAATGGGATTTTTTCCTTTCTCTTTCTTTCACTTCTCTCAATTTTATATTTTGCGATAGGATGGTATTCATGTACAATAGGGGAACTCCTCTACCTTGAAATTGTATTAACAAAGGCAGTTAAGAGATTATATGAACTCTCTCTATATGTCAAGATAAACTTTCTCTCTTAATTTTATAATTAATATTTGGGTTGCTTTGTTTTTCAGGCATCCAAATCTGGCCGGATCCTGTTCGCCTTATTTTTTAAATTATTTTTTATTTTTACTTTTTTCTTATTAATATTAATCATATTTATCAAGTTTTTTTAATCTAAATTTTAACAGGCGCTCATATATTCAAAGCGCAACATTGGATATTTTATTATCTTTTTAAAAATATTTTCATAAATAAATATTTGATCCCTAGTCCAAATGACACATTGGCAGTGCAAAGGCAGGGAGAAAAAGACCAGGAGTCCCTGGTTTCTGTGAGGACCCAGATAGTCTGGGAAATGTTGTCGAGGTGAATAACCTATGTTTGGGTCAGGGTTCTACTCTGGTGGGCGTAGGAGGGAGCCCACCAGGGGAGGGGGGGATCGAGGATCCTGCCCTCTCGCCCGAGCACTGCCGACATTCTGACAGCGAGCACCGAACGGTGCAGAAATCACTGCCTTCTACAGGTAGAATCCTCCAATAACAAAGATGGCGGCTGCAGCAATTTCTTGCAAAAAAATAATGGTAAAATTGATTAGTAGACTTGGCCAGTCACTAAAATTATCGCGAGCACCAAACGGTGCAGAATTTACTGCTTCCTAATAACAGAGATGGCGGCTGCTAAATTTTCTGTAACGAATGGTCGCAAAATTGAGGAGTTAACTTGGGTAGTCAAGTAGATTATCGTATTGAGGTTGGAAGCATGCCCAATGCTTGAAATGATTGTGGATTGGCTTGCATTTTTTATAAGAATCTGAGAATGAGGAATCAACGCACTCACAGGGCATTCAGAGCTGTAAGCATATATAGCATTTATGAGAACGCTAGAATTTGCAGTTTACAAATACTACGCTCTATTCTGAGGAGATTTATAGGCATGTTCAAGAGAATCTCAAAATTATGGAAAGGCTTTAAATAAAAAATATTCTAATAGTCTCTCAAAATTATCACAAAAATAACATTTGGAATGCCTCTGATATCAATATTTTAGATCCTTTAAGCAACTTGTTTTATGATTTATTTGAAAGAAATGAAATGTTTGCTGTGCGCATCAAATGGCCCAAATTTCCATAATGCAAAATATCGAACGCAAAATATAATGAAAAATATGACTCTAAAGCAAAATTTGACGTGCATTATCAGAAAATAATTTTTGTTATATTTTTATTGACAATATTTTTTGGGCCTCATATTGGTGGAATATGGATCAAATATATGAGTATTTTAATACTTACGTTTTTGCCCCTTGATTGAATTTGCATTATTTTTACCAAGAACATATTGAGAAATTTGATCATTTAAAAAAATTTTATTATTGTTTGGAAGAGAAAAATAAAAAGTAAAAATGACTAGAGTTTTCATTTATTGATTACAACACATAACATATGGTATGAAACAAATTATTTGATTTGAAATTTTTGATTTTGAAAAATGATATTTGCATTCAAATGCTAATATTCTATTATACATATTGTCGCGTGTTGGTTTTATAATACTATTTTTTCTGATTGACATCAACCGTTTAAAATTCTCTACTAACCGCTGAACAGTATTAATGTCATTGATCAGAGAGGATTTATTTTACTCTGGCAGTAACTGTAAGCCTCATCAGTGGTGGCTAGAAAGTCAAGACTCACCACAAGGACGACTAATAAATATTGCAATGCTTTTGTATACAACAAATAATACAGAATTTTGCGGAGAAAACCATTGCAAAATTGGAACAATTTTACAGACGTTTTGACAATATTAAATTTTGAAAATAAATAAAAGGAATTAGAATATTTACAATGATCTATGAATGAGAAAGGCTCCACCATATTGATAGGGTCCTCTCCAGACCAGGAAGGGATCTTCTTGGCATCTTCAGGCCCAGAATGACGCGAAAACCAAGATCAGACGTATTTGAATTACAGGCTAAATTATAGATATTTAAAACCCTTTTCTTCTTATATATATACATATTATTTGATATATTTCTATTGAGGTTTGTGGCGCTAAGTTTGTTGTTGACATAAATATATTGTAATACCTTGAAAAGGGTTGGCGTTCAACCAACTGGAATATTGGTAAATAAATTATATATTTGATCCAATATATGCCTTTTTATTCGAATATATATTTATGGAATGCTCTATTTAATATATACATTAACAGCCATTTTATTTATACTGCAATGAATAAAAATTGAAAGAGATGCCTTGCTTCTTTCAAATTTAAACACTGCAGTATAGGGGCCGTGGAAATTTCTTTTAATCATATTTATTTAAAAGAAAAAAAAAGTTTAGTTCTGAAAATAATTATAAATAAGCTACTGGAAGGTACCTTCATGATCATCAACACACACATTCTCCCTTGACCATCGCTAATGGAACTGCAGGCGCATCAAGCCCCTCATTATCGAAGTCTTTAGTGTTCTCGGGCGACCCCCTGACTTGCGGGCCTGGATCTTCGGGATGGCTTCGAAGATGACGTCATCCTGGCGTCGGCCAAATCCATCATCTACCGGTATTTCGTACAGGTTGGGCTGACCGGAGGACCTGCTCATCACCTGGGAAAGAGGGCTCACCTCACATCCCCCGCATGATCATCTGTATATTAGTTTATTCATTATTTCCATTTTTAATGTAAATTGTTGACAAGAAGTCAATAAAATTTGTTTCAATTGTAAATTGTCACACTCTCTCTCTCTCTCTCTTCTGGGTCTATTATGAGAGTTGAAATGTCTTCAATACACCAAAGATAAATTCCTCTATATATAATCCTGTACCATTTATCAATAAACAACGTTATTTAGCAGCAGTCTAGCGACGATATATTGTAGATGTAAGCATAGGGAGTAGTATTGGTGTATTTTTAGTATTTTAAAGACAATAATACCATTTTGTACATTTTAAAAATCTCACGCTACCTGGAACAGTCATTTAGAGATGCTGAATGATAATGTTCCTAAAAGGATAATGATATTTACAAGGTATTATTTGAACATAGTGATATCAATAGAAAAAACTAGGTATCAGATTATTGGCTAAATCTCGATTTACTCTCAGCAATACTAAATTTCAACGATATCTGTTTATTTTACTACTCTCTTTCTGAATTGATTCAGAATTTTAATTCAAACAAATCATCATCGATTTTTATAGAATAGCATTTCACACAGTTTTTGTATTCAGTCTTTTTTTTATCAGTCTTTGTCCTTAAACTAAACGCTGAAAAAAAACTTAATTTTATTACCAAAGGTTTTATTTTTGTAATCGAAGAGAGGCCCTGTTATTTATTAATCATTTGATTGTGAGTTTTTGGAATCGCATGAATCTCTAATCCATTACAATGTGTAAAAAAAATATTGAAATAGTAAACCTTTTTATTATATAGAGTTCATTACAGTAATACACTAAAATACCAATGAGAATAAAAACAAAAATGGAAGTCTATTCTTTACAGGGTTGCCAAACGAGAAGTATTTTCTTTTTTTTTTTCACTGAAAACAACATTTCTAATAATATTAACAGTAATTTATGACTCTGTTAATTTGGCATAGCTACAGTGGATCAGTGTATCATTCAAAGATATAAATTTATAGTGTTGCCTGGTTACATATTTTATATTTTGCCATTAAAAGAGAATATTTCGAGCGACTTTCGTTGAAACAAAGATGGGAAATAACCAATCCAAAGGTGAATTTAATATTTAAAATATGTTTGTTATAATATATCGCTCTAAATATAAATGATATAATAAATATAATGGAAGAATTATAAAATTTCAAATTTAAAAAGTTTTGGTTATTTGGAATAAAATGAATATATTATTGATCAAGTGGATTTTGCTGCTTTTGACAATATCAAAAAGAATAAAACGTGATGCTCTTCAATATATATTATTTTTATTATAAAAAAAATTTCAGCAAGACCGTTATTCTTATCGAAATAAATAAATTCACTGAGGTCAAAAGGAAACTAAATTTCAAATAGATTTACGATCAATACAGATTTAAAAAAAATTAAATTATATTGTGGCGAAGAAATAATTTATTATTTAATTTAAATTAATTATTCAATGAAAATATTTGGAAACATTTAAAATTTTACATTTGTAAAATCATCATTTAGTTACCTAGCTTGCTTGTTCGATATTCTCTAGCTCTAGATAGTTGAGGTTGATTTGTTAATATTTGTCGACTGGTCTTGGTGACGTCATCAATAAATACTTTCACATCTCCAGATATACAAAGACTTGATTTATACGCTACAATATTAATGCCCCTACTTATTAATGATATTCAATTTCCTCAAATAGATATAAAAGTAATAATTAAAAATGAATTAACTCTCAAAATAACATTGGTATCCTATTAAATATTTGATTGCAAGTTTGATTCAATATGGATATTCAAATTTGTTTGTTCTAGAAAGAATATAAATAACCCACACACACATACACACACACCACATATATATATTGTAGCAAAGTATTAACAAAGTATCATTTTTGATGTTTATCCTACTCTGTAAAACTTCCCTCATTTCTTATCTTTATTTTATCATTCATAGTTTGTTCTTGCCTTAAATAAATTTTTGTCATCCTGAAGTTTGTCTTTCCTAATTTCCCACGTGGCAATATTATACAATTTTAAAACGCAAACATATCTTTAATAAAATAAAAACACATTTTTTTTAAATCATGTTATTCCATATAATAGAATAATTATTTTCATTATTAAAATGCAAAATATAGGGAAATGTTTTTTTAATAAAATAAAATAATTATATAAACATATACGCGCATGGACAACACTTAAGGAAGTTTCAAATTTTGACCATAAACCACTCCTTATTTGCTTATATAACGGCGGGTTTCCCATAAACATATACACTCATAGACAAAACTTAAGGAAGTTTCATATTTTAAGTATAAACCCCTACTTATTCGCTTATATAACAGCGGATTTCCCATACATGTGAATTCGAATGTTCTACTTTGAAATAAAATGATAAAAAAATTCAATTGATTAGGGTTGAATACGTGTCGCACTAGAAATACAATAATCCACTATAGTCAAATGTCAGCACGTTAAACCTTCTTTTAGAGTGCTGGAATTAGAGTATAGTGGATATTCCTACTTGATACCTTACCAAGGATAAAGTAACCAATGGTTACAAGGTACCATCTGGATAACATATCACGAGGAAGAGCGATCGGGAGGGTCAAAATGGAGCAATCACAGCGGGAAATTGTCAAGTTTTTTAACATGTCTGAAAGCGTGATATACCGTCTCTGGAGCCAATTCCAAACTATTGGGATTTGTCGATTTTAATACATTTCTTAGTTGATAAAATATTATTATCCTGCTTTGTAGTTTTTATAAAAAAGCGATGAATTTTATTTCAGTAAATAAAATATTTTACGCTAATATTCAAAGAAAAAACAAATTTAACAATAAATACTAAAACTAGTATATGTGTTGCAGGTGTTTCAAACCTCCGAGAAAATACAGTTGGCCTCTACAATATCAGAAACACCTGCTATATAAATTCAGCAGTGCATTATTTGGCGCATGTAGATCCAATCTTGAGGAATTGCTACGGGAAAATTGAGGCCGAAGTTCTTAACCCAGATAGCATCGGTGGAGGACAAGTCCTGCGAAACTTCGGCAGTCTCCTGGAAGATCTTTGGACAAAGGAAAGACCATTCCGTCCTACTGAATTCGATCAACAGATTGGAATCTTGGAACCAATTTTTGGAGATCTAACTATGCAGTATTCTACGGAGTACCTCCAATTCTTGCTCGAACAGATCCACCAGGATTTCAAAAGACCTGAATCTACCATCGAAATAGAACCAACAACTGACGAAGCCCAGAATATGTGGCAATCTTATTGCATCACAGAAAATAGCCCAATAGTGAATATCTTTGCTGGCCAAAGTGTACGTACCCTCAGCTGCGCATCTTGCGACTATAATTCAAAAACTTTTGAAATTTTCTGGAGCCTATCCCTGCCGATTCCAAGAGAGGCAAAAAATGCTACCTTAATTGATTGCCTTTCCCAACTGATCATGGCCGAAGTTCTAGATGATCATACTTGCTCAAGTTGCAACCAAAAAGGATCATCAAAATATTTCAAAATCTCAAAATGGCCGGATGTTTTGGTACTTTATCTCAAAATATTTTCGGCTTTTGATATGACCAAAATAAATCAAATGGTCAATGTTCCTCTTGATTTAGATTGCACCCAATTTGGCTCCGACACAAATTACGATCTTTTCGGAATGATCAACCTTGATGGAACCATGAATACTGGACACTATACAGTGGGGTGCAAGTATCCGATCTCAGCAACGTGGTACAAGCATGATGACCATATTGTGAAGCAAATTACCGCCCAAGACGTCATCACAGCCAAAGCCTACGTCCTCTTCTTCCAAAAGGCAAGTTAGGAAAGATTTTCCCATGTACACATATATTTTCGCCCAAAATCCACCAGGGCATTTTTAAGGATAATATTTTTATCTTTTAATAGTACTTTTACAAAATTCTCTTGTGCATCAAGAAGCATGTTGAAGCATTGCTATGGAGAAATCAGCCCAGAAGTCCTGAACCCAGATAGCATGAGTGGCGGACGAATCCTACAACAATTCGGCAGGTTTCTTAAAGATCTATGGTCAGAAGAAAAGCCATTTCGTCCTATTGCCTTCCACCATCAAGTTGGCATCATGTAGTCAATATTTGGAGATCTGACCCAACAGGACTCAAAGGAGTATCTACAATACTTGCTTCAACAGATCCACCAAGATTTCAAAAGTCCAGAAGACAAAACGGAAATCGAAGACACCACCGATGTAGGACAAAACATGTGGCAAAATTATTGCATCACCGAAAAAAGCCCAATAATTGATATGTTCGCTGGGCAATTGATGAGCAACCTTTGCTGCCAATATTGCGGTATGAATCAAGAAATTTTGAAATTTTCTGGGATCTCTCCTTACCCATCCCCACAGAAAAAAAAAAAACATTAACCTTTTGGATTGCCTAACAGAACTGCTCAAGCCCGAAGTTCTGAATGATTATACATGTTCAAAATGCGATCAAAAAGCATCACTGAAATTTTTCGGAAAATCGAAATGGCCAAATATTCTGGCAATACATCTGAAAATATTTTCATCATTTGAAATGCCCAAAATTAACAACATGGACAATTGCCCACTACAATTAGATCTCAACCAATTTGGCACCAACATCAAATATGATCTGCTTGGAGTTGTCAACCATCAAGGCACTTTGACATCAGGACACTATACGGCGAGCTGCAGACATCCTATTTCGGAATTATGGTGCCAATTTGATGACCATAAAGTAAAAAGCATTGCCCTACATAATTTTATCACATCTAAAGCATACGTCCTTTTCTGCCAAAAGGCATACTAAGAAAGTTCCCTAAATACTTTCGTCAAATTTTTATAATACTCAATTTGTTACAAACCACGGAAATTTCAAAAGTTTTTTAAATAGAATAAAGGCAGTGGAGGATTCAAGTTGTTATTGTGGTATTGAGGGACAAACCTCAAGACATCTACTGATCGATTGCCCAGCATTTCAAGATTTTAGAATGAAGAATGAACTAGTTGTTTATGAACTTAACGATTTGATTTCCGACTTAAAAAAAAATCATATTTAAAGTTCAATTCATTTTGTAAATACATTCTAAACTTTCTACAAAATCTGGATCTCTAATGTTTTCATGCGTTGAATAATGTAAATAACTTATGTAAATAAACTTTTCTTCTTGTTTGGCGTAAGTATCCCTTGCGGGATATAGCGCTTTGGAAATAAAATATAATAATATAATAAAGTGATATTCATCTATGCCTAAGATTCACCGAATAAGTGAAAATTGCATTTTAAATATTACTTATAATTACAATTGTGTACTGCTCTTCACCTAATCTACGACTGTCCGAACTTTGCAGAAGTGAAACATCGATTGTTCCCTGATCTAAATCATTTAACTTTCTTACATCAGCCACTTTATTTATATACAGTTTATGAACTCTCTCGTTTAATACATGTGAATATTTGTAAATATTTAATTCTAAGTTCTCTTTTTTTGTTGTTGTTGCTTTGTTGTTTTTGTTAGGAGCTAAGACTTTCCTATTCTACCATCGAGCAGAGTAATCACCAACACCTCCAAGAAATTAATACTTTTAATTTCCTTTCATAACTAACTAATTTACATCATTTAAAACCAAATCTATACATGCAAAGTCGTCCGTTCATCTGGTCAAAATATAAATATATTAATCTATGAAAAACAACTTATAAAAATGCTAACAATGTCCCCCATTTTAAAGTTGTTTTCATACCCTCATCGGAGGCCTAGAGTGGTCAAGATCCTAGTTAGTTTTTCGCTTAACACTATTTGGCAAGTCAACATCCCATACTCTGTGTTCCTGAAGTGATGCCATTTCACATTCTATAGATTTTAGCCAATCTTGTACTTGGGGATATTAAGCGCTTCCTCGTATGATGACGGTATTTCATCTTGATGGCTCCTATGTTCAATTATCCCATGTTGGAAGGCTGAGCTACAATACTCCTTCTGCCTAGCCGCAATTTTTGAAGATCTTCTTGGGATTATAGTTTCATTCTGGTCTTCGTCTTCCCTCCTCAGTGCTTCGTCTTCATAGGCCTGCTCTCCATCCTCTCTTCGTTCCATGTTATTCAGATTATTCTCCTCCGATATTGTTTCATCAGTCCCTGAATATCCCCTTGGGATTGCAGAATCATTTTGGCCTTCTTCGTCTTCCTTCTTTAGTTCGTCTTTCTGGTTCTTTTCTACCAATTTCGTCTCTTCATTTACAGATTCATAGTCTTCCTCAAAATTTTTATGTAAAACCTGGAAAAAATCAGTTTCGTGTGAAATTTGTTTATCGATTTTCTTAATTGGGAAAACGTCTTCTCTAAATCTGACATTTCTGCTTACGAAGAACTTATTGTTTCAGAAGTCCCAAACCTGGTATCCTTTACTCCTTCCGGATAACCAATTAGAACACATTCTTGCTCCTTGAGTCAAATTTGGATCGACGCTGGTCGTTGTATGTCTAGGTCTGACAACCGAAAACTCGGAGATGTTCAATCTTCACTGGCCGTTCGGTCCACATTTCTTCGGGTATTTTGTTACTTATCGCCTTGCTAGAACATTTGTTTCTTAAGTAACATGCTGTATTTACGGCATCTGCCCAAAATGATTTGGGAATCCCAGATTCAAGTATAATGCATCTTGCTGTGTTTAGTAATGTCTGATTCATTCTTTCTGCAGTTCCATTTTGCTGAGGTGTTCTTGGAACTGTAAGCTGTCGCTTGATGCCATTTTCATTGAAAAATTTATTAATTCGTTGTTAACATATTCCGCACCATTATCACTTCTTAGTACTTTGATTTTTCTGCTGTGGTAATTCTCAACACTGTTCTTATATTCTTTGAATCTTTCATGTACCTCCGATTTAGATCTCATGAAATATACTGTAGTGTAATGAGTGAAATCGTCTATGAAAGTTACGAAATAATTGTTCCCTCCCTTCGATATTGGGCTAATAGGACCTACTACATCCGAATGGATGAGCTCTAAGGGGGATAAAGTCCTCTTACTTTCGACGTGTTTGGAAGGAAATGGGAGTCTTCTCATTTTTCCTTCAAGGCATACTTCGCACTCTGCTGTGTCACTCACATCTTGGAGATCCCTTTTGTGAATGTGTCCTAGCCTTCTGTGCCAGATATCTAAATTTGGTGACTTCACTTTTGCTATCTTAAGTTCTTCCACTGTGTAGATCCTTCCTCTTCTATTAGATTTCAAAATTAATTCGCCATCACCTCCAAAAACAGAGGCCTTGCCATTCTGGAATAATACCTTGTGTTTCCTCTTTCCTCAATCCTTCCAACAGACAAAATATTTCCGTCTAATTCAGGAACGTATAATACGTTTTCCAAGAACAAGGTTTCACCTCCATATTCGTGACCGAGTTTGATGGTTACATCACCCATCTCTGATACTTTTATTTTCTCATTGTTTGCCATTTCAACTGAAGTTGAAATACTTTTGGTATTCGTCATTTTCAGTCTGTTCGACGTCATGTGTTCAGTAGCTCCACTGTCCAGAAACCAGATATTCTGCGAGTTATTGTTTTTAAAGTTATTTGCAAATAGGACTCTATGAGTAAGGTCTAACGTACTTTGTTTCAGCATACCTTCATTAATTCTCCTTGAGGAGTTGGCAAATCTGCAATTCCTAGCTATGTGTCCTAATTTGCCACAATTGAAACATCTTATCCGCCTGGAATAATTATAATTTTCCTTTTTCCCTTCCGTCCACGTATTCTGATAATTCCTTGGTTGGTCATATTTAAATTTATTTCGTTCTTGCCATGGTGATTTGCATGTATCCTCTCTTCTTACCGCAAAAGCGCTATTTGGATCTTCTTGAGGAATTTTACGCTGGTTCTGTCGTTTTTCTTCTAAAAGTAATTTAGATTTAACCACACTAGTAGATAGCTTCTCCTCCTGCTGTTCTAAACTGAGAATTAGTGGTTCGTAACTTTTTGGTAATCCCAATAGCATAATTAACGCCAACTCTACATCCCCAAATCCATGGTGGCACTTTGCCAATTTTCTATGACATTCCATTATTCTCGCGAAATATTCTTTCATATCTTCGTCATTTCTTTTGATAATGTTGAAAAATTCTCTCAGTAGCTGTAATATGTGCAGCAAGCCATACTTTGTGTGGATGTCCTCCAGTATCTGCCATGCATCGATCGCTCGTTTACAATCACCGATTTCATCTAAGAATTATTCTTCAACCGCTAATAATATGACAGATAATGCCAAGTTATCTTTCCGCTTTTGTTTTTCTGAAGTTTCACTAGGAAAGCCAGGCTCAATTGCATCCCATATATCCTTCTGAATCAAAATTGATTTAGCTCTTATAGCCCAGGAATAGTAATTATTACCGTCTAGTTTAGGTATTCTCAATTCGTCAGCCATCGATGTTTCTAGTTATGCAAATTTGACAAAAATTACAACTTAAATATTTTATTCTTCTTCTTCGTTGCACAAAGTTCAGTCTTTAAATCGCTCAAATTTCCTACAATCAAATTCTTTTCTTTATCTTAGTTATCTTTATCTTCTTTAGCCTAACTTCAACTTTTCTTTTTTAGCCCTATATTCCCTGGCCTTATCCTCTTTAGCCTTCAGCTTTTTTTTTAGCTCTATCTTCAAATTTTCTTCTTTACCATTAACTTCTAATTTCTTTCTACGGCGCAGTGGAATCGTGCTGCTGGGCCCATAACCTGTTAGGAGCTAAGACTTTCCTATTCTACCATCGAGCAGAGTAATCACCAACATTATTATTAAGAAAATTATTAAGTATTAAGAAAAGTATTAAGAGAAAAATCAATAAGTGGTGTGAAAGTCGTAAATTAAAATTGTCAGATGAAAAAACAAAAATATTATATTTATATAAATGCAATAGCGATATAATAGTCTCAGGTAGCAAGATAATTAAACCGGTTGAAGAACTTAAGATCCTAGGAGTGACTATTAAAAATCACCGAGTCAGAAGCAAACTGGACTTTACGCCTCACGTTAATGAAATGATCATAAAAGTAACTAGAGCTAGTGGATACCTATTTGGCCTGACAAAGAAAGCATGGGGTCTAGACTTTAGACGAAGACTGATATTGTATAAGACATTATATCGAAGTACAATTACTTATGGTTATCCAATATGGTATCCATTCATAAACAAAAAGTCTAAGGACAAACTAAATTCTCTTCAATATAAAATATTAAAACATTGTATACAGGCCTACAGTACAACATCATCGGATTGTACACACATACTTGCACAAGTCCCCAAACTTACTGAATATATTGAATCTAACATGTTGAAAACCGAAATAAATTACAATCGATTTGACTCTTCAAGTAGGAATATAATTTCTAATTATATAAGGGAAAAATTGCAGAAATACTATGAGAAGACTAATACCATTTTCAAGTCCTTCTTCACTGACTCCCAAATACCCAAATATGTCAAGCCAAATTTTTACAATGTCCAATTTTTTTACTGGAAACGGTAACTTTAGATCATATTTGTACAAAGTCAGAAAGACGGATTCGCCTAAATGCTCATGTGGCGCAGAAGAATAAAACCCTGTACATATTCTAACGGACTGTCGACTTGTAGAGGACTTGAGAGTCAAAAATCAAATAAATATAAATTGTCTAAACCAAATAGTTAATAATAGATATATGTATATAAAATTTAATAGATTTTGTAGAATGTTTTTTAGTAATAGATAGCCTGGGCTGAAATAACTGGTATATAGTTATATGCTGTAAATAGCTCTAAATTTCTGTTCTTATCTGTGATTAAATCGTTAACTAACTGACAAATATGTTAATAATTTTATTATAATAACTAAAATCATATTAATAATTACTGTAAATAAGCTCCCAAACTTGTGTATGCATGCAAATATCCAAGACGGATATCGCGTGCTTTGTAATTGATAATAAAATAATTTGAAAAAACACCTCCAAGAAATTAACACTTTTAATTTCCTTTCATAACTAACTAATTTACATCATTTAAAACCAAATATATACATGCAAAGTCGTCCGTTCATCTGGTCAAAATATAAATACAAGGTATGTCCCATAAGTTCCCGGACTGGGTCCATAAAAAAAAGGTAAGATTTTATTTTTTATTTTTTTATTAAAACTTTTCAAAGTAATCCCCCCTTGCTTCAACGCACCAGCGCCATCGTTTCTCCCAATTGTCGAAACAGTTTTTATAAGCCTCTTTTGGAATGTTCTTCAATGCTAACGGCGATTTTTCTATTATGTCATCCCTGGTGTCAAAATGTCTTCCTTTTAGAACTGCTTTAAGTTTGGGGAACAGGAAAAAGTCATTTGGTGCGATGTCTGGGAAATAGGGTGGTTGAAGTAAGATTTGTGTTCCATTTTTCGCCAAAAAGCTAGTCATCAAGTGCGCTGTGTGAGGGCGAGCATTGTCATGGTGTAGGATCCAGCCACCATTAGTCCATTTTTCTGGCCTTTTTTTTCGAATAGACGGCGAAGAATGCCCAAATACATTTCCTTAATAACTGTTTGGCCTGCAGGAAGATACTCGTGATGAACAATGCCCTTGTTATCCGAAAAAGCGACCAGCAACACCTTGTTTCTGGATTTTTTGGGTCTAGGCTCACCCTGACCTCTCCACTCGGCAGATTGAGGTTTGGTTTCAGGGTCATAGCCATAGACCCATGTCTCGTCGCCTGTGATTATCTTGTCTTTCCATTCTGGATCCGTTCTTGTCATTTCCATCATGTCCTCACAGGTTGCAAGCCGACACAGTTTTTGCTCATTGGTGAGGAATCTTGGGATGAATTTTGCAGGAGTCTTTTTGAGCTTCAAATCTTCGGTTACGATCCTTCCAATCGTTGTTTTAGAGATGCCTGTGTCTTGCTCTAGCTCCAGCAAAGTGGTTCGGGGATTTTCTTTTATCAAATCGGTGATTTTTTTGCACATTTTCATCAGTCCTTTGAAATTTTGGGCGTCCTTGACGAGGATCATCTTCAATGGAAATTCTGCCAGCTTTAAATCTAGAATGCCATTCAAAAACAGTTGTTCTCTTTGGGGCGTCATTGGGGAATGCTTTATTAAGCATTTCAAAAGTTTCGGTTGCTGATATTTGAAGTTTCACACAAAATTCTATGCAAATCCTCTGCTTCAATTTTTGTTCCATCGTAAAATCGCCGCAGCGCTAGGTGTGACCTTTAAATAAATTAGAATAACTTTGGCGCGCGCGCAAGTACCGCCTCGATATTGGTACCACCGTGTAGCCAGATATTTTTTCTATAATAAACAGTCAAATTCATTTACATTTTTCATTTATTTATTTTTTTTATGGACCCAGTCCGGGAACTTATGGGACATACCTTGTATATTAATCTATGAAAAACAACTTATAAAAATGCTAACAGTTTTCCTCTGTAATAGGCGCAAATATTTCAATATCGCGCCTGGTTGATTAATAAAATGAAATTAATTGTGTACCAAAAATGTTTTATAAAGACTTAGAATCATTCAAAATTAATCCTTTGACAATTGCCATCTAATTAATATATACAGTTATCAGAGTCATGCACAATTCTGTCACGTTAAGTCACGTGTCATGTTACGGTAAGTGAAAATTTAAAAATTAAAAAAAGATGCCGAAACCCGGGATCGAACCAGGGACCTTTAGATCTTCAGTCTAACGCTCTCCCAAATTGCAAATCCTCTGCTTCAATTTTTGTTTCATCGTAAAATCGCCGCAGCGCTAGGTGTGACCTTTAAATAAATTAGAATAACCTTGGCGCGCGCGCAAGTACCGCCTCGATATTGGTACCACCGTGTAGCCAGATATTTTTTCTATAATAAACAGTCAAATTCATTTACATTTTTCATTTATTTATTTTTTTATGGACCTAGTCCGGGAACTTATGGGACATACCTTGTATATTAATCTATGAAAAACAACTTATAAAAATGCTAACAGTTTTCCTCTGTAATAGGCGCAAATATTTCAATATCGCGCCTGGTTGATTAATAAAATGAAATTAATTGTGTACCAAAAATGTTTTATAAAGACTTAGAATCATTCAAAATTAATCCTTTGACAATTGCCATCTAATTAATATATACAGTTATCAGAGTCATGCACAATTCTGTCACGTTAAGTCACGTGTCATGTTACGGTAAGTAAAAATTTAAAAATTAAAAAAAGATGCCGAAACCCGGGATCGAACCAGGGACCTTTAGATCTTCAATCTAACGCTATCCCAACTGAGCTATTTCGGCTTATTTTAGTTATTTCTATAGAAGCTTCTAACATTATAATTATGTATTTTTTCAAAAAGTCAATTCACACCTCGTCGCTGGAGACCATGGGAATACTGACTAATTCATTATGCTAACATAATTAAAATACACAAGTATCAGAGTCATCAACAATTCTGTCACCGTTTGCTTTTGGTTCAGTGGTAGAATGCTCGCCTGCCATGCGGGCTCCCCGGGTTCGATTCCCGGCCTATGCATTTTTTTTTTCATTTTTAAAATTAATTTATAATATTAAAATATATGTGCTTTTCCTGTCTATGTACAGATTTATGAACTATGTACACAAGTATGCAAGTATGTATACAAGTTATTTGCAAATTGTGTTGCAAATTTGCCCTTTCGCTCGCAAGCAGCGCCTCTAGCGGTGAAGATGGGAGGTAATATCAGCTGACCTAATGGACATGTAAAACGTGTTTTAACAGGACATAGAGAAAAATCTGGAAGAGATATTTTTTCGGATTTTTAGTCAAGAAAAATAAATTGACAGGTTCTGGGAAAAATATAATTGTTTTTTATTCAGAAAATGATGATTACAATTATTGCTGTATCATATTTGATTATCAGATACAAAATTATATCCGGAAAAATTCCAAAAAGCAGAGACCACGGGTGAAGCCAGTTCATTTTTAGTATGCAGGAACAAAATTCTAACAGAAAAACATTCATTCGAGCAGAAGACACAAAGCCAGATCATCTCTTTATAAAAATATCGCTTCTCAGACACAAAGTTTGAAGCGGGACGTTTCACAAGAATGACATCCACGGCGCCAATTTATAATTGTAACGAATAGTATTTGAATAAAAGCATTTAATCGGGTAAAACCCGGGCGTTTCCCGGGTCATTCGGCTAGTCCCTATATATAGTCACGACCGTCATGGGCCGGTTCTGTCACGGATGCGCGCGCATCATCATTATGATCATTATCATTATCTAATGATAATAATAATAATGATAATAATAATTATTATTATTATTATATTATTATTATATAGTCACAACCGTCTTTCCTCAATTCCTCATCGGCCGCTGTCACGGATGCGCGCGCACAGGGAGGTCACGTGCTCGCCGGCAGCCAACGGGCGCGCGCCACCGGCATTACGTCATAGATTATAAACACAAGGTAATAAGGCCAAATAAAAAAATAGTGTGTGATAAGGCACAATTTGGATTATCTACTCATATAATTGCCTTATTCTGTCTGTGTGAAGTTCACTGTGTGAAGTTCACGGATAGATTTTGGTCAGAATGGATGAAATAAAAAAAGTGTCAAGGGATGGGAATCGAACCCACGACCTTCAGCTTACCGGGCAGATGCCATGACCACTAGGCTACCCTGGACATATTTTTCCGTTCACATTTTTATTTTTATATTTTCAAGACACACACAGTTTGGGGCGGGACGTTTCACAAGAGAGACATCCACGGCGCCAATTTATAATTGTAACGAATAGTATTTTAATTAAAACATTTTTAAAATATATACGCACTCGGGTAAAACCCAGGCGTTGCCTGGGCCATTCGTCTAGTTATAAATATAAGTATCAGAGTCATCAACAATTCTGTCATCGTTTGCTTTTGTCAAAGGAATAAACACCCAAATAGGGTCATTTCTTATAAGCATCGGTGGTTCAGTGGTAGAATGCTCGCCTGCCACGCGGGCGGCCCGGGTTCGATTCCCGGCCTATGCATTTTTTTTTTACAATTTTTAAATCTCATTTATATTATTATCCCTATATATATAAAAGTCAGCGTATGTATGTATGTATGTTTGTAAACTATACACGTCCACAATACGTAACTAATCTGACTGAAATTTTAACAGTATATAAAGTAGAATCTGGAAAAACTCTTAGTGAAAATTTCAGGTCTTTATCCCGAATATCCGTCGTGTTATTTGCAAATTTGCTTTTTCGCTCGCGCCTCTAGCGGTGAAAATGGGGGGTAATACCAGCTGACCTAATGTACATTTAAAGTTTGGAGCGGGGCGTTTCACAAGAGTGACATCCACGGCTCCAATTCATAATTGTGGAATAGTATTTGAATAAAAACATTTAATCGGGTAAAACCCGGGCGTTGCCCGGATCATTCGGCTAGTATTATATAATTCAGATATCAATTAAATAAAGTTACTAACTGATTAATCCCTAAAATGCTTTCTGTTAATTTTTTCGTAAATTACATTCATATTTTAAATAGTTTTATCGCGTTTTTTTCAGAGTGAATTTACTATTCCACACATACAATACAATATTTCAATTGAAATATTTATATACCAACTAGTGGATGTACCCGGCTTCGCCCGGGTTTTACCCGGGTAAAGGTTTGTCTAACGAATCTCTCGATAAAGTGAACATTTTTTCCCGGTCCCTTGAAAAATACTCGATAAGTTGAATAAAATCAATATTAATTGGTTCCCTCGGTAATTGGAAGTTAAAGGAATAGTATCTTGCTTTGGAATTGTATCATTATTCTTGTCTCAAATAAATTGGCGTGTCATCCTGAATTTTGTCTTTCCTAACTTTCTACATTACAAAATCATCGTATCATCATGATAATATTTAGAGCAGATTGTTGAATTATAACAGATAAATTAGAATATTTATCTTGATTATTTTTAGGCGAAAAGTTATTTCAAAAATGTTATTTGCTAGAAACCTTCCCAGTACTATACTAAATAACTTCCCAAAGTTTCATGGCGTTCCAATGAGTGATTTGGTCAGGCATAAAGGACACACACACACACACACATACATTCATTTATATATATACTAGCGGATGTGCCCGGCTTCGCCCGGGTTTTACCCGAGTGAATGTTTGTCTAACGAACATTTGTTAAAACAATTCTCTATAAACTTATAAAACGTACTCGGCTTCGCCCGGGGTTTTACCCGAGTAAAGGTTTGTCTAGCGAACATTTGTTAAAACAATTCTCTAAAAACTTATTTAAAAAAAAAAGATATTTTTTTATAATTTGAAACTCATAAATTTGAATCTCTCGATAAATTTAACATTTTTTCCCGGTCCCTGTGTGCCTTGTCATCCTGAATTTTGTCTTTCCTAATTTTCTACATTAGAAAATCATAGTTTTATCTAGTGAACATTTTTTCCCGTGTCACATTGTCGTGTCATCCTGAGATAATCTTACTTTTGATAAATAATATTTAAGATAACAAATTTAGTGATAAGAAAACTTGTTATCATCGTCACAATGGGGGCGCTGCTTGCGAGTTAAATCTACAAATCTGCAAATAACACCAAGGATATTCAAGATATTCAGGAAATTATTTTTCAAAAACCTTCCCGGTGATATACCTAATAATATCCCAAAATTTCACGGCGATTGGATTTATGGTTTTTGAATCTATAGAGTACAAACAAACAAACAGACAGACAGACATTCAATTTTATATATATAGACTAGCGGATGTGTACCCGGCTTCGCCCGGGTTTTATCCGAGTGAAAGTTTGCCTAACGAAAATTATTGATAATAATATTGCTGAACACACAGAATATTATGATAATAATATTCGTTACATTATATATTTATATAATATGTTTTCTTGGCCGACTGTTTTACATATGGTGTTATCTTAAAATTGCTTGTTTTGAATATTTTTTTAGATTGAGATTATTAGCTAGTATGTAAAAAAATTAACTCTGTTGATTTTTTTTTTTTGTATTTATATATAAATAAAATTAACTCTGTTGATTTTTTTGTATTTAATCGATAACACCGAAGTTACGCATGTTAATGTTAGGAAAAATATTTTGATGTTAAGCAAAACCTGCTCCATCTCGTTTTACATAAATGTTGAAAATTTTGTCGAAATTGATGCATTGTAACGAAAGTTTTTAGCGAACAACACTTATGAAATTTCCTTTTTATTAATATAGATAGAAGATAGATGACAGTTTAATTTCTTAATATATATTCAAATATTTTCTATTAATTTGATCTCTCTCTCTCTCTCTCTCTCCCTCTCTCTGTAAATCATTTAGAAATTTTATGAATTTCAGTGGCACATTAATATGCAAATATGGCCGGATCTCTTTTAAAACAATTTTACTTTTTTATATTACTTTTCAAATATTTTAAATTTCGTTTTTTCTAATTCTAACAGGCACGTGTATATTTAGAGCGTAGTATTTTTTTTTTGTGTATTATTATTGTTTGTTCAAATATTTGATCTTTTAGTCCAAGCTACATATTGGCGGTACTAGGGCAGGGAAAACGTGACCAGGATCATCTGGTTGTGTGAACCTAGATTGTCTTGGTTAGGTTTTTTGAGGTGAACAACCTTTGTTTGGGTCCCAGAGTTCTACTCTGGTGGGCGAAGGAGGAAGCCCACCAGGGAAGGGTAGACCTTAGATCCTCTTGCACTGTTTGAGAATAAGAACTAGAAAATACAGATATCAATTTGATACTATAAAATACAATCTTAAAATAAATGGCAGTAGATTCAATTTATCTACCACACAATATTTCCTGGTGAAAAGAATGATGTTTGAAATAAGCGTGCAAGCAAATAGCATTTTTGTTAAAACAGTATTTTTTCTGAGCAAACATCAACTATAGCATTACCTTAACGAATTTTATATTTTAAAAAGATTTAAATATTTAATGATTTTAATTATAATGATTTAATATCATCATTATTATTATCCATAATAATTTAGAATTCTGTATTGTCAACAAAAAAACTACTGAATCTATTATTAAAAAGATAAAAATTGATGTTTTTCTATTATTCTCTACCAAAACTACTGAAAAGTTATTGAGAATTTTTCATGAACATAATTGAATTTGAGTAAAAATATCAAGTCTCCAAGGAAAAGTATAATTTCAAAAACTTTTTTAACCTTTAGCTTACGGGCATGAACGTCTTTCTACTGGAGAAATCATGGTATAATGATTCTCCAATTTCCCTGGATGCCTGATATATTTACTCAATATTAATACAAGGGTTTGTTTTTTGAATAATTGAATATATAGATTAACATAAAATCCATTCAAAGTCTAAAATTAGACAACTAACATGCTATTTTGTATATTTTGGAGTTATAAAATGATCATGATTATTATATACTGAGGGACCCAGCTTCGCCCAGCTTCTTTCCGAGTAAGTGTTTGCCATACAAATATTGATTTAACAAATGTAATTTATTATGATTATATCATTATATAACTCTAATTAGTAAATCATTAGAATTACTATTTATTTATCATTATTACAATCATCATTTTTCACGTCTTTTATTTTGAAATTAACTCCATATAAAATGATTTTAAAAAGATATGATCACATTATAAACAATATTTGTTAAAGCGTTATTCGTTGGGTGAATATTCACTCGGAGATAATCCGGACGAAGCAGGCTTAAAATATATAATTGTAACTAATATTATTATACTAAATTCAACATTTTATTTTATACATACACACTCGGGTCAAAATTCACCTGAGTAAAGCTTGGGGTTTGCCCTGCTCATTCGGCTAGGTATACATGTTTTAATCAAATTGGTCATAGTTCTATTATTTAAATTATTACACATTTTTAAAATACAGTTGAACCTCCCTTTAGCAGACACCTCTCCCCAAAGGACAGTTTCATTTGCAAAATTACCATTTTTACAATTTAGCAACTCTCCGGTAAGAGGACACCTCTTCCTAAAGGACAGTTTGGCTCTGCAATTAGGTGTTGTCCTTTACAGCGAGGTTCTACTGTATATATAAATAATTGAATTGTCATCGGGAAATAGCAAGTTGAAAAATCTTAAATGTAAACATGTATGCGGACTACTTAAATGTTAGCGGACACCCCACTAGCAGACACCTCTCTACAAAGGACAGTTTTCATTTGAAAAATTACCATTTTTACTATTTAGCAACTTTGCGGTAAGAGGATACCTCTCCCTAAAGGACACCTTAACTCTGCAATTAGGTGTTGTCCTTTACAGGGAGGTTCTACTGTACATATAAATAATTGAATTGTCATCGTGATATAGCAATTTGAAAAATCTAAAATGTAAAAATTTATATACACTCAAGGACAAAACTTAAGAAATTGGAAAGTCTTTGTATAAGTTATTGTCTAAATCCCGATATATACATACTAAAAGGTACAACTTCCTTATATTCCATGAGTGTAAATCACATTGATATTAACTTAAATAAAAATGAGGATACAGAGTACAAGATCTAATCATAAATATTGATAAATATAGATAAAAGAATTAAATGAAACAGTATATCTTGATTTTTTTTTCTTTTCAGATTAATTTACACAAACATTTTTTTGGTAATGGTATTGTTATGTACTCTTCTACCTAATTTTCAATTATCTTAGGTTGTGTAGTTTTTCATTAGAAGAGATTGTATGCTACTGAAAAGTTATATATTTGCATAATATTTTACTATAATGCGGCTTGTGATTGTAAAACGACATTTGAAAACTATCCCGCATGTGTTTCTTTTCAACGAAAAATCAAAATTTATCTCAAGGAGAAATTCACAAATTCATCCTTTCATACCTCATCCCAAAGGTTAGAATTCTCCTTGAGAATTTCTCCTTGAGATAAATTTTGATTTTTCGTTGAAAAGAAACACATGCGGGATAGTTTTCAAATGTCGTTTTAAAATATTTTACTATTACAGAATGATCATAAGAACTAAAAACGGAAATATCTTTATTTACGGGGCTGTTAACCAAAATGAATGATTTTTGAACCCCGATGGACGCATAAAGCGGAATATATACAAAGCACTGTTGGAGGGGTCTGGGGATGGGTGGCCAGGGGATCATCGCCAGGTGAGAACTAAAAACATGAATATCTCACGCTATATATTGATTACATCACACAACAACAACCAAGTCCTTGGTCAAAACCATATATACATGTCGCAATATCGTTGCGGAATTTTTTGTTGTTGGTTGAGAATGGCGTAGATTGTTGAAAGCGCAGTCGTTTGAGTGGAAAGTGAAGCATACAGAGGGAATAACCAGGACACGTGATGGTGGTTTGAAAATAAAAGGCAACTAGTCGGAGGAAAGAAAGGCTTGAGGAGGCGGAGCGGTTTTTGACTATTGGCCTATCTATTCACATGGCGGTGATTGACTTAGCTGAAAGGATGAACGGGGGAGGTCTCTAGAGCAGGTGTTACCTCGGTGGGAGCTAGCTAACTACTCGATGGGATCCAAAAGAAGACTGTAGGTCCTAACTCGGTGGGATCGAAGTGAAGATTCTAGGTCCGAACTCGGTGGGAGCGAAGTGAAGACTATAGGTGCTATCTCGGTGGGATCGAAAGAACAACTGACAATTCTTGGTTCTCGATTTAACACGAGAACTCTTCTTACCTCTCATTGGTTGAAATGTGTGACGTGGCGGTTCCCTATTGGTTGACCTCTGCTGAGTTGCTCCCTAATTGGTCTACGTTACTTCTTTTGTCTTTAGACATGTCCCAGCTTGACCAGGAAGTAATAGTTTGTTGAACTCAACTTTTATTAGTTCCGCGATAATTAAACTGGGTATAACTTTACTAATGATCGTGCTAACTTCTAAGCCTCTTTTCCAGGCCTTTCTTCTAGGCCTTTCTGTCCTCCAATGTTACCTTTGTTCTTTTATTGACACAAATCATACATTTTATACATATTGGATTGACTATTGGCATCTATGTATGTACAAATTATGACAGATACGCCCCCTACATGTGAAGAATTTATGAAGGGGTTTTAGTCTGAATAAGTTCTGTAAAGCAAAGGAAATAATTTTGAGCGAAAATTAATTGGTTATAGGGAGGTTATATACAACATTGATAAGGATATAAGAGATAAAAAAATGTAGTGTTAATGCTATATAGTTGGTTTATAGTTAATAGAAATCAAAAATTTGTAAAGGTGAATCATAAGTTGAGTACTATGGTACATAGTGAAAAGGAAAAATTGCCTAACTACATTTTTTGCTCGAGATTGGGAAGGAAATCGAGGAAATTTCATGAGGTAATTTTAAAATCAAAAATAAAAATAAAAATAAAAATAGTTGACTGAAATCAAAGTGAAGGCGTGGTTGAAAAAGAAAAATGCCTTGTTGTGTAAAAAAAAAGAAAAAGAAAAAAAAAATGCTTTGTTGCATTGATGAAAAAGAAAAAATGCCTAATTACTTTTTGCTCGAGTTTGGGAAGGAAAACGAGGAAATTTCATGAGGTAATTTGAAATCAAAAATAAAAATAAAAGAAATGTTGAGCGAAATCAAAGTTGAATGCTTGGTTGCGTAAAAAAAAAGAAAAATGAAAAAGGTTTTTCAAAATTAAAGGATAACTTAATGTCTTAAGTTTAACCGAAAACCAATGAGTTTTCGTTGATAAATGGAACTACGATAAAATAAACTAAGTGGTAAATAAAATGGTGAATATTTGCTAAAATACGTGATAATAAATTGAATAAGTTGATAAATTGGTTAAAATATTTTAATTAAATTTTAAAAAATAGTGAAAATGGTTAATATATAAAAAAAAATTATATAGTGGTTTGAACCCGTTTTTGTATCTACATGCCATGATCTATATTTCTTAATTGATTAATTTTGCCCTATAAATTTTTTTGTCTCTTCTGTTGCGACATTTAGGCGGAAACGTGATCCTATCCTCAAGTGCGAATTTATGCTATGTATACAGGAGACATGGAAATCTATATAACCTTTTCGTGTATTTATGTCTTGTGTCATTGTTTTTTTGAGATCTCAAAAGCCGAATGTCGTATTTTAATTTGTCTCGAGCCTTAATGCGTTCTAGGGGTTTTTATGCGATCCCCTAGGGCACTTAAGATGTGCTCGCCCAATATCCACTTTATATATTGGGTGTCGGTGCCTAAATTAAAACCTTGAATACAGGATTCGAGGGGATTCTCGATCCTTCTAAAAGGTCGCTTAATTCCTTTTGGGGGAAAACATAAGTTCGAAAACTAATTAACAATTAAAGTGGCAATGTGCGTGAACTTTGTTCGTAATTGACTTTGAGATCTACGTGTAGGTGGAATATGTAACGTTTTTTTTTTTTTGGAAGTCTGTAAGAGTAATTAGGATTTAATTATAATAGGGATGTGAACTCATTTGGATGTGTCGGTAATGTCTTGTGGGAGTGAAATTGAATTGTATTTGTAAAAGTCGATATGTAGCTGGAATAGGGAATGGAATTGGGTGATATGGAGAGAGGTTCCCAAACTGGCGACATGTAGAAGTTCCCCGCTTGACCTCAATTTAGACGAGGGGCCCACTGTAATTAGATCCGGAAATGGGGGAACTTCCATCCTCTGTTTGCATACGGCTGATTTTATCGCCCCGCGGGAGATATCTGCCTCCTAATTGTCTTTTGTTCAACTTGGATCTTTTTATGGTTCTCTACTTATTTTACTGGAGTGGGATTTTTTTCTTTCTTTCGGCACTGGTTTGTTACTTTTCAGTTACTCCTATCTCCTCGGAATTTATTTAGATTTTCTGCAAAAATGTTTCCTAAAATTATAATAAGTTTTACAAATGCTTGTCCTAAATGAAAAACTGCCTCCTTCAGCTCGAAAACTCTATTAGAAGGCATGGTATAGGTTAACAAATAACTAAGGAATAAAACTGGGGTACATTTATAGGGTAGGACTAGTAAACAAAGGATAAAAATCAGATGAAAGATAGGGTATCGATACATGTTCTTCCATATTGTCATAAATGGTGATTCTGAAATATTTGCTCGAACCTTATTCATTGTTGGCCGTTCAATTTCTCACTGCTTGTTATCGTTGGGGAGTGGCGTGTATCGTTTTTGGGACAGAATGGTAGGATTTAAATGATTGTCAGGTTTGCAGTTCTTAATATCGGGGAAGAATGGTGTAAATCGCCTTGTTGAAAAAATGGCAGGGTCTAAATGCCTGAAAGGCTCGCTGTTTGTGGGTTTGAATCTTAATGGCTCTGCTGGGAATAATTCGGGTGTGAAATGCTTAAACGAGAACGTGTAATCGGGTTTGGGCTTTATATGACATATTCTAACGGCGGGTGGTGATATATAACGGACTGTTTCTGTATACAGCTTAAGCTTGTTGACGTGGATCGTATCAGTGTCTCTTTGAAGAGGTTTATTTGGTCGATCTATACGGACCACATTTGGTGAAATAATTTCTAATATCGTGTGGGGTCCTGTGAAATATGGCGCGAGTTTCCCTGTATTGGGGTGGTGATATAATTTAACTAACACTAGATCACCTACTTCGAAATGTGGTTGTTTGTGTCGTTGATCATAAATGTTTTTGTCTTGAAGATGCTTGTTTTGTGTTCGTGTGTGTGCAATCTTTCTAGCTCTGTCGATATCTGGGTAAGGTGTGCTGTGGTTAGAGAGTTCTGGGGGTAGGATACCAAACATTAGGTAGATGGGTGGAAAACCTGTGGTAGAGTGTGGGGTTTTGTTATATATGACTGTAACTCTTTTGACCAACTTGGTCCATGCGATCTTAGGATTTTCTAAATGTAATAGCCTAAGTTTTCCCGTGAGGGTGGCGTTCAGGCGTTCACATAGACCGTTGGCTTGTGGATTGTTGCTGGTTGTAAGTAGTGGGTGGATGTTTCTATTAAGTAGGAAACTACAAAATTTTGGCGAAGTGAAGGCAGGGGCTCTATCCGTAAGGAGGCGTTTCGGAGAACCATCCTGTAATACTCGCTTAAGTACTTGTTGGTAGGTGGTGATGCTGGTGGATTTAGATGGAAAAGTCCACGCGTAGCGCGAAAAATGGTCGACTACAACATGGAGGTATATTTTGGTGTTGCCATACTTGGCAAATCCTGCTATGGTGTCTAGGGATAACAGGTCGAAAGGTTCTTTGGCTTCCGGAGGTTGACTTAACTCCCCGTAAGTGGGTCCCAATGGATGTTTTGTTAATTGGCAGGTGGGGCAGGTCTTAACCTTTTGTTTAATGTCTTTTGACATACCTTGCCAGTAATATTGCGTGGAGATGAGTCGTGACATTTGTGAAATACCGGGGTGATTGTATTGTGCGTGTACTGTTTGTAAGAGTTGTTGTATGAGTGGTTTTGGAATTATAATCTTGGTTACACCTTTTCGGGAAACTGTATGTAATCCATTACGATCAATGGTCAGGCTAGACTCTCTCGATGGAGGAGGTTGGTGTGTCTTGATAAGGGATGCGTCTAAAAATCCACAGAACGGGTTACGGGACAGAAGATCCGCCTCATACTGTTGTTTTCCCTTTATGTAGCGGACTTCATACTCGTAACTCGATAGCCGTAAACTCCATCGAAACAATCTGCCGGACGGGTTTTTGATGGTCTTCAGCCATTGCAATGCGTGATGGTCAGAAAATATAGTAAACTTTCTGCCCATCAGATGGATGCGAAACTTCTCCACACTCTCAACGATTGCTAAGCACTCAAGTTCAGAGATGGAGTAGTTTTTCTCGTGTGGGCGCAATGTTCGGCTGAAAAACTGAACTGGATACACGTTCCCGTCAGGGTGAACCTGTTTGAGAATGCCTGCTATACCGAGGGTGGATGCATCGCAATACACTTGGCATGGCAGGCCTTCTTTGTAAAGGTGTAAAATGGGGTGTTGTGTGAGGTTCCCTTTCAGGTCAATGAACGCCTTTTGGCAAGCTTCATCCCAGATCCACACGACATCCTTTTTGAGGAGGTTATTGAGTGGTGCTCGCAAGCGAGCGTATTCCGGGATGAATTTGTTATAGACGTTCACAGCGCCTAAAAAGGATTGTAGTGTTTTTCGGTTGTGTGGTTGTTTAATGGCGTGAATGATGTCTGTGTTGCGTGTGAGCGGTGTGGTTGTACCAGCTGTGACGGTGTAGCCTAGGAAATCTATGGACTGCTTAAAAAATTCGCATTTCGCGAAGTTAAGTTGTAACTCCTCTGCTTCGCAAAAGGCGAAAAATTGTCGCAGGTGGTTTTGATGTTCCTCCAATGTGTTGGAGTAAATGATGAAATCATCAAAGTAATGTGCCACACAGTCAAGTCCGTGTCTCTGTAGGACCTGACTCATGGCTCGTTCGTAGATCTGAGGGCTGGTTTTTAATCCGAAAGGTAATCGAGTGGGTTGGTATAACCCTTCGAGGGTGGCAAATGCTAACAGTGGTCGAGAATCGGGGTGTATTGGGACCTGCCAATACGCAGAGGATATGTCGGCCGTGGAGAAATACTTGGCCTGTGCGAGGCGGTCGAGGATATCCTCGATTCTCGGGAGGGGATGGACATCAGAGCTAATTAGCTTGTTCACCTTTCTATAATCGATACAAAACCGTTTGGTCTTGTCGCGCTTAGTGACGAGGGTGACAGGGCTCGAGAAAGGTGAAAAGGATTGCTCTATAATGCCATTCTCTAGCATTTGTTGGACTTGATTACGGATTTCTTGTTGGTCACATATCGGAACACGATATGGCCGTATGGTAATTATTTTGTCGGAATTCGTGGGTATTTTTACTGGTGGAATCCGTAAGCAGGGTACGTTGAATTTGTTCTGTGTGAAGATGTGATTGTATCTTTGTAAAAGTGTTGTGAACTGGGGTGTATAGAGCGGATTGTGTGTCGTGTTGTAGCATGTATGTGGCAAAGGATTTTGTTGGGTCTTAGTGTGAGTGTCGAGTTCGTTGTGTGGGTTTGTCATGTGATATTTGTGAGACGACGTATGATCACCTATGTGCTTGGTATGCGAGTTGTCTCGCTGTATGGGTATGTTTTGGGCATGGTGTTTACAAGTTGAAGCCGTTGTGGCTTTGTTATTTGAGGGCATGTAAAAAAGGCAATTGGCCTTAGTGAAAAAATGGCATGTAGATAAGGGTTTTTTTTCAATGAATGCACGCAATGGTTGTCATAGGCGGAAAGTTTGGCTGTAGGGTAAGATCTTTGTGATATCGCCTGACATTGCCAGTAGGTGCATACATTTGGTACATGGTTAAAATGGTAGGATGGGGTAGACAATGGGGCGCCCAGCTGGAATATAGTGCATTTACTAAAATCTATTGCTAATTTGAATTTGTGGAGGCTATTAAGGCTAAGGATTCCAAATGGTAACGGTGCATTCACTACATGGAAATGCTCTCTTCGAGATATTTGTCCTATGGTTAGAGGGAGAGACAGTTTACCCATTGTTTTTGCAAAACCATCCAGGGTTTGGAGATCCAGTGAATGTCTCTTAAGGGTTAATTTAGGCAGGTGAGTTTTTAACATATGGTAGAGGTTATATGGCACTATATTCAGGCTGGCGCCTGTATCAATTAAAAAGGGGCATGGTATATTAGGGGTTAGGAAAAGTTTTACAGTCAGTTGGGTTAGGGAGCCTACCTCAGTCTCGAAAAGTCTGCTCTGCTGGGGTGTCTCTGGCTTGACTTGGTTGCTGGGGACTCGGGACTGGTTGCTTTTGGACTGATTGCACTGTCCTGGCACTTTGATATCGGTTGCTCGGGACTGATTGCACTGTCCGTTCTTTTTCATGGGTCGCCGGGACTGGTCGATGCCGGCATTCGCTGTGCCAGTGTCTCGCGCCGCAGAACTTACAGTTGGACGGTGGAAGAGGTGCATTCCAGGCACCTGGGCGTCGAGGTGTGTTGTGGTACGGACCCGACATCGTGGGCGGTTGGTCCTCTCTGTGTCGCGTTGCCGGTACACTGGGCCCGTGGATCCGCTGTACCAGTCGGAACCACTCTCCTAGGTTCTCGGGAGGCACTACGCGGACTAGGCGCTGGTCGGAGAATGGCAACCCTTCTGTCAGCGTCTCGAGGATCACCTCCTGCGGGAGCCCTAGTTGCAGCCCCATGGCGGTTTTCTCCCGGTAGTAGGTCTCTAGGTTGGCTTGTCCAGTAAGCTTCATGGCGAAATATTTCGCAAAGGACGCTTCGCTTGACTTAGGATAGAGATCTAAGAGGATTTGTCTCACCTGGAAATAGCTCCGGTCGGCCAGCCGAAGTTTCCTGAAAAGCTCCAGGGGTTGTCGCACCAGGTAGTTTGGTAGACGGAGCAATTTTTCTTGTTCTTCCATGGAGTCTTCCATTTTCCGGTCGAATGCTTGGAAAAACTGGGTCGCGCTGTATGTTCCATCGAATGGCGAGATTGTCGGTCCTGTAGGATCGCATGACCTACCCTGAGACAGCGCGGCGGTGAACTGCCGAATGACGTCCGCTAGAGGGCCCGCTTCCTGTCTGCTGCCTTCTTCCTCCCTTTCTTTCGTTGGGTCGTCCTTCTTGACGCCGATTAAATCTTGGTTAATCTCCATTTCTTTATCCTGTCGACTTAATCCGTTTGTCGCAATATCGTTGCGGAATTTTTTGTTGTTGGTTGAGAATGGCGTAGATTGTTGAAAGCGCAGTCGTTTGAGTGGAAAGTGAAGCATACAGAGGGAATAACCAGGACACGTGATGGTGGTTTGAAAATAAAAGGCAACTAGTCGGAGGAAAGAAAGGCTTGAGGAGGCGGAGCGGTTTTTGACTATTGGCCTATCTATTCACATGGCGGTGATTGACTTAGCTGAAAGGATGAACGGGGGAGGTCTCTAGAGCAGGTGTTACCTCGGTGGGAGCTAGCTAACTACTCGATGGGATCCAAAAGAAGACTGTAGGTCCTAACTCGGTGGGATCGAAGTGAAGATTCTAGGTCCGAACTCGGTGGGAGCGAAGTGAAGACTATAGGTGCTATCTCGGTGGGATCGAAAGAACAACTGACAATTATTGGTTCTCGATTTAACACGAGAACTCTTCTTACCCCTCATTGGTTGAAATGTGTGACGTGGCGGTTCCCTATTGGTTGACCTCTGCTGAGTTGCTCCCTAATTGGTCTACGTTACTTCTTTTGTCTTTAGACATGTCCCAGCTTGACCAGGAAGTAATAGTTTGTTGAACTCAACTTTTATTAGTTCCGCGATAATTAAACTGGGTATAACTTTACTAATGATCGTGCTAACTTCTAAGCCTCTTTTCCAGGCCTTTCTTCTAGGCCTTTCTGTCCTCCAATGTTACCTTTGTTCTTTTATTGAAACAAATCATACATTTTATACATATTGGATTGACTATTGGCATCTATGTATATACAAATTATGACATACACTAGCCGAATGACCCGGGCAACGCCCGGGGCTTGCCCGATTAAATGCTTTTATTCAAATACTATTCGTTACAATTATAAGTTGGCGCCGTGGATGTCATTCTTGTGAAACGTCCCGCTCCAAACTTTGTGTCTGAGAAGCGATATTTTTATAAAGAGATGATCTGGCTTTGTGTCTTCTGCTCGAATGAATGTTTTTCTGTTAGAATTTTGTTCCTGCATACTAAAAATGAACTGGCTTTACCCGTGGTCTCTGCTTTTTGGATTTTTTCCGGATATAATTTTGTATCTGATAATCAGATATGATACAGCAATATTGTCATCATCATTTTCTGAATAAAAAACAACTACTTTTTCCCCAGAACCTGTCAATTTATTTTTCTTGACTAAAAATCCGAAAAATATATTTTCCAAATTTTCTCTATGTCCTGTTAAAACACGTTTTACATGTCCATTAGGTGAGCTGATATTACCTCCCATATTCACCGCTAGAGGCGCTGCTTGCGAGCGAAAGGGCAAATTTGCCACGCAATTTGCAAATAACTTGTATACATACTTGTATACTTGTGTACATAGACCGTAAATCTGTACATAGACAGGAAAAGCACATATATTTTAATAATATAAATGAGTTTTAAAAATTGCAAAAAAAAAAATGCATCGGCCGGGAATCGAACCCGGGACGCCCGCGTGGCAGGCGAGCATTCTACCACTGAACCAAAAGCAAACGGTGACAGAATTAAGAAAGAATTGTGCATGACGCTGATAACTATATATATTAATGATACAGCAATATTGTCATCATCATTTTCTGAATAAAAAACAACTACTTTTCCCAGAACCTGTCTATTTATTTTTCGTGACTAAAAATCCGAAAAATATATTTTCCAGATTTTTCCCTATGTCCTGTTAAAACACGTTTTACATGTCCATTATGTCAGCTGATATTACCTCCCATCTTCACCGCTAGAGGCGCTGCTTGCGAGCGAAAGGGCAAATTTCCCACGCAATTTGCAAATAACTTGTATACATTCTTGTATACTTGTGTACATAGACCATAAATCTGTACATAGACAGGAAAAGCACATATATTTTAATAATACAAATGAGTTATAAAAAGTGTAAAAAAAAAATGCATCGGCCGGGAATCGAACCCGGGGCGCCCGCTTGGCAGGCGAGCATTCTACCACTGAACCAAAAGCAAACGGTGACAGAATTAAGAAAGAATGCATGACGCTGATAACTGTATATATTAATCTATATATATAAAAATGAATGTATGTGTGTCTGTTTGTTTGTTTGTTTGTTTGTCCTTTATGCCTGACCAAATCACTCATTTGATCGCCATGAAACTTTGGGAAGTTATTTAGTATAGTACTGGGAAGGTTTCTAGCAAATAAATTTTTTGAAATAAATTTTCGCCTAGAAATAATCAAGATAAATATTCTAATTTATCTGTTATAATTCAACAATCTGCTCTAAATATTATCATGATGATACGATGATTTTGTAATGTAGAAAATTAGGAAAGACAAAATTCAGGATGACACGGCAATTTATTTGAGACAAGAATAATGATACAATTCCAAGGCAAGATACTATTCCTTTAACTTCCAATTACCGAGGGAACCAATTAATATTGATTTTATTCAACTTATCGAGTATTTTTCAAGGGACCGGGAAAAAATTTTCACTTTATCGAGAGATTCGTTAAACAAACCTTTACTCGGGTAAAACCCGGGCGAAGCCGGGTACATCCATACAAGAATAATGATACAATTCCAAGGCAAGATACTATTCCTTTAACTTCCAATTACCGAGGGAACCAATTAATATTGATTTTATTCAACTTATCGAGTATTTTTCAAGGGACCGGGAAAAAAATGTTCACTTTATCGAGAGATTCGTTAGACAAACTTTTACTCGGGTAAAACCCGGGCGAAGCCGGGTACGTCCGCTAGTAGATTATAAACACAAGGTAACAAGACCACATCCATGATAAGGTACAATTTGGATTATAGATTATAAACACAAGGTAACAAGACCACATCCATGATAAGGTACAGTTTGGATTATAGATTATAAACACAAGGTAATAAGACCACATCCATGATAAGGTACAATTTGGATTATAGATTATAAACACAAGGTAACAAGACCACATCCATGATAAGGTAAAGTTTGGATTATTACTATATATAGTCACGACCGTCTTTCCTCATCGGCCGCCTCTGACACGGATAATATACAGCTATCATCGTCATGCGTTCTTAATTCTGTCACCGTTTGCTTTTGGTTCAGTGGTAGAATGCTCGCCTGCCACGCGGGCGCCCCGGGTTCGATTCCCGGCCGATGCATTTTTATTTTTTTTACAATTTTTAAAACTCATTCATATATTATACAAGAATGACATCCACGGCGCCAATTTATAATTGTAACAAATAGTATTTGAATAAAAGCATTTAATCGGGTAAACCCCGGGCGTTGCCCGGGTCATTCGGCTAGTATTATATATTACAGTATAATCCATTATAGTAAAAAATATAGTCTCACACATATACACTTTATTTTTTAGTTTTATTAAAGTTAATCTTTAATATGGCTTTGTAGTGCCGGTGGTCTATAGTATTATTATGGCCTTTGTAGTCTATACATGTTCGTAGAACATGTTCTAGTTTTATTATAAGTATGCATTTATTAACAAAAAATTATGCAACAATATTACCATTTTTATTGCATCCCAAAATAACCAATAGTCTGATATTTGGCTATTTAAAAAATATAGGTATCGAATTCCTTTCCGATATAACTTATCATTTTTTCAATCATACAAAAAAGTATAAGTTATTATTATTATTGTTTTTTATTATTATTATTTCGTCTCAATTTACAGGTGTTACATTCGAGTCACCTTGTCCTGGCTATTTACACATGGTGAGTTGGAGTAGAGGTGGTCCCCCCGGACCTTGCAGGAGGGCAGCTGTCTGAAGAAACAAAGGGGTTATTCAATCATTGTCTTCCCTAAAAATTACTAGGGGGTCTTTTTACTTGTTATTATTATTTTCAGACTTCCAATATATATTAGGTCAATCACAAAGTTTCAAACAGATTGATTCAAAAGTTTATTACGAAACACATAGCCAAAAAAGAAACATATTGTTTACTTAAATGTTATCTTTTTTTGTATATTTACTTTCCAAAATTTTACTTTATTTTTATTTGACTTTAATCACAAGACATTAGCGCGCCATCTGTAAACAACAAATATAATTATTCAGCGCGGATTTTTCTTTTTTCTTAAAGAAAACAACTAAATAACTTCATTTCACGTAGTTTTAATTGGATTTTACTTTTTTTGGATGCTGCATTCAGTGGCATTATGCATTCATCATTATCGAATATAATGAAAGGAATTGGTAAAATGGAGTTCAGGGAACAAGAAAATGTAAGTAAGTCATGTTCAAACTTAAATAACGATTGTAATTTTTTTTTAATTCGTAATATCTCCCTATTATTGAGACTTCAGACTCACCAATATGTTCAACTAACAAATAGTGTTTTGGTACCTAGTAGATGTAAAAGCTAATTTGCTTTCTACATATGTAGACATGTGGTGCACTTACAGGTAGTCTCTAACTTTCCACCAAGATTATGTAGACCGTGTAATTGAGATATGAAAAAATAAAAGCTTACTTAGTTGAAGTTTTTTATACAAAATACCCCAAAGTTTAATTTTTTAATAATTAAGAATTACTTCTTTTTTTCACGAAACTGTAGTTTTGCATGTGTGCTTTCATCAATATCATTTATTCAATCTCCAAATAATTCAATATCCATACTTAGTTCCATATTTACCATTTTGTAGCCTCTATCTATCACGATTATCTTAATATTTTTCTACGTTATAATCTATAATTCTGATATATTTGTATTTTGATTATTCAATGTATTCTTAAACGTTGTCAATCATGTTTTAAAAAAAGCTTTTATACTACAGAAATCCGGGTAACATTAAGAAAGAGGGATTTGAAAAATTGAAACTACTATTATTATATCGTTCAAATAATATTATATAGGTTTCAAAGTGAGAGAGAGAGATTGAATATACTTTTATTAACGGAAATATCTTTGCTAGCCAAAATGGATGATTTTTGAGCCCCAATGGCCGCGTAAAGCGGAATATATATAAACCACTATGACCAGGCTGGAGAGGCTAGGGACAGGATCTCCGTCAGGGAAGAGGCAGGTTTGGCCAGATTGGGTCCGCGGAGGTCAGGAGGCAGGAAGGCGGGAGAACTAGAACTTCTTGCCTCGTGGTCGGCAAAGAGGCCCTTGGCTAAACAGTTGGCGCATATGGCCGTGCGCGGGTTGGCGAGTATATACTTTTATTAATTGTACAACAACAACATCCGCCCAAAATGTGGACAGGTTACACTTACATCGCCCGCTCAAGTCCATCTCGGGACTTTTCCGGGCTCTTCTTAAGAAGGTTCAGTGAAAAGGTGGGTCTGGTATGGAGGCATGTCAAGAGGTGAGTTGTTTCCCCCAGATATGTACAGGTTATAGATACTAGAGTGGGCAGATAGTTAAGGAAAGGTTATGATAGTATAAATTGGGAGGGTACATATAAGATTGATTTTTCGGGAAGCCATTGGGACCAAACATTTTTTTTGGTCGCAGTGGTTACAGCCTTCTCCACGCTGACGAGCGCCAACAGCGCGAAACGCGTTCGTGGATGGCTTTTCTTGATTTATCAAGAAATTGGGTTGGCCAAATATCACGGAGCAAGCTAAATAAACGTTTAGTTTATTTTTGCTCCACTAGATGGCGCTCTGCCATCTAAAAAGCACATGTGCTCGTGGTCAGGAGATGCCTTCTTTATTTTTAACTAGCCGAATGACCCGGGCAACGCCCGGGTTTTACCCGATTAAATGTTTTTATTCAAATAATATTCGTTACAATTATAAATTGGCACCGTGGATGTCACTTTTGTGAAACGTCCCGCTCCAAACTTTGTGTCTAAGAAGCGATATTTTTATAGAAAGATGATCTGGCTTTTGTTTTCTGCTCGAATGAATGTTTTTCTGTTAGAATTTTGTTCCTGCGTACAAAATAATGAACTGGTTTCACCCGTGGTCTCTGCTTTTTGGAATTTTTCCCTATATAATTATGTTTCTAATAATCAAAGATGATACAGCAATATCGTCATCATCATTTTCTGACTAAAAATATATAGTTTTAATAATTGAATTATATTTATTTATTTTTTTAAATAGCCTATCGTCTTCCCCGTATTTTTTTACCTATGTATGGAAATTTTGGTTTGAATTAGTGAACTACTGCGAATTTGTATACCGGACATACAAACAGACAGACAAACAAACATACAAACATTCATTTTTATATATACAGTGGACCCTCGGTTTGCGAGCATAATCCGTTCCAGAGCCATGCTCGTACTCCAAAACGCTCGTAGTGCGAAACTAATTTCTTATTTTTAATAATTGAAACTCGGGCAATTCTTCTTGCTACGAACAATTGCACAGTTTCCCACATTTTACATATTTCCCGAATCTGATCTGAAGGGAGGGATCCCAGTGAATTTTCATCCATCACGATTACGGGCAACCATCACGAGTTGCTCGTAATGCGAAATTTCACTCGTAATCCGAGGTAAAATTTTTCAAAAAATTTTGCTCGTACTGCGAAAAGCTCGTACTCCAAGGTGCTCGTAAACCGAGGGTCCACTGTATAGAGATATCAACACCTGACCCACTTATCTTTTATTTTTTCTATTATTTTTTCATATAAGATTATATAGGGTTAATATTTACATAGTTAAAAATCTTATCAATATAGCGATAAAGATTCTTGGTCATCAGATATGTTTTGATATGGTTTTATCAATCTTAGAGAGAACTTTATAACACATGCATAGTTAACACTCATAGACAAAACTTAAGGAAGTTTTACCTTTTAGCATGTATATCAGGATTCAGACAATAACTCTGAAATATATTTGCTATGCAATGACCTTTATTGAAGACATGCTAGATAAACAAGTGTGAACATAATTTTCTCTGTCTCCTTAAAAAAAAAAAATTGACGACCGGCGATAGCAAAATATGAAAATTTCTTAAGTTTTGTTCATGAAAGTGTATTTCAAACTTTCATTTTAAATATCAATTTTAATTTTTCAATGATTTATATTTTATAGATATAATATTTTTGTTGTTATCTGTGGTTTTTTATTTGTTATAGATAAAATGATCGAAATATTTTTTAAAAATTTCATAATATAAACGGAAAGTTGGCATTCTGAGTTTCAGGAACCTGGGTTCTGAACACTTCTCAATAGAATTAAAATCGCATTTTAAGGTAAATGATTTTTTTTTTTAATTTTACATCAACAATTTTTTCCGAGGTTTTTATCACACTTATTTTATAAAAATACAATTTAGCTTCAGCAAAAAAAAATAATTAAAAGGTAAATATGCATTTTTCTTCAGATTTCAAAATTCAAACACACAAAAAAACATCTTATTTGTTTGACCAAAATATAATTTTGATATAAAGTACACTCATAGACAAAACTCAAAGAAGTTGTACCTTTTAGCTTGCATATCAAGATTCAGACAATAACTCAGAAAGATATTACAGTGACCTTCATTGAAGACACACGAGATAACCAAGTGTGGACAACATTGCCTGACTTTCCACTTCCTTAAGTTTTGTCCATGAGGAGATATGTAAATAAGTTTCAGTTTTTGTTTGTTGTTGTTTCCACAAAACAGAACGATTTACTTAACTAATCATCTATATTTTTTATTATTGTTTACCAAAAGAAAAAGTTGATACTGTGTGTAACAAAATTTAGATCTTTGATATCTTGGAAATTGCAGGATATACCATATTGCCAAATAAAGTCATTTAATTTTACAAATTTTCAGATCGTATTTGCATATCTTATGTAGGATTATCATTTAGAGGATGTGGTAGATTTTATTATTCAAGTTTTATACCATTAAAAGATATTATATAAAACAAAATGAATGTATTGAGAAAATATAAAAGAACAAAAAGGAGTTTCTTGTGTAGAAACACGTTTATTCCGCTAGCTTTCAAACGTCATTGTTCTTCAACGGGCGTGAAGATAATACATGACAATATATAGAAGTACAATGAGAGACAATATATTCACAATTCTATATATTGTCATGTTTTATCTTCACGCCTGTTGAAGAACAATGTCGTTTGAAAACTAGCGGAATAAACGTGTTCTACACAAGAAGTTCCTTTTTGTTCTTTTTTATTATCGCAATATAGTACACCTATCCCCCGATTTACACGGTAGATACGTTCCTGAGAAAAACGTGTAAATCGGGGGATAGGTGTACACAGAAATAAAAATAAAATGCATTGACAGGTTAAAATATGTAGTCAGCACATAACCTCGGGATTCCTCGTGAGATGTGTACACAGCGCATGTGTTCAATCACAGTAGCATTTAGTATAGTGCGATAAAAACAAAACAAAAAACTTATTTGGAAAACCGTGTAAAAGCGAAAACGTGTAAAACAAGTACCGTGTAAATCGGGGGATAGGTATACTTTATGTTACAGCTAGCACTATATAAACAAAAAGCGTCTTGTAGATTGCAAAGATTCAATAAATAAAAAAGGACTTAGCTTTTTTATCTGTTTTTTAAACAGATTCTTTCATATTCTTTTTTTTTTCTTCTATTAATATCCTTCTGTTTAAAAATTTCCATCCATTCAGAATCACACGTCAAATATTTGACAAACGAAACCTATTTTCAGAATTTTTTATTTTTTAGTTTCTTTTCTCGTTGCCATTTTAAGCATTAATATGACGTTGGCATTAATTATCTTTTTTTTTTAACAATGCAGTAATACCTCTAATGAATGACTACCTGCTTTAACGATCGTCTTTGTAAAAACCGAATGGTTTTCACTTAATGGAGGTTCAGGAGAGATTTGGCTAAATCTGAAGCACTGCATTTAATTGGTAAGAGAGTAAGAGGTAATCAAACAACATGATCATGTCAAATTTTAGGCTAGGCTGGTTAGGTACAGGTTAGGCCTCAGATACGGGTAAGTTCAGGCTAGGTTCGGGTATGGTTAGGTTCAAGTTTGGTAGGGTTAGGTTCAAGTTTGGTAGGGTTAGGCTCAGATTTGGTCTGGTTAGACTCAGGTTTGGTTTGTGGTTAAGTTAAACTCAGGTTTGGTTAAGTTAAACTCAGGTTTGGTTAGGTTGAACTCAGATTTGGTTATGTTAAGCTCAGGTTTGGTCTGGTTAGACTCAGGTTTGGTCTGGTTATACTCAGGTTTGGTTAAGTTAAACTCAGGTTTGGTTAGGTTAGGCTCAGGTTTTGTAAGGTAAGGCTCGATTTTGGTAGGGTTAAGCTTAGGTTTGGTTAGTTTAGGTGTAATTCGGATTTGTCCAACCTCGAAAGATCAGAAACATCCATGTTTTTTAAAGCGATGTAGAATTGGAAATGCAACCTTCCGTTTAATAATAATTGGTAGAACTTTCCTTTAGTATGTCCCTCATAGTTTAAATCGTTTTTTTTTTTTTGTTATTGTTGTTTTAGCTTGGTTAGGTTTAGTTTGGTTTGATTAGATGAAGTGTAGATTAGCGAACCAATTTAGCTGTTTGTCACATAAAACTTTAACGAAAAAAAAAACGAAAATCACTCGTTAAACACGAGCGTCTAGCGATTCTTGCTTCCAGTAAACAGTGAGTTTTGTAACTGAATTTAATATCAAATATAATCGCTTCATTTGAACTATATACGCCATGCCTTATTAAGAACAATTTATTAAAGTTTATGGTACAAAGTTAAATAGATGAAGAAATAGTACAAAAGAGAAATTGTACTGGGTTCAGGTGGATACATTTCAAGAAAGAGGCTCTTCTGATTGTGCAACTAAAAGTTATACGATTTGATGCCTTTTTCTTAAGTTATATATATAAATCAAATTTCAGTATACATCGGATTTTAAAAAAAGACAATTTATTTTACAAGAGAAGGAATCGCCTGACATCATCTTGAAGGAAGAAGGAACAAAAGTTTATATTCTATTATAAAAGAAACACGTCGCCGTTAACTTTTGTTCCTTCTTCAACAAATTATTTTCTTAATATTTTGATGGGTTACTCACCTCTCTTTATCGAGTTTTTTTTATTGTGATTTAAACCTTGCCTTTTAAATATATAATAGGTATATTTATTGGAAATATTTTTCAAACTATAATTGAATATACGGTATAACCTCCCTGTAAAGGATAACACCTAATTGCAGAGCCAAAGTGTCCTTTAGGGAGAGGTGTCTTCTTACCGGAGAGTTGCTAAATAGTAAAAATGGTAATTTTGCAAATAAAAACTGTCCTTTGTGGAGAGGTATCTGCTAAAGGGAGGTTCTACTGTAACATCTATGTCTGTCTGCAGTGCATAATTTAAACTCGGAAACTGCTGAGACTTGGATTTTTAAAGCGATTGTTCTTGACCTAAAAGTAGGACAAAATCCAAAATTCATATATACAGGTTTCTATCTCAAACTTCCTTTTGAATTACAAGCAAAAACTGGCAAAATCAATATTGATTTATCTGTTATATTTAATTAATCTGCCTTTAAATATCATAATGCGTATTTACAGTAGAACTTGGATAATTCAAATATTTATCTTGGTCCCTAGAATTTCCTATAAATATAATTTCCGTTTTTAATTCAAAATTTTGAATAATTTGAATTTTATTTTTGTCCCTTTGGCTTTGAATTATCTAAGTTCGACTGTATTTGTATATTACAACAACAACAACAAAAACCTTTATTAAGACACTATTGTCTTACAAGGGGATTCCCCTAAAAGGTTATATATGTACATGAGTGAGGAGGAAAAGCAATTTAGAGGGGAGGGCGAGCAATCAGCCGTTGTCTGTGGATTTGAGCACTTCTTCTCTCATTTTATCAATCGCCTTGAAAAAATTAAAATATTTATAAACAAATGTTTTATCCAGCAGGAGAGCAGTAAAGATTTTATATACATGTTGTTCATTGTAGTGAGTTAGCTCCGAAATTTCGCGAATTTCCATTCTCTTTTCATGTAGGAATGGGCAATGGAATAGATAGTAGACCAAATTGTCTTGGATGCCAACATTACAGAAGTAGCAATTTAAAGGGTCGCTGTTCCAAAATCCCGTGATATCCTCGCGGAAAAGTAGCCATAGAAGCATTTGTATATTATTCATATGTTTGAATTCACACAAAAATCTCCTGAATATAAATAAAGTAATACCACACAGGTTTCTCTGAAGATTTATTTATTTTTATTATTATTGTGTAATCGCAAGCTTTCGGAGATCTCTGTTCTTCTATATTATTATTATTATTCGTTTTGTACTCCTGTAGAAGGGCAGAAATGCTCGAATACTTGAGATTACATTAATAAAAGAATGAAAAGAAACTCATCTCAGGAAGCATATTGTATTATTTAATTATGTATATGTATTGCAGAGAATTTTACTTTTCCAATACGCAGTATTATGTCTTTTAAAATGTTTAGATTTCTATATACACCTATCCCCCGATTTACGCGGTACTTGTTTTACACGTTTTCGCTTTTACACGGTTTTCCAAATAAGTTTTGTTTTTGTTTTTATCGCACTATACTAAATGCTACTGTGATTGAACACATGCGCTGTGTACACATCTCACGAGGAATCCCGAGCTTATGTGCTGACTACATATTTTAACCTGTCAATGCATTTTATTTTTATTTCTGTGTACACCTATCCCCCAATTTACACGTTTTTCTCAGGAACGTATCTACCGTGTAAATCGGAGTATAGGTGTACGCAGTATTATGTCTTTTTAAATGTTTAGATTTCTATATATTGTGAAGTAGAGAAATTAGAAAATATAAAGGTTAGGATGAAAAGGCAATTTATTTTGATTTGAAAAAAAGCATTTTAATATATTCACATACAAGAAAGAGAAAGGAGAATTGAAAGAAATCTGCTGAGTAACAAAAAATATGAAAAATTTAATAATATATTGATAGATTAATAAATATTTTGTTATATAACGTGTTCCCTACGGAAGCTGTGATTGCAAATTGTTTTGCTGCTGAAATTGTGATTGCTTCGGTCAAGAACTCTTTCGTTGTTTTGAAAATGGTCTCTGGTAGCTTTGAGTTCATTTTCTATCGGTCTGAAGAGCGGATTTGTCGTCGTTGTGTCAAAATGAACTGTCTTTTTTCTGGAGGAAAGTTCTTTGCTTGGTTATGGATGGTGGGATCCTGGAGTTTGTCTTGGAAAAATGGAAGTCTAAAACGCCCATGGCCTCAAAGTTTGCTCAGTAATCTTTAATTTATCTTCCTTAATCTATCCAGCATCCCTACCAGATTCTCACGTAGAAAATTTATTAAAGACAAAAATCGGAATGATAAAGCAATTTATTTTATCAAAACAAGACCTTATATACGTAAAAAAAAAACAGGCAATGAAACAATATTTGATGAATAAGAGACACTTCGGCTAATAAAAGTTTTTATTTTCTCGACGTTTCAACAAAAATCTTTTTCAAAAAACGTTTACTAATCAAAGTGTCTTTTAATTCTAAGAAATATGAATGCCAACCAGACAACTTCTATCTTCAAAAAAAATTGATGAGTAATAAAATATACCATAGAACCTTTTTTAAAAGATAGTTTCAGAGCCAAAGTGTTCTTTAGTAAGAGGTGTCCTCTTACCGTAGTAAAGCTAAAGGTTAAAAATAGTAAATTTAGCTATTAAACCTGTCTTTTGTAGAGAGGTGTCCTCTTACCGGAGATAGTTGCTAGTTAGAAAGAATGGTAATTTTGATTATGATAACTGTCCTTTGTAGAGAGGTGTCCTCTTACCGGAGATAACTGCTAGTTAGAAAGAATGGTCATTTTGATTATTATAACTGCCCTTTGTAGAGAGGTACCTTATAGCAGGAGTGTGCCCCCTTCTCATGAAAGTTCTACTATTTATAAAATAAATTAATATGTTGATGAAATCATAAATATTTTTGTTATAATATATCAAAGCTGCTCTCTTGTCTACAAATGTTGCTATGTCATCGAGTCAAGAAATATAGAAGATGGCCAGAATGATAGCACAATAAACGAACAGCTCTCGAATATTCAACTGAATGTTTCTGATGATTTAGTGCCATATTTTGACCAAAACTTTCAAAATTAAAGGGAAAAAAAAAGACTAACGTTCCTATTTATTCATATTTACAAAGTGTATTACAAGAAGTCGGTAGACGAGTGGGTAAAACTCTCGATTCCCGACAACCATGAACAGGGATCGAATCTCGCTTTAGACACTTTGTTTTAATATGTAAATAACCATCACTTATTATACATTGTTGTAAATATCATAAACTAGGTTTCTCTTTTTGAGCGGGTTACAGGAGAAGGAAGATTGAAATTACATGGAGATCGTTTAAACGACTTGAGAAATAAACAACAACACAATTCAGTTACAGACTAGTATGAGGCTTCATATCCACACAGCCGTCTCCATGAAGTTTTTTTTTACAACTTTTTATTGACGGTCTTGAATGTGGTTCTTTGTCAAATTGTTTTCTAAAGTTTTCTATAACTGAGTAACAGCTTTAGTTTTAATAAACCATTTCATATACATTGTACTTTTTATTGTGCTTATGGCATTATTCTAAATTCATGTTATCTAGAAAACATACACAATACAACATTTAGAATGTGAGAAATGTATACACTCATGGATAGGGAATTGGAATGTCTTTAATGTCGCCAATCATATGTTTTTTTTTTTTTTTTTTATGGAGACGGAGGCAATTTTGTTCCCACTTTTTTTATTTCGTGTGTCTTCAATAAAGATTACTGTGTATCAAATATCTTTCAGAGTTGTTACTTAAATCCCGATATACATGCTAAAAGGTACAACTTTCTTTCGTTTTGTCCATGAATGCACATTTCCTTTTTTTTTTTTCGATTCTTACTCACGATGACAATGCATTTATTTCAAACTTTTTTATTGGGATATATTTTAAAATAAAGATGAAGGTCAGTTTGATTAAAATATGTACAATTATCTTTTGTAGATACACAATATTATTTTGAAAACAAAAAAAAATCTGAAATTTTCAAATAAATTTCAATATATGCAATACTTATTTTGAGAGAGAAAATATGTAGGAAAACTATACATGATGATATTTGAAACAAATTGATAAATAATAACAGATAAATTAATATTTATATTAAAATATTAGACTGTTTTGGCTTATAATTTAAAATAAAAAGTTCAGATAAAGAACTGAATTTTTGGATTTCTTCCTTCTTTGAAATCCTAACGTTTAAAAATGGAAATCGCCAATCACATGTAGATATCGTGTTTATATAAATAGATTCGAATTTTATCTTTACGGAAATATCTTTATTTACGGGGCTGCTAACCAGAATAGATGATTTTTGAGCATCAATGGACACCATAAAGCGGAATATATACAAAGCACAGTTGGAGGGGCCAGGGGATCATCGCCAGGTGAGGCCAGGAGAGCCGGGATGTAGAGGAGGATCCGCGGAGATCAGGGAGAGGCAGAAACTGGTCCAATAGTATTGAGCCCAGGGTTTATCTTAACAAATCTCATATATCTTACTATGGTATACTAAGGTCTTATATTGTGGCCAGCATAATAATAGAGCGGTCTGTAGATTTAACTAACAAAAAAAATCTAAAGATTACCTAAATATGACTTTAAAAAACACCAAGTTCTTAATATGTTTCCTTATAATACATACGGGAGTGTAAAATTGTTAAAATTCAATAAATTGTGTAATGTGTGTGCAAATTGTGTGTACTTTTCTTTCATGATCAATGGTTTGTTACAGCTCCAAAAGAGGAAATGCCGTCCAATATGCAAAAACGTATTCCCGTTCTCAAAAAACGAAAACCTCAAGGTAAGTGTTGTTCATTTAAATGTAGTGTTTATAAATTTTTCACCAAAATTTGTACAGAAGAACCTGATGGTTTATAATATGCTTAGTATCCACTTCAGTGTTAAGTAAGCAACACTAAATTGGTTTCTACTCTTTTGTGTAATTTGAATGTTTTAGTGATGGCTTCATTAGGTTGTGCTAACCTAAAGCTAAATTAACTTAAGTCAAAACTGCCAACAATAAGCAACGTGGGGAGATAGGTTTTATCACCAAAGTTTTAGCCTTAGTGAAGACATTTTCAAATCATTTCAAATTTGATTTTAGAAAGGTAGGAGACACTTGTATGCTACGTTTAAAAACTTGTATAATTGCATCCAACAATTCTCCTTTACTAAATTCACTTCAATCCCTATATATATAAATGTATGTATGTATGTGTGTATCTATGTCGGCTATACACGTCCACAATACGTAACTAATCTGACTGAAATTTTAACAGTATATTGAGTAGAATCTGGAAAAACTTATAGTGAAATTGCGTTGCAAATTTGCCTTTTCGCTCGCAAGCAGCGCCTCTAGCGGTGAATATGGGAGGTAATATCAGCTGACCTAATGTACATGCAAAACGTGTTTTGACAGGACATAGAGAAAAATCTGGAAAATATATTTATCGGATTTTTAGCCAATAAAAAATAAAATTGACAGGTTCTGGGCAAAAAGTAGTTGTTTTTATTCAGAAAATGATGATGACAATATTGCTGTATCATATTTGATTATCAGATACAAAATTTAACGGGAACATTTTCAAAAAGCAGAGACCACGGGTAAAGCCAGTTCATTTTTAGTGTACAGGAACAAAATTCTAACAGAAAAACATTCATTCGAGCAGAAGACACAAAGCCAGATCATCTCTTTATAAAAATATCGCTTCTCTGACACAAAGTTTGGAGCGGGACGTTTCAAGTAAGGTCATTCAAATTGCTGGGGTTGGTTCAAATTCACATTAATAGGTATCGCTCAGCAAGAGCAACCTAGTTCATGATAATTGAAACAGTGAATAATATGTGAACGCCATTCACATATTAAACGAATTTTAACGCGGGACTCAATCCCGGCTCATGACTGTCGGGAATCGAGCGTAAAGGAGCGGGACGTTTCACAAGAGTGACATCCACGGCGCCAATTTATAATTGTAACGAATAGTATCTGAATAAAAACATTAAATCGGGTAAAACCTGGGCGTTGCCCGGGTCATTTGGCTAGTATGGAATATTGTAGAGTATGTAATCTATAGGCTGAAAGGGAATTCTGAGGTAATATGTAGCCAGTATATTCTTTATGGATAATCTATTACTTATAATGCATTTTTCAGAACAGGGAAATGATTATATGCAGGGTGTCCATGAAATGTCAATGTGTGCAGTTTGTAATATAGCCAAATAATAAATTTAATGAAGAAATCTGCCGAAAATAAGTACTGGAAATATCATCAATAACCCAGTGGTTTAATACTAATGAAACTAATACTAATAAAATATTATCAAGAATGATTTATGCTATGAATGATTTTGATTTAGAGGGTCGGTGGAAGGATGGTCTAAATCGATGGTTTTCGACTGCTACGATCCGGGATCGAATCCCGCATTGGACACTTTTTTCTGATAAAAAAAAATGCTTCAATGGCCCCCGATTCTTGTAAAAGTCCAACCCCACCAGCGAGTGCAAGTAACCAAACAGGGTTCTGTTATATTTGTAAGTGCAAAAGTCGAACTGCTTTTCACATGTGTAGACATGTGGTGCACTTACAGTAAAAGCAATCCTAACTACCCACCATGATTATCATGGCCTGTACCACGTGTACTAGGGATGATAAAAAAAATTATTTTGATAGTTCAATTCTCCTGTTATCTGTGACTTTGTTTACGTCTCCAAAATACATTATTCAGCAATATAGTATGCGAATAAATTGAACAGAGAATTTAAAGAAAAATTGAGTATAGATTTATGACAAAACCTCCCATCAAAAATTGCCTGAAAACATGAATTTCCTAATTTCTCCAAGAGGTGATATCAGAAATTGGGTAATTTCAGTTTTTATTTTACAAATGTGCTGTTTTTTTTTTGTTTTGTTTTTTGAAAATTGAAGCTTTATTGTGAAAAATTGGTTAGACATTCAATGATCAAAGTATTGTCCGTCGCTAGCCACTACCTTTTCCCATATTTCTGGCAATTGACAGATCCCATCGCGGAAAAAAAGCCGGCTCTTTGGCCGCTATCCATTCATCGATCCATTTTTTGACTTCATCCTAATTGGAGAAGTGTTGGTCACACAAGCCAGGCCATGTTGACTTAATCGGAAGAGATAATAACAAGAAACTCATCTTCAGAAACCTATGGGATTATTTGATTAATATCCATAAGATTTGTTTCAATTGACTGTGGAGTTAACAGAAACTATGCTATTAAAGAAATAATATTAATTAGGACCTAGCTATTTCGGTAAATTCCAATTAAACTCATTATCCGTAAATCCCTATTAACACCCGCAACTAATATACATACAGTTAAACCTGTCTATAGCGCCCTCTCTAAATAGCGCCTTCTTCTCTATAGCGCCCGATTTTAAATACATAGTACGATGCGATTTATATTAAAAGTGACCTGTCTATAGCACCCCCTCTCTATAACTCCTTATTTTGGTGAGTCCCAAGAGGGGACGCTATAGACAGGTTTAACTGTATATCCTTTGTATAATATAAACCTATATAGACCTCTACCTTAATAACAGCTGTTATGATCCAGGAACAAGTGCTGATCAACAATTGGATAATCTTAATGGCTTAACTGATAATTCAAGTAAGTAACACTTCAGCCCCTATGTAAATATGGAAAATAAATATAAATGGTTTGTTTAGGTTCTTCGGATTCTGATATTGATATTGAATATATGAATAATCCAGTTGAAGGTAAATCTATTTTATATATTCATATATTTATCTATTACTATAACACACATAGAATTATTAACTTCACTAGCCGAGTGACCCGGGCAACGCCCCGGGTTTACCCGAAGGACCCGCAGGTGAGAAACTATAGAAGAAAAATTTTAACAAATCAGAAAATGAAATTGCAAACAACAGAACTACACTACTTTAAGGACATGAGAGCACATGCACTGTATCACCATACGTATACCATTTTCAAAGACCCTGCTTAGGATTAAAACTTCTCAGAAGCATAACAATAGTACCAACCTAGAGGTTAACTGGTGTGGATGCATTCCTCTGGGAGTGAGACTATTGAGAAATTCAGTAGGGAGTTATTTTGCTTCTCCGCATTCTAACACTCCAACTGTTAACACTGTGGAAACACTGACTCATGTTTGGTAAGCAATTTCAGGGAAGAAACTATAGACATTGGATTAAATAAATTATTAATTAAATTGCATTAAATAAAAATTATTAGATTTAAATAAATATTATTAGAGTGAAAAAAAAAGAAAGAAATTAACAAATTAGAAAATAAAATTTCGAAAAATACAACTATATTGCAGATAAGATAAGAGGACCTTATTAAAAATACATAAACAAACTGTAATTCGACACTCGATAATTCGACACTTTCGATAATTCGACACTTTCGATAATTCGACACTTTCGATAATTCGACCATTTTAAAAATCAAATTTACAAGGTTGATTGTTGTTTAAATACAACTTTGCTTTTGCATGCATAAACACAGGCTCTTGTAGCAAGAACCCAAATATTATTTATAGTCATAGCAAAAGCAAACTTTAGTGAAAACTGATGCCTCTTCAGAATGAATGGAAGACTGAAATCTGAAGGAGCAGAATATATGGGTCATTTATACTTTCACCAATGCCTTTAGGATCTTTGCGATGGAACGCGTATGGTGTTTCAGCGCATGTGCTCTCATGTCCTTGAAGCACATATACTGACAGTGCCCAAAGTTGAACACACTGTATAGTGTCTGAAATATCTTTGGCCCCTTCGGATACCAACCTTCGCTTCATTCTAGAGAGGCGTTAGTTTTCATGTCATATCTGTAATATAGTTTTGTTGTTTGCAATTTTCTTTTTTTTTTTTTCCTTTCAAATATGTATCCACTCTGAAATATAGTTTGTAAATTTTTATTCCAATTTATTTTCTTATATATATATGTATTTTTTTTTCATTTCCAAAATATTTATTTATACTTTCACCAATGCCTTTAGGATCTTTGCGATGGAACACGTATGGTGTTTCAGCGCATGTGCTCTCATGTCCTTGAAGCACATATACTGACAGTGCCCAAAGTTGAACACACTGTATAGTGTCTGAAATATCTTTGGCCCCTTCGGATACCAACCTTCGCTTCATTCTAGAGAGGCGTTAGTTTTCACTAAGGTTGGCTTTTGCTATGACTATAAATAAGGCTCAAGGCCAAACCTTGGCTACAAGAGCCTGTGTTTACGCACGGACAACTTTATATGTAGCTTTTTCAAGTGTGCGAACATTGGATAGCATACATGTAAAGATGACCCATATCTTCTGCTCCTTCAGATTTCAGTCTTCCATTCATTCTGAAGAGGCATCAGTTTTCACTAAAGTTGGGTTCTTGCTACAAGAGCCTGTGTTTATGCATGCAAAATCAAAGTTGTATTTAAACAACAATCAATCTTGTAAATTTGATTTTTAAAATGGTCGAATTATCGAAAGTGTCGAATTATCGAAAGTGTCGAATTATCGATAGTGTCGAATTACAGTTTGTTTATTTATTTTTTAATAAGGTCCTCTTATCTTATCTGCAATATAGTTGTATTTTTCGAAATTTTATTTTCTAATTTGTTAATTTTTTCTTTTTTTTTTCACTCGAATAATATTTATTTAAATCTAATAATTTTTATTTAATGCAATTTAATTAATAATTTATTTAATCCAATGTCTATAGTTTCTTCCCTGAAATTGCTTACCAAACATGAGTCAGTGTTTCCACAGTGTTAACAGTTGGAGTGTTAGAATGCGGAGAAGCAAAATAACTCCCTACTGAATTTCTCAATAGTCTTACTCCCAGAGGAATGCATCCACACCAGTTAACCTCTAGGTTGGTACTATTGTTATGCTTCTGAGAAGTTTTAATCCTAAGCAGGGTCTTTGAAAATGGTACACGTATGAAAAGCAGTTCGACTTTGCATGTACAAGTGTGCCAGAGCCCCGTTTGATTACTTGCGCTTGCTGGTGGGGTTGGACTTTTGCAAGAATCAGAAGCCATTGGAGCTTTTTTTTTTATTTTTTCAGAAAAAAGTGCCCAATGCGGGAATCGAACCCGGGTCGTAGCGGTCGAAAACCAACGGCTTAGACCATCCTTCCACCAACCCCCAGTAAAATAAGTAAATAAAAAGAAGACCAAAAATAAGTGATAATAGTTTATTGAATAACAAATAAAAAAAATCTTTCAGGTGAAAAATTATAGGCATTGGTAAAAAAGTAAACAAGAGAAATAGCCTAGCGGTCAGGGGAGTGAGTCTTCCACGGCCTTTCCGAGGCATGACAGAAGACGCTCAAAAAAAAAAAGGTAAAATAAGAACCAAGCAGAGGAAATCTATAAAACTGAAAGCCAGGACAGGCATAAAAAGAAAATTCCAAGCATGTGAGGAAACAATTGGTGAAAAAAAAAAGGATTCAAAAAAAATACTGCAAAAAAGAAACCAGACACAAAAAGCAACAATTGAGTACACAAATACAGCATCAGCCTATTTATGAGATGAAAAAAAAAGACAGACACAAAAATGGAGCTAAATTCAAATGAAAAACTATAACAAATTAATAAAAGAAAATAAGACCTAATCCAAATAATTTAATAAAAAAAAAGCAACAATTGAGTACACAAATACAGCATCAGCCTATTTATGAGAAGAAAAAAAAAGACAGACACAAAAATGGAGCTAAATTCAAATGAAAAACTATAACAAATTAATAAAAGAAAATAAGACCTAATCCAAATAATTTAATTAAAAAAAAAGTCACACACTATTAAATTATTTGGATTAGGTCTTATTAATGAGAAAAAAAAGATGCCAAAAAAGATAACCAGATACAAAAATTGTGCTAAATTCAAATGAAAAACTATAACAAACACTTATAAAAGATAGAATAAAAGTAATAATTCAATCTACAATTCGAAAAATAATATAACCTGGTGAGTTCCCAGAAAAGGTTAACTTTGGTAGGCGGCGCTGTACGTTGACACCGCCGTACCTTCGAGCCGAACCAACGGCTTAGACCATCCTTCCACCAACCCCCAGTAAAATAAGTAAATAAAAAGAAGACCAAAAATAAGTGATAATAGTTTATTGAATAACAAATAAAAAAAAATCTTTCAGGTGAAAAATTATAGGCATTGGTAAAAAAGTAAACAAGAGAAATAGCCTAGCGGTCAGGGGAGTGAGTCTTCCACGGCCTTTCCGAGGCATGACAGAAGACGCTCAAAAAAAAAAAAGGTAAAATATGAACCAAGCAGAGGAAATCTATAAAACTGAAAGCCAGGACAGGCATAAAAAGAAAATTCCAAGCATGTGAGGAAACAATTGATGAAAAAAAAAAAAGATTCAAAAAAAATACTGCAAAAAAGAAACCAGACACAAAAAGCAACAATTGAGTACACAAATACAGCATCAGCCTATTTATGAGATGAAAAAAAAAGACAGACACAAAAATGGAGCTAAATTCAAATGAAAAACTATAACAAATTAATAAAAGAAAATAAGACCTAATCCAAATAATTTAATAAAAAAAAAGCAACAATTGAGTACACAAATACAGCATCAGCCTATTTATGAGAAGAAAAAAAAAGACAGACACAAAAATGGAGCTAAATTCAAATGAAAAACTATAACAAATTAATAAAAGAAAATAAGACCTAATCCAAATAATTTAATTTAAAAAAAGTCACACACTATTAAATTATTTGGATTAGGTCTTATTAATGAGAAAAAAAAGATGCCAAAAAAGATACAAAAATTGTGCTAAATTCAAATGAAAAACTATAACAAACATTTATAAAAGATAGAATTAAAGTAATAATTCAATCTACAATTCGAAAAATAATATAACCTGGTGAGTTCCCAGAAAAGGTTAACTTTGGTAGGCGGCGCTGTACGTTGACACCGCCGTACCTTCGAGCCGAACCAACGGCTTAGACCATCCTTCCACCAACCCCCAGTAAAATAAGTAAATAAAAAGAAGACCAAAAATAAGTGATAATAGTTTATTGAATAACAAATAAAAAAAAATCTTTCAGGTGAAAAATTATAGGCATTGGTAAAAAAGTAAACAAGAGAAATAGCCTAGCGGTCAGGGGAGTGAGTCTTCCACGGCCTTTCCGAGGCATGACAGAAGACGCTCAAAAAAAAAAAGGTAAAATAAGAACCAAGCAGAGGAAATCTATAAAACTGAAAGCCAGGACAGGCATAAAAAGAAAATTCCAAGCATGTGAGGAAACAATTGATGAAAAAAAAAAGGATTCAAAAAAAATACTGCAAAAAAGAAACCAGACACAAAAAGCAACAATTGAGTACACAAATACAGCATCAGCCTATTTATGAGATGAAAAAAAAAGACAGACACAAAAATGGAGCTAAATTCAAATGAAAAACTATAACAAATTAATAAAAGAAAATAAGACCTAATCCAAATAATTTAATAAAAAAAAAGCAACAATTGAGTACACAAATACAGCATCAGCCTATTTATGAGAAGAAAAAATAAGACAGACACAAAAATGGAGCTAAATTCAAATGAAAAACTATAACAAATTAATAAAAGAAAATAAGACCTAATCCAAATAATTTAATTTAAAAAAAAGTCACACACTATTAAATTATTTGGATTAGGTCTTATTAATGAGATAAAAAAGATGCCAAAAAAGATAACCAGATACAAAAATTGTGCTAAATTCAAATGAAAAACTATAACAAACACTTATAAAAGATAGAATAAAAGTAATAATTCAATCTACAATTCGAAAAATAATATAACCTGGTGAGTTCCCAGAAAAGGGTAACTTTGGTAGGCGGCGCTGTACGTTGACACCGCCGTACCTTCGAGCCGTTTTACACGAGTTAAAGCGAAGATTTTGGACATAGTGATTTTTACATTTCGATCTTTTATATTAATATATATACTTACTATTGCGAATTATTTTTCTAAAAACGAACATTATTTTTTTTTAATTATCTGAAACTAACCTAATTCAACTTATCTAAAACTAACCTTATTTAGCGATTAAACTAACATAATTAAACCTATTTGAATCTAACCTCATATACACTTTTACACTACCTTTTCATTTCAAAATTAAATTAAAATAAGTTTATATTAAATAATAACATTTTTAAAAATCGACTTTCTGGTTCACACTTTTGTATCTAATCAATTATGTATTTCTTTATTTCCCTCTATAAAAGTTACGCAATTGTAAACAAAAGAATTGATGATGATAAATGCAAAAAATCTACGATTGTAAAATAGATTAAATTAAAAAATAAAAATAACTGTTAACATTAGGAAAATAAAAACAGGCCTATGACACGAAGAAAAAAATAACGAAAATTTTGGTATATAGATTGTTATGTGTAGTTCAGAATCTTCGGAGGAGATAGCTCAGGACTTTACAATGGAAAACTCTGTTACGGTATTATCTATATAGATTAACTAAAATAAAAAAAAAATTGTTGACAAAGAACTTATTTTAAAGATTGATTATAATTATTTTATTAACTCTTGAGCTCTGTACATCACTAACAAAAGAGAGATAATGTTTCAGAAAAAGAAAAGGAAGCTAACAACAGCCAAGCATTACCTCATATCATTTTCCTCAGTGATGACTCAAGTGATCACTCAAGTAAGTATTAATATATATAGTCACGACCGTCTTTCCTCATCGGCCGGCCGCCTCTGTCACGGATGCGCGCGCACAGGGAGGTCACGTGCTCGCCGGCTCCCTCGAGCCGGATTTGAACCAGCGACCTAAGGATCACCGTTGTAACATCTACAGTCGGGTAAAACACGGGCGTTGCCGGGGTCATTCGGCTAGTCTTGGAATATTGTAGAACGAAATTTGACAATTATACCGCAAATGTTTCTTTTGAACGAAAAATCGAAATTTATTTTAAGGAGAAACATTTGCGGTATAATTGTCAAATTTCGTTCTACAATCATAAGCCATATTATAATGTATTATAAATCTTAGAATATGTTTTATAATGCTCTATATTTTAGAATGTTTGACAATTTTATTTCAAGCATCATTCGTAGGACAACATTCACTAGGGGTTCAAAATCACTTTATTAGGTACCGCTCAACAAGAGCAACCTATATTACTATGCACTAGTGCGCCATCTGTTATCAAATCACGAAACTATTTTAGACGCGTAATATTCTTTTTAAAATAAAACAATTTCTAATGCCCTTACTGCAATGGAAATTGTTTTATTTTAAAAAGAATATTACGCGTCTAAAATACTTTCGTGATTTTATAAGAGCAACCTAGTTTATGATATTTGAAACAATGATAAAAATATGTAAAGTTTATTCACATATTAAACAAAATGTTAACGTGGGATTCAATTCCGGTTCATGACTGTCGGGAATCGAGGGTGTTACCTACTCGTCCACCGACTTTTTTTTTTCACTAGGGGAGATCCCGGGGTGAAGCTGAGTCATAATTTATAATTGTAATGAATAGTATTTGAATAAAAAACGTTTTTTAATACGTATGCACTTAGAGAAAAATGCTCTCGGGTAAAACTCAGGAATTGCCTGGTTCATTCGGCTAGTACAGAGGTCGGTAAACTGTTAATCGCGAGCCACATTCGGCTCTTTGGTTGTGAAGCTGCGGCTCTTTATATAGTTCCATACGTAAATATTGTTTATGTACGAGTAATATTCCTTTTTGGCAACAAAAATATTTTTGTGGCTCTTTAAAAACTTTGAAATTCGGTAAATTGTAATTTTTTTGACTACTCCGACTCAAAATTTTGCCGATCCCTGGGTTAGTGAAATATAAAAAGAAAAACCCTTTCTCCCATCAAAAATACACACAGAATCTATGCACCATATCTTAATTATCAATGAAAACTATCAGATTAGGGGTCGATGACAAAGCCACCAAGTTTTGAAAATTCAGTACCTGAAACCTGAAGACAATGGGTTTAGGCTAATGGCCCTTGTTAGTCTAAGATGACCTTTTTATTGATCAATATCCTCCTGGAAAAATTTCAACTCGACAAAGAAATATTCAAAATAAATACTATGGTATGTGTGCAGGTGACACTGATTCTAGTGGGAGCTTTGAAGTAGTCAACGTAATGCCGTCTACTGATGGTAAGTTATTTACTATTCTATATATGCAAATTTTAATGCATAAACTTGGATATACAGTTAAACCTATCTATAGCGCCCCCTCTAAATAGCGCCTCCCTCTCTATAGCTACCGAATACGTAGTACGATGCGATTTACATTAAAAGTGACCTGTCTATAGCACCCTATTTTGGTGAGTCCCACGAGGGAGCGTTTTAGATAGGTTTAACTGTATTTCACTTTAATATAAACTTTCTCTATATCCGATATAAACGAGTTGTAAACAATCTATTCACATTTTTACGTTACCTTTCTATCTTTGTCTTCGTGATACGCCACAATACAACATTACATGCATTTAAAAGGTAATCTAAATTTCAAAAATAAAATAAAAGTTTTTAGTTTTAAATCTCTCCAACTTGATTTTTAAAAAAATAGTTTGCAAAACCAATAACATTTGCGTATTATTATATGTGTGTTGTTGATCTGTATTGTGCATATTGTGTTGTATGTCTTCTACTTTCTTATCTCCATTTCAATCATATTAGCGTATCAAGCTACTGTAAGTGCACCACATATTAACATAGGTAGAAAGCGCAGTTTAACTTTTTCACTTACAAGTTTGCTAGAACTCCGTTACACACACTCTCTCTCTCGTTGGCGAAGTCTTTCCCGCGGTGGACGTCACCAATGAAGATTATATATGCATATTTACCAATTATATTTATACAGTTAAACCTGTCTATAGCTCTCCCTCTAAATAGCACCTTCCTCTCTATAGCGCCCGATTTTAAACATTAAAATGTAAACATTTTACATTAAAAGTGACCTTTCTCTAGCACCCTTTCTCTATAGCACCCTATTTTGGTGAGTCCCAAGAGGGAGCGCTAGGTTTAACTGTATATTCAAATCCATATATTCATTATTTATATAGCATTAATGTTTCTTATTATTATTATTATCTTACTCATAATCATTACTATCATTATATTATTTATTTGTATGTAAAGTCGAACTTGGAACAATTCGAAGCCCAAGAGCAAAAAAAAAATCGAATAATCCAAAAATTCGAATTAGAAACGTTTTGAATAAAATACTTTTAAGGGACTAAGATAAAGATTCGAATTGAAGACTTTTCGAATATTTATCTTGGTTTCTAGATTTTTAAGCCTTTTATTCAAGACGTTTTTAATTCGAATTTTTGGATAATTTGAATTTTTTTTTGGCTCTTGGGCTTAGAATATTAATCAAGTTAGACTGTAAGCTAAATTTAATTGCCATCTATCGTTAAAATTTTACACAACTAAATTTGCTGGCAATGCGTTTTTTTTTTTAAATATCATCAAATATTATCTCTACAGACCTTACTGCAATGAGTTATTGAATGAGAGTGCTTGGCTCATTAGTAGTAAACCCTCTCAGAGGTTTCGCCAAATTAATCTCTAGACCGCTCTACTATTTTATTGGATTCTGGTTCAAATCACATTAATAGGTACCGCTCAGCAAGAGCAACCTAGTTCATGATAATTGTGAACAATGAATAATAAGTGAAGGTTATTCACATTAAACAATTTTTAACGCGGGATTCAGTCCCGGTTCATGACTGTCGAGAATCGAGGGGGTTACCCACTCGTCCACCGACTTTTATATTGTATTGGATTGGTTTGGAGTATACCCTGTATTTTCTATGGAAAGCAGCTTAGGGGTGTTTAGTGAACTATGGACATAAGCTTATAGGTCTGTAGAGGTACATACACTTAGACTGTACATACAAATAAATAATATTGTCACGGTTTCAGATTAGAATTTTATTAATCCATTGATAAACTTTCGTGAGTGATGTTTCCCTCACAACAAAACTAGAAACATTAAAAATCAGTTACAGAATTTACATACCTTCCTTATATAACATTAAACATAAAAGTATTTACATATTTACTTATTATAGACATTTGTTTTACATTTGATTTACATAAAACCAATTTCGTGACAATATTATGATAGTTATGAATATGATAATAATAAGATTATGATAATAAGAAAAATTAATGATAAATAATGAATAAATGAATTTGAATACACCAATACCTCGCTTTGCGTTTTTTTTTTTTTCGAAATTGCGTCGCTGCTTAATTTTAACTGATTTTCACTGTGCGTCGTTAAATTTTCGAAGTTGCGTTTTTTGGATTCGAGTCAAATTTTTTTTTTTCCCCTAAAATATGGCAACACTTTTTTTTTTGATTGCGCCTTCACATATTTTCACTTTGCGTCGTTTCAATTTGCGTCGTGTTTTTTTTTTTTTGGAACGTAACCCCGACGCAAAGCGAGGTAAGGGTGTATATAAATAATATTGATAAATATACATATATTTATAATCTCTTATATATATAACCTTATGAGATAATAAAAAGGCATATATTGGATTGAATAAAAGATTTATTTGCCAATTTTCGGTTGGCTGAACGCCAACCTTTATCAAGGCATTACATTTGTGTATAAACAAACTCAGCGCCGCATTATAATCTTATATGTAGGTTGTAATAAAGTAGTTTCAATCTCTCTCTCTTGATTGATTATTGATGGTATTTTTTTTACTAATTAACAACTGTTGAGTTACATATAACTAACAAAGGGTATTGTTCCAGAAAAAGAAAAGGAAAATACCAACCGCCAAGAATTTCCCAAAATCATTGTCTTCAGTGATAACTCAAGTAAGTTTCATGATACCTTCAAAAACAGAAAATTATGAAGAGAAAGATCATCCTCCTGTCAAATATAGACTCAAAACCTTTTCACCGTGATTGGATGTATGGTTTTGAATCTATCGAGTACAGACAGACACACATTCATTCACATATAAAGTTAAACCTCTCTATAGCGCCCCCTCATGGGACTCACCAAAATAGGGTGCTTTAGAGAGGGAGTGCTATAGACAGGTCACTTTTAATGTAAAATGTTTACATTTTAATGTTTAAAATCGGGCGCTATAGAGAGTAAGGCGTTATTTAGAGGGGGCGCTATAGATAGGTTTAAAAAAAAAAAAAAAAACTATATATAGATTTATCAATTTTATTTATATATTCAATTTTATTTATCATTACATAATCTTATTTATTCATATTTAATCAATATTATATTTCTCTTTATATAATCTTATTTGGACGTTGTAATAAACTAGTAAGTTTATTCATGAGTATGCTCATCTATTGATC